>CM061133.1:354547032-355288574 GCA_030789695.1 Scilla litardierei
AGCAGACATGCCGGGTAGAATGATACTGGTATAATTTAACTACATGATATACAAATATTAGCAAATACTGCATACATTAAACAAACATGCAGAAAATCAAATTTCAAGAGGGTTTGTGTTCTTTGTGAGTGTGTGACTGTGTGTTTTGTGTGTGCACGCGCACGCCATGGGCATGTGTATCAAACGTGTTGATTCCATGTACTGAAAACATGTTAGCTAGATCGACTACCACTTTGAGACAATAAAAAGTGAAGCAAACAAAGCTCTCCATTTTAAACTGGCACAATAATGGAAGGAGTGAGGGAATCACAAGATTGAACGCTCCATGTATCTAGATAATAACTTAGCTTAATCAAGTACTACACTCAACTCTAGTTTCAAAAGACTAATTCCATCGAGAATATTTCATAGGTGCATTTTTTGCCCACAATTCTTAGCCTAACCGATGAAGCATTACCTTTTTTTGTTTTTGTTTTTGTTTTTGTTTTCTTTTTTTTTTTTTTTTTTTTTTTTTTTTTGGGGGGGGGGGGGGGGCAATCAATATATGCATGTTTGATTAAAAAGAGAATAAACGAACAGTCTATTCTCATCAAATGTGGAACAATATGGAACATGTACTCGTTTGATAAATTTTTGCAAAAAGGAACAGCAGTATGCATACCTTCATCCAGGTTGAGCAAACACCCTTGTGAATCCTTCCTGTAGGTGTTGGGCCATAAACTAGAGCACAAGTGACATGAATTCTATTTGGTGCCATCCTGGTGATCAAAAAGAAAAAAAGAAATAGAAACAGCACCATTCATTAAGCACTTCAATGAATACACCATATGTATATGTAACGGAATAATAATATGTTGTGTGTGTGCGCATCCTAAGTTATTACTCACCTTGGAGAAGATGATATTGAGTAATATCTAGGCTGCAAACGCGGGGCTATTGCCGCAAAGAAAACTCCTAGTGGTGGCTTGGCTGAAGGAAACTCGGCCATAACTTCCAGGAGGCTCCTCTGACTGGCAACTACCCACTGAGAGTACTCATCCTGAGGAAATAAGACAAATAAAAGATCAAGCCATTTGCCAGTGAAGACAAATGAGAAGTATGAAAAGTACAAAATTTAACAGTAGTAGATAGGCATTAAAGACCCATGAAAACTAGACCAACCTTCCCAGCAGGAGAAGCCAAAAATCTCAATCTATCTGCCTCAATGGGATCAGAAGCATGGGCAGCTAAAGCAAGTAAAGCAGCCTGAAAAGCATAGTTGAAATTTTAGAGCATTTTCATTACTTAAAAACAGATATGCATAAAATGGAGGTTAGAAGTCGCAAGCTCTTACCTTTTTAGGAGAATTCAGAAGATCGGTATAGCGTGTAAGTGCTGTTCTTAAAGTGCATGGAGATGGGAACGGAGGCGGGTAGGGCGGTGCTACTTAGTGGCGTTCCATCTTCGTTGTCAGCATGAATCGAGAAAAATGTCTCCAATGAAAGACCTAATAGCTTTTCGGCCTCCTCTACAGTCTCAAGAGAATTCTCTGAATATACACCAACATGGTCCCCAGTTTCATACCTGGCACGAGGACACAACCATTGGAATAGTCAAATGGCATAGTCAAATGGCATCGTGACATATGTTTTAGTTTATCATCACAATAAGATTTGAGCTGCTAGGCCACTTTAACTTACAAACAACAAAGAATTGCATGTTTGAAAGAACATTACCTGATCATAACTTTTACTATGTGATCGACACCCGCAAGGACTTACTTATTATAAATGACACCAACATGGCATAATCTAACTCACACGTGATACGGTTGATTGGCAAATCATGTGTGTCATAGAACAGTCTTACAAAGACAATGTTCTACCAGAGAACTCTACATGATACAATACGCATCAGTTGCACACCAGGATACACCAAACACTTCATTCTGCTTGGTTAAAACATTAACAGGATATTTACAATACTCAAAATTTTGTTTTGCGAAACCAGAGAAATTACCTATTAAATAGGATGCAGCCATAATAAGCTATATTTCAAGGCAATACTAATATTTTTAGAAAGCATTGATTTCATTGTATTTATGTTTCACGTGTAAATGAAAATGCACAAGATACATAAAAGAAAATGTTGTCCTTTATAATAGAATAAATGATGCTAGAAGTATATAAAGTCATTATTTTGTTACTTCAGGTATGGAACTAATTGAAACTTACGCAAAAATGAGATTTTTCAAATCATATTCTTAATATTGCAGAATTTAGTATCCCATGGAAGTGCTTAGCCTGGAGAACAGAAGTTGCATCAATCTACACCGCTATAAAAACCTCCACCATAGACCATAAGCACATCACGGTAGAATATAATCTCTAAGTCCTGTGCAGCACATCCGCATAAGCACCCACTTGGGGGGGGGGGGGGGGGGGGGGGGGGGGGGGGGGGGGGCAAAAGCGGACATTTAATAGGATTTAGATGTGTTGATTGCATGGTGGTTTACAAGAGATGTAGCACAAATATTGCTTATCCAATGCAAAAGTTGGTTATGAAAAAAAACAAGTGTTGAATGCATGGAACATCTCCTCAATAGTGCAATCAATTTTCAAGGATAGAACGAGCTGAAGAGGAATAATATGTTGAGTGGAAACAAGGAAATATGAATACTTACACGAGACCTGTCCCTGCGATGTCAAACTCCAGATGTATGCAAGAACGATCAGAAGCTGGGGTATGAAGTTCTCGCCGAACAGCCACATTGGCTCTGAATATCCAAATTGCCTTGTGTTATCTAATTAGTAGAAGATTTATCAATATCCATAATATAACTCAATTCATACCTGCAGGGGGTGGTGAATATCATGAACAGCATGACCGTTCGCAAGACTCCAATTCCTTTCCAACTGAGATTCACCAGCAGAGTCAATCAACACTACTCGATATTCGGGAACAGCAGCTGTGTAAGTGGGCGATGCACCTGACGTGTCATCTTCATCACGAAGCAATTGATCCAGTTCTGGCCATAATAGCTCTCTCCTGTAGAGAAATTAAAGTTGTGTTATTTCCAAGAACATCCAGCATTTGAGCATCTAAATACAACAGTGCTAAAAAAATCTCATCCAGGAATGTCCATGCAAACCAGGAAGCATCACAAGACCATCCAATGGTTGTTTTCATTTAACAATATAGCAGCAGCATGAATGACTTGTTTACCATGCGCTGAAGTCATCCTCAATGCACTGATCATCATCCCCAAGACCCACTGGAACAAGGCGCTTTGCACCTATAACAAGAAGAAAATTTTCAGCTTATTTAATCAATTAAATGAAGGAATATAAAAGTCATGATAATCACATATTTGAAAAATTACAATGTGCATCACCAAAGATGAAACTACATGCATATAAGAAAGCTGATGATTCCAGTATTGGAAAGGAGATACTTATGTTGCATAGATGCATCCTACATCATTTTGTTTAGCATTTCGTACCAATTTTAAACTTATGTATAAGAAAAGTGATTCATTGTCCACTTCTCCCCAAAAGGAAAATCAAAACAACAAGCATGAAGCCAGTGGTATACCCCAAATAAAAACAGATCAGAACTAAGAAGACTTGATGACATCATGTAGTTCATATAAACTAAGAATAAAATGACTGATGGAAGTTGAAATGGCTAGTGTATGTTAATCCACATGATATGATATTCGTATGAGTTTGGTACAAACATGTCTCCAGATACTTCAGAATGGAAAGCAGCTAGGGTCCAACCCCTAAAGCTTAGTTGTAAGCATAGTATCTAGTACTAGTAGTACCTAACATACGTGTATGCCACATGAAACCATGTGTTTGGCATTGGGAGTTCGGGTATGGTTAGTCCACAACCCCCTAACCCCAGAAAACCACACAAATGGTGTATGATAGGATGATGACTAGAGGGCAATCTTGGCACTTTTGCAATATACATGCAATATACCCATTGTTTTAAGCATGGACTAAAGCAACTCTTAATGTGACCTTAACTACATCTACTACTCTAAAAAAAACTCCTGACACCCCAATTACAACTCCACACTATCAAACAAGTGTCAACATCACTCATCATGTTATTGTTATTTTGAAAGAAAAAAAAGATATCTTGTTTCCAAACTCCTAGAAGAGTTTGTATATAAGTTAGGCTAAATTTTGAAAACCCTTTTCAACTTTAGCTTGTTTCATGAACCCCTCCCCTTACTTTTTTTTGTGAGCGACACCCCCTTAAATTTTTGGTTCAAGGAAGCCCCGTAACGCCATTCGTGAAAAGATCAAAATACCCTTCAGTTTCCCCTATAAATCCCCCATTAACACATCAAGAAAAACTCCCAACCCCCTCCCCCCCAAAAAAAACACCTGATTGAGCGAGGAATCGTTTGATGATGTGTTAATTTTTAAACATTCTCACGTATTTTTTTGAGTTTTTTGTTAATTTATATTATTTTATAAATTTTGTCAACTTATGATATGATCATGGGCATTCCACGGGACTACACTTTGGATGATTATGTGACAGAATATGCTTTTCGTAAAGAGCATAAGTTTGAAGGGGTTTCCCGCACACAAAAAAGTTCGGTTTTTTTAAAATCGTCCAAAGCTGTGAATGGTTTCCATAAATTTACCATATAAATTATAATACAAACATATATATTGATATCTTATGTTGCTGTGAAACAGATTTCGCAGGTAACTTGATGACAGCAACAATGCAACTTAGGATCGTCAAAAATACGAGCTTTGAGATTGCATTCTCGAATATTAAGTATACAAGTAATCGTTTTATCACCAAATTTCACGACATGCATTTGCCAAGAATGTCATTTTACCATTGCTATGACACAACAGAAATAAATTAATCCACCATCAAGCAGCATGATTTGTTTGTGTAGCGAAGTCTCTTTAGGTTACACTTAAACATTCTATGCCAATATATGTTTTATAGTACGTTCAATGTGTTTGTAGACTCATTTAAGTCACTTGGCAAGATCCAGAAATGCTAAAACATGAAATAAATATTGAAATTGCCATGCTAAAACATGAATAGAAAATTACCAACACATACAATGCATACTATAATACTTCAACCTTGAAATTATATAACCAAGCAAGCTAATTTATGTAAAGATATATTAATGCTTGATGAGCTTTTGAATAGAATATTACTCACAATACTAATGTGCTATGTGTTACGTGAAAAGTAAGAGCGCAGAAGCTGATAAAGCAGTTAGCATAATAACATCATTTGTACATTTATACTGAAAGCAACAAGAAGAGGGGGAGGGAGAGAGTTCTAAAGTATATACCCTGATCAAAAAGGATGTCATCTACCACCTTTGCGACCTATTTCACAAGAAAGGGAACGAACAAACAAGCATCGGGGAGGAAAAGCTTAGTCATCATTATTGCAATAACAAAAATTATTCCACAGCAGTCTTATTAAAGCCCAACCTTATTGAAATGCTCATACTGCCTGTTGCCCAGACCAAACACGGCATACTGGAGATTCTCCAGCCACTTTTCCTTCTCTTTTCCCTAAAAACCCAATCTTTCGTCAAACCCCCAGCAAGATTCATATGGAAAAATTAATAATACTGTACATGGACAGAAAGATTCGCTACCTCAGTGAACCATTTGTAGAATCTAGCAGCATTATCAGTAGGTTCCCCGTCTCCATACCTAACATTTCCCCAAATTGCAATTAGCAACGCAAACTCTAATAAATCGAATTCATATACCTAACAAATTCAAACATCAATTCAAATCTCACGTTGCGAGGAAGAAGAGAGCTAGGGTTTCTTTCTTCAGCTTCTCCTCGTACTCGTCGTCATCAGCCGCATAATCATCCTAACAACAAGACAGTATCTGATAAGTCAACTGTCTCCGGATTCTCAAATCATTAGCCAAAAATCGTTCTTACCAGATCCACGACTCTAAAGGTCGCCTTGTCGTATCTAGCCTTGGCCTCTTCCATCAACGCCTAAGTCAAAATTTAAAAAAAATCAATTTTTTTTCAAAAAAAAAGCCATAAATTCAGAACAAAATCAAAAAAATCGAAGCCCGAACCTTAGCAAAACCCTCAGCGGTCCCCGTCTGCGTGCCGAAGAAGATGGTGACCTTCTTCTTACCGTCGTCCACCTCCGGCTCCGTCTCCTTGGGGACCACGAGCGGCCTTGGGGGCTCCAACGACTTGCCTGACTTCCCGCTCGATCTCCTCCAGAGGAACACCACCGCGCAGCCGATCAGCACGGCGATCGACGTCGTCAGCAGCATCAGCAGCTCCCTGTTCTCGGCGATCGCCGCCACCTCGGGCGGCAGCCCCCCGTCGCCTAGCTTCCCCGTGAGGATCGCCGTCATCAGATCCAGAGGTGACAGCTTCATCGTCTCCGATTGCATGATCTAAAAACCTACGACCGATCGATTCGATTCGACAAGAAAGACACAATCTGCGAGAATTTTGCCTCCCTCTCTCCCTCCCTAGTTCTTGATTTTTTTTTTAGAGAGAGAGAGGTTGGGTGCGTTGTGAGGGGGGAGAGAGAGAACAATCTAAGTATTGATATGGCGATAGAGAGAGACAATGGGGGGGTTTAATTTCTGGTGCCCCGTTCACCTACCCTTTTTGGTCAATGAACCTACCACGCCAAGTAATCGGCCGCCATGGTTAAAAAAATTATAATTAATTAACCTCACATGTGGGCTCGGGGGTAATACTATACACTAATGGCCCGTTTCTTTGGTTGAATGTGGGTTTTGAGAATTTTGAAGGGGTGTGGAATCTTTGGAGAAAGAAAAGAAGAGTTTTGTGTTTCTTTTGTTGGAAGTGGGTTTGGAAAGTGGGATTGGGATGTGTATGCGGGTCCCACACAAGAATCTTGTGTTTCTTTGGTTGAATGTGGGATTGGGAATGTTGGAAGAAGTTAGTTGAGATTGGGGTGATGATAAACAAGGTGAGATTACCCCCTTGAGCCAACTGCAAGACATATAAAGTCCATATTCATGTGATAAACCAAGGATCCAAAGCAATCTATTATACATTTGACAGCGATTTTTGAATCCTAGGGCTGACTAGGACAAGCTGACTAGGACAAACCGGTTGATAAAAGACGGCCATGATTTAATCTTGGATGATGAACGGTTGGGATTAAAAATTGAGATGAATGGTTTGTATTTTTGAGTTTTTGTGGGTCCCATTTCTTTTTGTAATCTGTCAAAGCAAGTCTGCTTTTGGGGGAGAGTAAGGGACTTTTTTGGGGATAGCAACAGCCATTTGAGGAGAGCAAGGGGCTTTTTTTTATTGCTGAGAACGTTCTCAGCCATTTGATTGCTGAGAACAGTCATTTAATTGCAGGGGGGATGTTTAGGGCAGATGTTCCCAAGAGTGCTTCTCCATCGTAATCCAGTAGCTCGGACGAGGGAGTAAGGGCGTGGGGTCGGGACATTGAGGATGAAGCGGCGATCGATTGGGACCGGAGCGATCGGAGTTCCATCGTCATCCAGCAGCTCGGACCCGAGCTTCTCCATCGGAGCTTGGCCACATCGAAGACGATGACGAGGGAGTAAGGGCGAGGGCTCGGACCCGATTCCGATTCCGATTGGGATCCACTCACGGAGTCACGAACCCGGTTCATGTACCGACCATCGTCCTCACCATTACACGGATCCTTAGCACTTGAGTCTAAACGAAAGGCGTATTGAGAGAGAGAGAGAGAATGGAAAGCTTGAACCGGGGCTGAAGTCCCTTCGCTGGAGGCGGCGGGGGCCCCCCATAACCCGGCGTTACCTGGGCCCACCAGATCGGAGCCCTGTCCTTCATGTCGTCACCTTCATCAACACCCCGAACTTTCGACCGCCTCTCTTGATCTCTCTCAGCCTCTTCTTCCCATCGATTCTTTTACTGCGGCCACTACATCAGCCTCCGCCTTTCTCTTCGATCGAAGCTCCGGTGGCGCTCTCAATTGGCCC
The DNA here is from genome assembly GCA_030789695.1 of Scilla litardierei. Classification (NCBI taxonomy): domain Eukaryota; kingdom Viridiplantae; phylum Streptophyta; class Magnoliopsida; order Asparagales; family Asparagaceae; genus Scilla; species Scilla litardierei. Next base: position 354,555,015 of record CM061133.1, read on the forward strand.
CAGAGAGGATTCTGGCCGAGACGGGACCTCATGATCTACGTGTACGACTAGGGAGAGATCGACGGCCTGAGAGAGTTGATGCACGGACGAGATGGGAAGATCTCGGCTGATGCTTGCATCAAGGGACAAAGGGGGACTCAGGTTTTTTTTCAAATCGAACTCTAATTTCTCATATGAACATCAAAAGGTCTAATTTTTGTCGGAGTTTGATTCTTAATTTGTATATCCATGCTCCCGTGTTCATTCGTGTATACCCGCATGCCCACTCAGACCCAAGTAAGCTGCCCCTACTCAAAACCCAGTTACCTACACTCAAACCCAGAGACTAGAAATCACCATCCCGGGATTGAATGGAGAACCTCTGTAAATCATAATTTCTTTGTTTCTCAGTAACTAAACTTTAAAGCTTACGTTTCTTTGGTATATGAGATTCCCTTCTTTGTGCTTGATGTTGAACTCCTTGAGGGAATAGTCTTAGGTCAGATATGTGATAAAATGGCCCATGTGATCTGCAGACTTTCGTGTGATTTGCTCAGATTTGATGTAATCAAGTGTGATTTTGATGATCTGCTCCTAAGGTGTTTGATGTTTTTCCTCAATAGATTGCTTTTTCGTGAATTAAGCAGACATGTGATTTTCATGTTTTGTTTCGTTCATTGATTATTTAGATGATGAGCCAGGCACCGGTGGCCAGTCAGGGCTCTACTCAAATAGGGCTTACGGGCGTTCAACAACATCCCTTGATTAGTTAGATGATTTTCATGTTTCGTTTTTTTCCTTGCGACAAGGTTCAAACCTCAGGCGTTCAAAAACATCTCCCTTTGGTGGCTCAGGTAATGTTTGCACCACTCACAGAAACATCCATTTTTGCGATCCATTTTTTGCGGCACATGGAGAATTTGAGATCCATTTTTGCAATTAAAAGTTCATTTATTTTTTTCCATTTCGTTTCTGTTTGATATGTTTTTGGATCCACACTAAAAAAGATGAGGTTTTTGGGCTATGGGAGAGACGACCGGCTGACTAGGACAAGAAGGCGAAGGCGAAGTCCAAGGCGAAGCTGTGAAGGACGAGAAGACTCCCGCCTGCAAGAAGTTCAACGTCGAGAAGGGCCCAACGTCGAGAGCTCATGCTTGCATTATATCGATCTTTTTAATTTGCTTCTACGTGGATGTGTGTGTGTGTATGTGAACTAAATGTGTGTCAATTGCTGATCAAGGAGCTGAATCATTAGTTTGTGCAAAGAGATGAATCATGGACAAATTAATTAGTTTCCATTCTTTTTTTATTCTTTTCTCTCTTTTTTTCCTCATGTTTTCGTACTTTGATGTAACAAATTAATTTTCTCAAAAAATGAGAGCAAGCAGGAGAAGGAAAGAGAGGGTAGACCATGGAGCTCGGCATCGTCACAAAGAAATTAGCCAACATGCCTTCGTTTTGGAAATTGCTCTCGGATTTGAGACCAACTTCTTCAAATTAAACGCAGAGCTTGAGAATCCTCAACAATGGCAAGAGGAACGGCATGAGAAGGAGCCTTCATCGGCGTTGGCTTTAGTACTCATGTTTCTATATATGTTCAACCCAGAAAATACATATCAACTCCATCACAAATGTAATATATTTCATAAAAAATGTATGCATGAAGTGTCCCTCCTCTCAGACATTTGTTCTCATGGGTTCAATGTATCTTCTTCTACAAAGGGGCCTATTGGGTTGCAGTACATATGAAATTTGTTAGGGGAACTTTGCTTTGTGGGAAACTCATTTAGGGGAAAACGTTGAACCTGATCATTTAAATTTGTTTGAAATTTGAATTAGGCTGGACATGGAAACTTCGAGCCACATGTACTCATTTTACATATACTCAAGAGTGGAATTTAGTGGAATTTAATGGGGGGGGGGGTGTAAAAGCTATTATTTTTGGACATTTCATCAGACATGACCATTTCTCTCCCTCTCTCGGACATTTCTCTCTATCCCGCCTCTCTCCATCCTCAGACATAAACCGTATAAAAAATGATATAATGTACCATGTATAAAATAATATGACAGGTCATCAGATGTGCGAGATATTTTATTAGAATTGTTACTGGTATTCTATCTTTATTGTATCATACTAATGATATAACCGAAGGCGCCCGCGTCGAAGGTGTCCGCGCGAAGGCGCTCACTAAAGTAAAGTTTTTAACGCTTATTTGTTGTTTCGAAGGCGTCGCTAAAGTAAAGTTTTTAACGCTTATTTGTTGTTCCGAAGGCACACACGCCACACTAAAGTTTTTTACGCTAATTTGTTGTTCCACGCCGAAGGTGCCTACGTAGAATTTGTTGTTCTGTGTCGAAGGCGCCTGTTTCAAATTCGTTGTTTCGCATCGAAGGCGTCTATGCCGAGTTCGTCCGTGCCGCTAAATATTTTTACGATTTGTTGTTCTTTTAAATTTTGACTGTGGAAATAATTTTTGATGGAACAAAGATTTCGTGATGAAAAATCTTAAATGAACCGTGCCCGCGGGCACGGGTTATGACTAGTACATATATAAAGCAAGTAGGGAATGCATAGAAACAAACTTGATAGAAGAGGGTGAGAAGAGATAACCCAATGTCCCAGCTGCAAGGCATATAAATTCCCAGATTCATCAGATATACCATGATGCCACAGCAATGCATACATATATAAATCAACTAAGGAATGCATAGTAAACACTTGATAGAAGAGATAACCCAATGTCCCAGCTGCAAGGCACATAAATTCCCAGATTAATCAGATATACCATGGTGCCACAGCACTGCATACATATATAAATCAACTAGGGAATGCATAGTAAACACTTGATAGAAGAGATAACCCAATGTCCCAGCTACAAGGCATATAAATTCCCAGATTCATCAGATATACCATGGTGCCACAGCACTGCATACATATATTATATCAAGTAGCGAATGCATAGGAACCCAAGCTTCAACCGTAGAGAACATAGGTTGTTTTGGAACATAGTCAAAAAGTTCAATGTATCTTCCCATCAACCACTCTTGTTAAGCAACATCAATAAAATACATAACAACAACCCTAAAATTGAAAACAAAACCCACTTAATTGTTTTGTAATCGGCTACGTTGCTTTCCATCTTCAACTTGGTCCGCTCAAATCCACCCAAGAGCCTTGCAAACCCCGACTCTATCTCTAACAGACGCCTTTCCGAGAATGAAGTGGAATAAGTTGCACGGGTGAGGTTTCTGTCATGCTCATCCATTAACTGCAGGATCACATATGTGGACCAGTCTGGGTGTGGGGGATCCTTCCATTCGTAGTAGGGGCATTTGTGTAAACCGCGCAAGGGACAGCTCCAAAATCTCCTAGCTGGATTTGTTCGGGTCCACGAAGTTTTCCTACCAACCTGAAGCCCACAGTAGCAAACCCTCGTGTCAGCGGGATCTGCATCCAAATCACCCCTTGGCGCAACTCTAGTACGGGACTGAACAGAGGAGCTGGACCCGGTACTCATGTGTACCAACCCTGAAAAGATTAATGATAGATAGGCATGCAACATACATACAAATGATATGAAATATTGGGTTAGAAATAACATAAGAATAATCTAGTGAAAACCAAAAAAATGTATGAAAAACCAATAAATTAAAAAAGATAAAAAATTTGGTGCCCTCAGAAATAAATTTAATCTAATCGTTTCCTTGCTGGTTTCTTATGGCATGTGGCTATGAGTAAGATTTGGATAGAATGAGGTGTTGCCCCACTCTTTTATAGTCACATCTCGAAATATTCCCCACGTTCTCAGCCACTTCCCAATAAGCAAACCAAAGCAAGGAAACATATTTGTCAGCTTCATATGCTGCACAATTCATAGGTACCATTGCCACACAATCCTCATTGGGCGCCTGATAAAAAAATTCATAAACAGCATCTCCAGCAAATACCACTAAAGAGATGCAAGATATCATGTGGCATGTAAATATATACAACATGGGAAAACAGGTAGGACACAAGTGTTTCCTATGCATTCCCTACTTGATATAATATATGTATGCATTGCTGTGGCACCATGGTATATCTGATGAATCTGGAATTTATATGCCTTGCAGCTGGGACATTGGGTTATCTCTTCTCACCCTCTTTTTTCAGCTGGGTTATAGTTGAAGGAAGGCCAAAATAAAACACAGCTCATGGCGATGAACGAAGAAAAGTGAAAATGCGAAGCCCTCAGGTAAATTGTATTCTATCATGCTTTCATGCATATGGTTGCGTGGATGTGGACCATGCTGAACCTACCCATAATGTCTGCTGCATTGGGGGCAGAATTAATACATGAAGCTACACAGCCAGGCAAACCGAATAATTGAGGGACCATATATCTTTATGCAACACAGACAGAGTGGTGCAAGCATGTATCCACAATCCCGCCATCCTATATGCTGAGAGTGATATATTTATGCCTTCCTTAAAACTGAATATCATCATTGGGCTTCACCATCAAAGAAATAGAGCTCATATCGATGAACGAAGGAAAGTGAAAATGCGAAGCCCTCAGGTAAATTGTATTCTATCATGCTTTCATGCATATGGTTGCGTGGATGTGGAACATGCTGAACCTACCCATAATGTCTGCTGCATTGGGGGCAGAATTAATACACGAAGCTACGTAGCCAGGCAATCCGAATAATTGAGGGACCATATATCTTTATGCAACACAGACAGAGTGGTGCAAGCATGTATCCACAATCCCGCCATCCTATATGCTGAGAGTGATATATTTATGCCTTCCTTAAAACTGAATATCATCATTGGGCTTCACCATCAAAGAAATAGAGCTCATATAGATGAACGAAGGAAAGTGAAAATGTGAAGCCCTCATGTAAATTGTATTCTATCATGCTTTCATGCATATGGTTGAGTGGATGTGGAACATGCTGAACCTACCCATAATGTCTGCTGCATTGGGGGCAGAATTAATACACGAAGCTACGCAGCCAGGCAATCCGAATAATTGAGGGACCATATATCTTTATGCAACACAGACAGAGTGGTGCAAGCATGTATCCACAATCCCGCCATCCTATATGCTGAGAGTGACATAATTATCCCTTCAATAAAACTTCATATCATCATTGGGCTTCACCATCAAAGAAATAGGGAACTCAAGAATGCATCTTGGTAACTCAAGAATGCATAGGAAACACTTGATAAAATAGGGTGAGAAGAGATAACCCAATGACACAACTGCAAGGCATATAAATTCCCAGATTCATCAGATATACCATGGTGCCACGGCAAGGCATACATATATAAATCAAGTAGGGAATGCATAGGAAACACTAGATAAAAGAGGGTGAGAAGAGATAACCCAATGTCCCAGCTGCAAGGCATATAAATTCCCAGATTCATCAGATATACCATGGTGCCACAGCAATGCATCTTGGTACCTCAATAATGCATAGGAAACACTTGGCTGCCATAGGGTGAGAAGAGATAACCCAATGACACAACTGCAAGGCATATAAATTCCCAGATTCATCAGATATACCATGGTGCATACATAAATGCATACATATATAAAGCAAGTAGGGAATGCATAGAAACAAACTTGATAGAAGAGGGTGAGAAGAGATAACCCAATGAGCCAACTGCATGGCATACAAATTCCCAGATTCATCAGATAAACCATGGTGCCACAGCAATGCATACATATATAAATCAAGTAGGGAATGCATAGAAACCACTTGATAAAAGAGGGTGAGAAGAGAGAACCCAAGGAGCCAACTGCATGGCATATAAAGTCCAGTTTCATCTGATAAACCAATGACCCTGAAGCAAGGCATATATATAAATCAAGTAGGGAATGCATAGAAACCACTTGATAAAAGAGGGTGAGAAGAGATAACCCAATGAAGATACACCATGGAGCAACTGCAAGGCATATATATAGCATGGAGGCAACAAATACCATACAGATACCACAATAAACTAAGCCTGGCATCAAAGGTACCTAATACTTCAGTCTAATGCTTACCCAAGGTACAAACAAAATACATCAACAAAATACAGTAAAGGTTTGTTGACATACCCAATTTATGATCATGTTTAATATTTTCTCAAATTATTATACACTGAGGTAACCTATACTGTATGTATAAGTAAATACTGCTGCCCATGTCGCATATGTAACTGGATCCATTGTTATCATCTTCGTCTTTTCACACCAACCAGCGCCACTCAAGCCCATGCACTCTTGGACATCTTTAAGACGGGTCCGTAGTGCTTTCATGTGATTGCGTACATTCCCACTTGTATACGTTGTACCATACAAGGAATTGATATACGCAGCAGCAAGAGTGAAAGCAGTCCCTTTGAAGGTCTTATCGACCTTATTGCCATTCATAGCCTGTTCTGCTAGGAACGGAATAAGGGAAGCATCATGCTCAGCCGTCCACACTACGTTCTGTCGGTTAGAAGATGCAGGACCCTTGCCTTTTTTCCTTGGGCTATCCACATATACATCCCCCTCTTCGCTTCGCCGGCTTGACTTTCTAGATGAGTCGCTTCCGGCCGTATGTTCATTCCCACTTTGGGTCGACTGCATCCTTCCACTTGGGGTCAAAGGACGTGCGGCAGCAGTTTGTGCTACATGGCTTCCCACTGATATCATTTCCCCCGCTTGAAGTAGTTGCATGTATCCTGAGTCAGCCTGAGGGGAAATCGACATTGGCATGGGCAGTTGAATGCCAAACTGGTGATATGGCACATGTTGGGGAACTCCTGGGTAGGTAGGAGCTGGAAATTGTGCAGGATTCAACCTCCTCGGAATAGGGCGGCCCAGACGTGGATCTAGACGTGGATCGACCTCTCCCCACTGAGGAATATAGGCAGTGTCATAGTATTGTGGCAATGGAGCACTACCCTCCCGCATTGGGTCGCTGCCTTGACCCGAATTTGATGACCCTTCCATACCTGCCACATGTATTATAAGTTAATAACCATGATATAGTAGGGATATTATCTTCAACCAACCAACACATGATGCATCAAATGTCATAATCATCATATGTAGCATAATTAAGTTAATAACCATGCTATAGTAAGGAAATTATCTTCAACCAACCAACCCATGATGCAACAAATGTCATACTCATCATATGTTACATAATGAGACACACTCTAGTCATACGAAATAGGATCAGCCTAAATGGTATTTAACGGAGAAGCTCATAGGCCCTGCTCCCCCGTGTTCCCATTATTATGTATGTTACAGTAGTCCACCCACATTTTCCAAGCTATATGATCCCTACGCATTTTCCATTCATCCCTCTGTTCGGTTTGTTCACGAACACGCAATTGCTGGGAAAGATCCATAACGGCGTCACCATGATCATCAATGTCATCCCCATCGTCGTCACCATCATCAACATATTCTTCATTAAGCTGTGGGTCATGAGGATCTGCTATTTGGACGTAGTTATGAAGTACGGTGCAAGCAAGGACGGTATCAACCTGACTTCTGAAGGGGTAGTGCGGCTTTGAAGTCAAAATTTTGAACTTGTTCTTGAGTATACCAAATGTCGACTCAATCTTTGTTCTTAAGGAAGAATGGCGCAGGTTGAAGAGCTCTCTGTGATTACGAGGGACGCGATCAGTATGGTCCTTGAGATGGTATCTAACTCCCTTATAAGGCGATATGAAACCTGGCATAGTCGTATACCCAGCATCGCAAAGGTAATATTTACCTACATTCAAAAATAAAAAACCAATTTATGATCCAACGTTATCGTATGGCCGTATATAAATTAAATGTGTAATAGTATGCCTAATACCTTCATAAACTCGAAGCCCCATGGGGGGAGGTATAGACAAGGCATCCTTCAGGACCGTAAAATCGTTCGCTGATCCTTCCCACCCGGCCAGTACGTACGTGAATCTTTTATTTGGTGTAACTGCTGCTAGCACATTTTGCGTCACCCCTTTACGCCCTTTAAAGCGGGGTACAAGCTTGACTGGGAGCATGGCATCTATATGCGTCCCATCAATGAAACCAATGCAATCCTATAAGGTCAGCAATAATGAGGATTGTTATATCAACATAACCAAAAATTATTAATATACTGCCACATATAACTACTTTCACACATACCTTAAAATAAGGAAACCAATTCTGATTACTGACTATCTCTGGCGGCGTCTCATTAGGAGCTTGCTTCATGTACATATCCCGTAGTGAACACACTCCAGCCATAACTTTGTTAAAGTATCGGCTAACTGTCCCCCCTCCCCTGATAAAATCCACTTGCATTATTCTATTCTTTGACTTGTGCCCTACAATGTGAAGGAACATGGCCACCTGCTCCTCTACGGAGACATGTATAGTGTCATTGAGAAGCACACCATTTCGCATTAATGATGCAAGATTCATGAACGCATGTACTCGCATTCGTAAGTAGCTTAAACAACTACTATCAGACACATGCAAAATTCTCCTCATGTGGGCTTTCCTATGCAGATCCCGCATAGCTAATGGCTCTCTAGGTATAGGGTTGGCCCTATCAACGTGGTAGAGTTGTAAAGCTAAGATAACAAACATAATAGCAGACGCGGCAGCGGTACACGTATCAATCCCCAGACTGTCTCCTTCTCTATCCATGGCCACCTTAATTGCATCAAACATATCTTACCGCATAAGTGATTAATTACATATGATTTGAACATGGAGTAGTGCAGTGGATAATGATGCAAACTAACAGAAAGTAACATCTTTTCCCCGTAATAACCTTAAGATGTTAAAATAAAACAATATAAAACATATACAGCGTGTTCCTTGTTTCTTTCATAAACTTTGGTTTGAAAAGTGGGCTTGGCCCAATATTCACAGGTCCAATCTTGCACTGTTTGACATTTCTGTATGCTAGAATGAATGCTTTAGCCCTCAGAAATTAGTTTAATTCATGTTACACTCTGGTTGCCACTCCATTGTTGATCCAAATACATTCCCCAATTATTTTTTCCCTTTTTTTTGGAAAATCACAGACTATCTTTTCATTTGTGTCCGAACCTTAATGTAGCCCTGGAATCATATAACTTTGGTTCACTCATCCCTATCATTCAACATCTCACCTCACTACTTATTACCAACATAAATTAAAAAACAATTGGGGAATAATTTGAGCCTACATGCATGCCATCCAGAGCAATCTTTGGGGTCACAATGCGTCATCGCTATCATATCACCTTTTCATCATCGGGCTTTACTATAACAAAGGGCCTCATTTTTCCCACATTCTTTAATATCGTCACATTTTAATAATTTAGATATGATTTGTCTCTAGGATAAACTGACATGCAAGCTCACACTGTTAGGCTTTTCTTACCCCAAATTCCTCTCGTTTGTTTCATTCAACCCAAATTGTAAGGGGCTGTTTCTTTAGTAATATTGATTGCCATTTCTAACACCAAATTATGTAAAATGGATGGATATGCACTTGGATTATGATATCTGTTGCCTCCAGTACTTGGCCTTCATTCATTGCCATGGTACGGGACAGAAGTAGATGCTTATGAAAACAGAAATCCGGTTACTGGGAAAAGTAATTGTAGTAAAATATTATATACCCCTCAGGTTAAAAAATGATTTTACTCCGTCAATTACAATGGTATTAGGCAGTTGCTCCATCATTTAAACCCCACAGTGTCCCTATCCTTCCTACAAATGATGGAACCCTCCAGCCTTCAACCATACAATTGGGTCAAGCATGCCAAGCAACAATTTATTCATCATTGGGGATAATGTAAACCAAAAAATAAACCAGAACAATAAACTGCATCGCCCGTTGTTTCCAAAATCATGCACAGAAGGCATCAAACCAACCAAGTAGGGCAGAAGCACATGCAATCCACATTCCAGCAATTTTTTTTTGCAAAAGATGCAGAGCAGTAGCACAGAAGGCATCAAATTATACCTGATCTTGCAAAGACAGCAAGAATAATTGCACAAACCCTCTTCAACGGCAAAACCCAAACCCCGCGTTGCCTTCACCGTTCTCAGTGGCACCCCCGAGGCATATCCAATGAAGGATTCACCATCGGCAACCACGTTTTGAAGCTTCCTTGCCAAAAAAATTGATCGTCATCAGCTGTCGTCGGATGAAAAAAAAGAAATTCTGAAAACCTCTTACATCTAGACCTTCACCGTAAAAATTGAAGCTTTTACCTCAAAACCCTAGATCGGAGCAGATCCCACTTCAGCAGAGAACTAGGGTTTCATCGCGACCTAGGGTTTGAGCGCGAAGCCAACAGACAAGGCGAGAGAGGTGATCACAAGCGCGAAGGGGGCCCACGTCGCTGGATTCTTCCCACAATCGCAGCCAAAAGCGATGATTGTGCAGAGCGGATCTTGGCTGCCACGGCGGAGCGAGATCGCCTCGCTTTCTCGAGGGCGAAAGGAACACACGAGAGGATTTTGGGGTTAGAAATGCCCAACAGTGCAAGACAGGACCCGTGAATAGTGGGCCAAGCCCACTTTCAAGTCCAAAGTTTACGAAAGAAACAGCCCCTAAACAAAAATTTCAGTTGCACACAGTAATTTATGCACACCAAAAAATTTTGGAAATTACTATGTGCACAGACCTAAGTGCTGACTACACCTACCACTTATTTACATGTTTGCCATTAAAATTTTACCAGGTTGACATTGAACCGTTTTCCTCTTTTAGGGTGTGTTTGGTTAGTGGGAAAAGGAAAGAAAGAAAAATGAAATGAAAAGGAAAAAGAAAAAGAAAGAAAAGGAAAATGAAATGAGATTATTTCTCATGTTTGGTTACCAAGGAAAATTGAGAAGAAAGTTGAATGGAAAATATAGAAATTGGGAAGAAAGTCAAATTTTTTTTTTGAAAAATGCACGAATTATTCATGATTTTTTGATACAAACTTAAGAATAATTCGTGGATTCATTAAAAATAACAACTAATTATGTTTGCTAAAAAATATAAATACATGAAAGTGTGAGAAATTAGTTTACATCTCTTTTCCCTCATTTTCCTTGGGTCAAAAAGAGGAAAATCTCACAGAAAAGTTTTAATAAAAATTTTCCTTTGTTTTCTTTCATTTTCATTTTCCTTTGTTTTTTCTTTCCAACCAAACAATGGAAATACTTTTCCTTCTAACTTTCTTTCCTTTTCTTTCATTTTCCCACTAACCAAACACACCCTTAACCTCCATATCTCTTCCACCTTCCTCGTCTTCCTCTACTTCTCCACCGCCAACGTTGGCCATGGGGAATGCGTCGGTCGACGACAACAAACAAGAGGAAGATGGGGGCAGTGGATGAAGATGGGAGAGGTAATGTTGGGGTATGGTTTTGTGTGTAATGTAAAAAATGATTTTTTTTAAATTTGTTTGAATGTGTAAAGTGGTCTATGTGCACAGCAATTTGGTGTGTGTGCATGGTAACTCCTAGATTTTTTTAAAGTTCGTTTACACATCTAATCTATGTAGGATCTGAAACTATAGCGAGAAAACATTATAGGTGGGGTTGAATAGTGCTTTATAACAATAATAAGGAAATTACGCCAAATTAAATATCACTTGTGCAATCTTAGTGCGGAAATAGAAAGAGAGAGAGCAACAATCACAGAAAAGAAAACGCAAACAAAGCTTATACCCTGGTTCGGATTCACAGAGTCTCATCGACTCCTTTGAATCCTACTCCAGCAACCCACTAGCAAACCCGCTAATGATTAGTGATCCACTAATACCCACTTGCCAAAACCTGACAAGTGAAAAACCAATACAGTTCCTTCCACTTCCCAGTGTGTGCATGGGTACAGGGTACCCAGATACCCGATCAGAACCTACCCAAACGGGTGGGTTCTGGGTAGATAGTTATGGTTTCCGGGTAGGAAAATTGAGAACCGGCGGGTATCGGGTCCGGTTCTAGTTCTCGTCTATAGGAAACGGGTACCCGGACCCGGAACTGATACGACAATTTAATTTTTTAACCATAACACAATCTTATATGGAGGAGAATACGGTAATTTAATTTCAAAGCGAATTAACTCTGAAGCTGAAGTGGCAGATAATACACATTTCAGGTCTGTATATTGTGATATTTAACCTCTGTGCAGAATCTAATGTAGACGAGTGCTTAGTGCTGCTTCTTGGGTTATCTTTTAGTCGTCTGCAATTAATGGCATATACTAGGAGCATGGATTGCTGGGGAATATTGTTATCATCATGAGTTTTTCAGAATTTTGGAGAAAGTGATGTCTAAGTCATCATGGTCACTGTTTAATTCATTGTCCTTTTAAATCTTTTTGGTGTGAAGGGAAATTTAGGGAGAATAGGTGTAGAGGGTTAAGAGCCCCCTACCCTTGTATTTATAACTTTCAATAGTGGGTTGGATACCCAATTGGCCCAATGGGCCTATTCATAACACTTCCCCTTATCCAATCAACATTGAAATAAGAGGTGGATTCTTCAGGATCCGAGTTAGGGTAACTGTCTTGTTAAAGAAAGAACAGTTAACCCATAACTTCCCCTGTTTTGGGGATGTGTCTAGGGGTGGATACTTCAGGATCCAGAGTCAACGAGGTTGCCTCGTCAAAACCTTGACTACGGAAAACCCAGTGGGAAAAAACCTGTAGCCAAGGGAAAAGAGTACAACTCTGCAGTTGACTCCCCCTTATCTGACCAAGCTTCAGGCTTGCAGATTTCCTATGAATCTATACATCAGTCTCCTATGTATCTATGAGTTCATAGTTCTCTCATCCTGACCCAGTTTACATTTACTCACTCTCCTCATCCCAATCCCATATACAAGTTTCTCAAAGATACTAGTAGGCAGGGATTTGGTAAGCAAATCCGCAAAGTTATTACATGATTGGATCTTCTGTACCTCAATCTGCTTTTGCTTCTGAAGGTCGTGCGTCCAGAAGAACTTGGGGGAGATATGCTTCGTCTTGTCACCTTTGATGTAGCCGTCCTGTAGCTGGGCTATACATGTTGCATTGTCTTCATGGAGTGTAGTGGGTGCAAGAACGCCGGTCGTCAGGCCGGTGGAGGTGAGTATGTGCTGGATCACCGAGCGTAGCCAGAAGCATTCCTTGCTTGCTTCGAAGATCGCTAATAGCTCTGAGTGGGTGGATGAGACGGTCGTCATGGTATGCTTCACAGATCTCCAGGATATGGCAGTGCCGCCATATGTGAACATGTATCCGGTCTGAGACTTCTCTGTATGAGGATCGGACCTGTAATCTGCGTCAGCATAACCAACTAAACCAGTTGATGCCCCTTTCCTGTAGAATAGACCTAAGTCTATGAACCCTTGGAGGTAGCGCAGAAGATGCTTAACTCCGGCCCAGTGCCGCTGTGTAGGTGCAGCACTATATCTGGCTAGTAAGTTTACTGCAAACGCTATGTCAGGGCGAGTGCAGTTAGCCAGGTAAAGGAGTGCACCGATAGCACTTAAATAAGGCACTTCGTGGCCTAGTACTTCCTCCCCCTCTTCCAACGGCCGGAAGGGGTCTTTGTGTACATCCAATGATCTGACGACCATCGGAGTGCTGAGGGGGTGGCACTTATCCATCTGAAACTTTTTCAATAAGTTCGATGTGTAAGTTGACTGGTGTAACAGGATCCCATCTTTAAGATGCTCTATCTGAAGGCCTAAACAGAATTTTGATTTTCCGAGGTCTTTCATCTCGAAAGTTTCTGTCAGGCTTCTAGAAATCTTTGCGATCTCTTCAGGAGATCCGATGAGGTTTAAGTCGTCTACATAGACGGTTATAATTACAAATCCTGTTGCCTTTGCTCTTATAAAGATGCAAGGACAGACTGTGTCGTTTTTTAATCCTTGCTGTGCAAGGAAGTCGCTCAGTCTGTTATACCACATCCTTCCAGATTGTTTTAGACCATATAATGATCTTTGCAGTTTCACTGAGTAGATGTCACGTTCTCTCTCTTTTAGTGCTGCAGGCAAAGAATAACCGTCAGGCAATCTCATATAGATGTCTCGGTCTAGGTTGCCATATAGGTATGCAGTAACCACGTCTATGAGTTGCATATCTAAACCCTCTTGTGCTGTTATGCCAATGAGGAATCGGAAGGTGATCGCGTCCATGACCGGGGAGTATGTGGCTTCAAAATCCACCCCAGGACGTTGGGTAAAACCCTGCGCTACAAGCCTTGCTTTGTAGCGTACGATCTCATTCTGTTCATTTCGTTTTCTAACAAATACACATTTATAACCCACAGGTTTTACACCTTTTGGTGTCTAGACTATTGGTCCGAAGACCTTGCGTTTGGTGAGTGAATCCAACTCCACTCCTATTGCCGCTTTCCACTTTGGCCAATCATCTTTGCTTTGACATTCTGTCAGAGAGCGTGGTTCAATATCATCATCGCAGTACGCGACGTTGATGGCAATATTACACGCAAATGTGTCATCTATTGTTGTGCTTTTTCTGTCCCAATACTCCCCAGTTCGTACATAGTGTATCGATACTTCATTTTCTCCCGGGTTTTCCTTTTCATGAGAGTTTGGGAGAGATGGGGTAGCAGGGCTTAAATTAGCATCCTGTGGTGGTATTTGTTTACCATTGCCAAGGGTCCTACTCTTTCGAGGGACTTGGTCCTTGGATCCCGGTGGTCGTCCTCTCTTTTTGAGAGGTCCAACCATTTCTGCTGCAGGCGGATTGCATCCATTTTGCGGTATGTCAATCCTAGCTGGAGTGTTAGCAGCAGGGACGTGTGATTTGACAATCTTCTGGTTGTCAGTAAATTTGTCCGGCAAGAGATGGACAGTGTTTTGGATGTGGAGAATCTTCAGGACCTCCTCCTCACACTGGCTTGTTGGCGGATCAAAGTGACATAAAGTTTTTGTATCCCAAGTGATACTTTCTGAAGCTTCGGGCTTCTTTGTCTGTGAGCCTAGTTTTGGAAACGATGTTTCATCGAATTCACTGTCTTCTAGACGTGCCTTAAAGACGTCCCCCGTAAGGGGTTCTAGGAATCTAATTATGGAGGGGGTGTCAAACCCAATATAAATGCCTAGGCGACGTTGTGGACCCATCTTTGTCCTTTGTGGTGGTGCTATGGGGACGTATACTGCACAACCAAATATTCTCAAATGTGAGACAATTGGTGGGGCTCCAAGTGCTAGTTGCATTGGAGAAGATGACTGACCTCCAGAGGGTCTTAATTTTATTAAAGATGCAGCATGCAAAATTGCATGACCCCACGCATTCACTGGCATCTGGGATTGAAGTAATAATGGACGAGCGATCCATTGCAGTCTCTTAATTAGAGATTCTGCTAACCCATTTTGGGTGTGAACATGCGCTACAGGATGTTCGACTTCAATTCCCTGAGCTTGGCAATAGTCTAGAAAGACTTGTGACGTAAACTCCCCCGCATTGTCCAGACGAAGTTTCTTTATCTGGTGGTCGGGAAGTGGGCCCGTAACTTTATTATCTGAGCTAAAAGCTTAGATAGTGCTAGATTACGGGTGGACAGTAGGCACACATGTGACCACTTAGTAGATGCGTCTATCAGGACCATAAAGTACCTGAACGGACCACTTGATGGGTGAATAGGCCCACAAATGTCTCCGTGGATTCTTTCCAGAAAACTGGGAGACTCCACATCCACTTTCAGTGGAGAGGGTCTCGTGATCAGTTTACCCTTGTAACAGGGTGGACATGGGAATTTGCCTTTTTGAAGAATCTTCAGGTTCTTCAGGTCAATGCCCCTGGAGTTCTTTATGATGCGGTACATCATAACCGAACCAGGGTGTCCCAGTCGACTGTGCCAGAGTTGGAATTCTGGTGTTTGGGGGCACTGCAGGTGCTCCACCATGGATGTTTCTGGAGTTTGTATACTTGTTTGGTAGAGTCCCGAGGGGAGTCCCTTGAAACGTTCCACAATGGTTTTTGAACCATTTGTAAGAGCCGTTACAAGCAAGTATTCCCTTTTATCTTCCTCGACCGTCTCTAAGTGATATCCGTTTAAACGGATGTCTTTAAAACTTAGGAGGTTTCGGATGGATTTAAGGGAGTATAACACATTTTTAAGTGTTATTTGTGTGTTGCCGGGGAGCAATATAATTGCTTCCCCTGATCCTTCGATTATGTTTGCTGGTCCTGAGATTGTTCTCAGTGGACCAGAATAACTACTTATGCTCGTGAAGTAGTCTAAGTTTTGAAGGATCGAGTGCGTCGATGCACTGTCCACTAGGCAGATAAGTTCCATATCTAAAAAAGGGGGAAAGACATTCAAGCAATAAATATAGATAAAAGATTCACTTTCATAAATAAATGCTCAAAAGATATTGTTTGACATGGAAAAATAGAACTAGATACGATGCATAAAATTGAAGATACATTGCTAATTGCATAAAAGTGGTCCAGATCTAGAGAGTGTCATCTCCCATGAAATCTTCAGGAGTCCATGAGGTCTCTGCCAACGCTGCGCTCTCAATCAGGTTTGTCTCAGCTCGAGGCTTGAGGCTTGCCTGGTAGAGGTCCTGGAGGTGTTTTGCTGTGCGGCAGATTCTGGACCAGTGGCCCGTCATCCCGCATTTGGAGCATTTGTCCTCCCAGTCTTTCTTGGGAGTGCCTCCTTTGTTGGGAATCCTCTTCTGCTTCTTGTCCACGAACTTCTGGTTCTGGGGAGGAGCTGGGGGAGTGGCCTTCTTCCGATGCTTCTGTTCTTTCCATTTCTGGAATTTTGCCTTTTTGTCCGTCTTCTTCTTCTGGGAAGACTGGAAGTGGGCCTCTGCAGGAGGTGGCAATGGAGCGGAGCCAGGAGGGCGCAGGTTGTGGGTGGCAACCAACAGGTCTCTATTCTATTCAGCCATAAGCAGGCATGAAAGAAGGTCAGAGTACTTTGTGAACTTCCTCTCTCGATATTGTTGCATAAGGATCATGTCCTTTTCGTGGAAAGACGTAAACGTCTTTTCCAGCAACATCTTCTCCGTCACTGGTTCACCACACAACTTCAGGCGTGAGGTGATGCGGAAGAGAGCAGAGTTGTACTCCGCTACGGATTTGAAATCCTGTATGCGGAGGTGAGTCCACTCGTACTGTGCACGGGGGAGTATGACATCCCTCTGATGTCTGTACCTCTCCTCGAGTGCATCCCACAGCTCGTAAGGGTCCTCTACAGTGAGGTACTCGTCCTTTAAGGTCGAGTCTAAGTGTTTCCTGATATATAATGGCTTTCGCCTTTAATATATCGGAAACTTCCTCTGTATGAGGTGCTTCCACTGAAGCCTCCTTGTTAGCTGGGGCAGTACTTGTTGTTGCCTTTTCAGTCTGTGTGAGACTGAAACCATGAGAGCACAGATGGAACTTCAGGTCCAACTGCCAACTCAGGTAGTTTGACCCATCGGCCTTCAGGACCGAGAAGTCAACATTTGCGAGTCTGGCCATTTTATGATCTAGCAATGTAAAGAAAAACAGCATGTATCATTTAACTGAGTAAGATAGACATCCACGCATGTAAACATGAATTTAATTAATGTGATTTTAACATACATGCTTTTTTCCAGATAATGTGAATAATTAATTACTAAAAATTAACAATCACGCATGCTGTTAAGTGGTTTCATTGTGACATTAAACATGGTATTTAAACTAAGTAACAACCACGCAGTTAATGTATAAGCAATGAAACAGAAAAATAATTTAGGACTATGGGGATCAGCCAGCTGACACCGAAAAATAAAAAGAAGTCCAGTCCGAAGTTACATCAAAAATAAAATGCATGAAAATTAAAGTACAACTCGGGAACTTCGGAGAGAAGCCCCTATCACCATTGTGTGATTGTCTTCAGCTTCTTTTTGGTGTCCTTCGGTCTTCTTTTTACATTTTGATCCTCACATACAAATTTCTCTCAAAAAAAGAAAAATTGCGGGAATTTAAAATGGTGTCGGAAACCTGGCTGATCCCAAAAAACATAGCCTAATATTGCACATTCACGCAGATAATCTATTCAAGACATACAACCACGCAGATATTCAAGACACAGGCATTTGGAATAATTCAAATTTGTGTGTGACGTGCAAAAACTTTTTTTTTTGAAAACTTTTTGCCTTTTGATCCATATTATAATGTTTTATTTTACCGCTTTAAACCCTTTCAAAATTTCTTTTAACTATTTTGGGCTTTTTAGGGCCAAAAATAAATAAAAGAAAAATAATTTATGTGAATGGGCTAATTTTCTGGCCTTTTGGGCCATGAAAACAACCCATTAGGGTTAATATTGGGCCTCCCCCGAAAAATAGCA
The DNA here is from genome assembly GCA_030789695.1 of Scilla litardierei. Lineage (NCBI taxonomy): Eukaryota > Viridiplantae > Streptophyta > Magnoliopsida > Asparagales > Asparagaceae > Scilla > Scilla litardierei. The sequence continues at coordinate 354,573,292 of CM061133.1, forward strand.
TGTTAGGGTTAGGGTTTCAGGAAACCCTAGGGGGGCCCGCGGCGTGTCGCCGCGACGGCTGGCCGCGTAGGACGCGGCCGCCGTGGCGGCGACGGGCCGCGGCGGCGAGCCGCGGCCGCTGCGGCGGCGGGTCGCGGCCTGCAGGCCGCGGCGCAGTGTCGCGGCTTCAGGCCGCGGCGTTCGTTTTCCGCCGGCGGCGCTAGAGGCGCGCCGCCGTTCCGCCCTACGGGCGTGCGGATTTTTGGATCAAAGGCGGGGGGTAAAAATCGGATTTTTCAACAATTTTGATCGCTAAAAAACAAGTTTTTATTGTTTTAAACATGCAGATCTATTAAAAAAGTTGAATTTCACCGTGTTTATAAACTTTTTGATCCTAAAACATGCAGATCTAATGAGAAAAGCAAGTTTAGATCTAAAAAGTTTGGATTTTTACCTCTAGATTCGACGAGGAATCTAGGCGACGGTTGGTGAAGGATGACATTTTCGCTCCCCGTTGAGAAGATTACGATCTTCTTGAATCTGAGCGATTGATGGATCTCCTTCCCCGCGAGCCGCCGTCTCCTCCAACGAGCGTGATCGTGCTGATAACGTGTTGTGAAGGGAAATTTAGGGAGAATAGGTGTAGAGGGTTAAGAGCCCCCTACCCTTGTATTTATAACTTTCAATAGTGGGTTGGATACCCAATTGGCCCAATGGGCCTATTCATAACACTTTTGAATAAATGAGAAATCTTTTCCTTTTAGTATTTTCAACTGCAGATGAAGGTTGCTAAACTGATTTGTTCAGTTAAGCCAGTAATGTATTCTTTATTCATCTGATCTCTCTTCCCCCTTTATCTTAAATGACACCCTTATATGTCGTTGCTAATTTGTAACTACAAAGATAATTTTTGTAGGCTTCCTTTTTTATTAAAAGAAAAAAATTTAGACGCAGGCATTAAAATTGTCAATTTAGATCAGCAGACTAAGATGTTTCTGATCTTGATGGCCATATCATGCATTGCGTACGTGATCAATATGGAAACCATGTTATCCAAAAATGTATTGAATGCATTCCTCAGTAAGCAATACATTTCATCATTTCATCATGGCCATGTAGTGACATTATCCACTCATCCTTATGGATGTCGTTTCATACAGGTTAGTTATTTTGAACTTTGTTTATTTTACTATCATGTTACCTAAAAAAGATGTATGTGATACTGGTATGCAAGGATGCTATTCATGGATTGTGCATGCTTCATTCTTTTATCAATTTAAGTTCAACAAGTTTGTTGCTACAGAGAGTATTGGAGCATTGTGACGATCCGAAAACACAACAGATGGTCATGGTCGAGATTATGCAATGTTTTTGCATGTTGGTGTTAGTTCTTAAGTTCAAGACTAACGTCGTTTTGATGATGATCAATACGTTATGTTAGTGTGCTAATCAATCTTATGTTTTAGTCTCAGTTTATCTTAATGATTATATGTTGATGAGACAAAGCATAAGGCTTAGAGGATATTACAAGGGATATCTTAAAGACCTCTAAGAGTGATGGTGTGCTCAAGCTTGGATGAAGTCATGAAGATCATCTAATGAAGCCAACGCTTGGAGCATGATGTTGGATGGACATCTAGAGAAGCATTGTCAAAGCTTAGAGCTTGATGAAGTGAAGCTCATCAAGGAGTGCCAAAGCTTGGAGATGATGGAGAGCATCAAGGTATAGTGAGCTTGAAGACTTAGACTCTAGGAGATGCAATTTGTAATCCATGTAATTTCATTTTCTTGCATTTTTCTTTTTGAGTCTAGGATTATTACAATGCCTTGATAGATGGTCATACTCTCATGCATATGCTTTTAACCATCTTAGTGAGCCTTAGGATTATCATAGAATCCAACCCAATATGTTCATCTAGCCCAAAGACTCATTTGGAGTCTCTGGCTCTCCTGCAGTCGCCTGCTGAAGGTTTTACAGTCGACTGGGTGATTTCCAGTCGCCTGTCGAGCCTTCTACAGTCGACTGTGATGCACAGCTTAAGTCAACTTTTCTATTGACTCATCTTGAGCTTTTCGCATCAGTCGACTGATGTTCAATTTACGGTCGCCTGTACTCTTACAGTCGCCTGTGAATTGGTCGACAGTCGCCTGTGCGCTTCTTGCATTTTCTGGGCTTCATCCCAGTTTGCAAGACAGTCGCATGTTGGTGTTTTTACAGTCGCCTGTATATTTACAGTCGCCTGTGAAATGGCCATCAGTCGTCTGAAAGGCGTAAGTGCAAAATATGCATCTCTGTCTGTTTTCCTTCCTCTGCTGCAGTCGACTGATAAAGGATATACAGTCGCCTGTCTATTTTACAGTCGACTGTACTTTGGTCATCTGTCGCATGTATGCATAATGGGAGTAAGATGCATATCTCTGTTTCTTGTCCATCCCTGCTGCAGTTGCCTGATGAAGGATATACAGTCGACTGTCTGCTTTACAGTCGCCTGTGTAGTCTTCTACAGTCGACTGTCCTGGCTCAGATTATAGCCGTTGGGATATTTTCTATCCGTTGATCAGTCGATTGTCTAATGATCATCAGCCGACTGTTCTTGCCGTAAACTGCCAAAATCTAGCCGTTGCAGATTTCTTCCCTTTGGGTTTTTGGCTGTGTTTATAGGCTCTTCTTGGCTTCCTTTATATAGGGATTGGCTTAGTTCATTTAGAACTCTTGAAAGGGTTAGGAATTCATAGAAGATCATTTAATCTCTTCTCTAAGCCACTCCTCCCACATTCCCTAATTAGAGCTTCATTCTTATGCTATAGCATCTAAGCTCTAGGGAATTTCTCCAAGAGATTTCAATCTCATATCCTTTCTTGGAGAATATCTTTCTTCTCTTCATTTCATATGCTCAAGTGAGAAGTGTTAGGATTCATTCCTAGAAGAGAGAAAGATCATCAAGTGCAATCAAAGCCTCATCTCAAGCACTTGAGTTTCACTTGCATGCCTTCTTCATCGCATTGGTAAGATCATATCAAGGCATAGGTAAGTGTTGTTTCGTTTTGTTTTATGTTCGAAACCCTAATTCTCTTTGTGGGAATTAGATACTCTCTTTGTGAGAGTAATTCTCTTTGTGGGAGTTTGGTGTCCTAGTGTAGGGCTAACCCTAATTCTCTGAGTGGGAGTTAGTGATTCTCTAGGTGGGAGTCTTGACCCTCGTGTAGGGTTGGTTGGGTCCTTGTGTAGGGCAAAATCCTCTTGGTGAGGTCTCTCTCTTTGTCGGAGTGTATCCCTTTGTGGAATTTGTATTCACTTCTCTTTGTGGGATTATAGTGAATATTGGTGTGGTTGGACGTACCAAAGTTTTGGGGAACAAGGGTAAATTCCTTGTGTTTGTGATTGTTGTTGTTGAGCACTCTGTTTAATTTTCGCTGCTTATTGTGCTTTAATTTTAGTAACTTTTAATTAAGCACTTTGCTTGCTATTACACTATTCACCCCCCCTCTAGTGTGTGTGTAGCCCCGCAGGGTCCCTTACAGCTGGCACAGGAGAATGGAGACAATATTTTACTTAATGATTGATTTTTTCATGTATATTTGAGGTAATTGGCATGCACATATCATTTGGAAATCATTGTTCGTAATGCATAACAAATTAAAGTTTTTTACAGGGTACCCGGAACCTACCCGGAACCATAGGGTCTGGGTAGGTTCCGGGTATATGGTCCAACTGGGTAGGTCCCGGGTCCAACTTTCAGGAACAGGTGCCTTACCGGGTAGGGTCCGGGTAACATAAAAAACAGGGTACCCGGACCCTTACTTCCCACAACCCGGGAATGGACTACTCTCACTACCGAGAGAAACTTCATAAGTATCAAGATAAAATAAGAACCGAAATATGAAACAATTTCCACAACCCATGCCTGGAATAATACTCTTTAGAATGAGGCAATGAGGTATGCGTGTGAGTTGCTCTAAATGATGAGAGTATGAGCACTTACTACTTATTGAGCTCTAGGCACTGTATAGATATGATATGTCGTCTGTATTTGTAGTATGTGGTATATATGTACATGCTGGTTGTGTAGATTAGTCGACTAAAAGTCAAACTTTGGAATTTTTGACTGAAATTTTAACGGTAAGTTTCTGATGTTGACTAAAGACTACTCAGAAATTTTCAGGTCAAAATTCGAAGAAAAAGTTTTTAGTCGACTAATGGTTGCCGTAGTCGACTAAGACAGAAAAATGTGAATTTTTGACTTATCTGAAAAAGAGTTGGTAGGATATGTTATTAGGAACCTAGGACTTAGATGGATTTCATATTCAAGGCTCTGAAATCTATAAAGTATAAAAATACATCAGTCCGTAGATTTCCGTAGATATGTATGATGAGCTTCATGTGAGTATTTGAGATGCCTTTGTGCAGGGATTCCTTATCAAGTGATTATTGTCCAAGCGTGGATATATTAGGAAAACTGCACATCTGCATAGATAGAGTGAGTAGCAATAATAATAATTGTCACATCAAAATCATATGGAATAGAATAGAAAAGTGAACATGGGATTATGAAATCCCAACTGTAAGCGGACATGCTTACACCGGTGTTTGGATAGATATATCATTATAAGAATATTGTGTGTATTGGTATTGTTGTATGAGCCTTTATGTGATGACATGTATATGTGTGCTTGGATATATGCTAGGAGACATACATGGTTGTATGTCCACATCTATATAATGAGGTGCATGTGTATGTATGACCAGTACCATGAATGTGTGTATCAAGTGTTGATATACGAATGTGTTGTATATATATAAGTTTGAGGTAGATTGACCATGTATAACTATATTCACCCTTAGCTATGTCCTGAGTTGGAAAGTCCGAGGACGGTCTTTATTTTAAGGTGGGTAGAATGTAATGACCCATAGTGCCATATACACTAGGGCCTATATATTTTTATGATACATAGTGTATTTTTGTTTACTCTATAGTGTATGTATGCTTGGATATGTTTGTGGTGTGTATAGAAGTCTTGTAGTGTGTATAGTAACTACTACATTGGTTGCCTATGGATGACTATTGGGGTGTATGTCTAGCTATATGGATGTGTTATTGTATGTCTATGGTTGCATCTCGTATGGTGTAATGATATGTGTAGGAATTTGGTAGTATTTGTCCCTTTTGAAGTGTAGTGCATAAAGTAATGTAGTAGATATAGTAGTGCCTAGTTATATAGTAATGTAGTATAGTAATGTAGTATGGTAATAATAATATTAGTATTATTATTATGCATTATAATCATTATTATTTATTAAGTATTCTTACCTTTCATGTGTAATAGGAAATGAGTTATGTAAAGAGGCTAGTGTGAAGAGGGTTGTGCGTAGGGGTATTTTTGTAAATTAGTGAGGTGTGTGCATAGTAGAAGGGCACTTGTGTAATTAAGTTTAGGGGGGGTGTGTAGTAAGATGAAGAGTGTAGAGAATGGCAAACTAGTAAATAGATGTGTTTCTAGAAGATAGATATTTATTTAACCTTTTTCTTCATCTTTCTTCATTCTTCTTCAAATTTCTACATTCTTCTTTATCTTTATTTTATTTTTCTATTTCCTATTTTCTCCCATGGGGGGGCTGAAATTTTCTAGAGCTAAAACACACACAAAAAGGAGAGAAAAGAAAGAAAGAAAGAAAGAAGAAAGAAAAAGGAAAAAAAAACAAAGAAGAAGAAAGAAGAAGAAAAAGAAGAAGAGGAAGGAGGAGATGGAGAGGAAGCTTTCATTGAGGTAGGAATCCAATTTCCTCTAGTGTGTTATTTGGTTGTCATTTTTAGAATTGGTTCATGTTTAATCTTGAGCTAAATACATCATTAATTTCATGAAACCCCTTTTGTTCTTGATGCTGAAAGTTTATCCTGCAAATCTGAAACTTTAACTAAGTGCTGGGATTAATTGGCTATTCGGAGTGCTCTGAAAATTTTATATGATATTTATCTCGTAGTTATGAGCAACTTTCATGTTCATCACTTTTTCTAATTCGAACTGGAAGTTGGGGTAAAAATTCGAATTGTGCAACATGCCAGGAATTCTGTCAAGCTGTACACATTTCAGTAAAACGAGCACCACTACCTGCACACATCTTGGATTTTGTTGATTTTGGTCTTGTTGGAAAGCTAACAAGTTTTTCTCAAAGTCCATCGCGAGTTTTATGTTGAAATTCTGGCTAGAATATTCCCAAAATTGGCTTTGAACACAGACACAGAAATCTGTCTGCAGAACAGTTTTGACACCCTTTACCAATTAATTCACCATAAATCACACACTTAATATTTTTACATGAAATTTTATCTGTGGATCCAAAACATATATATATTCAACTTTTATTTATAAAGTTTTGTCAAATTCCCAAGAGAAATGGATGAAATATGTTGATCTTTATGGATGTTCTTGCTATTTCAGCAAGCTGAGGTGTTTTCTAGTGTTCAAACGATGTGTTATGGCTAGTTCTATTACTATCATTAATGGATGTTGTCATTAACTAAGAGGAAGTTTCATGATGCTAATTGGTGATGATATTATAGTGTGTCAATAACCAAGCTAATAATACCCCTTAGGTGTTTGTGGAAATGCTGAGTTAGTTTCATGTTGCTATTCGTTCATGTTGCTATTAGTCTCATGTTGTTTTTGGTTCCATGCTATTGGTTTTATGCTATCATTTTCATGTTGCTAGAAGAGGATGTCATCTTGCTTTTTGTTTAACTAATTTCCTGTTGGATTAAGGGATATTGGCATATGTATTGCTGGCTCATGCTTAATTAATGTAATGTTGTAATCAATGGTGAAGTTGTATAATTACATGTGTTGGGATCGTATGTGTTGGAAATGAGAACTATGTGGCGAACGTTGTGGTTGGAAAGATTATATGTGTTGGAATGAAAGGAGGTGAAAATGGCGATTGTTATATGATTCCTTTTGTTACATGATACTTTTAATTGAAATGCTAAGAAATGGCTAAGTCCTCTTAAAGGAGGGTGTCACGGGGATTGGGGGACACTAAGTTGTGGGGAAAACATGAGGAGCTGGACTGGTGGTTGGTGGCCCTCCTGTTCTTGCCCGAGTGGCGGGGAGTGGCAGAAATGGGGAGAATTGGAGAAATGTGAAGGGGAAATAAGGGGAAAACAGGGCTCCTTTAGTAAGAGCATGTCTCGGGGAGTTTGCCTGTTCCACCCCAACTGGGGGTGAGGTCCAGTCCCAAGAAGGTCTACCCACTACTTAGGGTCCAAATCACTAATAAATAACTTTCGTTACTTTGTAGCATTATTAAATGTTGCTTACTTGACATTCTTTACTTGTAGCTTCTATGTTGTATCCATGTTATATGCATCACCTATTGTAGTTCGTGTCGCTGGCGTTTATTTTACTTACGTTGTAGCACTCTTTTGTTGTTGTACTTTCGTTATGTTATGCATTCAATGCTTTATGTTATACATGTGTTCCCTTTAGCTTATTCTATACTTCGTTTGCACCTTGCGATGAATGCATGTAGAATAGTTGCATTTTCATAATAGCATACTAGAGGGAGTTGGCATTCCTACTGGGTCACGCGTTGACGTGCCCCCGTTGACTTTTTCAGGTGTGGTTTTTGGAGATGGCTGTTAGAGTTGGAGGTTGAGTTGGAGTTCTGTTGTTGGCAGTTGGAGCTTAAGTTGGGTGGTGAGGGGTGATGAGAGAGCTAAGTGTACTTTGGGTTTTCTTTTGGGATGAGAGGTGTTTGTACTATATGAATTGATGCACAATGATGCTCTGAGATGTATGTGAAATTGTACAGCGTTAGTTCTATTTTTAATATTTCTCTGTGGCTTTGTGTCGTTCTATGCTCTTTGGTTGGTTGGTTGTTGAACGTTACCTGTACTATTCCCAGCAATGCGCAGTGGACCTGCAGATATGTTTTAGTTCTCGTCGCGTACCCTGCCTCCCTGCGTATCTCAGGGGGGGTCGTGACAGAAATCCTAGTCACTAGTCGCTTGAAGTAGAACGACCAGGCGACTGTTGTGCTGTTCTAACTGGGTCATAATGCAGTCTAACGAACACTTGGCAGACATCTGAAGAAGACTTCTCAAACGTCTGATCCATTGTACAGTTGTCGGGCTCTAAGGCGACAGACATCTGATCATTCAGACAAAGAGATACAGAGTCAATAGAAAACATAACATCATCCAGACGTCTGAATACCCAAACGTATGATGTTCATCATCCAGACGTCTGGTCGACTATATAGACGTCTGGAAACATATCGTCAGATGCCTTAATCAAGACTTGATTGTAAAGGTTAAGATACTAGAATTTGGTTCGTAATTAACCAGACGTCTGATGAATATCATACAGGTGTCTGATACAAAGTGTAGACGTCTGGAAACATGACATCAGACGTCCGATTTCTGTCAGTCAGCAGAGGCCGAGATACTGGAAGTTCAGCTAGAATAAATCAGACGTCTCGAATTCTTCATACAGGCACCTGACACATTGTGTAGACATCTGGAATGAGAACTTCAGGTGTCTGTTATGGGTAGGGTTTTGGAGAACTAAATATGCATGAGCACCAGGCGTCTGGAGATCAACCACCAGATATCTGGGTGGCTAAAAACTCTATTTCGAGTTTATGAAAGTTCTAACCATGTGACAATCGATCATATATGATCTAGAGCATTGTGAGTGTTATGAGTGATATTCTATAAAGTCTATTCAAGCTTAACATGCTATTTCAACTAAAAAGTAAAGAAAAAAAATGATATACATGTTTTATCATATTCACTTCCTATTGAATTCCTTGAAGACTTCCATTGAGCTAGCTGAGTCCAACGCTTTGATTTCCTTGTGTTCACTACTTGATTTCCATGATTCATTGATTGATGTCCTTGCATCAATGATCCGAGTCATCATCTTCATTTGATATGACTTTGTCTATATTGACGATGCTTTCATTAACTACAAAACATGGGGATTAGTCACAATTAATTATGTTTGTTGACCATCAAAACCACATTGGGGTCTGTGGAAACCAATATTCAACAATCTATTCTGAAACTACCCCTCTTTTATATTTCTCTCACTCTGAAACCCCACATCATCCCCTCCTCGTTTGCCTTCTCATCCTCACACCGCCATCATTACATCCTTCTCACCCTCCTTCACATCTTCTCATACCCTTCCTCCACGTTGGCTTCCTATTTATATCCATGCTCAACCCATCTTCTCCATGTTGAGTATTGGTGTTTCATACCAATATTATTTTGATGATGATCACAACATTATGTTGTTGCTAATGACTCTCTTGTTTTAGTCTCTTAGTTACTTTTCAAGAATATCATATTTGGAGACTAAACACTTAGTGCAAGGATGGACATCAAGTGGAGTGTAGGAAGATATATGCCCATAAGGCAATTTATCTTGATTATACGTCTTGTTCATACCGTATATGGTACGTATTATTCTAGGTATAAAAGGATTTGTATTAATATACTTAGATAATATCCATAGACTTATAGTTAGGTCCTTACGTATCTAGATGAGATCTCGATTATGAGTAAGTAAGTGACCGAATAGAAACGTAAGTCTTAAACGGTTTGTGATCATAGATGTGTCGAGAACTGGATATCGACACATCGGATAGATCACTGTGTCTTCGTCTTGCCTTCGGGTAATGATGATCTCATAGTCATTCGACATAGCGAAGTCGGAGACAAGACACAGGTGCTCATTAGAGAATGAGTTCACTGAACGACCAAGTTAGAGTTATTAAATGGTTAACTTTAATGATCTGTCTTTAATAACTCTAGGGTGATGATAGGTTAGTTGATCCTTAAGACCTGAAGTCATCTGTACCAACCTGTGAGCGGACGGTGTAGCTTAGACCCATGATCTAGCTTCGAGGACCAGTCCTGATGAAAGATCTTAGGTTGGGTTGCACCTGAAGCTCTCAAGGTGAGTAAGTGACTAAGATGGGATTCGTCACTTCCATTAAAGGGAAGTTAGTGTTATAGGCTCAGTACGGTCTTTATGTTAATCCTCGGCCGGGGTACGTTGCAAGTTGTACAACGTGTATACAATAAAGACCGCCGTATACTGACCAATGTTGTCTAATAGGGTTGACAAAAAACCATACCCTAGGCCAACATCAAACACAGTCTTGACGAAGGGATTTTAGCTAACGGAATTCATCTCTGACACAGCCAATGCAAACCCTATGACACTTTTGTCAAAGGGTCGATCACGTTATGATGACTCTGAAACAGGGACGACAGCTACTGCTCGTAGTGACCGTCGTCTAGGGGTTTCGAGCCCCAACCTGTAGTAAGGTCAGGCTGTAGGGTCTCACACCGAGTAGTATTCGTGTCTTAGTAATAGGAATGTAGAATAGAGAGAAATATCATTTGATGATATTCACAAGCTGAGTTGTGAAAGTTAGTCGCATTAGCAATAGGGACACAACGTTGCATTAGATGCTAACTTTGACTAAACATGTTGTAAATTAGTTACAACGAATTTAGTAGGAACAAACTTGTTGGAAAAGGTTACCTGGATGACGGGATCGTCCCGGTCTAAACACAGGTTCAAACCGCGTCCAAATCGGAGCTCAAACGAGTCCAGAAACGCAGAAAGAGTCCAAGGGGAAGTGGGTTAGACCCACTGGGCCAAAAGGCCCATGTGCAAAGGCAAACGGGCGTGACCCGCTGCAGCAGCGGGCATGGCCCGCTGTGTGCAGCGGGCAGGCGCCCGCTGTGCAGCGGGCCGCGCCCGCTGCACGCAGCGGGCCCGCGCCCGCTGCAGCAGCGGGCGGGCGGCCCGCCCTTGCCCCCCTTGGGCGGGCGCGCCCGCTAAGTCTAGCGGGCGCGCCCGCAACTTAAGTCAATTAGGGTTTTTGAAACCCCAAATGACGGCTACGAATTTTGTGAAAATTGCTAAACTTTGAGCAATTGTTTGAGGGGTCAAACGAAGTCGAAATTCGTCACCGTCAGTTCCTACGCGTTCACCATTCCAAGCTTTTCTGATTGATAGCTAGTTTGGTGTCTAAAGTTTAGTATGCGAGGAGAATTAATTAGTTAAAGTTTGACTTTGTGAAAGGCTAACTTTAAGATTGAAATTAAGCCAAATGACTTAATTCAATTTTTCTCCTCATGTGGATTGTCCCACATTGCCCGCAACGAGAGGGTGAGTGCTCACTCCCTATATAAATAGGGGTGCACTCTCCTCGTTGAAAAACACACCAGTCAACGATCGAGTAGCTCCAGAATTTTAGAGCAGGCTCGATCGGCGACTAAATCTCTCTCTCTAATTTTCCTATTCTCCGGAGTAGTCCTAGCACGACTACGAAGGGGGTTTGGATCTGATCCGGACGTCTAAGACGCGGGTTCTTCTCAAGTGAAACTTTCTACCGCGTGTGATCGGCTCGGAGGCGAAAGCGGCTCGGGCGGATCGGTGCGAGGGTGCGAGGCGGCTCAGGGAGATCGGGTCAACGCGGCTCGGCTACGAGGAGCTTCTCAAGACGGTGCGGTACATCTTGCCTGCTCCAGGGCCAAGATTCCGGGTATGTGGTTAAGCGTTTTTAGCGTAATTTTTAATTAGTCGCTTAGTGTAGATCCTTCTTGGAGTGGTCAGACACACTCCAAGTCGGCATAGATCGGGCTAGGTTCTGGCTCCCCAGAGCCTAGCTAAATAGTTTAGCTAGTGTAGAAATATGATTTCTGTTTTTCCGCTGCGCTTTTGTGCCTCCGTGGTCCGTCCGACTTAGGACGGATACGGATCCGAGCTCTGGGGGTCCGCCAAAACCCCAACAGTGGTATCAGAGCCACGGTTATGCTATAGATCTACTATAGCGACTTTTAAATAGTTAAAATGCTTAGCCTGCATGTTCAAAACCTTTTAGCTTTATGTTAAATTAGTTTTGAAAAGATTTTGTGTTTCAAAATTAATTTGTTGCAACACGGAAAATTATTTTTGGGACAAAATTATTTTTATGCGATAAATCTAAAGGCAGTCTCTTTTATTTTAAATACTTTATTAAATTTTTATGAGACATTAAAAATTTTAAAAGAGTATTTAATGTTTATGTAATCTTTAGAAAATTTTTATTTTTGAAATTTAAGAATTTTTCTTTAGTTACATAAAGTTAGAAATCTTTAAACTTTACTTGAATGCTTCTAAAAAGGATTTCTAAAAGATTTTAAAAGAGTTTTAAAATTGTTTAAATATGATAGAAATAATTTTATTTCATGAGATGTAATATAAAATAAATTTCTTTTACTACATAGATGTTTCTAAAATTTTTATGTGATATTTTAATTTTAGAAATGAGGTTAAAATTTTTTAAGGCCTAAGTTTAAAAATTATTAGATAATTTTGTACGACTTAGTTTTATGCGATAAAATTTTTATGAAGGCTTTAAAATTTTAATCTTTAATTTTAAGTGTTAAAATTTAGATTTGCATGTTTGTATTATATAGATAATTTTTAAAACTTGCAAATACCTTTCATATGTCACTAAAAATGAAACTTTCTTTCATGCGGATAAAGTTAGTTGCTTCATTTCATGTTGTATATTGTATACACAAACCTTGTTAGGTTAGCCATTAAAACATGATAGTGACATGCTACGATCAATAAAACAAAACAACATTTGAACCTAATACCTGATTAGGGTAGTCCCCTTGTTTGTAAATCATTTCATTAAATCGTTTAATTAATGATTTTCATAAATTTCAAAATGTTGAATTGTTTTATTAAAATCCTAATAAGATTGGGGTAGTAAGTTGAACGTAGAACCTTATAGTTGATAAGGACTTAATAAAAGATGATTCAACCAATCCAAAAAAAAAATTTTGAATTTTTAGGATCCACTAGTTGATAAGGATTAACTAGTTCTTTTAATTAAAAGCCATTTAGTTGTTTGGAAAACATAAGATTGATGACAACTCCTTCAATGGATCATGATGTCGGTCAATGTGCTTGGCTAAAGTTTTTGGACCAACCTAGCTAGACTGGGTAACAAGTGGTCCTGGCTTAGTCAATTCCCTGGCCGCGTCCGCTGGACCGCAAGGAGTCGATTCATGACTATGTAAGTCCATCGACTATACCTAAGTCAATACGATAATAATCTTGTTCAAGATAAATCGTAGCCCTCCTTGTTTTAGGAGTTGGCAACTGTAAGAAACATGTTCCGGTTGTTGAGCTACACTCAAGCCGTGACATGTCAATCTTATAGAAACCGATTTCTTGATTGACATCTTAACCTGACTGAAACCATTGTCTCATCCCTCGAGCTTCGGCGTAAGTCTAACTAAGAATGTAGTCTAAGACCTGACCCAAACCGGCGCGTCGTGCATACACCGAGCAAAGGGGCAAGTCAGGCTAGACACGAAAACAAGGGTCCGACTAGGCTAGCCATTGTGATCCGGTTGAGCACACTCATGATCAAAAATGACTAGGGGTAAAAATCGATAGGGAATCATAGTAAATATGATTGACGACGAGTTCGTCTACCGACTGCAGAGTCGGACAACTTGTTGAGATACACTCAAGGTTGTCAGACTCAGGGTAGTCGGATCCCTCTCTCACAAATATTATTTTATAATAAATTGTTTATTATTATGGCTTTAAATAAATTTAGTGGGAGAATATAGTTTTATTAAAACCATTAAAACTATACTACGAACATTTACTAACTATAGTATCTATAAAATACAGAATGGATTCGGGACTTAGATACATGGTTGAAAAGAACGTGCTGGATGGAACGAACTACAAAGACTGGCTTAGGAACATCAAGTTGGTCCTTTCCCTAGCCGGAATAGGATACGTACTGTTCGAGGACGCTCCAGATAAGCCGGATGAAGATTCGACCCACGAGGAAAAGGAAGCCTACAAATTGTACCAGAGGGATGCAGAGAAGGCCAGGTGCCTTACTCTGGCTTCGATGACCAACGAGTTGCAGAGGAAGCATGAACATATGGATGTTCAAAGCATGCTCCTCAACGCACAAGAGTTGTATGGCAAGCGATCAAGAGCTGCCAAGTTCGAGGCCACTAGCAACCTCTGGGGCACCAAGATGGGGACGGAACCCGTACAAGATCATGTTATCAAGATGATCGGGTACGTGGAGGACGCCGCCCAGTTAGGATTTGTCCTGGACAATGAGATGTCCACGGACATTATCCTAAAGTCTTTGACTCCCGATTTCAAGCCTTTTATAACTGGCTTTATAATGAACAGCCTTGAGACGGATCTTCCGGGTCTCCTCAATATGCTCCGGCAGTTTGAGGAGATTCATAAGAAGCCGGCTGCACTGGTTGTTGGCTCTGCTACTTCCGACCAGCCGAAAGGCAAAGGAAAGAAGAGGCAGGTCCCACAACCTGCGAAGGCTAAGAATGGGAAGAAGAAGAACAAAGGGGCCCCGTCGAAATCTGAGTGCTTCCATTGCCACAAGATTGGCCACTGGAAGAGGAACTGCAAGATCTATCTTGCAGAGAAGAAGAAGGGGCATACTGATGCCTCCACCTCAGGTACAAATTAAAATTCAATTAAATGCAATTATTTCCATTCATAAAGTATGAGATACTTATAGACATCTGTGTACTGTATACAGGTGGCTGATAAGAACTGGAGATTGGAGAAGTACGGAGATCGGTCGGCAATTAAAGCAACAGTTGCTGCTGGGACCGCTCAAAGACTTCTAGAGACGCTGATCGTGATGGAGATGATATTTTTCTTATTTGAATAAAATGTATCATCTTTAAGGATCGAAAACAATGAATGAGTGCTTTGCACTCAAGGTTTATTTTTGATAAACAAATTAAGGTTCCTTTTTATGAACCCGTTGTTTTGGAATGGATGTCTCGTTTGTTGCAATTGGAATTGAATTGGCTCAAATTCTGTGGATGTGGCTTTTCTGTGATGGTTGCGTATATTTTCGAATAATGGTGTTGAGTTTCGATAATATTGATTTTGAAGCTGACTAAATGTCTGAAGTCAATCAATAGTTAAGTATAAGTTCCAGGGGGCGTATAAATTGTGTGCAATCACAGTAAATACGCATATCAAGTTTGACTCGTGATTATCTGCATTTAGTTATCAAAAGAGTTAATACTAAATGTGGTTAAAGGAATTTGTACAGTGTAGAACGTTTTGATCGAACAAGTCAATGTCAAGATTCCTTAAAATGATCTTGACTTGACTCATTCGTCAAACCAAATCTGACACTTGTACATTCCATCTAAGGCACTTACCAAATGGTTATTTTACTCATAAGTCTAAATATGATTTATATATTATGTTGAAGAAATTTGACCAGGTAATTCTTAAAGTCAGTGGGAGCGTATTAATATACTTAGTTCCGTTTTTCGGACTAAGTAAAAAGGATTTTTCACTTTAATGAATCTTCTATATAAATCATTAAGTCAAAATTGTTTTGATTTAATAGTATATATATAGAGACTTAGGGTGTCAAATATGTACTTGACATATTGACACAATAAAGTGGAGTGAGCTAGAACTGACTTACGAAAATGTTAGACCCCACTTCTAAATCGTATAAGCTAACTGTTAGCTATACAAGGTTAGGAAAATTGATCCAGATCATTTTTTTCAAAGGATCAACCCTGTGTGATCAAGAGATGTAATTTCAATCCATTAAAATTCGTTGTAGATACTTATTAGTAGAACCATTCTTAGGTTTGTCATATCAAATGTCAAAGTGACTGATATGCTATAACGGTATGAGATACCGAGATAAATAGCCTAAGTGCAAGTGGGAGATGTAGGAAGATATATGCCCATAAGGCAATTTATCTTGATTATACGTCTTGTTCATACCGTATATGGTACGTATTATTCTAGGTATAAAAGGATTTGTATTAATATACTTAGATAATATCCATAGACTTATAGTTAGGTCCTTACGTATCTAGATGAGATCTCGATTATGAGTAAGTAAGTGACCGAATAGAAACGTAAGTCTTAAACGGTTCGTGATCATAGATGTGTCGAGAACTGGATATCGACACATCGGATAGATCACTGTGTCTTCGTCTTGCCTTCGGGTAATGATGATCTCATAGTCATTCGACTTAGCGAAGTCGGAGACAAGACACAGGTGCTCATTAGAGAATGAGTTCACTGAACGACCAAGTTAGAGTTATTAAATGGTTAACTTTAATGATCTGTCTTTAATAACTCTAGGGTGATGATAGGTTAGTTGATCCTTAAGACCTGAAGTCATCTGTACCAACCTGTGAGCGGACGGTGTAGCTTAGACCCATGATCTAGCTTCGAGGACCAGTCCTGATGAAAGATCTTAGGTTGGGTTGCACCTGAAGCTCTCAAGGTGAGTAAGTGACTAAGATGGGATTCGTCACTTCCATTAAAGGGAAGTTAGTGTTATAGGCTCAGTACGGTCTTTATGTTAATCCTCGGCCGGGGTACGTTGCAAGTTGTACAACGTGTATACAATAAAGACCGCAGTATACTGACCAATGTTGTCTAATAGGGTTGACAGAAAACCATACCCTAGGCCAACATCAAACACAGTCTTGACGAAGGGATTTTAGCTAACGGAATTCATCTCTGACATAGCCAATGCAAACCCTATGACACTTTTGTCAAAGGGTCGATCACGTTATGATGACTCTGAAACAGGGACGACAGCTACTGCTCGTAGTGACCGTCGTCTAGGGGTTTCGAGCCCCAACCTGTAGTAAGGTCAGGCTGTAGGGTCTCACACCGAGTAGTATTCGTGTCTTAGTAATAGGAATGTAGAATAGAGAGAAATATCATTTGATGATATTCACAAGCTGAGTTGTGAAAGTTAGTCGCATTAGCAATAGGGACACAACGTTGCATTAGATGCTAACTTTGACTAAACATGTTGTAAATTAGTTACAACGAATTTAGTAGGAACAAACTTGTTGGAAAAGGTTACCTGGATGACGGGATCGTCCCGGTCTAAACACAGGTTCAAACCGCGTCCAAATCGGAGCTCAAACGAGTCCAGAAACGCAGAAAGAGTCCAAGGGGAAGTGGGTTAGACCCACTGGGCCAAAAGGCCCATGTGCAAAGGCAAACGGGCGTGACCCGCTGCAGCAGCGGGCATGGCCCGCTGTGTGCAGCGAGCAGGCACCCGCTGCACAGCGGGCGTGGCCCGCTGCAGCAGCGGGCGGGCGGCCCGCCCTTGCCCCCCTTGGGCGGGCGCGCCCGCTAAGTCTAGCGGGCGCGCCCGCAACTTAAGTCAATTAGGGTTTTTGAAACCCCAAATGACGGCTACGAATTTTGTGAAAATTGCTAAACTTTGAGCAATTGTTTGAGGGGTCAAACGAAGTCGAAATTCGTCACCGTCAGTTCCTACGCGTTCACCATTCCAAGCTTTTCTGATTGATAGCTAGTTTGGTGTCTAAAGTTTAGTATGCGAGGAGAATTAATTAGTTAAAGTTTGACTTTGTGAAAGGCTAACTTTAAGATTGAAATTAAGCCAAATGACTTAATTCAATTTTTCTCCTCATGTGGATTGTCCCACATTGCCCGCAACGAGAGGGTGAGTGCTCACTCCCTATATAAATATGGGTGCACTCTCCTCGTTGAAAAAAACACCAGTCAACGATCGAGTAGCTCCAGAATTTTAGAGCAGGCTCGATCGGCGACTAAATCTCTCTCTCTAATTTTCCTATTCTCCGGAGTAGTCCTAGCACGACTACGAAGGGGGTTTGGATCTGATCCGGACGTCTAAGACGCGGGTTCTTCTCAAGTGAAACTTTCTACCGCGTGTGATCGGCTCGGAGGCGAAAGCGGCTCGGGCGGATCGGTGCGAGGGTGCGAGGCGGCTCAGGGAGATCGGGTCAACGCGGCTCGGCTACGAGGAGCTTCTCAAGACGGTGCGGTACATCTTGCCTGCTCCAGGGCCAAGATTCCGGGTATGTGGTTAAGCGTTTTTAGCGTAATTTTTAATTAGTCGCTTAGTGTAGATCCTTCTTGGAGTGGTCAGACACACTCCAAGTCGGCATAGATCGGGCTAGGTTCTGGCTCCCCAGAGCCTAGCTAAATAGTTTAGCTAGTGTAGAAATATGATTTCTGTTTTTCCGCTGCGCTTTTGTGCCTCCGTGGTCCGTCCGACTTAGGACGGATACGGATCCGAGCTCTGGGGGTCCGCCAAAACCCCAACATGGAGAAGGGCCAAAGCTTGGACTCAAGGGGTGCCAAAGCTTGGAGATGATGTGGAGCATCAAGGCATCAAGATTGAAGCCATATACTCTAAGGAAAGCATTGTAATCCATGTAATTTCATTTATTGCTTTCTCTCTTTTTGAGTCTAGGTTTGATGTAATGCCTTGATAGATGGACTACTCATCCATGCATATGCATTTAACCATCTTAGTGAGCCTTAGGATTATCATAGAATCCAACCCAATATGCTCATCTTGACCAAAGACTCATTTGGAGTCTCTGGCTCTCCAACAGTCGCCTGATGAATGTTTTACAGTCGACTGGTGATTTCAGTCGCCTATCGAGCCTTCTACAGTCGACTGTGGTGCACTGCTCAAGTCAACATTTTTATTGACTCTACTTGAGCTTTTCGCATCAGGCGATTGATGTTCAATTTACAGTCGCTTGTGAAATGGTCAACAATCGTTTGAAAGGCGTAAGTGTGAATATTGCATTTCTCTGTTTTCTCCATCCCTTGCAGCAGTCGACTGATGAAGGATAAACAGTCGCCTGTCTATTTTACAGTAGACTGTCATTTGTTCATCGGTCGTCTGTATGCATCTGGGAGTAAGAGTGCAACTCTCTGTTTTATTCCATCCCCTGTAGCAGTCGCCTGCTAAAGGTTTTGCAGGTGTCTGTCCTGTTTACAGTCGACTGTATCGACTTCATCGGTCGACTTTCATGGCTCAGATTATAGCCGTTAGGAATTATTTAGCCGTTGGACAGTCGACTGTCATTTGTTCATCAGTCGACTGTTGCTGACGTTTCAGCCCAAAATCTAGCCGTTGCAGCTTTTTGTTTTTGGCTCTTTTCTTGGTTTTTGAGAGTTCCTATAAGGTTCATATATATATATATATATATATATATATGAGAGGGCTGAGTTCATTGAAACTTCTTGATGCTATTGCAAATCTTTAGAGATTGATTAAGACACTCTCAAACTCTCTCATTTCCCTCTTAGAGCTAAGTCTCCTTCATGCATTGAAGTCAAGCTCAAGGAAAATCATCCAAGTGCTTTCAAGCTAATCTCACCACTTGGAGATCCTCTTCTATGCCTTGCATTCATTAATGAGTAAGTTCATCTCAAGGCATAGGTAAGAGTATTTGTTGTACTTTGTTATTTCATTGTAACTCTAGCTTTCTGTGTGAGAGCTAGTTACTCTCTGTGTGAGAGTATAACCTTCTGTGTGAGAGCTAGTTACTCTCTGTGTGAGAGTATAACCTTCTGTGTGAGTGTTGGTTGAGTCTCTATGTGTGAGAGCAAAAGTCTTTCTGTGTGAAAGTAAGGATATCTCTTTGTGAGAATCCTAAATCCTCTGTGTGTGTGAGTAAGGATTTCTCTGTGTGAGAATCCAAATCCTCTGTGTGAGGTATCTCTGTGTGAGATTGTATTCACTTCTCTGTGTGAGAATTATAGTGGATATTGGTGTGGCTGGACGTACCCAAGTTTTGGGGAACCAGTGTAATATCTTGTGCTTGCGTTTGGATTTTTGTGGTGTTTAAATTCCTCTTGCATTTATAATTTCGCATTTGCAAGTTTAATTTTTAAATACGCAATTTGTGCCATTACACTATTCACACCACATCTAGTGTGTTGTTGTTAGTATTGCAAGGGTAAGACGATCCTTTAAACTCCATTCTTCATCCGCTCCTTCACCGGCTCTCGCTGCTTCCTCGTCCTCATCTATGGTATTATTGGTCCTACTTGTGAATTCTGCTTCTTTTACTATGCAGCCTCTTCATCTTTTTCCTACCATGAACATTCAATAAAAAAAGTAACCGAAAATTTAATTCCATACAAAAAAATTTAACCAAAAGCTGGCTTCTTCGTCTCCTATTCTTCACCAATTTCACACACAATAATATATCAAAAACTCCATTATTCTCGTCATCTCCAGCATTATAAAAAATTCCATCATCTTTATTATCTTCAGCGTAGAGCGAATGGAATTCGAGGAGGGAAAAGGGTGCAAAATGGAATTTTAGTTTGGAGTAAAATAGGCTTTACGTAAATGGCAAATCTATAAATAAATGCAATGTCTGCGCAAAGCAAATCATGGTTTATGCGTGTAAGCTTGACACTGTAAAATTGACACGAGGGAAATTACTACATTACCCTTATATCGGAATCGGGATTGGATTTTTGTGGAGGGAATCAGTCATTGTACGGATCCGAATCCGCTAACAGGCCAAACGAACCATAACAACATGAGACTCATGATCCAATAATTTTCCTTTGTTCATGGCTTTCGATTTCCCCCCACACACACACAGAAAAAATAAATTCCTCTTTTTAATAAGTAGCCCGAGTGGGTGATGCAAGAAAACACACATACAGACCACAGAAAGCAGTTTACGCACGCAACTGATAAAAGAGCGAGAAGAGTGGCTGTGTGTGTATCGTCAAAACGAGGCGGGACCTACACGCAACCGAAAAAGAGAGAGAAATATGGGTGTTTGTTGGTATCATCGGAGGGGGAAAGGGGTAAAGTGCGTAAATCCCAACCAAAACCACATGGGTGATGGGGAAGAGCGTGTGTTAAAGTGCAAAAAATGCCGTGGGTCAAATTGAAAAAAGACTGATGGCAAACCCGTAAATATGTGTAACATGGATGGGCACATGGGTTTTATGAAAAACAATAGAAAACTTGCAAAATATGAGAATGAGA
This sequence comes from Scilla litardierei, assembly GCA_030789695.1. Lineage (NCBI taxonomy): Eukaryota > Viridiplantae > Streptophyta > Magnoliopsida > Asparagales > Asparagaceae > Scilla > Scilla litardierei. Next base: position 354,594,161 of record CM061133.1, read on the forward strand.
ATGCTTTTGTTTGAGTTCTCTACAAACCCGCCCCAAAACACCAAACCCAAACTCACACCACACCCTTCACTAAGTTGGGCCTACCATGCCAAGGTGATACAATTGCATACACCTTTGTCCTAGTGGACAAAGGTGGGCCCCACTTTTTTGTCCCAAGGTGGCTAAATTTTTTGAGAATGACTGTATACACCTCCTACTTCTGTGCAGGAAGATGACAGTTTTTCGAAAGTGGAATTTTTGTTTTGAGAGAGAGATATAGAGATTTGAGTGAATGATGTGATTTTCATTTTATTTTGGGAAAACCGTTTCCTCCATACACCGAATATTCGGTGTATATAGCAATTCTCAATTTCTTAATCTTAAAAAAAATCATTCCCTAAAACTGACATACACGTCCAATGAAATAAAAATAAAAAATCGAAAAAAAATAAAATACATTTCGAAAATATCTTTTTTATGTACAACGGAATTTGAAAATATTTTTTAAAAATTAAAGAAAATAGCATTTTATCCACACGAAAAATCACATGACATTGCAAATGACAAAAGACCTAACTGTCCATTGACCGAGGGTAGTTTAGATATAATATTAGGAAATGATTTTGGTATTTTTTTACCCATAAATTTTGCAAGTTTGTGATAGTCCACAGATAATCCTTGAAAACTTACGGAAATTTATTAAAACTTTAGAAATGTGTTTTCCCCCAAGTGAGCGTATATGTTCATCTGTTCTGTTGTTAGATAAACTCAATTCGGTAGGGCAAAATTTACGGTGCTGCCCTTCGACCTATAAAATGACTGTTTTGTCCCCCGGTGAAAAAGCGTATAAATACGACCGTACACCATGTATATAAAGTTACTTGATCATTACTCTCCGTTTAAACCATCGCTAATTGCTTGCTTTGATCGATCGGTTGTCTCCAACAAAAGTCGGCCTAACTTAACCATTAGAGGGGATTTAGCTAGGTTCCTACCTTGGTCCACTTACGTGCTCAATTGTAGCAAAGCATTGGCTCATCTACCACAGATTGGACCAGAAGGTGATGAGTAAAAATTGGCGAATAAACGTCGAAATCTTAAAAAAATATGGATCTTTAGCTTGCTACCATTCACGAATTGTTCGAAAAAATTGGCGAATGATTCACATATTTTTCAACTAGCTCGCAAATGCTTGGTCTTTATAAAAAAATCATAAATCTTTATATATTTTCATTCATGAATTGTTCAGAAAATCAAAGAATAATTCATGAACTTTTTTTAAAAATCACGAATTATTCCTGTAGTGCTTGAAAGACCCACGCATTACGGATGGGTTTTTTTAGATATTTTGCGAATTATTTATAACATTTTCATATAATTTGTAAATTATTCACGTATTGCTTAATAACAAATTATTTGTGAACCATGGTATTTGTAGGATTAACGAGATATTCGTTGCTAACTCCACGAATTATTCAAAACAGCTAACACGTTTTTAATTAAAAATAAATTCTTAATTTTTTATGAGGCTAGAAATATTTTCCAGCTGCTTGAAAAGCAAAACAAACTAAGCAATAAGTAACTAGTATTTATTGATCATATATTCATAAATTATTTAAAATAGCTAAGTTACAGTAATATTATCATTCTATATTAACCCAAACCATTGCCGAATTAAATTGAGTTATTTCCGAGATACATATTATTCACGTATTGCTTCAATAAAACCTTAGTTTTATAAATCGTGCCACTAAACAAGGGTTAGATACTCTCCTTCTTTATGCTTACTCGCGGATGGATGCTTCAATGGTATGCTTATCTCGCATTTTTTAATCTATTTCAATATCTTCATTGATTTGATTAAATTTTGTACCTGACCCGACTCCTTAATTTTCTCTCTTAAGATTATTTTAGTTTTGGAGACGTATTTAGCAAAAAAAATAAAAAATGATATTTTTCTCCTTTTTAGGAATTATATCTATCCCACATATTTAAAAGAGAATAATGGGTATCATGTGACAATGTAGGCTTAGCCTCATATACCAAGACATAAAAAAGTTGTCGGTACAAGTACAAGCTCATGTGGACTTGTACTTGCCCACTTTTGCGACTTGGTATATGAGACTAAGACTCCATTGTAATATGATACCCATGATTCTCTATTTAAAATAGTACGTTTATATTTTAAAGCAATGAGTCAAAACATCCTCGACATTTCTTCAAAAATTACTTAAGTACCCTAACATTTTTTTTGCATCATTTAATACCCTAAAGTAGCCAAAAAATTTTATTAATGATCATGATACCTTCATTTTCTTCTTCCTCTTTTGTCTTCAATTCTTATTGCTAGCAGTGATAACGGTTCGAAGGCTAAGAAAGGTGAGGATTGATTCCACATGGATTTTAGAGAATAAACAAATTTTTCATATGAAGTGTTACGCCTAGTTGACCGAGGCCCGAAAGACACGAGCCCAGAAACCCGACCGCCGGTCAAGAGCCCATCTGCGCACTCAAGCCCATTCGATAAGGCCTTATAGGGGACCCCCCCCGAATGTCGATCCGACCCGGCCCCGGTAACACGCTGGTCACTCGCCCACTCCTGCGATAACCGCTCCCACAATCCCGTTACCACTTAATGGCAGTTATGTGGAGGTGCTGGCATGGCGCGGGGAGCGGCGACGTGGGGGCGGATTGAGGGGGCACGATCGAGGGCGGACGAGCGACGTGGGTCGGGGGCAATCACGGCGGAGGTCTATAAAGGGGCTAAAAGGACGACCGGACAAGGGACCGCATCTCAGGTATCTAAAACCTAAGGTACTCCATCAACGACCTAGTTCCCCCATTTCATCTCCTTCCTCCCCCGCTCGCGCCGTGAGACGCCGTTCCGATCTCCTCACGAGTCGAACCGTCTCCGCCGGGCCTCCTCTTTCAGATCTCTGTCTGACTTAGGCATCGGAGGGGATTTGGCCGGAACCAAGGTCCGGTCCCCTGACGAGCGTTCTCGTCTACGCAGGAGGACATCAGATCCACGGGCCGAGGCTTCCCCTCCGCCCCTCGCCGACCGCGTAACCAGCTGGACGATCGAGGCTACCCCTCGTCGTCCGACCGACCGAGGCCGAGCGAGTCCAACCGAGGCCGAGCGTCTCGACCCGGGCCGAGGCTTCCCCTCGCCCCACCAACGACCGAGGACCCCGTTTTCGTCTCAGCCGACGCGCTCCACGTCGTTTGTAGCTCCGACTCGCGCCTCGTCTTCATCGACTCGACACACCCGAGGGACCCAAGCGGGCCCCTTGACCACGTTGACCAGGTGTCCACGGTCAACGCTTTTTGTAGTGAGAAAACACTCTGAAACATCTGGCGCCGTCTGTGGGAACGAACTGTCCCACGAAGAAACAAACCACACCTGCAATGACGCGACCTTCCCCATCTCGGCGAAAGGAGGGCAAGGCCCTGACACGAAGCGACAGGGCCTGCCATCGTTGGCAAGAATGGGCACGGGCCCGACGCGAGGAGGATCGTGAGGAAAGGGCCGGGAGACCCTCCCCATCCCCACCGGTCGGGAGACCGAGTGCATCCGTAACGGCGCGCAGCTCGGACGTAGCTTTAGTGGTGTCAGTGGTCATAGACACTACCATGGTACGGCGACTGCTTGTCGACACCGGCAGCTCCTGCGACGTCCTCTTCATGTCCATCCTGGAAAAGATGGGGCGGCGGAAAGAAGACTTACGACCTCGCTCGGGTCCCGTGGTAGGATTCACGGGTCACTCCACCCCCATCATCGGCACGATCCATCTCCCGGTAACGCTCGGAGACGCACCAGACTCGGTGACCCTGGCGGTGGAATTCATCGTATTGGGGATCGGGTCGGAATACAATGGGATCATCGGCCGACCCCTACTCAACGCCGTCGGCGCGGTAGTCTCGACCCTCCATCAGACTATCAAGTTCCGAACGCCAGGGGGGATGGGGCAAGTCGAAGGCGACGCGGGGAGACCGAGTACCTGCTACCAACTGGCGGAGGAAGGTCCCGAGGATTGTCTAGCCGACCGGATGGCCGCGCTCGACTTAAGGAGTGGGCCTAGGCCCGCCCCTGCGGAGGAGCAAGGGCAGATCCCGGTCACAGACGTCGAGGGCCGGTTCGTCTCGATCGGGAGGGGGCTAAGCCAGGACCTGAGGGATCAACTGATCGAATGCTTGGAGGCGAACCTAGACATCTTTGCTTGGTCACCGGAGGACATGCCTGGCGTAGACCCCCAGGTGATCGTCCACCAGATCAACGTCGACCCCAACTTCAAGCCGGTCAGGCAGAAGAAGCGCAACCTGGGCGGCGAGAAGATGAAGGCGGCCTCCGAGGAAGTGGAGCGTCTCCTTGACGCCGGCTTCATACGAGAGGTCTGGTACCCGGAGTGGCTGTCGAACGTGGTGATGGTCAGGAAACCCAACGGGAAGTGGCGAATGTGCGTGGACTTCAGTGACCTCAACAAAGCCTGTCCCAAGGACAACTACCCCCTGTCGCGCATTGACCAACTGGTGGACAATGCTTCGGGGTACGAGATGCATAGCTTCATGGACGCCTACTCAGGGTACAATCAAGTCCAGATGGATCCCCGAGACGAAGAGATGACAGCCTTCACGACGGACCGGGGGACATACTGCTACAGGAAGATGCCCTTTGGTTTGAAGAACGCGGGGGCCACCTACCAGAGAATGGTCAACAGGGTTTTTTGCTCCCAGATCGAGAGGAACCTGGAGGTTTACGTCGACGACATGCTTGTCAAGTCGAGAAAGCCGGAGGACCACATCGCCGACCTTCGTGAAACCTTCGAGCGGTTGCGGCGACACCACATTCGGCTCAACCCCGCGAAGTGCACGTTCGGGGTAAGATCTGGCAAATTCTTAGGATTTATGATAACTAACAGTGGCATTGAAGCTAATCCTGACAAGATCGAGGCACTGATCAACATGCGTGAGCCGACGACGATCAAGGAACTGCAGAGGCTGAATGGACGCATCGCAGCCCTGGGGCGATTCCTTTCCAAATCGGCGGAAAGATCACTCCCCTTCTTCAAGGTCTTGAGGAAAGCAATCGCGGAACCTTCAGACAATCACGGAACCTTCAGACAATAGGAAGACGATACCATGGGACGAAGACTGCTCCAGGGCGTTCGCTGACCTCAAGGAATATCTCCGCAGCCCACCTCTCCTGTCCAAGCCACGGGAAGGGGAGTCGCTAAGCCTCTACCTGGCGTGCGCAGAAGAAGCAGTGAGCTCGGTGCTGATCCGGGAGGATGGTGGGGTGCAGTGGCCGGTATACTACACAAGTCGGATCCTGAAGGGGGCGGAGCTGCGATACTCGCCCATGGAGAAACTGGCGTACGCCCTCGTTCTCTCAGCGCGAAGGCTCAGGCCCTATTTCCAGGCACACACCATACTGGTCTTGACCGACTCACAGCTGGAGCAGAATCTCAAGAGATTCGACTGAATGGGAAGGATGTTGAACTGGGGGGTGGAGTTGAGCGAATTCGACCTCCGATTCAAACCGCGCACGGCCATCAAAGGGCAGGCCTTGGCTGACTTCATCGCTGAGTGCACGGCGGAAGGAGAACATCCTCCAGAGGAAGAAGGCTCAGCAACGGTAATCGCCCAACCCTTGTCTTTTCTTTCGGCTGACCACCTCCAGTCAGAAGTCCCAGGAGCGTGGATAGTCCATGTGGACGGATCGGCCACACAATCAGGAGGCGGGGCTGGGATCGCGATCCGATCTCCGGAAGGGAACATTGTGGAATACGCATTGTGGTTCGAGTTCCCAGCCACCAACAACGTGGCGGAATACGAAGCGGTGATCAACGGCCTAAGGCTGGCCCTGGAGCTCGGGGCCGAGTCCATCCGCCTCCTCAGCGACTCAAAGCTCATTGTCAACCAACTCCTGGGAAGTTACGAGGCGCGGGAGGAGGCGATGCAGAGGTATCTCGCCGTCGCCAGAGCCGCGTTGTCCAAGTTCAAAAACGTGGAGGTCTTGCACCTCCCGCGATCGGAGAACGCGCGGGCCGATGCGTTGTCGAAGCTAGCCTCGTCCTCGCCAAAGGAGCTGGGCCGCACCATCTACGTGGAGACTATGCAGTCCCCCAGCACGGAAGAGCAGGAGATGATGGCGATCGACCAAGAACCCACCTGGATGGACCCGATCATACGGTACCTCACTCATGGGGAGGTGCCAACAGATTGGGACGAACGCCAAACCCTGGAGAGGAAGGCGCTCCGATACGTGATCCATGAGGGGACGCTCTACCGGAGACGCTGGACAAAGACGGATGTCCTCCCATACTTGAAGTGCATCGGGCCGCAGGAAGCTGACTACGTCCTACGGGAGGTTCACGAAGGGATCTGCGGGAATCACCATGGGGGCAAGATGGTCGCACAGAAGATCTTGAAGCAGGGATACTACTGGCTGACCCTGGCCCAGGACGCAACAAGCTACGTCCAAAAATGACAGGAATGCCAGAGGTATGCCCACCACACCTCGACTCCCCCGTCAGAGCTCATCCCTATCGTGAGCCACGTCCCCTTTGCGAAATGGGGGCTCGACATCCTCGAACCGTTTAAACCGGCCCGAGGGCAGCGGAAGTATCTGATTGTGGCGGTGGACTACTTCACCAAGTGGATCGAGGCCGAACCGTTGACCACCATCACGTGGAAGAAGGCGAAAAGCTTCGTGTGGAATTCCATCATCTCCAGATTCGGAGTGCCACGAGCCATCGTCACAGACAATGGGAAGCAGTTCGACTCCGCAAGGTTCAAGGATTTCTGCGAGGAATGGGGAATCAAGCTTCTCTTCGCCTCCATAGCGCACCCCCAGACCAACGGGATGGCGGAAGCGGCCAACAAGTGCATCATAGAGCCCCTCCGAAAGAAGGTGAAAGACGCCGAAGGGAACTGGCCAGAGGAGCTCCCGGGATACTCTGGTCGTACCGGACGACCCACAAGGAGGCCACTGGCGAGACCCCGTTCATGCTCACCTACGGGGCCGAGGCGGTGGTGCCGGTCGAATTGGGCGAAGAATCTCTCCGCCTCAAATACTTTGACGAAGACAGGAACTCGCAGGGTCTGGGGCTCAGTCTGGAGCTCCTCGACGAGCGACGGGAGCAGGCACTGGCCACCATCATCCGCCAGAAGCAGAAGGTGGCCCGATACTACAACGCTCGGGTCCGAGGAAGAAGCTTCCACCTTGGGGACCTGGTCCTCCGGAAGGCGGGCTTCAACCCAGATACCGCTCGCAAAGGGAAGCTTGCGGCTAGATGGGAGGGGCCCTACAAAGTCATCGAGGTCCTCGGACCCGCAGCCTACCGACTAGCCAATATGGAGGGGAGGATTCTCACTCACACCTGGAATGCGGAACATTTACGCAAGTACTTTCAGTAGATGTATCGTTTCCTATGAAATAAATTTATTTTGAATTCATTCCTTTCCAGATAAAGCAAAAAGATATACAGAGAGACGCACGAAGAGGCCGAGGGGCATTCCCCTCCCTCATTTTTCTCCGGGGGCGCCGGTGGAGCCACAGGCTGGCGGTCCACTAGGGTCTTCCCCCACACTCCGTTCGACGTCAGGGTACATCCGGAGATCCTCGAAGTTGACCCCCGAGAGCGGGAACTTCTTTTGGATCTCGGACTGGCACCGGGCGAAGCCCTTCTCGAACGCCTCCGACAAGGCGGTCTCAACGAAGTGTTGGGGTTTTGCAGGACCCCCAGAGCTCGGATCCGTATCCGTCCTAAGTCGGACGGACCACGGAGGCACATAGGCGCAGCGGAAAAACAGAAATCTTAATTTCTACACTAGCTAAACAATTTAGCTAGGCTCTGGGGAACCAGAACCCAGCCCGATCTATGCCGACTTGGAGTGGGTCTGACCACTCCAAGAAGGATCTACACTAAGCGACTAATTAAAATTTACGCTAAAACGCTTAACCACATACCCGGAATCTTGGCCCTGGAGCAGGCAAGATGTACCGCACCGTCTTGAGAAGCTCCTCGTAGCCGAGCCGCGTTGACCCGATCTTCCTGAGCCGCCTCGCACCCTCGCACCGATCCGCCCGAGCCGCTTTCGCCTCCGAGCCGATCACACGCGGTAGAAAGTTTCACTTGAGAAGAAACCCGCGTCTTAGACGTCCGGATCAGATCCAAACCCCCTTCGTAGTCGTGCTAGGACTACTCCGGAGAATAGGAAAGTAGAGAGAGAGATTTAGTCACGGACCGAGCTTGCTCAATAATTTGGAGCTACCCGATCGTTGACTGGTGTGTATTTCAACGAGGAGAGTGCACCCCTATTTATATAGGGAGTGAGCACTCAACTTCTCGTTGCGGGCAATGTGGGACAATTCCCATGAAGAGAAAATTCAATTAAGCCATTTGGCTTAATTTCAACTTTAAAGTTAGCCTTTCACAAAGTCAAACTTTAACTAATTAATTCTCATCACATACTAAACTTCAGACACCAAACAAGCTATCAATCAGAAAAGCTTGGAATGGTGAACGCGTAGGAACTGACGGTGACGAATTTCGACTTCGTTTGACCCCTCAAACAATTGCTCAAAGTTTAGCAATTTACACAAAATTCGTAGCCGTCATTAGGGTTTACAAAAACCCTAATTTGACTTAAGTTGCGGGTGCGCCCGCTAGACTTAGCGGGCGCGCCCGCCCAAGGGGGGCAAGGGCGGGCCGCCCGCCCGCTGCTGCAGCGGGTCACGCCCGTTTGCCTTTGCACATGGGCCTTTTGGCCCAGTGGGTCTAACCCACTTCCCCTTGGACTCTTTCTGCGTTTCTGGGCTCGTTTGAGCTCCGATTTGGACGCGGTTTGAACCTGTGTTTAGACCGGGACGATCCCGTCATCCAGGTAACCCTTTCCAACAAGTTTGTTCCTACTAAATCCGTTGTAACTAATTTACAACACGTTTAGTCAAAGTTAGCATCTAATGCAACGTTGTGTCCCTATTGCTAATGCGACTAACTTTCACAACTTTAACTTGTGAATATCATCAAATGACATTTCTCTCTATTCTATATTCCTATTACTAAGACACGAGCACTACTCGGTGTGAGACCCTACAGCCTGACCTTACTACAGGTTGGGGCTCGAAACCCCTAGACGACGGTCACTACGAGCAGTAGCTGTCGTCCCTGTTTCAGAGTCATCATAACGTGATCGACCCTTTGACAAAAGTGTCATAGGGTTTGCATTGGCCGTGTCAGTGATGAATTCCGTTAGCTAAAATCCCTTCGTCAAGACTGTGTTATTGCTGGCCTAGGGTATGGTTTACTGTCAACCCTATTAGACAACATTGGTCAGTATACGGCGGTCTTTATTGTATACACGTTGTACAACTTGCAACGTACCCCGGCCGAGGATTAACATAGAGACCGTACTGAGCCTATAACACTAACTTCCCTTTAATGGAAGTGACGAATCCCATCTTAGTCACTTACTTACCTAGAGAGCTTCTGGTGCAACCCAACCTAAGATCTTTCATCAGGACTGGTCCTCGAAGCTAGATCATGGGTCTAAGCTACACCGTCCGTTCACATGTTTATACAGATGACTTCAGGTCTTAAGGATCAACTAACCTATCAACACCCTAGAGTTATTAAAGACAGATCATTAAAGTTAACCATTTAATAACTCTAACTTGGTCGTTCAGTGAACTCATTCTCCAATGAGCACCTGTGTCTCGTCTCCGACTTCGCTAAGTCGAATGACTATGAGTTCATCATTACCCGAAGGCAAGACGAAGACACAGTGATCTATCCGATATGTCGATATCCAGTTCTCGACACATCTATGATCACGAACCGTTTAAGACTTACGTTTCTATTTGGTCTCTTACTTACTCATAATCGAGATCTCATCTAGATATGTAAGGACCTAACTCTAAGTCTATGGATATTATCCAAGTATATTAATACAAACGATTTTATACTTAGAATAATACGTACCATATACGGTATGAACAAGACGTATAATCAAGATAAATTGCCTTATGGGCATATATCTTCCTACATCTCCCACTTGCACTTTAGGCTATTTATCTCGGTATCTCATGCCGTTATAGCATATCAGTCACTTTGACATTTGATATGGCAAAACCTAAGAGTGGTTCTACTAATAAGTATCTACAACGAATTTTAATGGATTGAAATTACATCTCTTGATCACACAGGGTTGATCCTTTGGAAAAATGATCTGGATCAATTTTCCTAACTTTGTATAGCTAACAGTTGGCTTATACGTTTTAGATGTGGGGTCTAACATTTCCGTAAGTCAGTTCTAGCTCACTTCACTTTATTGTGTCAATATGTCAATTACATATTTGACACCCTAAGTCTCTATATATATACTATTAAATCAAAACAATTTTGACTTAATGATTTATATAGAAGATTCATTAAAGTGAAAAATCCTTTTTACTTAGTCCGAAAAACGGAACTAAGTATATTAATACGCTCCCACTGACTTTAAGAATTACCTGGTCAAATTTCTTCAACATAATATCTAAATCATATTTAGATTTATGAGCAAAAATAACCATTTGGTAAGTGCCTTAGATGGAATGTACAAGTGTCAGATTCGGTTTGACGAATGAGTCAAGTCAAGATCATTTTAAGGAATCTTGACATTGACTCGTTCAATCAAAACGTTCTATACTGTACAAATTCCTTTAACCACATTTAGTATTAACTCTTTTAATAACTAAATGCAGATGATCAAGAATTAATCTTGATGTGCGTATTATTGTGATCGCACACAATTTATACGTCCCCTGGAACCTACACTTAACTACTGATTGACTTCTAGCATTTAGTCAGCTCCAAAATCAATATTATCGAAGCAATACACCATTATTCGAAAATATACGCAACCATCACAGAAAAGCCACATCCACAGAATTTGAGCCAATTCAATTTCAATTGCAACAAACGAGACATCCATTCCAAAACAATGGGTTCATAAAAGGAACCTTAATTTGTTTATCAAAAATAAACCTTGAGTGCAAAGCACTCATTCATTGTTTTCGATCCTTAAAGATGATACATTTTATTCAAATAAGAAAAATATCATCTCCATCACGATCAGCGTCTCCAGAAGTCTTTGAGCGGTCCCAGCAGCAACTGTTGCTTTAATTGCCGACCGATCTCCGTACTTCTCCAATCTCCAGTTCTTATCAGCCACCTGTATACAGTACACAGATGTCTATAAGTTTCTCATACTATATGAATGGAAATAATTGCATTTGATTGAATTTTAATTTGTACCTGAGGTAGAGGCATCAGTATGCCCCTTCTTCTTCTCTGCAAGATAGATCTTGCAGTTCCTCTTCCAGTGGCCAATCTTGTGGCAATGGAAGCACTCAGATTTCGACGGGGCCCCTTTGTTCTTCTTCTTCCCATTCTTAGCCTTCGCAGGTTGTGGGACCTGCCTCTTCTTTCCTTTGCCTTTCGGCTGGTCGGAAGTAGCAGAGCCAACAACCAGTGCAGCCGGCTTCTTATGAATCTCCTCAAACTGCCGGAGCATATTGAGGAGACCCGGAAGATCCGTCTCAAGGCTGTTCATTATAAAGCCAGTTATAAAAGGCTTAAAATCGGGAGTCAAAGACTTTAGGATAATGTCCGTGGACATCTCATTGTCCAGGACAAATCCTAACTGGGCGGCGTCCTCCACGTACCCGATCATCTTGATAACATGATCTTGTACGGGTTCCGTCCCCATCTTGGTGCCCCAGAGGTTGCTAGTGGCCTCGAACTTGGCAGCTCTTGATCGCTTGCCATACAACTCTTGTGCGTTGAGGAGCATGCTTTGAACATCCATATGTTCATGCTTCCTCTGCAACTCGTTGGTCATCGAAGCCAGAGTAAGGCACCTGGCCTTCTCTGCATCCCTCTGGTACAATTTGTAGGCTTCCTTTTCCTCGTGGGTCGAATCTTCATCCGGCTTATCTGGAGCGTCCTCGAACAGTACGTATCCTATTCCGGCTAGGGAAAGGACCAACTTGATGTTCCTAAGCCAGTCTTTGTAGTTCGTTCCATCCAGCACGTTCTTCTCAACCATGTATCTAAGTCCCGAATCCATTCTGTATTTTATAGATACTATAGTTAGTAAATGTTCGTAGTATAGTTTTAATGGTTTTAATAAAACTATATTCTCCCACTAAATTTATTTAAAGCCATAATAATAAACAATTTATTATAAAATAATATTTGTGAGAGAGGGATCCGACTACCCTGAGTCTGACAACCTTGAGTGTATCTCAACAAGTTGTCCGACTCTGCAGTCGGTAGACGAACTCGTCGTCAATCATATTTACTATGATTCCCTATCGATTTTTACCCCTAGTCATTTGTGATCATGAGTGTGCTCAACCGGATCACAATGGCTAGCCTAGTCGGACCCTTGTTTTCGTGTCTAGCCTGACTTGCCCCTTTGCTCGGTGTATGCACGACGCGCCGGTTTGGGTCAGGTCTTGGACTACATTCTTGGTTAGACTTACGCCGAAGCTCGAGGGATGAGACAACGGTTTTAGTCAGGTTAAGATGTCAATCAAGAAATCGGTTTCTATAAGATTGACATGTCACGGCTTGAGTGTAGCTCAACAACCGGAACATGTTTCTTACAGTTGCCAACTCCTAAAACAAGGAGGGCTACGATTTATCTTGAACAAGATTATTATCGTATTGACTTAGGTATAGTCGATGGACTTACATAGTCATGAATCGACTCCTTGCGGTCCAGCGGACGCGGCCAGGGAATTGACTAAGCCAGGACCACTTGTTACCCAGTCTAGCTAGGTTGGTCCAAAAACTTTAGCCAAGCACATTGACCGACATCATGATCCATTGAAGGAGTTGTCATCAATCTTATGTTTTCCAAACAACTAAATGGCTTTTAATAAAAACAACTAGTTAATCCTTATCAACTAGTGGATCCTAAAATTCAAAATTTTTCAGATTGGTTGAACATCTTTTATTAAGTCCTTATCAACTATAAGGTTCTACGTTCAACTTACTACCCCAATCTAATTAGGATTTATAAAACAATTCAACATTTTGTCTTTTATGAAAATCATTAATTAAACGATTTAATGAAATGATTTACAAACAAGGGGACTACCCTAATCTGGTATTAGGTTCGATGTTGTTTTGTTTTATCAAACGTAGCATGTCACTATCATGTTTTAATGGCTAACCTAACAAGGTTTGTGTATACATTATACAAATACAACATGAAATGAAAACTAACTTTATCCGCATAAAAGAAAGTTTCATTTTAAGTGACATATAAAAGGTATTTGCAAGTTTAAAAAATTATCTATATAATACAAACATGCAAATCTAAATTTTAACACTTAAAATTAAAGATTAAAATTTTAAAGCCTTTCACAAAAATTTTATCTCATAAAACTAAGTCGTACAAAATTATCTAATAATTTTAAACCTAGGCCTTTAAAAAAATTTTAACCTTATTTCTAAAATTAAAATATCACATAAAAATTTTAGAAACAACTATGTAATAAAAGAAATTAATTTATGTTTCATCTCATGAAAATAAAACATTTCTATTATTAAAATGATTTTAAAACTCTTTTAAAACTTTTAGAAATCCTTTTTATAAGCTTTCAAATAAAGTTTAAAGATTTCTAACTTTTATGTAACTAAAGGAAAAATTCTTAAATTTCAAAAATAAAACTTTTCTAAAGTTTACATAAACTTTAAACACCCTTAAAAATTTTTATGTCTCATAAAAATTTAATAAAGTATTTAAAATAAAAGAGACTACCTTTAGAATTATCGCATAAAAATAATTTTCCCAAAAATTAAAACAAATTTCCGTGTTGCAAAATTAATTTTTGAAACACAAAATTATTTTCAAAACTAATTTAACATAAAAAAGTTTTGCGTATTAAAGCTAAGCATTTTTAACTATTTAAAAAAAGTCGCTATAGTAGATCTATAGCATAACCGTGGCTCTGATACCACTGTTGGGGTTTTGCAGGACCCCCAGAGCTCGGATCCGTATCCGTCCTAAGTCGGACGGACCACGGAGGCACATAGGCGCAGCGGAAAAACAGAAATCTTAATTTCTACACTAGCTAAACAATTTAGCTAGGCTCTGGGGAACCAGAACCCAGCCCGATCTATGCCGACTTGGAGTGGGTCTGACCACTCCAAGAAGGATCTACACTAAGCGACTAATTAAAATTTACGCTAAAACGCTTAACCACATACTCGGAATCTTGGCCCTGGAGCAGGCAAGATGTACCGCACCGTCTTGAGAAGCTCCTCGTAGCCGAGCCGCGTTGACCCGATCTTCCTGAGCCGCCTCGCACCCTCGCACCGATCCGCCCGAGCCGCTTTCGCCTCCGAGCCGATCACACGCGGTAGAAAGTTTCACTTGAGAAGAAACCCGCGTCTTAGACGTCCGGATCAGATCCAAACCCCCTTCGTAGTCGTGCTAGGACTACTCCGGAGAATAGGAAAGTAGATAGAGAGATTTAGTCGCGGACCGAGCTTGCTCAATAATTTGGAGCTACCCGATCGTTGACTGGTGTGTATTTCAACGAGGAGAGTGCACCCCTATTTATATAGGGAGTGAGCACTCAACTTCTCGTTGCGGGCAATGTGGGACAATTCCCATGAAGAGAAAATTCAATTAAGCCATTTGGCTTAATTTCAACTTTAAAGTTAGCCTTTCACAAAGTCAAACTTTAACTAATTAATTCTCATCACATACTAAACTTCAGACACCAAACAAGCTATCAATCAGAAAAGCTTGGAATGGTGAACGCGTAGGAACTGACGGTGACGAATTTCGACTTCGTTTGACCCCTCAAACAATTGCTCAAAGTTTAGCAATTTACACAAAATTCGTAGCCGTCATTAGGGTTTACAAAAACCCTAATTTGACTTAAGTTGCGGGCGCGCCCGCTAGACTTAGCGGGCGCGCCCGCCCAAGGGGGGCAAGGGCGGGCCGCCCGCCCGCTGCTGCAGCGGGTCACGCCCGTTTGCCTTTGCACATGGGCCTTTTGGCCCAGTGGGTCTAACCCACTTCCCCTTGGACTCTTTCTGCGTTTCTGGGCTCGTTTGAGCTCCGATTTGGACGCGGTTTGAACCTGTGTTTAGACCGGGACGATCCCGTCATCCAGGTAACCCTTTCCAACAAGTTTGTTCCTACTAAATCCGTTGTAACTAATTTACAACACGTTTAGTCAAAGTTAGCATCTAATGCAACGTTGTGTCCCTATTGCTAATGCGACTAACTTTCACAACTTTAACTTGTGAATATCATCAAATGACATTTCTCTCTATTCTATATTCCTATTACTAAGACACGAGCACTACTCGGTGTGAGACCCTACAGCCTGACCTTACTACAGGTTGGGGCTCGAAACCCCTAGACGACGGTCACTACGAGCAGTAGCTGTCGTCCCTGTTTCAGAGTCATCATAACGTGATCGACCCTTTGACAAAAGTGTCATAGGGTTTGCATTGGCCGTGTCAGTGATGAATTCCGTTAGCTAAAATCCCTTCGTCAAGACTGTGTTATTGCTGGCCTAGGGTATGGTTTACTGTCAACCCTATTAGACAACATTGGTCAGTATACGGCGGTCTTTATTGTATACACGTTGTACAACTTGCAACGTACCCCGGCCGAGGATTAACATAGAGACCGTACTGAGCCTATAACACTAACTTCCCTTTAATGGAAGTGACGAATCCCATCTTAGTCACTTACTTACCTAGAGAGCTTCTGGTGCAACCCAACCTAAGATCTTTCATCAGGACTGGTCCTCGAAGCTAGATCATGGGTCTAAGCTACACCGTCCGTTCACAGGTTTATACAGATGACTTCAGGTCTTAAGGATCAACTAACCTATCAACACCCTAGAGTTATTAAAGACAGATCATTAAAGTTAACCATTTAATAACTCTAACTTGGTCGTTCAGTGAACTCATTCTCCAATGAGCACCTGTGTCTCGTCTCCGACTTCGCTAAGTCGAATGACTATGAGTTCATCATTACCCGAAGGCAAGACGAAGACACAGTGATCTATCCGATATGTCGATATCCAGTTCTCGACACATCTATGATCACGAACCGTTTAAGACTTACGTTTCTATTTGGTCTCTTACTTACTCATAATCGAGATCTCATCTAGATATGTAAGGACCTAACTCTAAGTCTATGGATATTATCCAAGTATATTAATACAAACGATTTATACTTAGAATAATACGTACCATATACGGTATGAACAAGACGTATAATCAAGATAAATTGCCTTATGGGCATATATCTTCCTACACGAAGGAGGTGGCATACTCAGCCACGGCATCCGGAGCGATCCGGGCCGGATCCACCTCCTCAAGCCCACGCATCCGGGCCACTAAGGTCTCGATCTGGCGTTGCTGCTCCACCCTCTCCTTCTCGATCTCCCGGGATCTCTCGCCAAGTTGAGCAAGGAGGACCCTCGCCTGCTCCTCTGCCGCTTCCAGACGATCGGAGAGCTTCAAGGTCTCGGAGGCAGCAGCAGGGATGGGGATCTGCTCGGCTCCCCCAAACGTGTCGGCGCCTCTCAAAAGCTCGGCGACCCGCGCCTCGGCCTCCGACTTTGCAGTCAGGGCCAAGGCTCTCTCCCGGTCCGCCTCCTCCAGGGCAGAGGACAACTCAGTTACGCGGGACTGCAAGGACTGGACCCGCGCTTCCTCCAACTGACATGCCTCCCCCTCCTCGCCGGGGGCCTCAAGGCCTTGCCCGGCATCGGATTTGGCTTTGGGAAGCACCGCGAATTGGCGCCTCATTGAGAGGCCCACCGAGGACAGCTGCACCAAGGCAACGAAGGTAAGACAGCGAAAGCAGCTGGAGGAAGGGAGGACAAGAAAAGACACACTACCTGTTGGCCAGTCTGAATCACGAAGGTGGCCAAACAGTCGCCTCTGACTCCGTCCAACACTACCTGATCGGGAGGGAGACAACTGTTCTCGGCCACTCGTGCGGCGGCTCCGCGGCTCGAAAACACCGACTCCTTCTCCCCCACCGGGAAGCGTGGACGAAGAAGACCCTCCCCTGACGAAGGGAACTCGCCGGGAGTGGAGCGGAACGCGCCAAGATACCGATCGTAGGCATCGGGGAGAGAACCGTCCGGGAGAGGTGAAGGGCCGACCCACAGCCAGGCAATCTCAACGGGGGCGGGTTGAGGTTGATCAGCAGTCGGCAGGACATCAACCCCCTCGACCCCCTCACGGATCCTCTTGGAAGACCCCAGCAGGGGGAGAGAGGGGGATGGCGCCTTCTTCCTTTTGGGTCCTCCTGTCGTGGTCACGACCCGCTGCTTCTTCCGGACCTCCAGCACATGATCCCTTCTGCGCGGATCCGGATCTGTGACCTGCACGTGAGTGCTGGCGGGAGAAGGACCGAGAGGGAATCCACCTGCACTCAAAGGAGAGATAAGAGACCGAGCAGAGCCCAGGCGACCTCGAATGGCGAACACTCGGAAAAGCTTACCCAGGGGCCACACCGTCTTACGCAAGTTATGGTCACTAAAGAGGACGTCGATCGAGTGCTCCCTCGCAGGAATCGCCAGCATGTCCTTCGCCGTCTGCTGCTCGGCGACCGTCGGCTCACCCAGATCGAGGATGACTGCACCGGCCGCCTCCCACCGAACCGGGAAGGGTACACTCGACGGGAACGTGACAAACACGTATTCCCCCTTCCAGCGTTTCAGGGAGCTCGGCAACCCCAACACCAGGGTCATCTTCGGGCGGGCGCTGATGTAAATCCACGCCCCTGATTGGTGGTGGCTCAGGCGGTAGAACTGGGCAAAGAGACGAAGAGAGGGCGCCACTCCCCTCAGCATGCAGACAACAATGAACCCGACGAGGAGCCCGACGGCGTTGGGGCAGAATTGACACAGGCACACGTTGTGGGCCTGAAGGAATTCAACGATAAAAGGATGGAGCGGGAAACGAAGCCCGAAGCGGAAACACTTCTCGTATACTCCAACCTCGTTGGGGCCAGGAAGGCAGATCCGCTCGTCAGCCCCGGGGGCACGAGCCGAGTAAGGCAGAAGCAGGTAGGCGGAGCGCATGCTCCCGATGGCGGTGGCACAGATCGACGAAGGCCACGACAAGACCTCTGGGGGCACCCCTGAAAGATCACCCCCATACCGACGAATCGCCGAAGGAGGGCTACCCGTCAGAACCGGAGCGGCGTCGCGCTCCGGCCGACCCGAACCCGTGGCAGAAGAAGACGACATGAGGCAGAGCTCAGGCAGAATAGGGATCAGCGCAAAGAAGAAAACGACGGGATGGCGGCTCGCGAACCCCTCGGCTTCTCCACTTAAGACGACCCCGCGAGCGGTGGGGATAAGCTTGCAGCTACACGTGGCAGCATCAGAGGACCGACGGCGCTTCGGAGCCCGCGCCTTAAAAGTATCGAACGGGCCAACTCATGATGACGACTAATAAATGAGTCGGCATCGACTGGCGAGCCTGTCAAAGTCGGTGGAAGTCACATCGGCCGAGCCGAACCGGCCGAGGCCGATCAACCCGACCGATGGGGGCAATTGTTACGCCTAGTTGACCGAGGCCCGAAAGACACGAGCACAAAAACCCGACCGCCGGTCAAGAGCCCATCTGCGCACTCAAGCCCATTCGATAAGGCCATATAGGGGACCCCCCCCCCCCCCCCCGAATGTCGATCCGACCCGGCCCCGGTAACACGCTGGTCACTCGCCCACTCCTGCGATAACCGCTCCCCCAATCCCGTTACCACTTAATGGCAGTTATGGGGAGGTGCTGGCATGGCGCGGGGAGCGGCGACGGGGGGCCGGATTGAGGGGGCACGATCGAGGGCGGACGAGCGACGTGGGTCGGGGGCAATCACGGCGGAGGTCTATAAAGGGGCTAAAAGGACGACCGGACAAGGGACCGCATCTCAGGTATCTAAAACCTAAGGTACTCCATCAACGACCTAGTTCCCCCATTTCATCTCCTTCCTCCCCCGCTCGCGCCGTGAGACGCCGTTTCGATCTCCTCACGAGTCGAACCGTCTCCGCCGGGCCTCCTCTTTCAGATCTCTGTCTGACTTAGGCATCGGAGGGGATTTGGCCGAAACCAAGGTCCGGCCCCCTGACGAGCGTTCTCGTCTACGCAGGAGGACATCAGATCCACGGGCCGAGGCTTCCCCTCCGCCCCTCGCCGACCGCGTAACCAGCTGGACGATCGAGGCTACCCCTCGTCGTCCGACCGACCGAGGCCGAGCGAGTCCAACCGAGGCCGAGCGTCTCGACCTGGGCCGAGGCTTCCCCTCGCCCCACCAACGACCGAGGACCCCGTTTTCGTCTCAGCCGACGCGCTCCACGTCGTCTGTAGCTCCAACTCGCGCCTCGTCTTCATCGACTCGACACACCCGAGGGATCCAAGCGGGCCCCTTGACCACGTTGACCGGGTGTCCACGGTCAACGCTTTTTGTAGTGAGAAAACACTCTGAAACATGAAGAAACCCTGCAATTTAAGAATTTAAATGATGAAGAAAGCCCAAAAAAGATGATATAGCTCACAATAGTGGAAGAAGAAAGAAGAAGAAATCACAAAAAAAGGAGAAGAAAAGGCATCAATGGCTCAAGGCGAATAAAACAGAAGAAAAAAGGGGGGATTTTGATCATTAATTAAAAATAATTGACCTCTCAGGGATGTTAAATGATGCAAAAAACACATACTTAAATAACTTAAATGACTTACAGAAAAATGTGTGAGAGTTTCCTTGGAGAGCTGACTGCAATATGAAACACAATACAAATGATTCTCTCAAGAAGATTATGGACACAACATTATAGACAATGTCAAGGATGAAGAACAAAGTTGCTTCTTCCAACAAAGCGACAAATAATGGCATTTTTCATGTATTGTTCCAAGCAGCTGTAGCCTAAAAGAACAAGTGTCAAACAAAATTTAAGCATATCCGAATTCTATGGCCCATTGGAGCACAACCTTAACAAAATCCTAAAAATCCTTTAAAAAGAAAATTAAAAAGTCTTAATGTAATTCTAGCCTCCACAATTTCATGAGTCCATTGTTTGGACATTCTAATTTTATTTCACAGAAAAAGAAAAACATGCATCTAATTTGTCAATGAATGCCGGACAAAATTTTATTTGAAGAATCAGAATCAACAAGCGTAAAGACCCCGCTCTTCGAAAATCTATTCTAACCCATTTATAAAACACCCAAGGAGACGGCAGCAGCAAAAGCTGCCCAGGCAACCACCCTTCTGGTCGTCACCGGCAAAGTTCTCCTCCCGAAGCTACCAGGTGCATCTGCACCACCGGGTGCAAAAGCTGGCACCGGAGACCAAACGGGGGCATTCCTCGGCCGCAGGCCTCCGCTGGGCGCGGCCCCTGGCGCGAGACTATAGTTTGCGCCAATGGCAGGTGGCACAATAAGATTGCTGATCTCAAGCACTGAGACGTTGTGAGGCTGGGACACGACGAGCCTGACGATATGCGCGTCGTAATTGGCGCCGGGCTGCGATGAGCTGACCGCAATTAGATTGCCGCCAGAATCAGTGAGGTTCAAAAATCCGTTGTGTCCAGTGGTGTGGCCGGTGGCTTGGAAGAGGGTGGAGAGCATGACGGTCTTGTTGGTGAGCTCAGCAAGCTTGTTGTTGTCGTAGTAGTCGAGGATGACATGGAGGGCAAGGATCCTCTTCAGGATGTAGGCTGGCTGGTCGGAGACGACTGACATGGCTTTGTTGCCGGCGGCAAGAACGGTGATGGTCTGGCGGGAGTTGATCTCAGATGCAATGTTTGTCTGAGAGAGGAGACTGTTGAGGGAGGAGAAGTCGGAGAACTGGGAGAGGAGATTGGTGATGTTGTGACCTGAGACGGAGGAGACGAGGAAGAAGGGGAGGAGAAGCAGAACAATGAGTTTGAAAGCCATTGTGGAGGTCAATGTTACTATCTATTGAGAAAGAGAGGAAGACACAGTTATAAGGAGGTTAAACCGGCACTTTTGCTATATTTGGATATGCTTCCCTCCAAATATTGAGGGGAGCTTCAGACAGGTGGGAGAACTAAGCTGACCATCAAAGAATTCAAGGCCTTTCATTTTGAATTCTAGGTCAGCAGGGGAAAGTTTGAACCGTTCTTGGCCACCAGTTAGGCCTTTAAGAACTGAACCAATCCTAAGATCTAGGAAGATCGAAATTAAAGGAAAACGAGAGAAATAAGAAGACAAAAGCTTTTTTTAAAAGCACAGATATCGACAAACAGCTTGGATAAGAGATGACACGAGTTACAATACATCGAGACATGACAAATTTCTAGAAAGTAAGAAGCGAATGGTGTCGTGTCCATCATGAAATGATTGAAGTGTCTGTGCTTCATAAAAGAAAACTAATGCTTAAACATGTCAGCCATGCATGGAACCACGATACAAGCTTATGCGACATCTAACATATCTTAGTATTATAATGCATATTTCCATCATTTGTATATGATGTGTGTTTATAAACTGCAAAATGCAACATCATGCTATGCAATGAGTACAACCATGAAAATTAAAAGTTTCAAATAAAGGGTATTTAAATCAAATTCATTTGCAATCAAAGATTAGAAAATTACATGCAAGAATATATTTTCATAAGAGAAAAATTTATCGAAAGTGAAGTTTCAGTTATGTTTGCGGGAGCTGTATCTGATATAGGATTCTCAGACATCAAACATAGAAACAATTCAGATTTGAAAGAGTATGAATAGCAAAGCAATCAGATTTATCATGGCATTAATGAATACTCATCCAATAACACATTATCTTTTTACATGCTTCAAAGGGAAAACAGAAGTATGAATATATCAATTATTTTCCTTTTGCGGAATGATGACTAACCTGAAGCGAAGTTGGTCAAGCACGAACATTTGGGAAGGATGGAAATTGTTAGGACACTAACAACAAAGAATTTCTGTCCGTGATTGCTTCATTCCTCTGATAAGCAAAGGGTTCAAAAAGGCTCAAGACAACCCACTGACATTTAACGCCGCATTCTTCTCCAAAACACACACATCTTTAACCAATGGCAGCGTCTTCCACAGTTTCAGCTTCGGTGGGTTACTTCTGCTGCCTGCATTCCCAAGAAAGGAATTAAAGACGATAATAAAACTGGGGAGACGGTCGCATGAGTTTGTTTAGAAAAGCTGAAAAAGTTGAATATTCACCTGTGGCATTCTTTTCACTCTCCACACAGACTGCAGCATAGTGAGAACCATCCAGTTCAAAGAGATCAAATTCCCAATTCGAAGTCAGATTTTCAGAAGTATCCGAGGCTTCTACAACAATTTTGGGAGCCTGGAATGAGGAAATGCACATGGTTCAGGATCCTGCAATTGTAGGCAAGCTAGAAGACATGAAGACATTAAAGAAGTACATGCAACGTATCGTAGAGGATTTACTCACATCGGAATGGCTAGGTAGATGCTTGCCTTCCCTTGCCTCAAAACGGATTGTAAAATCTCTGAATGGCGCTGCCGAGAACCCTCTTCCAAGAGCCTTTACATACGCTTCCTAGAAATTAGAGGAAAAGTTACCCTTCATGCTGCTAAAGCCGTTAAATCATTACACTGTTTATACAAATTACAAGTTCAAATGAAGACTCCTTAACAATTTTCTATTATTTATGTAAGTAAATTTCGCTCAGACCCATTGTTCTATAGGATACATATAACTGAACATACTCAAACTTTGATACTAACCCCGAGACCCTCTAGATTTGACTGATTAATAAAGGGTAAGTTGGGCTTGGACCCCCGGAAACTAGAATTTTGGAGGTAATTCAGGGATCTCGGTTAGTATCAAAGATTGTGTGTGTTTAGTTACATGTATCCCATATAACATGTGATCTAAGTGCAACTTAACCTATATATATTATATCATACAGAGCATTTTTCAACCCAATATTTTCTTATTCAATCAGATTTTTCCCAAAATTATCTAGAAGGTTTTAATTTGAAATAATGAGATCCAGTAAGGCAGAATCCTAAAATCTCGATATGGTGGGGTACCATTTTATGCTTATAAAAAATGTTACAAGTTAAATGAAGAAATACGTGCGAAGAGTTTGAGAAGTATAGTTTACTTTTACCATTCACATAAACTAGTCGTCAGTGTGTGCTATGCATGTCTTATAGATGTGATATTGTGTGTAAAAGCCTTTGTTTTAGTTTTTTTCTATCGTCGTCATTTTTCATCCATTACAGTTGCTTTTATGATTTTTTTAAAGCAAGCCTTGAGATATTATACAAAGATGTATTCTTATGGTTAGATTTGCAACATGCAGAGAATACATATTATTAGGTATTTTAATTAGCCATGAAGCATGAGTCCAAATAATTATCCCATAGGCTCAAAATAACTGTATCTTCTCCTTAGAACTATTACTTTGATGTATAAGAATTGAATCTCTATGACAGATTTCAATATATGATATAAACCGGGTCACAATTCTATTGTCACTTCACTCTCATATGCTAAGACACTAATTTACCCCAGATAAATCAACTAATGTTAACAAAATTGAAACTAATAAACCACAGAATCAAATCAACACATAACATAATGTGGTTAGGTTTTTTGGTCTTACACGTCCCATTGTCATCATTGTCATATTAATCAATCAAATTTAATGTGGTTAGATTGTGTGTGTTTAGTTACACGTCCCATTGTCATATTAATCAATCAAATTTAATATGCAATTAAAATGGTGGTGGTGGCAGTGGTCAATCAAATTAAAAATGCAATCAAAATGGTGGTAGTAGCAGGTGGTGGTGGTGGTGGTAGGGGCAGTTGCTTCTGCTGACTTGGGATTTGTTCCAGTGATCAGTGGAAATGTAGACTGCATGGCCCAAATGCAGCAACTCGCCAAGGGTTCCATCTCGGGTTCGAGCTTAACAAAGAACCGAGATTTGCAACCCAAACCATTCACTCACCCAATCGGAGAGGCGTCTCGACTAGTTGGCAGGCGGCAAATCCACTGCTGCTGCCGACCACGCACCATTACTCGTCGTTCCCCATCAGCCTCAAATTCAAGTACAAACAGGGCCCCCAACCATGACTCTGCTACCCAACATGCTATTCGAACCCTAAGAACATGCTCCTTGTTGGAGCCAGCATTAGATGGGACAAAATATCGGCATCATGTAGTTTTGAACGAGATCTACTTGAAACCAATTGGTTCCAATTAGATCACGGCCAGTGTGATCTCATCAAAGCAAGAGCAAGATTCAAGGTATCGGTCGAAATTGATCGGTTTCATCAGTAATCATCAGTAATCAGTACAAAACCGGCCTCCAATGGCGGTTTCGGCCTTGAACCCCTTAAAGCGTAAAAATAAAATTTGAGCATAAATATCATAGATGAATGTTAAAACAAGCAAAAGCCTTCAAAATTTTTGAATAAAAAACAAAGCTATGGTTGGAATTTTAAAAAAAAAATCCATTCCAAGCCCTCGTTAAAAAAAGAAAGAAAGAAGGGATATAGAGTACCTGAGTTGGATGTCCGCTTTTGATTTGCCGTTTCAATTCAAAAAGATATATGCAACTGGTAGCCACCAGCCACCGTGTTTCTTGTGTTGAAGCCGATCGTTGCCTTTGTCATTGCCGCAACTCATTACCGTTAGCATGTGCTCCTCAACTATCGGGTCTAAGTTAATTAGAAGAGGGTCATCAGACATGCTTTTAATTAAAACCTAAACCTACCCTCTCTCTCTCTCATTCTTTTTCTATAGAGGCGTTGGTTGAGGAGTGACGGTGAAAGAGAGGGTCGAGGATGATTGAGGAGACGGAGGAAAAGACGACAGAGAAGAGGGCAACGCTAGCGGAAAGGATCGACAACGGCACCAGAGGCGGCAAAGATCACATTGGATCAAAACCGATTTCACCAGTAAACCATCAATATTTTCACTTTTGCATAAATGTTCTAGTAAAACCATCCATCACAAGCATATACACATGCAAAATATATACATGGTAAATAAAGGTAAGAACGAAACCAAAAGTAAAAGTGAAACTAATGAAATTATCAATACTTGTAGAAACTGGAATACTTCAAAGGAATCGGAAGCTGAAACCGAGTTCTCTAACATTGTTTCAAGAAGCGTTCCTAGTTCAACACAGTAACGTTCCTTTTTTCATTCTTTTGTTGGGTTCAGCTACTATTCACATCAAATTGCCCATGGAACTTTTGTGAGACACGTTTCTTGGTTATGTGGGACCCACTTAAGACGAAAGGGAAAAAAAGGAAATGTTGATCACCCATGCTCGTATAGTCCAGCCACACTTTTAGTGGAAATATAGATGCACAAAGGTGCTAGTGACAGGGATGTGGTTTAGAGGAAATTTTTGGTACTAATAGTTCCGATTTGTCTAGTTGCAGTACGTCCTTTGGGAGGAGCAATGGTTTTTTTTATAAAAAAGCTAACATTTTGTTCTCATTGAGTAAAGTGGAAGAAAAAAATACAACTCATGTGCTTCATTCATACTGGCATGCCAGTTGCACCTGGGAAAAATCAATATGTGCCATATAATACTTATTAATCTTGTGTGTGTGTGTGTGTGTGTGTGTGTGTGTGTACAACTCAAGCATCCAAATGCATAATCCAAATACATAAAGGATTCTAGCACTCTCCCACAATCTGAAGCATAGATAATTATCATATCGAGCTTGTTGCACAAAAAACACCTTATGCAAAATACGTTGGGTAAAATGTTCGGCTAGTTGATCTGCTGAATGAGTGAAATGAGTGCAAATCAACTTTTGTGATAACATCACTGATAACATGACAATCCACCTATATATGCTTGGTTTTTTCATGAAAAATTGAAGTATTTGTTATGAATGAGGGAGGCTTTTGGCCTCCCCTCCTTCATTACCCACTCATTGGTCCCATTACTATGGGTAATGGGGACCTTTGGTCTCCTAGAGGCCCTTTATCTCCCCCTCTCTAATTTAATATATAGAGAACCATGGCTATAGGCCATGGTTACTCATTCTATCTCTAAGAAAGCTTATCTCTATCTCTCTCTTGAGTCCTATCACTTTCCAACACGTTATCAGCACGTGTTCTTCCTTGAGCAAGAATCCAAGCCTAAAATCCCCACCAAATTGATCCCCTACGCGCAAGGAATCTTTGGTTGCTGCGGCGATTCGTTTGAGCGTTGCGGCATTCCGGAAGCGTTCGGGAGCTCGGATCTTTATTTCTACGGATCTTTTCTACGGTCGTCCCTAGATCATCGATCTAGAGGTATACTTCTTATTCCCGTAGATTACAACGGACTATACATAAAAAATTTTACCATGTTTGCATACAAGTAAAAATTAAAATAATAGAAAGAAAAATTTGTTATCAATCACACTTATATCGAAATAATCGGACTATTATCCCTGAAGCCCACCACGTTTCTCCCCAGAAGTGGAAAAACAAGAGGAATGCTAAAAACACTAAAGGGAAAGCTGTAATGAAGCAACCAAGAGGTGCAGCTCCCCAGACCGACAAAAACAACAAGGGAAAAAGAAACTTCACTTGGAAGCGCAAAAACACCGAGCAAGTGTCACTTCCAAAGAAGAACTGGGAGGATAAATGCCATAGATGCGGCATGACTGGCCATTGGTCCAGAAACTGCCGCACTCCTCGCCACCTACAGGATTTATATCAGGCGAGCCAGAAGTCTCTACCTGAAACAAACTTGGCGGTTGTGCAGCCGCCAACAGTCTTTACTGCAAAAGACTTCGAGAACGACGACCTGCTCTATTGAGCATCACCCTTTATCTATGCATTTAGAATTCGATGTATCTTCATCTGTTATTTGCTTTAGTACGAACTTTTATTTTCGAATGTTGTCTACATTTTCGCTCAAATAAAATTTCGTTTTTGCTTATATAGATGATGTCTGAGTGCCTAGTGGACAGTGCCTCAACGCACACAATCCTTCGCGGTCATTGCTATTTTAATAGCGTAAACAAATATGACGGTCCTGTTATCACAATTTCAGGACTGTCCCAAATAATCGAAGGAACTGGTGAAGCAATTATATTGCTCCCAAATAACACAAGACTTCAAATAAATAATGCATTATTCTCTCCTAAATCAAATAGGAATCTCGTAAGTTTCAAGGATTTCCGTTTAAACGGATATCACTTAGAGACCAGAGATGAAAATAAGGTTGAATATCTGATTGTAACTCGTCATAAAGATGACCAGAAGATAATCTGCGAGCGATTCAAGGGACTCCCGTCGGGTCTCTACCAAACATACATTCAACCAGTAGAAGCCAATATGATTAAGCACCAGACGTGCCAATCACTGCCAGAGTTCCAACTCTGGCACAATAGACTTGGTCACCCTGGAACAGCAATGATGCGACGCATCATCACGGAATCCCGTGGACACAAATTGAAGAACCTGAAGATTCTTCAAAAGGGTGAATTTCCATGTCTCCCTTGTTTCAAGGGAAAACTTATAGCGAGACAATCCCTCCTGAAAGTGGGATTAGAGTCTCCTGGTTTCCTTGAGAGAATTCATGGTGACATTTGCGGGCCTATTCACCCCGCAAGTAGCCCATTTCGGTACTTCATAGTACTGATTGATGCATCAACCAAATGGTCTTATGTGTGCCTCTTGTCCACCCGCAACCTAGCTTTTCCAAAGCTATTGGCACAAATAATAAGGTTGCGTGCTCATTTCCCCGATAAACATATCAAGAAACTACGTCTTGATAATGCGGGAGAATTTACTTCACAAGTCTTCGAAGACTATTGCCGGGCAACGGGTATTAAAGTTGAACATCCTGTAGCACATGTTCACACCCAAAACGGATTAACTGAGTCCCTTATAAAGAGACTCCAATGGATTGCACGTCCATTGCTTATGCAATCTCAGTTGCCTGTGGATGCTTGGGGGCATGCTATTTTACATGCCGCATCACTTATTAGGATAAGACCCTCTGGAGGTCATACTTTATCCCCGATGCAACTAGCATATGGCGCACCTCCGGATATCTCTCATTTGAGAGTGTTTGGTTGTGCGGTATATGTCCCAATAGCACCACCTCAGAGGACCAAAATGGGTCCTCAACGTCGTCTAGGTATATATATTGGGTTTGATTCGCCCTCTATTATCAGATACCTTGAACCCCTGACGGGTGACGCATTCAAGGCACGTTTTACTGACTGTGAATTTAATGAGAAAATTTTTCCTAAACTGGGCACACAGTCTAAGAAGCCAGAAGCTTCTGAGACCATTAGTTGGGACCAGAAGTCTTTGTCCCAATATGATCCGCGTACTAATCTGTGTGAAGATGAGATCCTGAAGATCATTCACATCCAGAATACAGTACATCTTTTGCCGGATAAATTCACGGACAACCAGAAGATTGTCCGTTCACACGTCCCTGCTGCCAATACGCTAGCTAGGATTGACATCCCCATAGATGGATGCAATCCACCGGCAGCAGAATTGGCTGTACCTCAAATGAAAAGAGGACGCCCACCAGGTTCAAAAGATAAAGTTCCTCGAAAGAGGAAGACTCCTGGAGATACTAAGATTATCCCTCCACAGGATGCTGAGCTCAGACCAGCTACTTCTCCCCTCCTGATTTCCCCAGCAGAGGAAACAATAGGAGAAACATCATTAAATTATGTACGTACTGGAGAAGTACTGGACAGAAAAAGCATAGTCGTCGTCGACGATTTTGCGTTCGATATTGCCGTTCACGTCACTGAATATAACGATGACGTCGAACCACGATCTCTAGCGGAATGTAAACGCCGAGATGATTGGTCAAAGTGGGACGAGGCAATAAGAGTAGAGCTGGACTCACTCTTGAAACGCAAAGTCTTTGGACCAGTAGTCCAAACACAGTAGGTGTAAAACCTGTGGGATATAAGTGGGTTTTCATAAGAAAAAGAGATGAAAATAATGTGATCGTTCGCTATAAGGCACGCCTTGTAGCCCAGAGATTTTCCCAAAGACCGGGGATTGATTACGAAGATACGTATTCTCCGGTCATGGATTCGATCACATTCCGATTTTTAATAAGCCTAACTTCTCTGGAAAGCCTAGAAATGCAGCTCATGGACGTTGTGACTGCATATCTATATGGCGATATAAATAAAAATATCTATATGAGACTTCCTGATGGGTTTAATCTACCCCCAGAGATGAAAGAGATACATCGAACGTATTCTCTGTAAGGCTACATAGATCATTATATGGTCTAAAACAATCGGGCAAGATGTGGTATAACAGACTAAGTGATTTCCTTGCACAGCAAGGATTCACGAACAATGAAGTCTGCCCGTGTATCTTTATAAAAAGAACGGGAACAGGATTCGTCATCATAGCTGTATATGTAGATGACTTAAATCTCATAGGATCTCCTGCAGAGATCAATGAGATATCTGAAAGCCTAAAACATACTTTTGAAATGAAAGACCTAGGCAAAACAAAGTATTGTCTTGGCTTATAGATAGAACACCTAAGAGGTGAAATCATATTACACCAATCTAATTATACAAAGAAACTTCTACGCAAGTTTCATATGGATAAATGTCATCCTTTAGGTACTCCTATGGTCGTAAGATCACTAGATGTACATAAGGACACCTTCCGGCCACTGGAAGAGGGGGAGGAGATACTGGGTCCTGAAGTACCCTACCTCAGTGCCATTGGAGCACTCCTATATCTGGCTAACTGTACGCGTCCCGATATAGCTTTTACAGTTAATCTTCTAGCCAGACACAGTGCAACGCCCACAAAGCGCCACTGGAACAGAGTAAAGCATCTTCTGCGATACCTCCAGGGTTCCATTGATCTTGGACTTTACTACCAGAGAGGTGCCTCCCCCAAATTATTTGGTTATGCTGATGCATGTTATCTCTTAGATCCACACACAGCAAAATCCCAAACGGGTTTTGTTTTTACCTACGGAGGTACTGCTATCTCCTGGAGATCGGTAAAGCAAACCACAACAGCTACATCATCCAACCATTCGGAGCTCATTGCGATCCATGAAGCAAGCAGAGAGTGTTATTGGCTACGATCCGTCGTCCAACACATTCTTCAATCTACTGGCCTGAAGACCGGTGATTTGGAGCCTACCGCCCTGTTTGAAGACAACGCTGCATGCATTGCTCAACTTCAAAAGGGCTACATCAAGGGCGACAAGACGAAGCACATATCTCCCAAGTTTTTCTGGACACATGAGCTAAAGGATGACAAGCAGATCGAAGTTCAGCAGATACAGTCCTGCAACTTAGCTGATCTTTTTACTAAGTCTTTGCCCAAATGTACTTTTGTAAAGCTTGTAAAGAACATTGGTATGCGACAATTAAAAGACCTGCAAGCCTGAAGCTTGTACGGATCAGGGGGAGTAACCTGTGGGTTGCACTCTTTTTCCTTAAGCTGTTGGGTTTTCCCACTGGGTTTTCCACAGCTAAGGTTTTAACGAGGCAAACACACTTACTCTGGATCCAGAAGTATCCACCCCTTTCCTTGCCTCAGATACTGAGACCAAAGTGATGAATGGGTAAGGGGGAGTGTTATGAATGAGGGAGTCTTTTGACCTCCCCTCCTTCATTACCCACTCATTGGTCACATTACTATGGGTAATGGGGACCTTTGGTCTCCTAGAGGCCCTTTATCTCCCCCTCTCTAATTTAATATATAGATAACCATGGCCATAGGCCATGGTTACTCATTCTATCTCTAAGAAAGCTTATCGCTATCTCTCTCTTGAGTCCTATCACTTTCCAACGGTATTAGATATATAAATTGCTAACTAATTGTAATAATACATAAGCATAGAACATCTTTCTGAAACCCACGTTAATATGCTAAAGTTGTTAACCACATATACATGTTGCATGAGCCACTACCTTGTACCCTGCTTCAACACATGAACATCAAGCATAACACAACATTTTGCTTCTTCTCCAAGTAACGTGATTGTCGGGAACGGTGCTGTGGACGTGATGATTAACACTACACAGTTGCAGTTAGCTTAAGCTCACAATAAATAATTCTCAAATAAAAGATGTAACAGATTAATAATGTGAAAATTAACACATTCACAATATAATAAAAACTTAACAAGATATAGAAATGCAAACCACAAAGAAGCAATCGCAAACACAAATCTATCGTTTATCCTGGTTTGATCAATCCCCTGACCGACATCCAATCCCCAAGTCAATACCACTTTGAGATGTTCACTATTAACTTCCCAATCGGAAGAAAAATACACTCATCAGCTTAACGAACAATCCTCGCCAATTGCAAAACCCAATCTCAACAAACCTGAGATCGAAACCCTCTCAAACCGAGAGAAACACCACCTCTTAACACCAAGGCCAACACCTCACTCCGAGGCAAACTTTGTTGAGCAAGAATACTAGAATCAATAAACCTTGAAGATGAAGCTTGTGTATATAAAACGTGGATAATAGAATTGGGATTTCTATTCTATATGATTGGCAATCACTATATGAGAATAGACATCAAATGGCTCAAGAAAGGTAGGAGTCGAAAGCTTGAGCCCTAAGGGCAATTCGGGATCTCTTTTCTTTTTCTTCTTTCTTTTCATGTATTTCTCAAATATTTCATGTATTAAAATACTTGAAAGATCCTCAATATATAGGAATGAAAACCAACAAAAGAGAATCCCTATAATAACAGTTAGAAAATGGCTAATTGTAAAAATTATATTCTGCTCGACTAGAGAACATCTATTAGTCTACTAATAGCCATTAGTCAACTAATTGGAAAGTTATAGTTGACTAATCTGCAGACCAGAAGTCTCAACCAGTTTCTGTCAGATATTAATGGACTAAAGTGATGTCATTGGTCGACTAATAGATTGTTAGTCGACTAGCAAGTCTTCTCCGGTCGACTAGTCAGTCATTCCAGAGTCTCAACATGTTACAGTCATTTATTAGTCCACTAGTGTACAACCATTAGTTCACTAGTGATTTGTCATTAGTCCACTAACGGTTTTTCATTAGTCCACTATCTGGGTAGTTGGTTTCTAATATACTAATCGACTAAGGCATATATTAGTCGATTAGTATGCTTCTAAATTCACGTTTTTGAGTATGAAACATAAGTGTTTTATGTATGAATTAATACATATTAATTTTAAGTTGCTTTTCTAGAGTTTCATAGAGTGTGAGTGACACCTTCATGGCCTTAACAAAGATTCTAAGACAAGATTATAAAATACATCAATTTATATATTTGTATTGTTTCAACCTTGATGTAAGCTTTGATCTTCATATTCTTGTCATAGAAATCTTCTTCTTATTGTTGTTCTCTTAGAGTCACCACCATGTAATATGTCAAGCTTGGTTTATGATATGGCTTTGTCATCCATACTTGAGCAATCTATGCTTGGCCTTTGATGTTTGTTTTTTGATGATGCATTCGACCTTCACTAATACTTTCCTAAACAACTTAATAGATACATTAGTAAAAACATGTTTACTCATCATCAAAACATGTATTAAGATGAATCCAATACCCAACAGTGATCACCATACATATCAAAACATGTATTAGATGAATCCAATACCCAATACCTAACAGTGATCACCATACATACGCACAATAGCTTGAGTTGGATCTCTTGCCTCTTTTGTCTCCAACATAATTGGAGCTTGAAAAGCACCATTCCTCATGTGCTCATGCTTCTTGTATAATAGACTTATACCATGTGAATTTCAAATACATAAAAATCCACAAAGATGATCTCCAGATCCACAAAGATGATCTCCAGTGCTGAGATCGAAGGCGAATATATTGATAACGGGGCCGTAGAAGTGAACGAAGGTCCATGGCAAGGGATGATCATTCCAACATGACGAAAAGTGGAGGAATAATGTGTTGAGGGGGTAGCTTGATGGTAATGAGTTGAAGAAGAAGCTTACTCATAAGATGATAGGATTAAACATTAATTAAGGCTTTCTCTGATGCAATGAAAGAATCAGAGAGTATGACAACTACTGAGAAATTATACAAGAGAGAACGAGGAACCTTCATATATATAGAAATAGGTAGCATATGCCATATTAGCACAATCATCATTAGGTGCCTATAAAGTGGGCTCTTCACTTTTTTTAAGGAGCTGATGTGATGCGTTACGCTGATGTTCATATTCTTAAAAAGGGTTATTTAGTACCGACCCCCTGTGTTTTCTCAAAAATTAGTACCACCCCCCTATGGTTTCAATAATTAGTAAGACCCTCCTGCCATAGGGGGTGATACTAATTTTTGAGAAAACACCGGGGGTGATACTAATTGTGGCGAAAAACTTGAGGTGCCAGAGGGAGGTCTTACTAATTATTGAAACCATAAGGGGTGGTACTAATTTTGGAGAAAACACAGGGGGTCGGTACTAAATAACCCTCTTAAAAAACCAACACATCAAATATCTTAGTTTCAAATATCAAGTGAACTAAGTGTTTTGCTTGTTGATCTAGGGATAATAAAAAGTCCATTGCTGTAAAACCTTTAGTTTTCCAACGAGTAGATTGACGAGCGAAAAAACTACGAGTTCACTCAGTATTTAGTATGGTGTATTTTTAGAATATAATGATCAAAATGAACGATACCGATTCTTTAAAAAATAATGGAGTTGACTATTTGAATGTGACATAAGATGCGTATACTCATATGACATACTATAAACATTTTTCTCATATATATATACAAATTTTCAAATGAGAACAAGTCGCCCGGAATTTTCCGTTTGTTTTTATTTTATTTTTGAATTTTTTTTCAAAAAAAATTTCCACAGTCACTTCATATTGTTATACACCCCTCAAAAAATAATTGTTGAAAAATAATGTGATTTTGGCCTTCGACCAAGGTGTACAAAAAGTTGTTCTGAAACCGTTAAATTTTGTAACGGGTGGATCAATGCTCAAATTCCCCTAGCGTTCACCTATTATTTTCCCTGATGTATATAATGGTAGGGATTAAACATCAAAAAAATTTGCAAAAAATTCTAAAATTAGATAAAATTCTATTCGCACGGGCTTTTGCACCATTCTTTTCGCACCAGAATATTACTATATATATATGACTTTTATATTGAGGCTGGACCGCACCAAGCACTTGGTGCGGTCCACCTCAAAACCCCAAATTTTATTCATTTTTTTGAAAATCTGTTCCGTTGGATTTGTTGTACTCATTCTAAAACCCAAAATACAGAATTTGGGGTGAACCCCGGAAGATTTGACCCTTGATCAAGCCATTGCAAAAGTTCTATTGTTTTGAAACTGTTAAATATATGTATATATTGCAATGGCTTGATCGAGGGTCAAATGGAATCGGATTCGTCTAAAATTTTGTACATTGATGTTTTAGAACACATGGCTCATATCTAGTGGAAAAAATTTCAAAAAAGGTTTTCTTATAAACTTTTTGTGGATTATGGGCATGAGCTTGGTGAAGTCCGCACCAAGTGCTTGGTGAGGTCCGGCCTCAATAGAAAATTTACATAAATATACGAAAATGGGCATGAGCTGACAGCGCAAGAAGTTTTTCTGCGATTTGAATGCTTAAAATATATTTATAAAAAAATTTGCAGTGTGTACTACAACTTGTTACCTACCTCCCCACAAAATTTCAAGCCAATCCAACGTTTTTTAAGCCTCCATTCAGGCATTTAAAAAAACCGCTCACAAAAACCGAACTATCATCGCAACATTTTTGAAAAGCATGAACATGGGCCCAAAAAATGTTGGATTGGCTTGAAATTTGGTGGGGAGGTAGGTAACAAGTTGTAGAACACACTGCAAAAAAATTAAAAATAATATTTTAAGCCCCCAAATCGCTGACAGCACAGGAAAAATTTCCTGCGTTGTCAGCTCAGGCCCATATTCCTCAAAATATATATATATATATATATATATATATATATATATATATATATATATATATATATATATGGTTTGGACTACAAATTGTTTATTTTTAAACAAAAACTTAACGACTTAAATAAGACATTATGAATGTAATTCACAAATATGTTCTGCTGATGTGATCTAACATATCTAAACTATCTATATTCAAAATTTCAAATGATTTTGGTATTTATCCATATATCAAGATTGTGACAAATTAATCACTTTTAATAAAATTATAAAACATTGCATTTGTTGGTACTTGATGCATCAATAAAACATATCTAAATCATTTGAAATTTTATAAGTAGTTTAGATGAATTAAATCACATCTAACAAAAAATATTTGTGATTTGGGCTCATAATCTTTTATTTGACACGTTAAATTTTTTTCTCAAAAAATAAACAAAAATTTTGTAGAACATAAAGATATATATATATATATATAACTCGTTTTTGTTCATCTCTCCTCGTTTTGTTAGAGAGAAGCTCCGGAGTCTAGGTAGCTCGGGGTTCGCCGCCGGCCGCTCCTGCGGCTGGTCGTGGCTCCTCCGTTGGATTCGTAGCGACGCTCGTGCTGTGGCTCGACCTTCGCAAGCCCCGAGTCGTCTGGGGAGCAGATCTGTGGTCTTCTTCGAGTCGAGCTTCGAGTAGATCTGAGGATTCTTCGTTTCGATTTGGAGTAGATCTGAAGTGTTTTCAAGGCGATTTGATCTGCTGGAGTCAGATCTGAAGAGGATTCGGCTGGAGACTTCATCCTTCTGATCGGATCGGGATCTCGCCGTAGATCCTGATCCGGCGGTGAGTTTGTTTTGGAGTCTTCGTCTCAGTTCTGACTTGATTTGTTTCTGCTGCTTATTAACCTAGATCTATTTGCTTGGCTTCTAATTTGAATTGGAGTTTGCGGTGGAGATTTTGGCTTCGAGTTGCCTCTGATCGCATTGCTTTGCTTCTGTGGTGACGATCGGCGCTCTTAGTAACGATCGGATCCTTCCTGGTGTAGCTCTTCTTTCAGAAGGCGGTCTCTGCTGGTCGGATCGAGAACTCAGGCGGAGTTCTCGATCCGGTGGTGAGTGTTGTTTACACTTGCTCTGGTTCTGTTTTTCATACTCTGGTGCTTTGGTCTTACCTCCGCCTTGTTTGACATGGCTGAACCTCATGCTCGCCCTGATGGAGCGGCTGCTGATCTCGCCGGGGGTTGGCATACGGTGAACAGGAGGAGGCAGTACATTGATGCTAATAAGGGGAAAGGATCCAGAAGGGAGTTTAGACCTCGCACTCAAGCGAATGAGGGAGTGTTGTCTAAGGCTGGGTCAGGACCCTCAGGTAATATGAAATTGCAGGAGAGGAGGATGATGAGGCCCTCATATGAGATCAAAATCAATCCTCTAGCTGCGAAGTACTCTTGGCTTGAAGTATGCACAAATAAGAGGAAGATCTCAAATTCCTTGGAGATGGCTTACATCACCCGGGTGTTGATGAAATGGGAGCTCCCGTTGATGTGCTATCCCAGGAAGCCATAGATGAAGCTGCTAGTTCTTGGGAGAACACGTTGGTTGCCTACGTTCTTGGAGATGTTCCTTTCTACAGTCAAATGAAGGCGTGGGCTATCAGATCTTGGAAGAAGCAAGGTATGTCTGTTTTCTCCAGGGATAACGGATTCTTCTTCTTCCGCTTCAAGGAGAAAGCTGATTGCGATGGAGTTTTGTTCGGGGGGCCGTGGATGTTCGCCGGCAGACTTGTGGTGATCCAGCGATGGGCTCCGGACTTGGTATATGATAGAGATATGTTATCTTCCGCCCCTATTTGGATTCAACTTCCTAATCTGCCTCTAAAATTCTGGTCGATTAAGATTTTGAATGCGATAACTAGTGTCTTGGGGATTCCAATTTGCTTAGACAGAGCCACTGCCACCATGGAGAGGATGACTTTCGCTCGGTGTTTGGTTGAGGTCTCTGCTGAGAATGAGCTTCCGCAAACAGTTACAGTTCAGGTTGAAGGTGGAGAATGCTTCGAGCTTGAAGTTCGGTACGAAGGGAAGCCGCCTAGGTGCTCAAATTGCAAGTGTTTCGGCCACCTAGTCAAGCAGTGTTCGACTAAAATTGGAGCTATCAGCGAAGGAGAGGGGCATCCTGTTATTCAGAGGGAGGAGGCTACTGCAGGCATCAACCGCTTGGGAGATGACAAGCTGAAGGACCCTGCTGCTTCTGTTGATGTTCGAGGTATTGTGAGTTCTGATCTGATCCCCTTAACCACGTCTTCTTCTTCGATTTTTTCTGTTGCTGGGGATGTGAATGTTGGAAGTGAGAACTGTAAGAAGGCGGAAGACCATGTTGTCGACGGTTGTATTAGCCCCATGTTGGGGGATGATGTGGGTTGTAAAGAGAGGAGGGGGACTGAGAATTGTAATGACAACCGTGTTGCTGGTGAGGGATCAAGCGGTACCTGGGAGAGCTGTAAAGGGGGGGCGGGAGAATGGGAATTGTATTTCGGAGAAGGGGGATGATTGTGACATGGCTC
The DNA here is from genome assembly GCA_030789695.1 of Scilla litardierei. Taxonomy (NCBI): domain Eukaryota; kingdom Viridiplantae; phylum Streptophyta; class Magnoliopsida; order Asparagales; family Asparagaceae; genus Scilla; species Scilla litardierei. Next base: position 354,631,651 of record CM061133.1, read on the forward strand.
CTAGTGTTGTGGACCATGAAGCTGTGGGGGGTTTTAGAGAATGATTGTAATAAAGGTAGCGGGATGGGGATTTGTAACAGGCAGGATAAGGCTGAAGCTACGGGCTACCAGCTATGGGCTAGCACTGAGGAAAAGTGTGATGAAGGGGTGGTTGGGAGCTTGCAGCAACGTGCTATCAGTAAGGAGGAATGTAAAGCTACTGATGCGTCAGTAGGTGAAGGAATGGAGGCTGTAAATAATAAGACTCCCCAGATGTACGAGAAGAGAAAAGAGCTAGCTGCGCCTAGCGTTTGTGGGGCTTTTGTAGGCCCGTGTAGCAGCAGCGACCTGTATGTACAGATTCCTAATAAAATTGGGGGGGATGGGTCCGGGGATTGCATGGGGACGGCGAATCCTACGTTGTGCTCCCTCTCGCCCACCTTAGGGGCTAAGATAGGTGGGAATCTTGCCGGGGTTAACATGGCTACTGCCAATCCCTTTAACATCCTTCGCAATCGACTAGAGGGATCGTTACTTGATACTGGGGAGGGTGTGGATTCGGATAGTGAGCCCAGTGAAATGTTCATGGTTGGGCTTATTGAGACTAAGGTCACTGAGAATAATGGCCATAGAATAATCAAATGCTTTCCTGAAAAGTGGGTATCTATCAACAATCGGAGTCTTCATCGTAATGGTCGTATTGTCATTATGTATGACCCCGATATTTGGAATTGTGTGGTTGATGGCATGACTGCTCAGCACATTTCCTTGATTAGCAGCAATGTGGCCGGTTTTGTTATGGTTGTCACCATTGTTTACGCTTCCAATTCCTACCAAGAACGTAGGACTCTTTGGGATGATATTGTCTCTAGTGCCAGCAAGTTTAAAAATTCCCCCTGGATCATCGGGGGAGATTTCAATTGTGTCAGATATGCCACGGATAAGGTTGGAGGCAGAATGGTTAAGGGGCCTATGGTTGATGAGTTAAATGATTGCATTAATGCTAAAGCTCTCATTGAGCTTAAGACTGTTGGTAACACTGTGAGTTGGAATAATCGTAATATCGGGCAACGCCGTATTACTGCCACTCTTGAAAGGTCTTTTTGCAATAGTATTTGGATGAACACTCTCACATCCTCCTATTGTGAATATATTGATGGAGGTACTAGTGACCACTCCACTCTTATTATTCGCACTCATCTGTCTGGTGGCACCGATCCTAAGCCTTTCAAATTCTTCAATGCCTGGCATCGTAGCCCTGATTATCCTAGTATTTTGGGGAACATTGGTTTGTTAGAGTCAATGGTTGCCCCATGATACGCTTGGTTGCTAAACTTAAGAACCTGAAGAGGGGCCTTAAGAGGTTTGGAGTTGCCTTCAGAGAGGCAAATGATGTGTCCAAATATCGTGCTGAGCTTGCCACTATTCAGAATAACCCTAATCTGGGTTCTTGTATTGAGTTACAAAGAAAAGAACGTTCTCTTATCAATCTGCTTGTTGAGGCCATTGCTATTGAGGAATCCAATCTTAAGCAGAAAAGTAGACAAGATTGGCTGGGGCTTGGGGATCGTAACTCCCGTTTTTTTATACTGCTATGAGGACTAGACAAAGCCGTAATAATCTCGGTCATCTCATTGCTTCTGATGGTTCTCATAACAATTCCATTGACGCTCTTAAAGTTGAAGCCCCTGAATTTTACTCTAATCTGTATAATCAAAATGACTACTGGATAGTCTTCCCTTGCCTCACTACTAAAAGAGTTCTTACAGCTTCGGCTGCTGACTGGGTTGAAAGGCCGGTTTTGGCTGAGGAAGTTAAAAATGCTGTTTTTCAAATTGGGGTGGACAAGGCCCCTGGTCCCGATGGGTTCAATGGTTTCTTTTTTTAGAACTCATGGGAAACCATTGGGAATGATGTCACTGCTGCTATTACAAATTTCTTCAAGTCTGGGAAAATATATCGCCAAATCAACCATACATTCTTAACGCTTGTGCCTAAGAACGCAAACGCCTCTGAGCTTGGTGATTACAGACCCATTGCATGTTGTAATGTCTTGTACAAAGTCATCAGCAAAACTCTATGCAACCGTTTGAAAAAAGCAGTTATTGAGCTCATATCACCTAACCAAGCCGCCTTTTTGTAAGACCGCTTACTAGCTGATTGTGCTTTGCTTGCGCATGAACATATTAGGGATTTCAACAACCCCATGGGCGGTCGGGCCTGTCTCAAATTAGATTTGAGGAAAGCGTTTGACAGTGTTAACAGGGAATTCGTCTATTTCATGCTCCACCAGATGGGTTTCAAGCACAAGTTCATCAGTTGGATATGTGAATGTATTTCAACTCATTCCTTCTCTGTTATGATTAATGGGTCCCCTTATGGCATGTTTCAATCTAATAGAGGGCTGAGGCAGGGAGATCCCCTTTCCCCATATCTCTTTGTGATTGTTATGGAAGCCTTCTCCCTCCGTATGGCTAAAGCCAATGCTACCAACAGTATTAAGCCTATGAAAAGAGTGGGAGCTCACACCTTTTATTTGCTGATGACCTGCTGGTTTTTTGTCGTGCAAATGAGGACACTTTTAAGGGTTTGAGAGATCTGCTTTCTATCTTCAAGTCCTACTCGGGGCTTGAAGTTAATTGGAGTAAAAGTGCTGGTATTTTCAGCAAGGGGGTCAGGGGGGCGGTGTTCTGGCTGATATCTTGGGTATTAAAAAGGTGCGATCTCTTGCTATATACCTGGGTTTGCCGCTCTCCTCTAAATATCCAAATGCTGCTATGTACGGCCGTCTGATTGATAGATGCAAGAGCAGGTTGCAGGGGTGGTCTTCATCTTTGTTATATATTGCTGGCCGTATTGAGCTCGTCAAATCTGTTATTTATGGCATGGTTGTGTTCTGGATGCAAGCCTTTCGTATTCCCAAGTCTGTTTTACGCACTCTTACATCAATCTGCAGGGGATTCATTTGGGGGAAGAATCACCTTTGGGCTTGGGATGATATTTGTGTTCCTACGCAAGAAGGAGGAGTGGGGCTTAGAAGTTTCACAGATTTGAATAATGCATATGGCGTTAAGTTGTCTTGGCGTATGCTTACTCACAGGGGTATCTGGGCTTCCTACATGAGGAAACATTATATAAGTAATACGGGCCTATTCCGGGCTAAGGCACGTCCTATGCAATCTGGCACTTGGAAATTCATCCTGCATTGTCGTGAATTTACAAAGAAACTCACCCAACGCCTTGTCAGAGATGGATCTTCTACTTTCTTCTGGTATGATAATTGGCTTCCGTGTGGCCCTCTGAATGATTCTTTTGAGGTTCCTCCTGAGGAAGAGATGTATATGGTTAGAGATTATTGGACTGGTGGGGGATGGGCGGACTCAAACTCCCTTGATTCTGTGCGGCACTTGATAGATACGGTGTCTTTAACTTCTGGTGAGGATTCTTGGTCTTGGGTCTCCAAGTCTCCTTCTCTGCGAGATGCCTGGTCTGGGACTAGGGCTATTAAACCTTATTTCCCTTCCACAAGGTGGTCTGGTATCAGGGGCACATCCCTAAGATGGCTATCACGTTATTGCGAGCTTTCCACGGGAAACTTCTTACCCGTGATAAGCTCGTACAATGGGGAGTGCCTACTTCACCATTTTGTGTGCTATGTTCTAATAACATTCATGAAAACATGGAACATATATTCTTTGAGTGTAATTATTCTAACTATATCCTTTGCAGGAGTTTTCTTAAAATGGGGTTTACTTCCGGCTTGCCATCCTCTCTAGCTGGTATGGGGGATTTGATTCTCTCTCACTACCATAAGAAAGATAACATTGGGAGACTTGCCAAGACTGTTCTTGCTGCGTTGACCTGGCACATTTGGAGAGAGAGGAATAGGAGAATCTTTGAAGGTAGCAGTCAGAGGCAGACGGTCCTGTTTGAAGATATAGCTGAGGATATTAGAATTGCCATGAGGAATGTGGATTGGAATATTGATGGCGGCGAGGCCTCCCCCCTTCAAATTGGGGACTGATCCTTTAGGTTGTTTGATAATTGTATGTTTTTTTGTTGATCCTATTTGGCTCTTGGGATAACGGAAGGTGCTTGCTTAGGTTGGGGGTGATGGCGCATGTGCTCTTACCCCGCCTCTCAAGTATCCTTCTTCCTCCCTAGAGTCTTGTATTTTTTTTCTAGAATCAATAAAGATGCAAAGCATATTCTTCAAAATATATATATATATATATGAGGTTAATGGGCCAATGCTGACAACGCTGGAAATTTTTCCAGCGCTGTCCGCATTTTGGGCGCCCTAAAAGTATTTTTTTGAAATTTTTTTTGCAGTAGTTAGATATACTTGTTGGGAAGCTCCCCACAAAATTTCAGCTCGATCCGACACCGTTTGAGCATCCGTTCATCGATTTCAAAAACGTTACGCAAATCTGTCCACAATTTTGCGCAACGTTTTTGAAATCGATGAACGGAGGCTCAAACGGTGTCGGATCGAGCTGAAATTTTGTGGGGAGCTTCCCAACAAGTATATCTAACTACTGCAAAAAAATTTCAAAAAAAATACTTTTAGGACGCCCAAAATGCGGACAGCGCTGGAAAAATTTCCAGCGCTGTCAGCTCTTCTCCATTTTTCACACACACACACACATATATATATATATATATATATATATATATATATATGGGCAAATGTACCTAAGAACGTGTGCGGGTAACATACCTGCGCACACCCCCTTTTCGGCGGGTTTTAAAGTATTTTTTTAAAAAAAATTGCAGTAGGTAGTTCTACATGTTAGGTTGCCCCCCACAAAATTTCAAGTCAAACAAACATCATTTGAGTATCGAAACATCCATCACAAAAAAGGTGCAAAAACAGTCCAGAATTCTGGAATTTTTTTGCAACTTTTTTATGATGAATGTTTCGATGCCCAAATGGTGTTTGTTTGACTTGAAATTTTGTGGGGAGCTACCTAACATGCAGAACTACCATCTGCAAAAAAATTCAAAAAAATACTTTAAAACCCCCCAGAAAAGGGGTGTGCGCAGGTAACGATACATGCGCATGTTCTTAGGTACATTTTTTTGCACATATATATACACACTCTCTCTACAGATGTGATGCATGTGGCATATCAATATGCTGTACTATTATGCAAAACATGCATGGTGGGTGTTGTTAAAAGCCCATAACCCTTTCCAATCACATTAATGGGTACAGGCCTACATTTTTTCAAAGTAATGATTTTCATACGCCGGGTTGTCACAGGTTGCCGAGCTAGCAACCTAAGGCAGTGATTGTTGTAAGATGATTTCAAATGTTCCACAGTTTGTAGTTGATCGATTGAAAGTATATCATCATCCTTTTTCAATAGCTATAGGTTGATACGTTCAATAACGGAGGTCTTGTAGTGAAATATCCTTTTGGTAACTACAACGATACATTAGTTGTTGTTGCCATCCTTTACTGGGTTCTGATATTAATTGTTTGATCCATGTGGATGGTCACTTAAACACTAAATGGTGATGAATAGTGTTTAAACAAACAAATAAAAATTCTAAATATTACTTTAGAGATTTCTTATAAAACTTACAGAAATATAAAGATTGATGCAAAAGTATAGAAATAAAGCAATCAATCGAGAAATGATCAATCGTAAACATGAGGATTTTATCCAGATTCAGTCCTCCAGCGATACTCCAATTCCCAATCCTTTCCGCTGGAGATTTTCTATTATCTCCATCTTGCAAACCCGTAAAAGTAAACCTTACAATCTTGACAACCATGTTACCAAATTGTACACCAATCTCAACTCCTTGATATTAACTTCACTACCAGCTCACCGACTTAAAACCTTTGCAGGGAAAAAAACCAAGTTCTTTTAAAGCCTTGAGTAGTTGTGCATGTGCATCAAAAAATGACCGAGGAATTTGATGGGATCGCCGAGTTCAGATTTGTAGTTTTGGCCCGTTAGGGAAAGTTACGTAATTTTCAGATTTGGGGGGGGGGGGGGGGGGCTTTCCCTATTTTTTAGTCTTTTTGGGTTTTTCTACAATTTTGCATATTTCTGAAATCTATTTATATGTGGGAGGGGCGAAGGAATTTTTATGCTATTTTTGATAGATAAATCAAAGGAGATGTTGAGAATTCCCTCTTTTCATTGGAGAGCGTGGCTCCCTCTCAAATCGGTAACTTGGTAGAGCGAAAGGTCTCAACTTTATCCTTGTAATCCGTTGTTTTCAACTTTATTCTTAATAAAAATCCCCTTTTTCCCAAATCTCTCTTACGAAAACCCAAAAAATCTCATCTTTCCCCCAAAAATCTCTTCTTTCCACACAAAATCACATTTTGTAGTGCCCTAGGAAGCCACTGCACATGTACTAGGGGGGGTGAATAGTACTTTTAAATAATAAGGAGTGTTATTCCTAATTATCGTGCAATTAACAAACAACGATGCGGAATAACTACAATCAAGAAATAATGCAAACGCAAACACAATGGTTTAATGGGTTCGGATCCACCCAAGTCTCCCCGACTTGTTCCCGGTGATCCTACGTCCCAACCACCCGGATCCCCTCCGGATACTTGAGTTAGAAACCCTAACTCAAGATTTCCAATATGAACACTTGCGAAAACCTCACAAGCGCAATCGACCTACAATCGATGACCGTGACTCCCACAACCCGGGATCACGCAAAACCTCTCACAACCGAGAGTATACAATTCAAATATAACTGAAATGAAATGCTTACCAACAAAATACCTATGCCTTGAGATTTCTTACCAAATTAGGGCAAAGATGATTTTGATGGAGGAAGAGTCACCAAACCCTAGCTTCAAGAAGATGACCAGCAATGGAAGCCTAGGGATGAGATGGATGACCTAGAATCAAGCCCTTGGCTTGGAAGGCTCACAACCAATGAATCTCTCTTGAGGAATAAGAGTGAGGGAGAGATTCTTGAGAATGGGAGAGCTTGAAGATGAGAGTTGAAAAACTTCTCTTTGAATCAATAGAGCTCTGGAAATAGCAGCCCTTGGATCCTATGAAATAACCCCTCCAGGTATTTAAAGGATCAAGGGAAAGGAGAGAGAGAAACGTCACTTTCAAATCTCCAACGGCTCTAATCTGAAGCAGACTAGTCGGTCAAAGAACAACCACTGACCGACTAGTTCATCAACTAGTCGGTCGGTGAGACAACATGAACCGACTAAGAGGTGAACAGTGAACAGATTGAATTTCAGACCTAGAAATCTAGTCGGTCCAAGAAGACTGTCTGACCGACTAGTTTCACAACTAGTCGGCCGGACAGTGAACTTAGACCGACTAAGAGTCAAAAACTAATAGTCTGAATACAAATTGATTTAGTCGGTCCAAGAACAAATGTTGACCGACTAGATCAACAACTAGTCGGTCGCCAAACGTTCTTAGACCGACTAACGATAAACAGTAGCTCAGGAGAAAATTGGCATGTACAGTAAAGTCCAACTAGTCGGTCAAAGAAGCATCACTGACCGACTAGTTCACAAACTAGTCGGTCGGTGAGTCAACGTAGACCGACTAACTGTAAACAGTACTGAACAAGAAAAGATTAACTCATACTAGTCGGTCCAAGAAGCTTTGCTGACCGACTAGATCACCATCTAGTCGGTCAGTTATTCTTCTTGAATCAACTAACATGCACAAGAAGTCCGAATCGAAGCGCGATGCTTCGGGGAAGTTAGAATGGACTTCAACTAAGATCCTAGAGCTAAGAAATGAGATTTACGAAGATAGAAATGTAAGAATTACTCAAGGCTTAACATTCTATAAATCGAAGCTAAAAGACTATGAATAAAACCTTAAGGAACGGTCTTCGAAAGCTTCGATCAAATCTTCATGACGTCCAAAAAGGTCCAAAAGCTTCAACGAAGCTTTAGGCATTGAATACGAGCTTTGAGAAGTTTGGCGACGATCTCCATAACTGCGCTCACAAATTGTTAGTTCATGATATATTTATGTGTGCTCATCATCCAAAACCAAATCCGGGGAGTCCAATACTCAACATTCTCCCCCTTTTTGGTGATGACAAACCAACATAAATAATAATCACAAATAATGAACTAAATGGAATATACTTACTCCCCCTGCATTGATGACACATTAGTTTCATATGAAATAATAAGCACATACATCAAGCAGGCGAGGAAAGTAAAAATTCAAATCCAATATTTGAGATATTTGAGATTTAGGATTTGTAATCCATTTTTATATCTTAACTCCCCCTGAATCTAACATATCAAATTAGATTCATGATAAATTATCATTTAGCACATGCCATTATTATATCTATCATTTAGCACATGCCATTATTATATCTCTCCCCCTTTGGCATAATCCAAAAAGAGCGGGAGGAAGTCAATGACAATAAATCATGGCCAAATAATTCATTAAGCATGGGAGTCTAAGAATACGACCATGTTTCATATGACACCAAAATAAAATTCGAATAAAATCAAATCGTGTCAATGAGACCATAGTCGAAAATCGAAAACTTAAATCATCAAAATATCAAATGCAAATTCACTTATTGATGAAATGAATTTACTCTCCAATATCAACATTTATAGCTATTTTAGTGCATGGAAAACAATTCTATGTTTTCATACAACTAAAGCTATTGAATCAAAATAAAACGTCGAGCGACGAAATCAATATCAGAGACATACATAAAATGTGCACAAAGGAATGATCCAACAGAAGAGTGGTGCACATCATAGAATATCAAATGACACAATATCGATCGAAAATGAACATAAAGTAAAAGCACATCAAAACTAAGTGAAGTGTGCGATGAGAAGTGACAATGTGATAAAAGTAATACGAAGATCATCATTATAACTTTTAAAACATGTCATGCCAAAAATAGATATGAATTTCAAAGCATTTATGGCATTCACAATTCTATCATGCTAGGAGAAACAAAATGATACCAATGTAAAGAAATAGATTTTAACCAAGCATGCATTCAACCCTCATGGATACCAAATGTAATATCATACTTACAACATTAAGCTCCCCCTACATTGGTGCATTACCTAAGCGCCATCAACTCCGTTTGAATGAAAGTCTTCGCAAATCGAGGAGTTGGTAGGGTTGGTATCCCACGGTGGATTGAACCTAGAAAACTTCATTTTGGTATCCAAAAACCCTTTTGGATCCAATGGGTTAGACAACAAATTTGAAATACGAAATTAAAATAATTGTAACCCATGAGTTAATGTAATCAAAATCAATTTTATAAACAAATGCCTTGGTACCCATAACATGATCATAAACTCATGGTACCAAGCATTGAAGAGTTAAAGGAACTAACCCTTCGGAAACCAAGTCCAAGAGGAACTTGACTTTCCAACATAATCATCATTCAAAATAACATCATTAATATAGGATTGCACATAAACATTCATATCATGATTGCTAGTGCTCTTGGGACCCCAAATAGTGTAAATTTTGGGAATCCTCTTCCTAGTGGTTGCATGCACAAAAGGTTGATTTCTATGTGGTGCATGTGGCCTAGGAGCATGAGATCTAGCAATAACATTATGATGAGCATGAGATCCATGATGTGGTGTAGCATACATACGTGGATAAGCATGAGGTGTGTATGCATGAGGATGATTATGAGAGAAGGCATTCACATGTGGATTAGATGTGTGAACATAAGCATTAGGATGTGCATGAGCATGATTACGTGCATGTGGGTGTCTCATATGAGTGGTTGCACGTGCTTGTGGGTGTGGAGCATAAAAATCATTATTTGCATGCACCGGTGGAGTAGGATGTGTGTTCCTACGTGGCATAGCATGTGAGTACAAAAATGCATGACCCCTCTTTGGAGGTCTACCCAAAGTGGGTTTCTTTCCAATCAGGGGTGTGTACGAAGTGGAAGCACTATTGGTAGGAGAACTACAAATGGGGTGTTTGCTCCCACTCGTCGAGGCATCGGATGTCGGCCTAACAAAGGTGGTAGGCGATTTGGATGAGTCTCCCATCTTATACCCCAAGCCAATGTGGTGTTTGGCCGGAAGTAAGTCATTTAGGATATTATCCAAATGGCCCTTACCTTTATTGAAATCATTGATACGGCCTAACGTGCACTCATACTTCTCTTTGAGAGAATGCAAAGAAGCATCCAAAGTGGATACTTGCGATGTGAGTGCATAAACACGTGATTTGAGATTCTTATTCTCAATACTCAAAGTTGAGTTTTGAGACGTCAAATCCGCTATCACATGTTCATCTGAATCCTCAACAAGAACATGCTCAAGTTGAGATTTAAGGGACTTCACATCATTTCTCAACAAGCCATTATGAGTAAGCAAACTTGCTTTCTCATTGGCGAGAGTCTCAACAATGGTGTCATTGTTGGTGATGGTAGACTTAGGAGAGGTTTGGAGGCTACCAAGTTCATCTTTGGTCTTATTATATCTATCTACTAATTTAGTAAATTTAGACCAAATTTCTTGGTTTGCTAACCTCATTTCATCAATAGTAGGTTCTCCACTTTCATCCTCGCTACCATCCTCGCTTTCATCCTCGCTATCATCGAATGAGGACTTTCGAACTTTTGCCTCATTAGCCATAAAGCAAAGTTTTGCTTTCTCCACATGTCCAACATCCGACTCTCCACTTGAGGAATCCTCCTCGGAGTCAGTGAATGTGCCAACAAGTCCTTTCTTGTACTTTCTCGACTAGTCATACTTCGATGCTTTCCCCTTCTCCTTGTGTTTGTAGAGAGGACAATCCGGTTTGATGTGTCCTGGCTTGTTGCATTTATAACACACGGGAGTAGAAGCATTAGTCGAACTAACTTTAGATTTATTCAAAGATATACCTTCTCGGAGGAATCGATCGAACTTCCTTGCCATACGGGCAATGGATTCCATGTCCAATTCGTCTTCCGATTCTTCATCATCGGTAGATGGAGCGGCCTTGAAGGCAATCCCCTTTTTCTTTGGCTCATCTTGCTTCAAGTACGCTTTCATCTTTTCCTTCATTCGGATCTTACTATCCTTGCGTACCTCGTAAGACAACAAGGTACCCATTAGTTGTATGACTGTATATTTATTCATGTCGTTACCTTCCTCGATGGCGAAGGTACGCTTTTCCCAATATGATGGAAGACCGTCGATAATCTTCGCGACTTTCTCCTTTTGGGTATAGACCTTCCCAAGAGCTTCCAAGTCGTTTGATATATCCACGAAGCGAGCGTAATATTCCTTCATGGTTTCGCCCTGCTCCATATGAAACAACTCAAATTCTTTATTAGCAACGACTAGTTTAGAATCTTTTACCGTACTCGATCCTTCGTGTAATATGAGGAGTTGGTTCCATATTTGATATGCACTCTTACATGTGCATATCTTGTTGAAGTCCTCGGGCTCCAACGCACAATTCAAGGCATTCATTGCCTTGGCATTGGCTACTTCCGCGGTGACCTCCGCGGGAGTCCACTTCGCAAAATCTTCTTCGGAAGGCTCGACATACTCCGTCATGGTGGCTCTCCATAGTGAAGCGCTCCGGAGGAAAATTTGCATCCGGCATTTCCAGTACCCATAGTTGGTACCGTTGAAGTGTGGAGGCCTGACTGAGGATAGTCCTTCCATAACTGAAGAAGCTCCATCGCGGTTCTTGAAGACGTTGTAGTCGTTGTTCGTCATAGCTTTGAACTTGGCTCTGATACCAATTGTAGTGCCCTAGGAAGCCACTGCACATGTACTAGAGGGGGTGAATAGTACTTTTAAATAATAAGGAGTGTTATTCCTAATTATCGTGCAATTAACAAACAACGATGCGGAATAACTACAATCAAGAAATAATGCAAACGCAAACACAATGGTTTAATGGGTTCGGATCCACCCAAGTCTCCCCGACTTGTTCCCGGTGATCCTACGTCCCAACCACCCGGATCCCCTCCGGATACTTGAGTTAGAAACCCTAACTCAAGATTTCCAATATGAACACTTGCGAAAACCTCACAAGCGCAATCGACCTACAATCGATGACCGTGACTCCCACAACCCGGGATCACGCAAAACCTCTCACAACCGAGAGTATACAATTCAAATATAACTGAAATGAAATGCTTACCAACAAAATACCTATGCCTTGAGATTTCTTACCAAATTAGGGCAAAGATGATTTTGATGGAGGAAGAGTCACCAAACCCTAGCTTCAAGAAGATGACCAGCAATGGAAGCCTAGGGATGAGATGGATGACCTAGAATCAAGCCCTTGGCTTGGAAGGCTCACAACCAATGAATCTCTCTTGAGGAATAAGAGTGAGGGGGAGATTCTTGAGAATGGGAGAGCTTGAAGATGAGAGTTGAAAAACTTCTCTTTGAATCAATAGAGCTCTGGAAATAGCAGCCCTTGGATCCTATGAAATAACCCCTCCAGGTATTTAAAGGATCAAGGGAAAGGAGAGAGAGAAACGTCACTTTCAAATCTCCAACGGCTCTAATCTGAAGCAGACTAGTCGGTCAAAGAACAACCACTGACCGACTAGTTCATCAACTAATCGGTCGGTGAGACAACATGAACCGACTAAGAGGTGAACAGTGAACAGATTGAATTTCAGACCTAGAAATCTAGTCGGTCCAAGAAGACTGTCTGACCGACTAGTTTCACAACTAGTCGGTCGAACAGTGAACTTAGACCGACTAAGAGTCAAAAACTAATAGTCTGAATACAAATTGATTTAGTCGGTCCAAGAACAAATGTTGACCGACTAGATCAACAACTAGTCGGTCGCCAAACGTTCTTAGACCGACTAACGATAAACAGTAGCTCAGGAGAAAATTGGCATGTACAGTAAAGTCCAACTAGTCGGTCAAAGAAGCATCACTGACCGACTAGTTCACAAACTAGTCGGTCGGTGAGTCAACGTAGACCGACTAACTGTAAACAGTACTGAACAAGAAAAGATTAACTCATACTAGTCGGTCCAAGAAGCTTTGCTGACCGACTAGATCACCATCTAGTCGGTCAGTTATTCTTCTTGAATCAACTAACATGCACAAGAAGTCCGAATCGAAGCGCGATGCTTCGGGGAAGTTAGAATGGACTTCAACTAAGATCCTAGAGCTAAGAAATGAGATTTACGAAGATAGAAATGTAAGAATTACTCAAGGCTTAACATTCTATAAATCGAAGCTAAAAGACTATGAATAAAACCTTAAGGAACGGTCTTCGAAAGCTTCGATCAAATCTTCATGACGTCCAAAAAGGTCCAAAAGCTTCAACGAAGCTTTAGGCATTGAATACGAGCTTTGAGAAGTTTGGCGACGATCTCCATAACTGCGCTCACAAATTGTTAGTTTATGATATATTTATGTGTGCTCATCATCCAAAACCAAATCTGGGGAGTCCAATACTCAACACATTTTTCTACATAAAACCCCTTGAAAATCCTATTTGGTGTCAGAGCTTCAAGATCCATGGCGGCGACAAGATCGAAAGATAAGTTTGATACCTTCGAGGAGAAATACAATGGTGAGATTGAAGGTTTGAAGAAATCCTTGGATGAAATTAGGGCATCGAGCGAAGCAAGATCCAAGGAGATTGATTCGAAGGTGGATTACAGTAACGCTACATGAGGACATCTTACAAGCCCTAAAGCACCAACTTTTGAATCCCACGGCGGCAATGCAATCCGACATGATCGAAAACCCTAATCTAAGACAAAAGGCGACGACTTTAGATAAGGGAAAAGAAAAGGAGGAAGAGTTTGTCGAAGGACTTCTAGAGGACGCTGAATACTACTTTGAGGAAGATGTGGAAGACGACAGAAGGGGCCAGGACCCTTGTCGCCAGCCCTAGGGCCCCTTGGGGGCCGGCCAGCCATTGCAGTCAATCTTCATGGGTGCCCAACCCCTGTAAACCTACAGCAGGGTCTGTCAACCCTTGCAGTCATGCTGCAGGGGCGGGGCGGACAGCCCCTGCAAGCAGTCTGCAATGGCATCTAGCCCCTGCAGGGGTGCCCCTTAAACTATATGCATGGGCGTCCAACCCCCTACAAGGGCGCCCCGCCCCTATCGTGTAGGGTAGAGCAGGGGCGTCCAGCCCCTGCAGTGCCTCTGCAGGGTGCCAGAGGCCATGTCGATGTTCTGCGCAACCGCGGGGGGGCCCGTGTCCCCCGACCAGTGGCGGAGCTAAGAATTCAGTGAAGGGGGGCAAAGTATTTAACCTCACATAAATTAAATAATAAAATAAATAATTTAAAAAAGATTTTTAGAAATTTCATTGAATAATGATCTTCATGAAGTAATATATGTGTTTGTAGTTTGTGCCTTCACAAAAATAATGTTCCCAAAAAATTCATTTATCTATTTCTTCCACTAGCATTGTCCATTACGTATTTTCATGACTTGAAATCGCCTGATAATCACGCCATTGCTGATGCTACCAAAAATGTCACTTTCAATGTTTGTAATCAAGCAATTATTCATCCATTCATCTCCCATTCGGTTTCGTAAACGATTCTTCACTATATGCATAGCAGAAAATGCTCTCTCAACTGTAGCTATTGCAACCGGCAAGATTACTGATAAATAAATAAGCGGATATACTACATCTCTCTTTGTCTCCACCATTTTCTTTGCAAGTGAAATCAATAATTAAAGTGTTACGCATAGATATCAACCAATGGATACTGTTGTTGTGTACATGGATCCAATTCTTCTTTGAATCTAGGGATGAGTCCTTAAGAATATAAAGCCCAGTAATTTGACTCAAATTTATATCATTTATCTATCCTAATCCTAGCTAACCATCTTTATATTCCCCAAAATATAATTGATTTACGATTATTAATGCCCAAATCATTTACCCAACGGGAGCAGCTCCGGTCGAGTGCTCCAAAAACAACCGGGCAAAGGTCTCCATTTTGTTGGGATCGAGCGAGATCGTCACCTGAACCGTTCCCTCTTCCTTTCCAGCGATGAGAGCAAATTTCCCAGCGGATATAACATTTTCGAATTTGAGAGGGGGGCAGCGCCTTGGACTTTGGTGGGCCGCGGGAGGGGCAATTAAAATTTTCGAATTTGAAGGGGGGCAACTGCCCCCCTTGTCCCTAGGTAGCTCCGCCCCTGCCCCCGACGACCTACAAAGACACCGGTGACCCTCCAGAGTACGCATTGGAGCACGGTTTGGAACATGATGATGACGAGGATGAGTTTTGAGAGCCCCACGGTCCTGATATGCTGCAGAGAGGCGACATCGTCTGATTTCGATCTACGAGGAGTATCCAAAGGGCGGTGGCAGAGACTGTTATCGGGAGGACGATAATCGAGGCTCCATTTTTGGCGATAACGACTGGGGTGGCTTTGTGGACCGAGGTAAAGGCCATCGAAGAGGATTGGAGCGACAAAGGGACCGGTGGCAATACGCCTATCAACCTCATCATCCCAGGCACGGTGGACGAGCTGATCAGGGAAACTTTGGGGTGGAAGGTCGAGTGAGGAAGTTGAATATGCCCATCTTTGAGGGAGATACCCATATGGGTGGATATATAGAGCTGAGAGATTCTTCACGATGGCGTACCTGTCAGAGGAAAACAAATTAGAGGCAGCGGGCATATGCTTCGAAGGGAAGGCACTTTCGTAGTTTCAATAAAGGCAGCAGAGGAAGCTTTTCCGCTCCTGGAATGAACTGAAGGATTGGTTTGTGCACAAATTTTGGGACACTCGGTGAAGGAATCTACAAGAACAGTTACTGTCGCTCAGGCAAGAAGAGACGGTGAAGAAGTATAGGGAGAATTTCGATGCGCTATCAGAACGAGTGCGAGGGGTCCCAAAGGAGACAATGGAGGAGAGCTTTATGAAGGGGCTAAAGCACAGCACGTAGAACTTCACATACAGAGACCTCGTGGATTAATAGACAATGGAGTTGGTCCAGGTGGTAGAAGATCGTCTAGCAGAGGAGCGAGGGTTTAGAGGAAGTGGTGGTGGCTCCTCTTTGCACAGCCAGTCGGCGCTGGGAGGACAACAGGCATCGATGGGGACAGACCAGTCAAGCAAAGAGAAGAGCGGAGTGCCACAACCAGGAGGGCAATTTCGGAAGATAACTGATGCAAAAATACAGAAGAAAAGGTTGAATGAGTTATGTTTCAGGTGTGATGAGAAGTTTACCACATGACACCATTGTAGAGTGCACAAGCTTTAGTAGTGGACAAGGATGAGGTGAATATAGTGGAAGAAGAGCTATGAGGAGATAAGCATCTCCACTTGGAGTAGGGCCGACATAGACTCATGCACCACCTTAAGTACAATGTGGTTTTTTAGGAGTGGAGTAATAATGGAATCGTCGAATTCAGATTTGCAGTTTTTGGCCCGTTAAAGGCAGTTTTGTAATGTTCGGATTTTTAGGGTTTTTTGTAATTTTTTAGTCTTTTTATGTTTTTCTACAATTTTGCAAATTTCTGAACTCTATTTATAGATGGGAGAGGCAATTTATAGATGGGAGGGGCTAAGGGATTTTTATGCTGTTTTTGATAGATAAATCAAAGGAGATGTTGAAAATTCCCTCTTTTTATTGGCGAGTGCAGACCCCTCTCGAATTGGCGGCTTAGGAGAGCAAGATCCTCTCAAAAGGTCTCAACTTTATCCGTGTAATCCTTTGTTTTCAGTTTTATTCTTAATAAAAATCTCTTTTTCCCCAAATCTCTCTTACTGAAACACTAAAAAATCTCCTCTTTCCTCCAAAATCTCTTTTTTCTACCAAAATCACTTTTTTCTACATAAAAACCAAGAAAATCCTATCAGAATTATAGTTGTTGTTTATAGATTAAAAACTTGAAGAACATAATATAAAACTTCAAAAGATGTCTTTCTTAAAAGAAATTCAACGCAATATGACGTTTTAGGATGGTTCTTTGAATAGGAGTTACAAAGCCAAAAATAGAGATGATTTAAAACATTCAAAAGATTTAATTGTAATTGCCATCAACGGATATATATTGAATAGATAATAGACATAAACTACCTTGATCTACCTTGATTAATCAACTAATAGCTTTATTAGTCGACTAATCAGCACAAATATATAATAATGAAAGTTTGAATTAGTCAACTACCACCAATATTAATCGATTAATAGCGGATAGTCTGAAAGAAAAGGTTATGTACTAGTCGATTAGGAAAATTATTGGTTCACTAATTGTTCAAAGATCGGAAAAGTGAATATATACATTAGTCAACTAATGACATTATTAATTAACTAATGATTCAAAATACTGAAAATATACGTCTAATGATAGTGTTGGTCGATTAATGGTTCAACATATTGAAAACATATGTTTTGTATTAGTCCTATAGAACATAAGGTTAGTCGACTAATTAATGTGATTTTGAACATACAGAATATCTGATCTGTGTTAATCAACTATCAAGGTTTGTTAGTTGATTAACATCACAAATATCATAAGATGGATATGAATTAAATAGAGTTTGTTTCAAATAATTCGATCAATATTTCTAAATTAAAATACCTATGATATAAAATATATGTACAATCAATCTAAAACCAAAGAAAAAGATTACACCAATATAATACAAAATATAAATAAGTTGAGCTCGATAAATGTGCTGAATTGCCAAAATCCTTTGTCCAAGTTGTCAAGGCCAAGTACATAGGCCTTGTCATATAAACATGTACTTCACCTAATGTTGCATAAAATAAGCGTAAGCATATGATTTGATCATCATCAAAACTAACATTAAAGATAACCAATATCCAACACAAGTATCACTACTATTTTTTAAATGTAGAAGGATGTTGGTGGGTGCTGATCTATGTTCTAAAAGGTGACATAAGCAACCACATACAAGGACGTGATCTCTGTCCACACTAAAGTTGAGTTATGCGCTTGGGATATGCTGACACTCGCAAATGCAGGTGCATTTTTGTTATGTGCAAGCATATGCGAGCACACAACATGTTAACTTAATTAATAAATAAATAAATAATAAATTATATATGTTTACTTCGTGTTATATTGTTTACATATACACAGATGTATATATACTTAATGCTTATTTATGTATACATACTTAATGCCTAGTTAATATACGCATACACATATATGTATATTTATGTCTTTGAGCTCTATATATATATATATATATATATATATATATATATATATATATATATATATATATATATATATATATGGAAAAGGGGGATCTAAGGTGCCTCCTTAGATGAAAATCTAAGGAGGCGCCCCCATTTCCCCCCATCTCCTACAATTTTTTTGGAAATATTTTTTCATGGGGTTATTGTTCACATCTATTTCAAGAGATTCCAATACTTTTTGAGCCACCATCTACCCCTTACAACTTCAACGGTTTGAAAACGTGCTTAAAACCCCACGAAGTTGCAAGGGGTAGATGGTGGCTCAAATAGTATTGGAATCCCTTGAAATTTGGTATGTTGATCATCCATGAGGTAAACAATAAACCCATGAAATTTTTTTTCAAAAAAAATGTGTGAGATGGGGGTAAATGGGGGCGCCTCCTTAGATTGAATCTAAGGAGGCACCTTAGGATCCATTTACCCTATATGTATATATATATATATATATATATATATATATATATAATGATCTAGATATCCATATATATCTATTATACAAAAGAGGGTTGATTTGATGTGTCCTACTGGGACAAACTGGTTGATAGATTGGCCACCTTACCATGGTGGGGCTCATTTAGGGGGGTGTGGGGAGTTGGGTGTGTTTTGTGGTGTTGTTGTGGAGCACCCAAAGAAAAACCACTCTCATTCAATTACAAGCTTAACATTGTCAAATAAACCTCCATCTCCCACCTATTTTATGGATATACCATTTGGATTTATGGACTTTGCCCCACCAACGTTTTTTGCAATTTAACCACTGATTTTCTCCCTTTTATCCCTCAACGATACCTCCACACATACACACACTTATCTCATTTTCGGTTGTGCGCGTGCACCGCATCCTATGCATGGGTTTTTTTGCCCTATGCACTCTCTGCACGGGTTATTTTTAGTATGTATATATACTAGAAATAACCCGTGCACACAGTGCACAGAGCAAACCCCCCCCCCCCCCACGAAGAGGATGCGGTGAACGTGCGCAACCGAAAAGGCGTGAGAAATGTGGGTGTGCGTGCCGGTATCGTCGGGGGGCAAAAAGTGCAAAATCCTGAGGTTAAAATACAAAAAACATTGGGGTGGCAAACATGTAAATAAGTGGTTTTTTGGTTTTTTGGGGTGAATGAAAAACATGTAAATAAGTGAGTTTGGGTGGGTTTTTTTAGAGGATGCAAAACATGTAAATAAGTGGCTTGAGGGTGAGTTTTTGGATGAGTTGGAGGGGGAGGTGGACACCTTTGTCCTAAGAGGGGCACACCTTTGTCCTAGTCATATATTAGACTCCACCTAGCACAACTTCACCAATTGTATAATAGATGTAATGCTTATTTAATATACGCATACATATATATATAAATACTTAATGGTTATTTATATATTAAATATTCATTTTCATGTAATCCGCATAATCAGCCGCATAAATCAAATATGCACTATGCGTTGTCGGATCGCACACATAATGGACCCATCTTTTAGAAGATTGTTGCTAATCTATGTAGAATTTATGGTTTGATTTGAAGAATTGGGAGTTTTTCTTATTATTTTGTCCCATTTTTCAAGAAAGATTGCTTGCAAATACTCTAATGTCGGCTCTCTGGTCTGCAAATCATTATCACCCAAAAGAAGTGGAAAAAAATCCAATTTGAATTTCAATTTTTCTAAGAAGCATCATAATGAAACTCAAAATTTGTTGAGAGTTTGATGGAAATATATATGGAATTCTCAAATTTGACAATGCAATTATGTAAGAATTATAATAATGCAAACCCAAAGATTAACCATGACTTAGATAAAAAATACATTGGATAACACACTATTAATCTATATAAGCTTTTATTACATAAGTTTTCGCCATCTTTAATTTCAACTCTTGTTTTGTGTTTTTCTAACATTAAAAGTTTTAAATTATTCATGAAATGTCTTGTGGATGATTATGAAGTTTTCATTTTATATCATTAGATGTTGCATATTTAAATAAAGCGTGGGTCACATCTCTATTCTAGACTTTTCCAATTGTTGTGATGCACTGAGATGAAGGCGTTCTCATACCACCTAGACCCACATTAAAGAAAGAAACAAAGGAAATGATGGCCAGCTATCCATAGTCCAACTACACCCACCTTTTCCCATTATATAAGTGTACTAGTCATAACCCGTGCCCTTATATTCAAAATCTCACCCTTCAAAATTTTAACCACATTCAAAACTCACCTTAAAATTTCAACCACTATATTCAAAAAATTTCCCTCCAATAACCCCATTCAATATAGTATCACTTAAAAAATTTCCAGCCTTAGGATTTTCCCCAAAAATGATGATCATTTGTTTTCCACCTAAAAAAATTCATCGCCTTTCATCCTAGTTATTAATGGTTCTAGATAAAATCACAACCATCCTTCTATCAACTCATTTCTCATAATCGATGTCCCTTTTCAAAATTTGACATATTTTATAATGTGTGTATGTATATATATAAGATTAATTGGTAGCATATGGCATATGAAAGATATCTATTATGTACGATGGTGTGATGCATTCTCCTTCCCTAAAATATGAGAGATCGCATTGTGTGCTTTTTGTCCCACATCCCCTTGTGGATGATAATACAACATGTCATCGTATATAAGAGAAATCTCATATATATCATATAAAGCCCATTAATATATATATGATTTAATGTAGAAAAGGTGGCCACCCGATTTAATAGATCAGATGCCAAGACACAAAACGGTGGAAAGTAGAAGCCCACATGGGCTTCTACTCGTTGTGGGGCCTACCTTTTTGTGTCTTGGCACCTGATCAACATGAATCTCATATATATATACTAGTCATAACCCGTGTCCGAGGACATGGTTCATTTAAGATTTTCCCCCGCGAAATCTTTGTTTCACAAAAAATTATTTCCACAGCCAAAATTGCGCGGACCAACAAATTAGCGTAAAAATATTAACGGCACGGGCGCCTTCGGCGCAGAACAACAAATTCGGCGCGGGCATCTTCGGCACGAAACAACAAATTAGCGTAAAAGAATTTAGTGGGCGCCCTCGGTGCAGGAAATTATTCTCATCTTGTTGACACATGCTTTGAAGAGACGGTCGGCCACACGTTGAGGGATAGATTATTCGATCTGCAGCATTAAGTGCAAGTTAAAGTTTTTTCCAAATACATTAATTGTGTGCAATCTGCTATTCCCCATAAACTTCCATTTCCACATTTCCCTCCAAAACTTTCCACAAAATCTCATCTCAACCATTCATTCCTCAAAATTAAATCTCAGCTGTTCTTCTATCAACCCTTTTGTCCTAGTCAGCTTGTCCTAGTCAGCCCTAGAATTCAAAAACAGTCATCAAATGTAATATAGAGATATATATGAGATGTCGGTATATGTTTACAACAAACAACCGAAATACACAACCCAAAACATAAAGGATTCTAACAACGTTTTCACATCAAAAGTAATTCGAAGGACATCTATCTTTCGAAGGACATCTATCTTTCAAGGGAATCATCCAGACAAAAAGTCATGCCCGGACAAAACTATGCATCACATACACCTTTATTATAAAGGTATATATGTCATACCACATGCTAACACCTAATTCGAATAACTACACATGTGACACACTTCTCAATGTCTATATATAAACCTCTGTTGCCAAAGGAGGAATTCCCTCCTACGCAAATGTTAAAAGTCCACTCTCTACTATTTTTAAGATGAATGGCACCGTTTATTTTGATCTTCATATTTTCAACTCTAACACACCAAATATATGTTGAACACAAAGTATTTTGCAAGTTGATCTAGTCATTGCAAATTTAATCTGTTGGAAAAGAACATTTTGACATATGACTAGATCAATGAGCAAAACACTTTGGTTTAACTAGATTTAGAATACGCTGATCAAAATGAATGTTGTAAGATCATCTAAAATAGTAAAGTGGACTTTTTAATGTATAAATGAGTCTTGGTTATTTGTCATCCATATTTCTCGTACACAGATAAAAACGGAGCATAAGGTGTCACAGAAAGTGCACACCTTGCTATGTCAACCCCTGCATGCCATTGATTTGGCTTTGAGATCAATGCCAGGCAATCAGGAGTGCTAACACCCTTCAAAAATTTCATGGACACATCGTACATGACTCTAAGACTTTTTTGTTTATATTATACATTTGTATAGGTTTGAAATGTTTATTTACTTTTATCTATACATTAACGACAACAGTTTAATGAAAAATACCGTCAACAAGGTTAAGGTGTTCAAAGTATGATGATGTTATATATGTTTCAATATAAAAAGAGTGAGATATATTAAGCTATTTCTGTCTAAAATAGTGGTGATAGGTTATAATCATTGTATGGTATGTGTCTGAACTTTTGGATGCATGGACTTGTCTCTCTAGATGTATATATGCCCACTTGCTCTCTTATTTTTTCTATATACTAGTGCTTGTCGTCGGATCCCTTAGCTTACTTTTTAATGAATGGACAGATGACCGCAGCGCATGTCATGTCTGTGTCATGTTGTGTTTTGTGCTTCTTAATGACAAACTAATAAGATACACTCACCTTGAGCGTCCACAATTTAATAAACTCAAGTCGCTGGATTTCAGGATCTGAGAAAGACTGCAAGAACTCAACTTCATCTGGAGAGAAGAAACGGCGTGCAAAAGATAAGATGTTATTCTTCATCTTGCGTTGTTTTTCTTCCACATCTATGCCAATCTGTGATATAAAAGCAGCACTAAGGAGTAATCGCATACTAATAGTCAATAATGTACCACTGACTGATGGAAGGATTCGGACATACCGACACTTCTGTGGTCACACCACAGGCAATCAAAGAAGATGTGTGTGAAATATTAAAATGCAAGGACGGCAGGGCCCAATTATCATGTGTCCACTCCACCTGCGTAAAAAATGGTGGAAGAGGAAAAAAGAAAAAAGAATGAAAAAGGTAGTACCAATGTTACCTAAAAGACGAACCAAAAGATTCATAGACTGAATGACTCAAGCATCAAAAAAAAAGAGTGTTAACTGGTTCTACCTGACAAATTCAGAAATTCCTTACCTCAGGCTTTCCAAATCGGTTCTTCCTGAACTTGAATGAACTTGCATTTATCTTACCATTGGTATCTAATCTATCAAAGGTCAAAATTAACCATCAAAAATGATTATTCTTTAATGACTATTCTTTGTGCATGTTCAACACAGACACTTACAGATGGTGAACAATATGATACAAGATAGCATGCCAAAGAAAGAATAAGAAAATCTATTCAAATTTTGTGCAACAATTTTAATGCCAACTAAGATGAAGAAACATAAATTTCTTCGAAAAAGAATTCTAATGGGCACGATAAAATGAGACTACTTCACAAATTTAAAACAATCAAAAAAATTACAAAGCTACATGAAATCATCACAGGAGATAAAAGGGAAGCAGAAAAGGCAGTCACAGCCACTATGAGCAGTTGTAATGACCCGTATTTTTCTAAGCCAGAAATATTTCTTTTTCATGAATCTCTAATTTTATTTCTTCTTTCTCTCTTTCCTTACTTTCGTTTTCCTTTTATTATTCCTCTTCTATATTTTCCCAATTCACTTAACTAAGCCAGCACCCAATCCAGCCAACTAAAACCCACGGCCCAAACCCACGAGAAAGCCCAATTCCCTTCCTCTACTTCAACCCATTTTCCCCTTTCTCAATTGAGCAAGCCCTCTGCCCACCCGCAAAAAGAAACCAAAAGCCCTCTCCTTTCCATCGGCCCTCTCTCTCCCTCTAAATGGCCCCATCCGCTCTTTACTGTATGTATGTATGTACATATGTATGTACATCTGTATGTACATATGTAAATATGTATATGTACATATATGTATATGTACATTATGTATATGTACATATATACATATATACATACAGATACATATGTACATACATACATACATATATTCTACTAATCTAGGGTTTTCTTCACGCGAAAATATTTTCCCCTCTCCTTCAAAATTCTTCTGATTTAAGGTGTTTGTTTCTTGGGTTTTTCTAATCTTGTCTGGGATTGATTTGGAATGCTTGGCTACTTTGGTGAATGATAGATTATTTTCTACTCCAAAGCTTTCAATTACTTTCCTTGTTTATTTTTTTGAAATTGAGTTTGATCGTCGGATATTGTTGTGTGGATTATTGTTGGGATTTTGGAAGTTTTTGGGTATGTGATGATTCACGGTTTGTTGAGGCTTTTTTGCCCTTGCAAATTAGGGCTTGCGGCAACCCTCGCTGTTGCCTAATGTTTCATAATTTTGGATTGGATTTTCGGGTTGGCCGCCGGGTGAGAACTCTGCCATCGTTGCCATCGTTGATTCCCTGACGTGGCCTTGTGTCGCCGTTAAATTCCTTGTTAAGAAAATATGCACTGTTGATTAGTTCTCGGCTGAGGGCTCTTCAATCTACCGTTGCTTTTCTGACGGGCCTCTGCCCGCCGTTGGTTACCTAAAGGGCTTTCGCCCACTGTTGTTTCGCTGGCATGTTTTCTGCCTTGCCATTGGAAATGGGCCCTGGGCCGCCTCACTTGAGGGCCTTGCCCTACTATGTTTCTTCTGTGGGCCTTGGGTCCTTTGGGCACCATTTTGATGTGGGGTTTCCTAGTTTCCTTGCAGATGTGTTTGGATTGACTTTGTTGTTGGGACTATGGGTCTGGTTACTCTTCCTGGAAATTAATCAGCGGTAAAATTTCTCCTTTAAGCGGGTAACTGAAGAATTTTTTGGGGTGCGGATAAAAGTGAATCTGATCCAATCTCATCACATCCTTTTCTTTTCTTTAAAAAATTATTTTAAAATTAGTTATAAATAAATTTTCACATTTTATGTGATATGCTCTTGTGTAGTAGTAAAAATTTACTTCAGATAATTTTTAATTGACAGATTACTCTAAAAAATAACCTTGTGATCAGGTGCATGTTATGACACCGTTCTCAATGAAATCTGGAATTTCTTAACCTGCCTGCAAATTTAAAACTTTTACTTGTATCTTTAAATTATATAGTTTAGGAGGTTGTGCATGAAATAGAATGACTTGACTAGAAACTGGAAATTGACACATGATATAAGTATTCATGTTGAACACATGAACATGAACTCGGAATTGTTATCTGAAACCCCTAACTGTGTAATTTAAGATAGTATAAACAGACACTTTCTGAGAACCATGTAAATACCTAACATTTACATTGATGACATCCAAATTGATAGGATTTTTAAGAGTTTTGGTGGTAAAAATAGAATTTTTGCTGGAAACACTGGATTTTTATGGCCAAGATAGGATTTTTAGGGCTAAAAGAATGGATTTAAGGGAAAAGACAATATTTTTATTAATAATAAAACGGAAATACAAAGATATATGGCATCTTTCACGAGGATGACCGCTTTGTCAAGCTTCAATTTCAATTTGAGAGGAAGCCAAACTCTCCCACTATATCTAAGGTTCTACACATATTCTCAATCAATTCTCAACCAAATTCACCATGAAAACAATAGTCCTTGCCTCCCTCTATATATAATGTACTGATTTGTCCAGAATTACAAAAATACCCATGACGTCCCAAAATTACAAGTTTGCCACCTGAAACCCCATCCTAATATTACTCTGCTTTCAAAACCCCACTTTGTTCTTAAGGTAGTGTAATGAAATTTATAAGCACGCTAAGGATGCTTGTCCCCTCCAGTGCTTTCATCCCTCTTCATCGAAACCCCAGTAACCTCCTCTGTCGGCGTCATTGCTCGAAAAGGGTAGCCACCATCTGTGGATGGTCACCGGTCCCCTTCGGCCCACTCTTCGTTGTCCCATGGGCTGTCGCCCCCTTGTGGGCCTCCTATAGTCCAGCTATAGCCAGGTGGGCCTCCTCCACTGTCGTCGGTCTACCCACGTGTCTCCACCGCCCTCAACGAAGCCTGAATAGATGTCACGGTGATCGCACCCAAAAGCATTAAGGTCCTCCGCACACAAAAGACTGATGCCAATGACGAAAGCGTCTTTCATCTGAAAACCAAGGGTCATGCGGTCCCTTAAAATTGTCACCAGGTCATGGAAGGCCCACCTAGGGCTCGCGGACCCATGGCGGCCAGCCCAAGGCCAGCGAAGACCTGGGCGGCCCGCTAGGGCCTCGCGGGGTATAGGACGGGGCAGCCTGCCCCAGGGTCAAAGGCCCCTGGACAATGCTTTCGGCACCCGGTGGGTCGCTAAGGAATCGTGATGCCCTTGGCGACGATTTAGGAGGCCACCACCCCCAGTCACTTTCTCCTGAGGGCCGTGGTCCCCTAGATTGGCGTTGGAGAAGTCCTCGTCAATCACATCTGACACAAATGGTTGTTCTTCCTTAAAGACGACACCTTTCTCTTCATTGTCAGCCAAAAATCTCACCTTTTGCTTCAGATCTATGTCGCTCAATTGTGTATCTTGGTAAAGTCGTCGCTTTCTCATTTCTCTTGGCCAAAGTTTGCGCTTTTTGTTCTAGATTGGAGTTATCACCCTCAAAGTTGTCAACTTTCGTCGTCTCCTCCACGTGTCATGTTTGGCGATGAATCTCCAAGATTTCCATCATCATAGATCCCATCGTGGGAATTTTTCCTTGGGTGATTCCATTGCTCCTTTGGGTTTTCACCTTGCTTCCCAATCTTTCTTCCCAAGCATCAACTTTCCTTGCAACAATCGAATCGAAGAGCTCTGATACCAATTTGATAGGAAAGAATAGGGTTTAAAGAGATAAAAGCTCCTATTTAATATATGAGAAGAAAATAAAAGATACAATTGATTTCTTTCAAGAGAAAATCTCTCTCCTAGCCTTTAATTCAAGAGATAAGTCTTAACTCTTCTCTATCTATGGTTATACTCTACTTCTAGGATTTACTTCATGGATTTTTTTTTCGGGTTTTCGTGGTAAAAATAGGATTTTTGCTGGAAAGATTGGATTTTTATGGCAAATGTGGTATTTTTGGTGCTAAAAGAATGGATTTGGTGGGAAAGACGGTTTTTTTATTGATAATAAAACAAAGATAGATGTCATCTTTCGAGAGAAGGTCCGCTCTCTCAAGCTTCAATTCGAGAGGAAGCTGAACTCTTCCACTAGATCTAAGGGTTCTACACATATTCTCAATCAATTCTCAACAAAATTCAACATCAAAACAATAGCCCAAGCCTCCCTCTATATATATTGGACTGATTTATCCAGAACTACAAAAATACCCATGGTGTCCCAAAATTACAAGTTTGACACCAAAACCTCGTTCTAACACAAACCTTGAGAACAACTAGACAATTAGAAAACTGTTGCAATATCTGAACAATTATACTTGACATGAAATGACATTACATTGAAAAGCTCTTGCTCACATATAATATGTTCATTATCTAATAACAGTTGATTATGGCAACAATCGTGATCCAATTATGTGACTCGTTGTTACCAATGATATTGAATATTGTACACTGAATTCATGCTCTTAATATCACCTTTGTTTATCAGAAAGTGTACGTGCTCTTGACATTGTTCTTTGGATATTGTGCATGCCCTCGATATTGTATCGTTTCATGGAATACCGTACATTGATTACAAGTTTTTGATGGTGTATATGTCCATGCTGGGAACTAAGTGTTACATGGGGTAAAGTGCAACTGCACAATGGGAGCCACCTCTTGAACCCATGGGAGCCTCCTTTAGAATCCCATACTCGCGACTCTATGCAAACCATTACAATCTCAGATACAATATTAAGCATTACACTGAACATAACACGCTGACTTATGACGTGAAAACAATAAAACAGCAGTTACAGTCTCCGAATATTACACACTTGACACGACAAAATATTTATAGAACATTGTACTTGATTCAATGGATTTTAGTGTAATTCGTATTAGAGAGGGTACATGAGCAATTGGAGATATGCTTTTGGACCCCTATCTGGTAGAATCTCATTCCTATTTTTTTTTGTTTCACCCCATTGATCACGACCAAGACTTGTTATGACGATGGACTCTACCCGAGATGGCTCCATGTGATACAAGGTGGTCTTTAGGTTGCATGTTGTACTCCACAGTATGAGGCACAGCCTAGAATTGGTACAGCTTTACATTCATATGAATATAAACATTTACAAATACAGTAATAAATTGCAAATTCATATGCATGCATCTTCTGTGGTTTGTTACACCTGTTACATTTTAGTTCAATAACTCACTTTACTACATAACATGTTACACTTTTGCACCGTAGTTTACTTTTACATACCTAGTGATACTATATTTTTGCTTCATGCATAAACCGTTTGCTTGGATTATATTTTAATTTACTCTAAGGGACGGTACATTCTTTGTTGTTTTCGTCAGGTGCTGAACAGGTCCACCAGGAGACTTTAGTGTTGTGGTTTAGCTTCAATCTTCATTGTGCAGTACGCATAGTTTAGATATCATTCTTACATGTATATTTTACATTCAATATATTTCTGTTTTTTCTATTCTGTTTTCATTGGTAAGCAGTAGGATATGCAATAACATGAACAATAGTCACGGCACCCTAAAGTGGGACGTGACACATTCAATAAATATCTTGATTTAAACCTGTTAAGAAAAAATAATCTCACATCAGAAAGTATATAAAAATGAACATAAATAGAAAGTTAGGCATCTACTTAATAGCGTATGTTGTTAGTTAGAGTGTCAATGACGGTTATGCACTCATCAATTTAACTCAACCTGGGCCCATTGAACATGTTCCAACAACTTAGCATAGTATTAAAGCCATGGATTTAAATCCAATCTCACATAATGACATCATCCAGATCTTCCATAATGGTCTTCTGGGTCTACAATTCCCCCGTAATGGCTCATCCAAATCCTCTTGCAATGGCCTCATCGGACCTTGTAGATAAGCTCTTTTAGCTCTTGCCAAACTTAAACCTTGTTTGGCAATCAAATCTGCTTGTTTCATATTTTTCATCCAATCTTCTTCTAAAAAAATCTTAACATGATATCAGAACACGATCGATCCTCACCTGATTCCTCTCGGGTTTGTAGTTCCTACTCAGTTCCTTCTCTAATCTGTTTTCAAACTCAAGTTGAATCTAGAGTTTGAGGGGGCGTTAATAAATATGGTCACCTTGTTTTTATTTTAGCTTAGAACTATCGGGTATTTTTTCCCCAAAAGCAATTGTTTTTCTGCCAATTTATACACATGATCATGTATAATAAACATGTATACAAGTAAATCACTATATAACCCAAGATGTTGAACGATACCAAGTAACTTAACACATACATCGTGCAAGAGTGGTGCGCACCAATGCTCGAGCTAGCACGGCACCTTTCTGAACTTTATCTTTGTTCATCTGCAAGATGCTTTGTTTTTCACATGGTGAAAGAAGTTCTACATACCGATCCAATAGTGAATTATCCTTCACCTCATCTGGTACCATATACCAAAAGTGTGTCTCCCTGCATATAGTAGAATAAATGCAAATCAATCTTGCATATAAATAGCAAACACAAATAACCAAATATCATCAATGAATGTGCAATTACTATTATGCTTCATCTACAAATTAATATTCTGATATACAGATATTTACCAAATAGAAATATTGATCAATCCTCTCTTCCTCCATTATGTGTATGTAACTTATGCTAACCAACGATCTCACTTGTCAGGGGGGAATAGATACCACATAGTGACACGAAAATGATCAAGTCTGTCATGGGAGCAGATCGTGATCTCAGTTAGGGATGAGAATGGACGTGCCCAAAGCCCGATTGGGCTTCCAATGCGGCATGCCACATCAGCATCCCTACAAATTCTTCACTAATTCTAGAAAGAGTTAGTGAAGGAATTGTAGGGATGATGATGTGGCATGCTCAATTGGAAGCCCAATCGGGCTTTGGGCATGCCCATTCTCATCCCTAATCTCAGTTGACCTGATTAAACCAGGTATGGCTAAGCCTGGATGCAATCCATATGAGATCCAACCCGTTTACTATGACTAATACATAAGTCAGAGCATGTATATAAGTTGATCTCACCAAATAGAAATATGTTGGGTGTGTGGTGCGAGTGAAATATATAAACATGATATTAACTTTGGAGTATAAAATAACTTCAATTTCATTATAGCACAAGTCTCGGCCCAAATCATTTTGAATAGAGTATATAGCCCCAAAAGGATACTAAATTCCAAAATGAGAATTATATATCTGGAAAAAATAATCATTTCACATCCAACCAACGAATCCAAGAGTCATCAGAACGTCAGTTACTATATAACTTGAACTCTAAGTTGTTAATTCTTAATCTTAGATTATTAACTCTACATAATTAAAGTTAGTCCAAAAAAGAAAACACCAACATGCATTACAGTTCCAAGTAAAATCAATATACATTTTTTTATTTTAACACCATATGCTCATTATAACTATTTTCTGCTCTCAAAAAATTCGAAGATTTTATTATTCTTACTTCATATAAAGGCATCCAACTAGCATGTTGAATGAACACAAATTTTACTCTAAAAGGTTTCAAGAAATATATATGGAGCTCTGAATCTGGTCCAATTACCTGGGTAATAAGTGGATTCGAATATTGATCCTAGCTTTTTTGAAATTTTTGGATCTTAAACAAATCTAACGCTCCAAATATATTAATCGGATCCAGATATTCCGACCAAAATTCAACCCATTTAGAGCCTAACATGAACATGCAAAGACCATATTTCTTGACAGCAGTCCTAGGATATGAAATAAGAATCATGTTACTTTACAGCATCAACATGGATACTGACATGAGTGTAATGTGACATGGATATTGTTGGATGTGTCAATGGAACAAAGTTCATATACCCATGGATACATGCATTCACACAGTAGACCGATATCCCGACAAGATAAACCCTACGATATTATGACACAAAAAGAGAAGACGATCCCAAAAGAAACTTCTTTTCTTTATTTCCTTTTCTTTTAAAAAAAATTGTTCGTGGATATATCATACATTTTCTACAACTTTCACCAAAATCCAAGCCTTGACTTTTAAGATACAACTATAATAGAACACACCCAAATTAGGGTTTTGCTTGGATTCCAAAAATCCAGCATGCGGGTTCTAATTGGGGAAACGATTGCAGGAATGAAGTGGCTATACTCTAATAAACCTGAATTGCGGAAAGATTTGACAACAAATTTAAAGACTGAAAAAAGTGAGACCAAAACGAAGAAAGGAAAATTACCTGGGAGATGGAAGGGGCACCGGAGGGAGAGAAGGCGTTGGGGATAGAAAAGGGCGGGTGAGAAGAATATCGGAGGGGATCGGTAGCATGTTCCTGCGGACCAACCGAAGCACCATGCAGAGATGAGAGAAGAAGCTGAGATGTGAGTCCGCAAGCACGAGGGCCGGCGGAACGAGACGACATATATTTTGCCGGGCCGGGCCGGGCCGGGCCGGGCCGGGCGGATAACCATTAGAATCCGACTAGTGATACAATCTTAGGTTATCTAATAGGCAAACACACCCCTTTCTTTTCGATCAAACCGTTCATTTTGATATTCATTTTCTAAAACACCAAATTCCCCATTATCAAATTAATCAAATGAGTTTTACTCATTCATCTACACATTGCAAGTTTAACGGTCTCGTTATAACAGAACTTTTTGCAAAGGTTGGATGAACGATCAAACCTTATAATGCTCGCCTAAAATTGGTAGTCTGTGATTTTAGAACATGAAAAGCCAACTGAATGAGTCCGATCATTGAAAGAGGGGATGGCGTTGTTTGCATGAGCTATCATATGAGAAAATGTTCTTCTTGACTAGTCAATACCCATGTTGTTCAAACTAATATGAAACTTTATGCTTTAAAACAACTAATCAAAGAAACCATCATGTAGCACTATTTTTTGTGGCATTTCATCAAACATCAAACACCCGAAGAATTCAAGGTATAAGACTCAAAATTTTATTTTAATCCAAACAGTTTAGAAAATAAGTTGCTAATGAAGTTACATGAGGAAAGCTCCGATACGGATGGAGTTGATGGACGACGAGTCTAGTGATCGAGTTCTACCAAAGCGTTGAGAATAAGAGTTTTGGATTTTACAGTTGATGATTAGGTCGTAAGGGCGGATCCAAGTTAGGGCTAAAGCGTCTTTTTCTTCGATCTCATGGATTCACACGAAAAATGTAAAGCCACAACTAGCGGTTGTTGTGAACGGTTATTTAACCGTAGTTGGGTGAGATTCTGGGCTATCCTAGAGATAGGCCCATATCATTGTAAGCCCATGTTTGTATTCTCCCAATTGCCTATAAATAAAGAGCTGGGGGCTCCTCCCCCAGTAGTTGATTCATAACACGTTATCAGCACGAGCCTCTAAAATTTTTCCTTTCCACAATTTTTTTTTCGTTCGTTGCGAAGGCGAAGGCGAAGGCTAGACGGGAGATCCACGAGCGCGGTACAAGGCTTCCTCCATCGAGCGTCGTCATCCGCGTAGGGCTTCGAGCAACCGTCGCTATATCCGGAGGACGGATATAGAGGTAAAAACACTAAAAACGATGTTTTTTAAATCATACGTATGATTACCCCTCCCCTAGATCTCGCAAGATCGATATGGGGATTACTTGTCGCCTTGAAAACGACGGACCGTTCATCCCAAAAACTCAATTTTCAGGGTCAAACCCCTAATTTTTGAACCCTCCGGTGGCTAGCCGTCAACGGAAACCCCCCCAACCTCGCCGGAACCCCCCGGCCGCTCCCCCCCCCCCCCCCGCAGGGGGGGCGGCCCCCGCCGCTCCCCCCTGCAGGGGGGCGGCGGCCCGCGCCGGCCGCTCCCCCCTGCAAGGGGGGCGGCCCCCGCCGCACCCCCTGCAGGGGGCGGCGGCCCCCGAGGCCGCGCCCCCTGCAAGGGGGGCGGCCCCGGCGGCCGCGCCCCCCTGCAGGGGGCGGCGGTGGCCCCCCCCCAAGAAACCCTAATTTAAAAAAAATGTCTGTGGGCCTGAAGCCCACAGACCTGCTGCGGGCTTCAGGCCCACAGTCAGATTTTTTCAAAAAAAGGGTCTATGGGCCTGAAGCCCATAGGTGGGCTTCAAGCCTGCAGGCTGTTTTATCTAGAAAAAAAATGGGGGGGCATAGGCTAAAAACAAGCCTGAAAAGGCAACTGTTTGGCCTAAAAATTAATTTAAAGGGGATTTAAGGGCAAAATATTCGTGAAAAATCACGGTAAATTACGGGACAAATATCGGGCAAGCGAGGACTTTTTGGGGATTTCTGCGGGGCTTTTGGGATGATGAGGGAACCTGCTTTCCTCATACAAAAGAAAATGTTAATTTTGGGCTCTTATTCAATTTTATTGATTAAACCCATTCATTTCAACCCTTGCATCGTAATGATTTTTCTGTAAAAATCATCTTTAGATGCTTTACATCACTAGGCTTATTCTGTGGATATTATATGCGTCGTTGTGCATTGTATTTAAAACTTAATAATTAGGAAGATCATGCGACCGCTCTGACATTAGTAACCTAACCTAACGGTGCATGACGTTGCCCAGTGGTCCAATAATTATTAAGTGATTAAATTAATTATCCATCTCTGCGAATATTAAATGCATGTGATGCCTGTGATGAAAATGTCTGATGAAAATGTTGATGAGCACAATATTTCTGCATGAATTACTAAATGTGGTTTTTGGATCGGCCGTTTAGTCCCAGAGTTTATTTCCCGCACTTTTCTTTTATTTTTGAGAGAAATTGTAGTGAGGAATTTATGTAAATGTCAAAGAAAGAAGACCAACTTCCATGAAGACGGAGGCCACGCTTGAAGATGGAGATATCATATGGGACCCACGGGGTTTCCAAAGTTGTATTTTCATTTTTAAAGCTGCAAATTTGTATAATTTGGACTGTGGACTTTTGGACTCTTTCTTGTGGGACTGGCCGATCCACACATTTAGCTTTTCGTTAAATATTGCCTCCGCATGAACATGTTTTCTCTGATTAATTATTAATTCATGCATGTTTGTGCTCTGCTAGATAAATGGCTAAAATTACAAGCGTTGATTTCGAAGTACTGGAAGCATCAGGTAGAAACTATCTAAGCTGGCAGCTAGATGTAAAGTTTCACCTGCGGGCAAAGTCCCTCACGCTGTTGTGACTGAAAAAGAAAATGTTAGCGATATAGAGAAGGCGCAAGCCATCTATATTCGCCGCCATGTGGACAAGACCTTAAAGGCTGAATACCTTACGGTCGAAGATCCACTTGAGCTATGGACTGCCCTTGAGGATATGTATAAACATCAGAAAGATGTTATACTCCCAATGGCACTATACGAGTGGGAGAACCTGAGACTGCAGGACTTTAAGTCCATTGCTGAGTATAACTCAACACTTTTTAGCATCACCTCACGCCTAAAGTTGTGTGGTGAGAATGTCTCAGAAAATCGCATGCTGGAAAAGACGTATACGTCCTTCCATGAGAAAGATGCGACACTCATGCAACAATACCGTGAACGCAAGTTCACCAAGTATTCTGAGCTGCTGTCATGTTTACTCATGGCCGAGCAAAACAGAGAGCTTCTTCTCGCCACTCACAATATGCGCCCTCCCGGCACCGCCCCCTACCAGAAGCTCACTATTCCTCTTCCTTCAAAAAGAAGAGAGATAATAAAAGAAAAGAATGACCACAGAAGGGGGGTCAACAGAAAAATGTCAAGGGCCATGTAAAGCAGCAGGGAAATAATGAAAGTAAGCGGAAGTTCACGTGGCACAGAAATGACAAAAATTATGCATCCCCACCCAATAGGGAATGGGAAGACCAGTGCCATAATTGTGGCATAAAAGGCCACTGGTCCAGAGTGTGCCGAACTCTGCAGCATCTCCAGGATTTGTATAAAGAGAACAAGAAAAATAAAGCTGAAACAAACCTGATAACCTCTGATGCTCCAGTCAAGTTTTCAGCTGACAACTTCGAAAATGATGACATGCTTGATTAGCCTTTACTTTTATCATAGCAAAGTGTTCAGAACATTTCATGTTATGAGAGCTTTTATATTACGCAATTTGTTTTGAAGGAAAATTTTTAGCAAATAAATGAATATGTCTATCTGAATATACAAGTGCCTATACGTTTCATCTTTTGATACTGCTCTCATAAATGATTAGTAGACAATAAACATGTACGATTTTTTCAATACAAAGCCCAATATCAGGGCCATATTGAAAATCCAGGAATGCAACACTGTTGCCCCCAAACGTCACAAAAATAAAGGATGCACTAACCCCTCCGAATTCCAAAAGAAACTTTCTAAGTTTCAAGGACATCCGTTTCAACGGATTCCATTTGGAACCATTAAATGTAAATGAAAAAAAATTTATTACCGTATGCAACGTCTCAAGATAAAGGAGTAAAATCCATACTTGAACGTTTTGAGAGCCTTAGAGGCCTCTACCATACGAAGATTCGGAGAAAGGAAGCGAAATTAAACGGAACACCTGAAGTGCCCGACATCAGCCTAGTTTTTACTCTGGCATGATGGACTTGGCCACCCTGGATTTGTGATGATGCACTGCATCTCATCCCATGGGTATGACTTGAAGAACCAGAAGATTCTTCAGAAGGGAGAATTCTCTCGCATCCCTTGCTATAAGGGAAAAATTAATTGCAAGGCCATCTCCACAAAAAGTTGAAAAAGAATCTCCACGCTTCCTCAAAAAGAATACAAGGAGATAGATGTGGATAAAATCCACCACCCCTAGTGGGCTATTTCGGTACATTATTGTACTGATAAATGCATCCTCAGTATATTCGTACGTGTGCCTACTACAGACCCGCAACTTAGCTTTTCCAAAGCTATTGGCACAAAAATAAAAATGTTGCGGGCACATTTCCCAGACAATAAAATATAGAAAATAAGTCTGGTTAATGTTGGGAAATATACCTCCCAGTCATTTCAAGAGTACTGCCAAGAATAGAAAATGAACATACATGTGCCGCATGTTCATACCCAAAATGGGTCGGCAGAGTTACTGAAAAGTAGACTCCAATGGATTGAACGTCCATTAAATCCCGATTGCATATGGATGCATGGGGACATGCAAATTCTGCATGCTGCATCGTACATGAAAATAAGACCCTCTGGAGGTCAGAGTCTACAATGCAACTTGCATATGGAATGCCACCGAACATTTCTCTTCGGAGAATCTTCGGTCCGCAGTTTAAATCCCCATCGCACCAACACAGAGGACAAATATGGGTCCTCAAAGTCGCCTAGGTATCTATGAAGGATTTGACTCACCCTCAATGAAAAGACACCTAGAACCCCAAACGGGGGACGTATTTAAGGCACATCTTGAAGACTGTGATCTCGATGAGACGAGTTTCCCAAAAATAGGCCCAGATACTGGAAAATCTGGCGCGAAGCAAATTATAATGTGGGATACAACAAATTTGACCCACTATGATCCTGTAACAATACAATGTGTAGATGTGATCCCGAAGATCCTCCACATACAAAATACTGTTCATCAATTACCGGAATCATTCATTGACAACCAGAAGATTGTCAGATCACACATCCCTGCAGCAAAAACTCCAGCTAGGATTGACATCCCCGAGAATGGATGCAATCCACCAGCAGCAGAAGTGGCTGATCCTCAACAGTAAAGAGACAGACCACCAGGCTCCAAGGACAGAAACTCCTGGAGACCTTAAGACAATACTACCACAGGACAATGAGCTCCTGTCCACACCATCACCCTTCCCGGAATCCACTGCAGAGGAATTTCTGGGAAAAAGTGAAATTAAGTAAATGTTGTACGTACTGGGGAGGTGTTGGACAGATAGAACATAAATTGTCGACAAATGTATTCACGCACCATATTGCCATATACATCGCAAAAGCGATGATGTTTGTAAATTATCGTTCCACACTCCGTTGCTAGAAGGCAAACGTAGAGATTGGCCAAAATGTGGAACGTGGCAATAAAAGATGAGCTGGACTCACTTATGAAACGTGAAATATTCGGACCTGAAGTCCAGACACCAAAAGGTGTCAAACCTGTGGATAAAACAAAGTATTGCACACATAAAAAATAAATACAAAATCGTATGCTATAAGGTACAACCTATAGCCCGAGGAAAATTTCGCTGAAACTAGGGATCAAACAAACTCAAATGAGCATGTCTCGCAAATGATTCATCAGTCTCCCTAAGTTATCAAAAGCGAATACCTTACGATTTGGCGAAGGAAAATTATGGATATGCTGTTATTGGATGTTGTGACAGCATACCTTCGTGGATATCTGGTAAAGATAATTTCCACATTTCCTTAAAATTTCTGAATAGACTTCGGGACGTCTATTCAAATGAAGAAAAACAATAAGTATAATAAATAAATGTACAACCAAGAGAATCATTTGACAAGTCAATGATTCCTACTGAAGGTTGTCTTTGCATCTGTGCAAAGAACAAGATTAGAGATCATAGTTGGAGACAACTAAAATCTCATCGATCTCCTGAAGAGAAAACCGAACTACATGAACAAGCCTGACTTTTAAACATGAAATAAAAAGACCTAGGCAAACATAAAGTCATGGCTCATAGAATCCTGTTACAAACGCCCAGAAGTGCGTTGGAGAAATTAAAAGGACCATTGTCATCCAAAGTACACCTACGGTGGTACACTTACTGGATGTACAAAAAGAACCCTTCCGATCGCTGGAAGAGGGGGAGGATATAACTGGTCCCACAGTCCCTTACCTAAGTGCAATCAGGCACTCCTGGCTAACTGCATGCGTCCCGATATAGCAATTGCAGTAAACTCATCAGCCAGAGATAGTTGGCACCTAAAAAGGGCCATTAGACCGGAGTTAAGCCTTCCGCGCTTCCTCCAAGGGTCGAAATATTTGGACTTACAAAATGTAGTAGCATCCCCCAATGTTTATGCGAATGCAGGTTACAGGTCTGGTCCATATACTGAGAAATCACAAAACAGGTACCAACAGTGGGATGACCATCTACTGCAAATATGCAAAGCAACTTATGAAGGCAACATCATCCTATCATTCCGAGATCCTCACCATTCCAGAATCACACCAATGGTATATTTGAGGGCGCCTGGTGGTACATCACATACCAGTGACGACTAGGATAGAGGCTGGTTCTGTGGAGCTGACCATATAGTCTGAAGACCACATCAGAGGCGACGAAACTTAGCACACCTCTCCAGAGTTTCTGGATTCAGCAGCTGCTTGATGGTTATAAAATTTGTAATCTGTGTATATTTTCGGAATATTGTAAATAGGAGTGATGAGATAAGCCTAAGAGATCTGAAAGCCTAAGAGCTTTTACAGATCAGGGGGAGTTGAGGGAATTTGTACTCTTTTCCCTTAGCAATGGTTTTTCCCACTGGGTTTTCCATAGCCAAAGGTTTTAACGAGGCAAATCAAATCAACTATGGATCCCGAAGTATCCACCCCTCTGTGACGCTCAGAATCCAGAAGTAGTCATGAGCAGAGTCACTTGTACAAATCAGGGGGAGTTAAAGAGCGTTTGCACTCTTTTTCCTTAACTATGGTTCTTCCCACTCGGGTTTCCATAGCTAAAGGTTTTAACGAGGCAAATCTCACTAACTCAGGATCCTGAAGTATCCACACCATGTGAGACTCTTCTACGCTCAGAATCCTGAAGCATTCACGAGCAAAGTCCACACCTATGGCTGGATAAGGGGGAGTGTTGTGAACGGTTATTTAACCGTAGTTGGGTGAGATTCTGGGCTATCCTAGATATAGGCCCATATCATTGTAAGCCCATGTTTGTATTCTCCCAATTGCCTATAAATAAAGAGCGGGGGGCTCCTCCCCCAGTAGTTGATTCATAACAGCCATGATTTTTTAATCCTTTTTGTCTTTATTTAAAATTTACTTAATTCCTTAGTTTTTTGTAATTTTTTAAAGATAAATCTTGATTTTTAAATGTAAGGTTATCTTTTGTTCAGGTTTAATTTGTTCTAATCTATGTAATTGTTTTTACAATCACAAGTGTAAAATACAAATAAATATTGGGTTCATCCTTTTATTTTGATTTATACTTTTTACATTGACTTTTGGGTTATCATTTTGAATATTCAAGATGCAATTTTTCTATGAAGCAAAAACAAATAGATGTTGTAAATAGATAATGATGTGTGTGCGTGTATAACATTGTATTTATTTGAGAGAGTGTATCTCATCCATGTATGACTCTTCATTCCCATGTGTTGCAGCATTGGACCAGCTCTCGAGGGATTCGTTCAGCGGGCGATCAAAGCCCACAAAGCCCATGAAAGAAGCCTGAAGCAAACTCGGTCAAAGCCCACGTGTCATTCGCCCGTTGTACTTCTACCCATCGAACGTGAGATTGAAAGAAGCTTATAAATAACGGGGACGTGGGCGACGGTTACCCCTAATAAAGGGGGATGATCATGGCGCCATAATCGGTGACCGTTATCCTCCCAACGTCACTGAAGAGACCACGGAGGCCTATAAATACACTAAAGATGAACAGAACATGGAGGTCGAGATTCGATATTCTGACATTATATACTCCACTTAATATTTCTTCCTCCAAATAGCGTGCGACACTGACTCGAGACGAGCCTCCGTGGGTCGATCTTGATAGCTCCAAGCT
Source organism: Scilla litardierei (assembly GCA_030789695.1). Classification (NCBI taxonomy): domain Eukaryota; kingdom Viridiplantae; phylum Streptophyta; class Magnoliopsida; order Asparagales; family Asparagaceae; genus Scilla; species Scilla litardierei. The sequence continues at coordinate 354,671,494 of CM061133.1, forward strand.
CTATCACTTAAGTTCACATACTAAATTAAGTATCGGAGAGGATTTGGGTCGGGACCCAGATCCGACCCCCTTAATTCTTTGTGATACAGGAAGCTCGTGGAGTGTCTCAACAAGAAGGTCACATATCTATCGATGTTCATTCAAGACTTGATATACTCAGTGGGTTGATCGACCATCACACTCCAATTCTGCCTATCAACGACCCCGGTTCTACTAACCAGGGTCCCACCCAACCAGCGGACGAGGCTCCACCTTAATAGAAGAAGACCACGTCATCCCTCATACCGTTAACGCCATATTTGGCCTTAACAATTGGTGACGTCTATGGGTAACATCAGTTGATATCCCGAAGCATCACATCAGCGATGTCTGCTGGACCCAGCAACCCCGGACCAAACATTGGACCAAGTGAGAACCAGAACGCAAACATCGATCAAGTCGAAGAAGTTGCAGAACATGTGTCTTCATCAAAATGGCCAAAAACCCCAAAGTTTCTCAGCAACAATTCGACCAATTTGTCAAAAATGTCGAAAAGAGCATCATGGCACTCGCTGCCACAGTGTAGCAAAGCTTTGGGCACCCACCTCCAGCAAACGAGCTGCCACCGCCTCCAACATTGACACCTATAATGGAAATTATTCCTTATAGGGACCCTAGAGATCCAATGACAGATTGATAGGAGAATGCGACGCTCAATACAGCTCCTACACTCCAGGAATTAAATTCAAGGAGTGCACAAATTTTTTTTAGCCAGATCAAATTTTTTGGAAAGAGTTTCACATAAATTTCGAAAAAAATAACATTATATAAGTTAAAGAGATTCGTATAACGTTCTATATACTATAACTACATCGAGAATACTACGAAATAAATAACTACCTTGAGAACGATGTCCTGTTCACTTGATGGCTAATACGAAACCCAAAGGGCAGATGAAATTTTTGACGAACTCCCGCCCCTTTGCAAAACCAAATAAAAAGAATACAACCCGTATTTGAGGAGGCAAAATTTTATATAGAGATTCTGAGAACACTACCAAATAACAATAATAACTAGCTAACAAGTAACAACCTTGAAATTCCGAGAATACCTTCCTGTTTTGTTTGCCTGATGGTTGGTGCGAAACCCAAGGACGAACCATCGTTCCTTTGTAGAACCTAAGGAAAAAATACAAATAGTGTATAATTTTGGACCACAGTTTCCTGTGCAAAACCTAAATGGGAAAAATTCAAAAAAAAATATACAAACCATGTATAATTTTGATGTGGTCCTCGGATTTAAACCACATTGCTGGCATGGGTTTCAAACCGTTTATATGTACTAGGGCATAAACATCAGTCATTGCAGGGCCTAACGCGGTCTTTCCCTTCGAAATTCATAAATAAAAGCTATGTTGTGATGAAAGGTTTTAAATAGAAGGATACAAACATATTTAAAAGGGCGCAAAAATAGTCATTGCAGTGACTGGGACTCGAAACAACGTTGCCAACATAGAATTCCCGCGATCTAGCCGCCAGACTACCGCGTGGTGAAGTTTCCATTTCAAACTTATTTTCAAATAGTATGTTTTCATAATAATTTTTAATGAACGGCTATAAAGGCAATTTTTTTTAAATTTGTTATGTGCAAGCTTATTAAACAACTAGAAATAACTGTAATGCCCTGATAGCTACTACACAAGTACTAGGGGGGTGAATAGTACTTTAAAATAATTAAGAGTATAATTCCTAATTATCTTGCAAACTCAACCAACAATACGGAAATGAAAAGTGACAACAATAAAAGACAATAGCAAACAAACGATATAACGGGTTCGGATCCACCCAAGTCTCCCCGACTTGTTCCCGGTGATCCTACGTCCCAAACACCCGGATCCCCTCCGGATACTTGAGTTAGAAACCTCTAACTCAAATTTGCACTATGAAATACTTGTAGAAAACCTCTACAAGATCAAATCATACACAAATGAAATTGTGACTCCCACAAACCGGGATCACAAACAACTCTCACAACCGAGAGAAATACTTGCAATATCAAAGTAAATGAAATATGAAATGCTTACCACAAAAGCCTATGCCTTGAGTAAAACTTACGATTTTAGAGCAAGAAGGATTTTGGGGAAGAAGAAGTCACCAAACCCTAGCTCCAAGAAGTTGACCAGCAATAGAAGCCTAGGGAGGAGTTGGTGACCTTGAATCAAGCTCTTGGCTTGAATGGCTCACAATCAATGAGAATCTCTCTTTGGAAATAAGAGTGAGAGAGATATTCTTGAGAAATGAAAGCTTGGAAAATGAGAATAAATGCTTCTCTTTGATTCTCTAAAATACAATTAATATCAGCCTTGAATGTTATGAAGAAGCATCTCAAGTTTATATATGATAGAGAAGAGAGAGAGAGAGAAAAAATTCGTGCATTTAATGCTCCAACGGATCTATTTCTGAAGCAGTCTAATCGGTCAAAGAAGGATCACTGACCGACTAGATTCACAACTAGTCGGTCGGTGATTCAACATGGACCGACAACAGCTTCACAGCCAATAAAGATAGTTCAGGGAATATAGAACTAGTCGGTCTAAGAAGACTTGCCAACCGACTAGTTTCACAACTAGTCGGTCGGTGAGTGTTCTTTGACCGACTAAGAGTTGAAATAGAATAGGTTGAATTCAAGATGAACTAGTCGGTCTAAGAACAAATTCCAACCGACTAGTTTCACAACTAGGCGGTCGATGAATGTTCTTGGACCGACTAACTGTAAACAGTAACTCAGGCTGAAAAATGAAAGCTTAACTAGTCGGTCTAAGAAGGATTCCTAACCGACTAGTTTGACAACTAGTCGGTCGGTGAACCTACTTGGACCGACTAATTGATAAACAGTGTCTAGGCTGAATTGAGCAAGGAGATCTAGTCGGTTCAAGAAGGATTGCCGACGGACTAGATTTCCATCTAGTCGGTTGGTACTTCTTCTTGAACCAACTAAGATGCACCAGAAGCCGCAAAATGAAGCGCGAAGCTTCGGGAAAGTTTGTATGCGCTTCTAAGATAATCCTAGCTCTAAGATATGAGTGTTATGAAGATTATCAAGTAAGACATACTCAAGCCTTAACATTCTACGAAAAGAAGCTAGAAGACTATAAATAAAACTTGACGAACCGTCTTCAAAGCTTCAATCCGAATCTCTTGACTTCAATAATGCTCCTAAAGCTTCAACCAAGCTTCAGGCACACGATCACGCGCTTTGAGAAGTCATGAGACGTCGCTTTTGATATACGTGGAATTTTGGCGACGATCTCCATAACTGCGCTCACAAAGAGTTAGTTCACGATAGTTATGTTTGTTCATCATCAAAACCAAATCCGGAGAGTCAATACTCAACATTCTCCCCCTTTTTTGTAATGACAGACCAACATAAATAATAATCAATAATAATGATTCAAAAGAAATTTACTTACTCCCTCTGCATTGATGACACGTTAATTCCAAATTAAATAATAATCATACGCATCAAGCAGACGAGTAAAGAATAAAATGTGAATCCAATTATTGAAATATCGGATTTGAAATCGATTTTTATATCTTAACTCCCCCTAAATCGAACATATCAAACTAGATTCACGGTAAATTGCTTTGAATTATCAATTAGCACATCGTCATTATTAATTTTCTCCCCCTTTAGCATAAGCAAAAAGAGCGGGAGGAGATCAACGACAACAACAATGGCTACAAATAAAAGCACGGGAGTCGAAGAATACGATGACGGTCCAAATGACACAAAAGTAAAATCATGAATAAAATCAAAGCGTGCCAATGAGACCTTAGTCGAAAGTCGAAAAATGAAATCATCAAAACTCAAATTAAATTCATGTATTGAGTTATGGAACATACTATCCAATATCAACATTCTTGGTTAATTTAGTGCATGGAAAACAATTCTATGTTTTCATATAAAGAATTCTATTTAACCAATATTATCGTCGAGCGACGAAATCAACATCAGAGACAAAAATAATATAATGTGCACAATGAAGTAATTGTCAACACGATGTATATAAATATATATAACATGGTACATCAAAATTATACATCTGCCAACACAAATATAAACGATCCTCAGATCGAAGCACATCATACAACATATCTCACAGCATACATTGAAGTATCACAAAACATGTATGCATCAAAATACATCACCACCCAACTATCCTACCCCACTATCTCACAACAAATATATCATCCAATGTGCACATGGGAAAGTCCTCCAACGCAATCTCAGGAGGCGGAGGGAGGATCAGCAGCAGCAGCAGGCTCTGCAGAAGGGGTGGTGGTCACTGGATCGACTGGAGTGTCCACAGAAGGGAGAGTCGCAACAGGAGTGGTCTCGGGAGCACCAGCAGAAACATCCAACGAAGGAATGGTGGCAGCAGGTGTGCTCTCGGGATCACCAGCAGACGTAGCAGCAGCACTAGCAGACGTACCCTCAGGGGCACGAGCAGGAGATCCAACAAGCTCCTCGAGCTAAGCATCATCCATCTCCTCGTCGTCAGAAACTGACGGAGGAACCTCAATGCCCAAGTGAGAACGGATGCGAGCTAGCATCTCCTCAGAACGAGAAACACGAGACTCCACACGACGCAGAGAAACTGCAAACTCAGCGAGTGACGGAGTAGGATGAGGAGCAGGAGCAGCAGCAGCTGAAGCAGAGGGGGTAGTCCTCTGAACGTGACAAAGCGCCGCAAGAGAATTCTTGACGGCAGTCGCGTTCAGGGGAGGACCCAGATGACGCTGGTCATCGGGAGGGAGAGGGACGCCGAAGTGACGGAAAACGAGAGTCAATAGGCAAGGATATGGAATGTGAGCAGACTTGGTGGATTTCCTTATGCACTCAAAGGAATCCATCTTGTCAAGAATAATCCGTGCCCAATTGATCTCGCTCCCCATGAAAAGAGCATAGATAAGCTTAAGAAATGGCTGAGAGGGTAAGCTAGATGAGCCGTACTTCGGAAGGAGGGACGACTTCAGGATAAGATTAAGAACCCAATCATTCGACTTAAATGATTTCGAGGGGACGCCAATCATGACGGGAGGGATGACATGGAACATCTTAGAAAGCATGGCCTGATCAAGATCGTGGATATCATCCATGGAGATATCGGCAGGAAGCAGGCCAGAGGATGAGACACCTATCAACTCCCCTAAAATCTCTGTCGTGAGGACAATATGTGTCCCCAAGACAGTGGTCTCAATGGAGTGGGTGTCGTCATACTCACCACGGACTCGATTGGCATAGAATAATTTGATGAGTCGTGGGTACGGGTGAGGGTCCACCTTGGTGTCATGGCGAAGATAGTCTAAAAGGCCGCTATAGGAAAGAAGATCGGCGAGATGTGGGAAGTCTGAGAACTGAACGAAGTGCTCCAATATCAATGGACAGTGCTCAATACGGTTGTAAGCCGCGAGACACAACGGGTCATCGCAACACAACGATATATCGACAGCACCCAAAGGCATGTGAGCCTTCCCCTTAGACGGACGAGTGCTAGAACGAGGAGGATGAGTAGGAGCCCTATCGGTAGGCTCAGAATCAGGAATATATTCCTCGTCGGAGTCAAAAGCGGGAGGAGTGGGAGCACGAAATGAGCTGGGCTTAGATTGAGCTTGAGGCTTGGGTTGAGAAGACGATCGGGCTCTAGGCTTAGCAGTCACCGTCCTCTTCTTCTTAAAAGGAGGCGAGGAGGAGAAGGAGACGAAGGGGTTGCGGGGGTTAGAGGGTTTGAGAGGAGAGATTGCACCGATTAGAGTGAGATCTAATCGGTGCCAAGGAGTTTAAGTCGACAGAAAGAGGAAAAGACCAACGTGCCCTAACGCATTTAGTCGGTCACAGTTCAAGTGTTGACCGACTAGAATGAAATCTAGTCGGTCGGCCAATGAGCATGAACCGACTAAGTGCAAACAGTAACTGAAGCCAAATTTAGAGCATGAGTTAGTCGGTCTGAGTTCATTCACTGACCGACTAGAACTGAATCTAGTCGGTCGGCCAATGAACTTGGACCGACTAAGAGAGTCCAAAAATTTGAAAATCAGAAATTTTGAATTCTCTCCTACGCGCACTTGGACGATACATCGAAATACTCTCATATATCATTAATATACCCCATAAAACATCGAAAATCTTAAATACGACGTTCATGAATAATTCGAGCATAAATTCCGAAAATTCAACCATAAATCCAGAAAATCCAATCAAATCTAGCATGAGCATATATTAAGAAAATTATTATCATGCAAGATTATTGAATATATGAATCCTAAATCTCGGATTCACTCATAATCCCTAATTCTCGACGCAACCGCACAAAGGAGTCTTCCTTGAGTGGTTTCGTGAAAATATCGGCGATTTGCTTCTGGGTTTCAACGTACACTAAAATGATGTCCTTTCTAGCAACATGATCATCAAGGAAATGGTGACGGACATCTATGTGTTTAGAACGAGAATGGTGTACCGGATTCTTAGAGGGACATATTGCACTTTGGTTGTCCACCATGATAGGGCAAGTATCACAGTTTATACCAAAGTCTTTAAGAGTGTGTCTCATCCAAAGAACCTGAGTACACGCAGCACCGGCGGCAATATATTCCACCTCAGTGGTTGAAAGTGATACGGAATTCTGCTTCTTGGAAAACCAAGAGATAAGAGAATTTCCTATAAAATGGCAGGTGTCACTAGTACTTTTCCTGTCGGATTTGCATCCTGCATAATCTGCGTCACTATATGAGATTAACTCATATGTGCTAGACTTTGGCTAAAGTAATCCGAAGTCGAGTGTGTAACTTAAATAACGGAAAATACGTTTTACAGCTACTAAGTGAGATTCCTTAGGTTGAGACTGATAACGAGCACATACACATACAACAAACATAATATTGGGCCTACCAGCAGTAAGATATAATAAACTACCTATCATACCTCGATATAGACGAATGTCTACATCTTTGCCGCACATATCTTTATCAAGATGTGCAGTAGTGCTCATTAGAGTCTTCTTGCCTGAGACATTCTCCATTCCAAATCGCTTTAGCAACTCCACCGTATACTTGGTTTGGTGGATGAAGATTCCATCGTGCATTTGGCAAATTTGGAGACCTAAGAAATATTTGAACTCACCCATGTGGCTCATCTCAAATTGGTCCTTCATGACATTAGAAAATTCTTCGCAAAGAGTGAAATTAGTAGCACCGAAAATGATATCATCAACATAAATTTGAACTAAAAGAATGTCATTATTCGAATACTTAACAAATAAAGTAGAATCAACTTTACCCATTTTAAAACCCAAATCCAAAAGAAAGTTCTTTAGACGGGCATACCAAGCTCGAGGAGCTTGTCTCAAACCGTAAAGTGCTTTCTTAAGTTTGAAAACGTGATTTGGAAATTTTTCATTTATAAAACCCGGAGGTTGAGAAACGTAAACTTCCTCAACGACATCTCCGTTTAAAAACGCACTTTTAACATCCATTTGAAAGAATTTAAAATCTTTATGGCATGCAAAAGATAATAACAATCTAATGGATTCTAATCTAGCTACCGGAGCAAAGGATTCTTCGAAATCTATACCTTCCTCTTGCCGGTAGCCTTGAGCTACTAACCGAGCTTTGTTCCGGACGACGTTTTGGTTCTCGTCGGTCTTGTTCTTGAAAATCCACTTTGTTCCTATAACGGTGTGGTTCTTCGAAGGCAATGGAACAAGCTCCCAAACCTCATTCCTCTCAAACTGAATGAGTTCTTCCTCCATGGTAAGGATCCAAGCACTATCTTCGCACACTTCGTTAATATTCTTTGGCTCTATCGAAGAGGCAAAGGCACAATGAGCGAAGTAGTTGACTTGAGATCGCGTCTTGACACTATCATGAATGTTGCCAATGACTTGCTCATGAGGATGGTCACGAACTGTATGAAGCCGTTTGGGAATTCCCTGATCACTAAGAACATTCTCAAAAGACTCATTAGTAGGGTTAGTAACATTAGAATCAATAGAATTAGAACTACCAATAGAATCACATAAAACATCCATGGAGTCATCATCATTGGTAATTCTAGCCGGGACAAAATTTTCATTGAATGAAACATGAAGTGATTCCTCGATCGTTGAGGTTCTTTTGCTGTATATCCGGTAGGCTTTGCTACGTGAGGAATACCCAACAAATATCCCCTCATCGGATCTTGGATCAAATTTGTCCAAGCTACCATATGTGTTTTTAATAAAACATTTTGCACCAAAAAACTCGAAAATGTTTAACTTGAGGCAATATACTAAACAACAATTCATAACAAGTTTGTTTGGTGCCGTCCTCAAAATTACTCTACTAAACACATAGCAAGCGGTATGTACCGCTTCCACCCAAAATTGATGGCCAAGTTGGCTATCATCAAACATAGTGCGAGCACATTCCACTAGCATCCTATTCTTTCTCTCAACAACACCATTTTGAGGAGGTGCGCGAGGGAAAGAGAAGGTGTGCGTAATACCAACTTCATAACAAAAGTTTGAGAAAGACTCATTCTCAAATTTCCCTCCTTGATCACTACGAATAGTGACAATGGTGGTTCCAATGAGATTTTGTATTTTCTTAATAAATATTGTGAAGTTTTCAAAAGCATCATTTTTATTACTTAAAGAAAATACACAAGTAAATCTAGAAAAGTCATCAACGATGACAAGTCCATATCGAGCATTCCCTAATGAAGCAACTCTAGTTGGCCCAAAAAGATCTAGATGTAAAAGCTCTAGAGGCCGCTTAGATGAAATGCTTTTCTTAGGTTTAAATGAAGATTTTGGAAGCTTGCCTCGTTGACACGAGTCACAAAAGCTTTTCTTTTGGAAAGTAAGCTTCGGAAATCCTTTAATAGAATTTAACTTGGAAAGTTTGAAAAGTGTTCCAAAGTTCACACGACCAAAACGTCGATGCCATAAGTGTTGTTCACTTGTGTTGACAATGAGACATTGTTCATGTGACTTGGGGATATCTAGGATATATATATCCTTATGGCGTGTACCGGAAAATAACAAACTATTATTATCATTACTAAAAATATGACATATTCCTTTCGCAAAGCTAACTTTGTAACCTTTGTCACAAAGTTGGCTTATTGAAATAAGATTGTGATTTAATCCTTTAACAAGGTAAACATCACTTATAAGTGGTTAGATGGGTTACCAACTTTACCAACACCGACGATGGTTCCGCTCTCATTGCCTCCAACGACTACTCGGTTCCCATTCTCAATGGGCACCACTCCGGAGAGCAATCGAGCTTCACCCGTCATGTGTTTTGAACATCCGCTATCGAGTATCCACGCATCCTTGGAGCTAACTTTGGATTTGTTGCTCCGTTTCTTTTTCTTGAGTACCTAAAGATAGAAATATCATTCCATGGTACCCAAGGTCATTGGGTCCTAACAGATTAGACCTTTAAAAGCCAAGTCCAATTGGAATTAGACTTCCCAACGTAATCATCATTATGCACGACATTCATAAAATAAGAATTCATATATGCTTGTTTTTCATGCATGTTGGTGTTCTTCGGGCCCCAAATAGTGAATATTTTGGGAACCCTATTCCTATTAGGAGCATGCATACGTTGTTTAAAATTTATTTGTTCAAGAAAAATAGGATCTTTTCATGATTCACTATCCCGAACAATCTGTTGAAGATGTAAATAAGACTTCAGTTTCAGTAAACTCGTTTATTTGTCTTTTTTAAAAATCTGTTTCATTCATATGATAGAATATGGGGTGAAATAGCTTAAACCTCTTCTAAGACTTTTCCGGATAACTATGTATCTATGAATAGATACATAGAAAGTATTATATATATACCGTTGAGCCAATGACTATTCATGATTCCATCTTGAATCAATTCCATACCGGTTTGAAATTTATTTAATTAAAGGAATGTTATGGTAAAACTTCGTTTGAAACGATGTGGTAGAAAGCAACGTGCGACTTGAAGGACATAATTCGTTGTGGATTCTTACATCCACCATTTTCTATAGGAATGAAGACGTGATGCATGTGGCCTATGAGGAGGTGGCCTAGGAAATGCATGTCGTGGATAAGCATATGGCACATGATGAAATGGTGCATGATGATAATTGTTCATATGATAGTGATGTGGATGAAAATATGCATGTGGAGGAACCCGTGCGTGAGTGTGTCTCACATGGTGTGCACGTGCCCGTGGATGTGGTGCATATAATTCATCATACGTGTGAACATGTGGAGTAGGATGTGTGTTCCTACGTGACATGGTATTGGTGTACATAAATGCATGACCCTTCTTTGGAGGTCCACCTAAAGTGGGTTTTTTTCCAAATGAGGGTGTGTACAAAGTGGAAGCACCATTGGTAGAAGAACTACCAATGGGGTGTTTGCCCCCACTCGTTGAGGCATCGGAAGTTGACCTAACAAAGGTGGTAGACGATTTGGATGAATTTCCCATCTTATACCCCAAGCCAATGTGATGATTGGCCGGAAGTAAGTCATTTAGGATTTTATCCAAATGATCCTTCCATTTGTTGAATTTATTAATTCGGCCTAATGTGCACTCATACTTCTCGGTGAGACAATGCATAGAAGCATCCAAAGTGGACACTTGCGATGTGAGTACATAAACACGAGACTTGAGATTCTCATTCTCGATACTCAAAGTTGAGCTTCGAGAAATCAAATCCGCTATCTCATGTTCATCCGATTTCTCAATATGAACATGCTCAAGTTGAGATTTGAGATTTACAATCTCATTTCTCAAACTTTCAATAACGGTGTCGTTGTTGATGATGATAGGCTTAGGTGAGGTTTGTAGACTAGTTAACTCATCTTTAGTCTTAGTATATCTATTTACAAATTTAGAATACTTAGACCAAATTTGATCGTTAGTTAATCTGAGGTCATCCATAGTTACCTCATCGCCTTCATCCTCGCTATCATCGGAGGAGGATTCTTGATCATGTTCCTCTCTAGCCATGAAGCACATGTGTGCTTGCTCCACTTGTTCATCATCCGACTCTCCGCTTGAGGAGTCCTCGTCGGATTCGGTGAATGTCCGATAAGTCCTTTCTTGTACCCTTTCTTGTACTTTCGAGACTTGTCGTACTTTGGCGCCTTCCACTTCTCCTTTTGTTTGTTTTGAGGACAATCCGCTTTCATGTGCCCTGGCTTGTTGCATTTAAAGCACAAAGGAGCGGAGGCGTTAGAAGAACTAACTTTAGATTTGTTCTTGAAGTTACCTTTCCGGAAGAATCGGTTGAACTTCTTTGCCATGAGGGCAATGGATTCCAAGTCCAACTCGTCTTCCGATTCTTCATCATCGGTAGAAGTAGATGGAGCGGTCTTGAACGCAATCGCCTTTTTCTTTGGCCCGTCTTGCTTCAAGTAAGACTTCATCTTGTCTTGCATCTTTATTTTGCTATCCTTGCGTACCTCATAAGACATCAAGGTACCCATTAGTTGAACGATGGTATATTTATTCATATCGTTACCTTCCTCGATGGCGAAGGTACGCTTTTCCCAACAAGAAGGAAGTCCGTCAATGATCTTTGAGACTTTCTCCTTTTGGGTGTAAGTCTTTACAAGAGCCTCCAACTCGTTGGTAATATCAACGAAGCGAGCATAGTACTCCTTCATCTTCTCACCTGGTTGCATGTGAAATAATTCGTAATCTTTATTGACAACAGTGAGTTTGGAGTCTCTTACCCTACTCGTTCCTTCATGCAAGATGCGGAGTGAGTTCCAGATTTGATATGCACTCTTACATGTGCATATCTTGTTGAAGTCTTCGGGCTCCAAAGCGCATTGCAAGGCATTCATTGCCTTGGCATTGGTTATCTCCGCGACGACCTCCGCGGGAGTCCACTTAGCGAAATCTTCTTCGACGGGCTCGACATACTCCGTCATCGTGGCTCTCCATAGTGAAGTGCTCCGGAGGAACGTTTCTATCCGGCATTTCCAGTACCCGTAATTGGTACCGTTGAAGAAGGGAGGCCTAGTTGAGGAGTGTCCTTCCATCACCGAAGAAGCTCCTTCACGGTTCCTGAAGGTGCTATAGTCTGAAGGTGGACGAACAGCCTTGTTGTCGTTGGTAGTCATATCTATGAACTTGGCTCTGATACCAAATGTAATGCCCTGATAGCTACTGCACGAGTACTAGAGGGGGGGTGAATAGTACTTTAAAATAATCAAGAGTATAATTCCTAATTATCTTGCAAACTCAACCAACAATGCGGAAATGAAAAGTGACAACAATAAAAGACAATCGTAAACAAACGATATAACGGGTTCGGATCCACCCAAGTCTCCCCGACTTGTTCCCGGTGATCCTACGTCCCAAACACCCGGATCCCCTCCGGATACTTGAGTTAGAAACCTCTAACTTAAATTTGCACTATGAAATACTTGTAGAAAACCTCTACAAGATCAAATCATACACAAATGAAATTGTGACTCCCACAAACCGGGATCACAAACAACTCTCACAACTGAGAGAAATACTTGCAATATCAAAGTAAATGAAATATGAAATGCTTACCACAAAACCCTATGCCTTGAGTAAAACTTACGATTTTAGGGCAAGAAGGATTTTGGGGAAGAAGAAGGCACCAAACCCTAGCTCCAAGAAGTTGACCAGCAATAGAAGCCTAGGGAGGAGTTGGTGACCTTGAATCAAGCTCTTGGCTTGAATGGCTCACAATCAATGAGAATCTCTCTTTGGAAATAAGAGTGAGAGAGAGATTCTTGAGAAATGAAAGCTTGGAAAATGAGAATAAATGCTTCTCTTTGATTCTCTAAAATGCAATTAATATCAGCCTTGAATGCTATGAAGAAGCATCTCAAGTTTATATAGGATAGAGAAGAGGGAGAGGGAGAGAAAATTCGTGCATTTAATGCTCCAACGGATCTATTTCTGAAGCAGTCTAATCGGTCAAAGAAGGATCACTGACCGACTAGATTCACAACTAGTCGGTCGGTGATTCAACATGGACCGACTAACAGCTTCACAGCCAATAAAGATAGTTCAGGGAATATAGAACTAGTCGGTCTAAGAAGACTTGCCAACTGACTAGTTTCACAACTAGTCGGTCGGTGAGTGTTCTTTGACCGACTAAGAGTTGAAATAGAATAGGTTGAATTCAAGATGAACTAGTCAGTCTAAGAACAAATTCCAACCGACTAGTTTCACAACTAGGCGGTCGATGAATGTTCTTGGACCGACTAACTGTAAACAGTAACTCAGGCTGAAAAATGAAAGCTTAACTAGTCGGTCTAAGAAGGATACCTAACCGACTAGTTTGACAACTAGTCGGTCGGTGAACCTACTTGGACCGACTAATTGATAAACAGTGTCTAGGCTGAATTGAGCAAGGAGATCTAGTCGGTTCAAGAAGGATTGCCGACCGACTAGATTTCCATCTAGTCGGTTGGTACTTCTTCTTGAACCAACTAAGATGCACCAGAAGCCGCAAAATGAAGCGCGAAGATTCGGGAAAGTTTGTATGGGCTTCTAAGATAATCCTAGCTATAAGATATGAGTGTTATGAAGATTATCAAGTAAGACCTACTCAAGCCTTAACATTCTACGAAAAGAAGCTAGAAGACTATAAATAAAACTTGACGAACCATCTTCAAAGCTTCAATCCGAATCTCTTGACTTCAATAATGCTCCTAAAGCTTCAACCAAGCTTCAGGCACACGATCATGCGCTTTGAGAAGTCTTGAGACGGCGCTTTTGATATACGTGGAATTTTGACGACGATCTCCATAACTGCGCTCACAAAGAGTTAGTTCACGATATTTATGTTTGTTCAGCATCAAAACCAAATCCGGGGAGTCAATACTCAACAATAACTTGTACACATAGTGCACAGTGACCCAAGAAAAAAAACGAGATGGATGCGGTGCAAGCGCGCAACCGACAAAAGAGCGAGAAGAGTCGATGTGTGTATCGCCAGATGAAGCGGGACACGCGCGAAACCGAAAGAGAGAGAGAAGTGTGTGGGTGTGGGTATCATCGGGGGTAAGGTGGTAAAATTGCACAAAAAAAACCTTCGGGACAAAGTGCATAAATTCCAGACCAAAACCACGTAAGGGTAAAAGGGGGAAAAGGAAGCGTTAAAGTGCAAAAAAGGTAGGGGCAAATTGAAAAAAGACCGATGGAAAAACCGTAAATTAGTAGAACACGGAATGGCATTTGCTTTCATTAAAAAGAAATGGCAAGTTTGCAAATAATGAAAATGAGTGTGGCTTTTGTTTGGCTTCTCCACTTCCCTCACGCCCTCACCTCCCATGTGGGGGGATGAGGTGGCACACCCTGCCACATGCCGATAATCAGCAAAAAACTCCCTCATTTGTATAATAGATTTAATGGATGATTTAGGCCACTGATAGTAGAATGCAGAATCATTTAGAAATAGGTTGTTGTTTATCATTTAGAGGATCTATATTCAGTAGATCACACGCATACCAGTAGATGCAGGACAGGATGATGGAAGCAACAAGAATACCACGAGTTGGATCTCTACCAAGTCTTCTTCATACCGTGACCATATAGAGGAGACTCTCCTATATGGGCGTGTGCTTCCTTACATGATGGGAGAAGAGACACCAAGTCATTTTATACAGGCTTTTAGGATACTTGGCCGCCAAATGGTTCTGTATGGTTCCAAATCAAAGGTCTAAGAGTATGATTATACTAATCCAACTAGGAAACCTAAACTCTAACCAAGGGCGGAGCCAAGATTTATTTCTTACCTGGGCTATCTATAAATACATAAAATTCAAAGCCCTCGATTATAAGAGCTAAGACCGGAAAAGAAAAAAATAGAAGAAGATAATGAGAATTATACCAATATCAAGGTGCTGCTTAGATAGATGGAGATGGTTGAGTTCTGCGGACGAAGGTGATGGCCGCGGACGAACTCGATGAGGCGATGGTCGCAAACGAAGGCAATAGTCGCAGCCTGCGGTCCAACAAAGAACGCGATGACTGCAAGCGAAGGTAGTGAAAGGCGAAATATATGATTTTCTTGATGATTTGTTGAGGGATCAATCGTGCACACCAGCTGTTGCTCTTCCTCTTAGTCTCCATTTAAGGATTTATAAGGTTGGGCTTTTGTTTGGGCTTTGGTTATATTTGCAAGAGATAGTGGAAATGCGCCATATAGTTGAGTGCCAACATGAAAGCAAGCTATGTTATATATTTATTTTATCACAAATAGCATCTTTCTCAGTGAGATATAAACATATAATTTAATTTTTGAAGTTAAATTCCAACAAAAAGAAAACCAGCTTATTACACAAAAAATAAAATTGCACAACATAATATGATGACAATATGCAATTTTAAAAAGATAAAATGTAATAAAAATAAAAAAAGTGCTGACCCCTGCCGGATTCGAACAAAGGACCTACTACAACCACAACTCTACGCTCTGCCAAATGGGCTAAGTTCGAAAATGACACTTACTACATATAAGAAATATTATAGCCAAAAACTTATTAGGGCTGCGGCCCGGGTAAGCCCAAGCGTAGCTCCGCCCTTGTCTCCAACCCAACACTCCATTTTTGGAGTGTTGTAAGTGAATATTCCAAGCATATTCCCATTATGAAGTGTTGGAAATGGAGTGAGCTCCAACCCAACACTCTATAATTGCTAAACACACTCTTAGCAATATCTATCACTTAAAATACCTCCTTTCAACCCCAAAATGCAGTGTATGAGGGCATTAGACCGTGTGCATTTAGCACTTGCCCTAACAAGAAAAAAATGCAGTTTGCTAGCAAACCGACAATTTTTTGCCGATTTTGCCGTGCGGTTGGAGCGTGAAAATGTCATTTTTGTTATTATCATGTGCGGTTGGAGATGCTCTTAGAGGGCCAACCCTGCAGCGCTTTTCGGTTCGGTTCAGGTCGGATGGTGTGTCGTGTCCAACCGTCCGAATCCCAACATTATCAAAGCAAGTTCTTGTTACTGAAGATCTCGAAACAATACTATGGAAATGTTGATTTTATAATTAAAAAAGATGGCAGAAATTTTGAGGATAAAGACAATGTTTTCATGCACAATGATGCTAGTATTGTAAAAAATAAAAACTCCCAAGGACTCAATAATATATCATCATTGAATTAACAATATCAGCATGTTATTGATCTGTTGTAAAAATTTCAGAGATTAGTGGATGATGCTATTTAAGAAAATGAGAAAAGAAAAGACTTATTAGCCGAGGCGTGCTAGGCAATGTCCTTAAGAGTAGATTTCTGCCCCTCATAGTGAAAACTCGGTGCAGACAGGTCCAGTGGTTACCCTCCAGGATTCAACGGCAACGGCCTTGTAAGTGTGCACTCACAATACAAGGCTCAAACGAGCAGCAACTAGTCTTTGGTCGCACAAGAATACAAAGATGAAAAGCTGAAGAAAAACTGGTCGCAGTAGCGAGCAGCAGAAAAGCAGAACAGGAAAAGCAACTAGAAATTCTGTGGAGGAAGAGAATGAATTTTTCCGGGGACAAAATTCTCTTGATATGCTGAGTATATATATATGTGCAAAAGGACTGTTAGAATTCAGCCATTTAATAAGAAAATGGCTGTTGGAGAATTTTAATGAGCCATCAATAAGAAAATAGTCGTTGCAAAATTAAACAGCTATTAAAACAAAAGATATGGCTGGTGAAAACATAATGGGCTTTTAATATTCTTTAAAACAAAAGGGCTAAAAAATTATGATGCAAAACTCGTGCACTCCGCGCGCGCGCACCCGTGAACCCCGCCTACGCAGGCACGACACCAGCGCACACACGCTAAGGTATTTCGGATCCGACGCCCACATTTTCCATTCGGCTCAACCCGGTTCGGGCTCGGCCACTTGCTTGGGCTCATGCGCACGCGAGCTACCCCCAAATCCTAGCCCATTAACAAGTCCAATAGACCATTTATAAGAAGTCTCTTATAAACCCAACCAAGTGTGTTCTCCCATCCAACGGGGGACTAAAGTTTGGCTTCGAATTGAATGAAATATCCAACAATCCCCCACTATTTCAAAATTCAAAGGTAAGGATATAAGAAGAAGAAGAATAGATGTGAGATCGAATACGATGATTCAATACATTAGCAATGGTGACTTTCGGTCTATGAACCATTACTTAGGGAATGAAAGTGTGTTTTACAAAAAGTTGGTGAAACATATAGTTTCTATGAACCAATCTCCTTTATTATAAAACATTGACTCACAACCCATATTGAATCGTCAATGAATAGTTGCTTGCTCTTACGGGTTGGCACGTTTCGGCCATGCGCCATACCTGGATTTTCATGAGTGCTATAGCGAATGTACCTAAATTCGCATAGGAAGTGGCTCCACTTCCACACCCATATAGGTGGACCCATCAAGTGTTCTCGACGATTATGCACACCACCCAACAAGGGCTATGGTTTCCATTAAGAGCCATATGCTCATCCTTTCTCATCGTCGACAGCAATGTCTACACCATAGGAAGGGACATGAATATAATGATAGTGCTCCTCACGATCAACAAGTGACTTGTTGTTACCCATATGAACCTACTTCATGAGATCATCAATCACATAGGTTGGGTTACCATCACTCTTGACCTATGTTTTAGGTATAAGTTCCATTCCCCTCGATGTACTTTCCACTAACTTCCCATTTAGTGGTTTTGTCAGATGATCTGCCAAATTCATCTCTGACCTCACATAATCAAGGGATGCTATCCCATGATCTAGCAGCTGCCTCACAATAGAGTGCCTTAGGCGTATATGCCTACTTTTCCCATTAAAAACTTTATATTTGGCTTTTGCAATTGCAGCTTGACTATCACAATGGATAGACACAGACGGTACCGGTTTTTCACAAAATGGGAAGATCACCAAGAAGGTTTTTAAGCCATTCGGCTTTACTACATGCCTTCTCTAAGGCAATAAACTCGGACTACATATTAGACCGAGCAATATATGTTTGCTGGGATGATTTCCAAGACACCACACCTCCACCAAGTGTAAAAACATAACCACTTGTGGATTTAAGATCATCTGAATCAGAGATTCAGTTTGCATCAGTAAAACCTTCTATAAAACTAATGGATCGCCAAAAAAATAATCCATATACAAGAGTTCCTTTCAAATATCTCACAACTCTTGACAATGCATTCCAATGATCGCTATTATATGGAGTAGCTACATATTTTTTTTAAAAAAATCATTATACCCATTTGATAGCAAAACACAATCAAATTTATCATGCCATTGTTTTGGAGCTTGATTTAAACCATAAATAGATTTAACAAGTTTGCATACATGGTTTCAACAATAGTGTTAGGCTTCTAACAACTAGGAGTCCATATGAAGCACTATTTTGAGCATAGCTAATAAACATGCAATCAAAGCTTTTATGACCTAATTTTCTTTTCTTAGGTTCTGGTAAAAGAACTTTAGCTAGGCACCCCCACACTTTGAGGTAAACAAAGGTTTTTTTTGAACAAACTCAAACTCTTGTTATGGCACAATGATTGTGAATGGTCAAGACAACTGACAAGTTAAGCAATAATTTTACCATGCAAATCAGATGATCCAAATGCAAGAGATTATCCAAATGTCGAATATGTATACATGAACATTATATTTCGTACACACAGATGAGACTATTTGAATCATGCTGAACAGGGACGTTTCTGATGCCATATTTGAAATAAAGGCTTCTGGATCCTATGCGTAAGGAAATGACATGGGCAAAAAAATCCCAATAGAACATGATCTTTTCATAAAGTAGGGAAATATGTCCCCAATAAATCAAACAGAGGTGTGACCCAATCAATTTTGGTCACAGTTCGCAATTCATAGTTAAGGAAATAAATAACGGACAAACCCCAACTAACTGGAAGCATAATATGGTCTAATCCAAAAGATTAAGCATGATTGGCTAAAAATATGTTTATCGGAAATCAACATAATTATCAAGTATTCCCCATGAATACAGTATGGGTGTTACAGTATTTGATTCCCAAAATTGCATAAGATCATCATTTCCCAAGTATTGCAATAATCCCATTGTTGCGTAATCGAGGTATATACCTGAATGAACCCCAACAAATACCACACAATGCTTTCATCAATTCGATTCAAAATAGTTTATTCTAAACACTTAGACAGCCCATCCAATAAAGTTGGCCATTAAACATTGACTGTTTCAATGGATACGCCAAAATTGCATTGTACTAAAAAATAAAAAATAAAAAGGCAAAACATCTACAGTTTTCCAATCACAATCCTCATATACAAATAACAAAACAAAAAACATTTCAAAACTTGACTCATTTCTATTTTCACATCCGAGAACATGCAATTACTAGTCATCAAAATTTTAGTAATATAAACGAAAATGAGGTTCTGTTTTGGATTACACCTCGTGCAACCACCCAATGACAAAATGTAAGAGACTCAGAAATCCACAAGAAACAATTTCCTGTTGGCGCTTTTTTATCTTTTAAAATTAGAGGCTCGTCTTTTGTAATGTGAATAATTGATGCATAATACAACACTGGACATCAATCCATTAATACTCTACAATTGAGTAATCAATATGCAATTCACATGTAGTAATCAATTATAGGTCTCTATGAATAAATAAACTAAAATGTAGCTCCATCTAACAGCCTGAAGCATGTCAAACAATAAAACCGTTCAATAAGGTAAATTTTATATCTTCATCGCAAATTGGGCAAACATATGTAGGATTTCCAGGACAGATCAAAACAAAAGGACTGGCATATGCAATATGATGCGTAATATCAAATGTGATACATATTTAGCACACTGTTACCCAATAAATACCCATATTCGATCTGAATCTGAATTCCTTTTTATCAAATATATATAATGACTTCAATTTCTGAATAGTTTCCATATTTGGATCACTATCCACAAACAAACACAAATACAGTACAGCCATTATCTGCTACATTTACATTCCTACAAACTTATCAAATGTCATTCTCTCACATGGTCAAGCCTACCACCAGACAAAAAAATGGACATGACAACAAGATGAACAAGAACAACATGCAATTTGAAAACCCAAAACTTCAATGACATCATAATGCAGCAGGGATCAATGAAATTACACTTGTCGCCAGAAACACATTTTATTTGTTATGTTATAAAATACTTGGTTGGTAATGGCATATCATGTACAAACAGATGTAAAGAATAAGTAATGTGATATTACTCATGTTCTTTTGGATTCATGACGATTTATCATTTTCATTCTATATGAAGCATGATCACAAGAACAAGCTCAACAGCCACCCTTTAGTCCTAACATTCAAGTGCAAACTATATGAATTCTTTTCTCCACCCAGCTTTACCAATTAAAAGCCAATGGTTATATTTGAAAGAATCACAAAATCTTATTAAGAAAGAAGGAAAAAAATTTCCATTTTCTTCGTATTCCAAATACGATCCAACATATTTAGAGGAAACTATTTTTTTAAACAATTAAATTCAGTTATGATATCAACATTGACATATAGTCAAATAATTAATCTCTTCACTTTGCAGCAGAGAATTGTAACAACGATGTTTCTTCACAATAAAAGGAATGATCATCTGATCAATCAATAATAGAAATTAAAACATGCATTACACAAGTAATTGTTTGATTCGGAAAATGTCATTCTAAGTTACAGCGAACCAAAAAACTTCAACTTTGGTCTAACATCCGTAAGTAGGAGTTTCCCGTAAGCAATGCCAAATTGCCAATACCTATGACCAACATCACATTTGCTAGAAAATTAAGAATTACTTGTACAAATTAAACGCTTGCATCCAAGTAAGAGAAAAGCAATTCGAGTTCAGAGAGAGCATGCAGTTGGTTAGCAGGAACAGTAGCAGCATCCATAAAATATACTCTTAAGATTGTTGTAAAAATTTCAGAGATTAGTGGATGATGCTATTTAAGAAAATGAGAAAAGAAAAGACTTATTAGCCGAGGCGTGCTAGGCACTGTCCTTAAGAGTAGATTTTCGCCCCTCAGAGTGAAGACTCGGTGCAGGCAGGTCCAGCGGCTACCCTCCAGGATTCAACGGCAACGGCCTTGTAAGTGTGCACTCACAATACAAGGATCAAACGAGCAGCAACTAGTCTTCGGTCGCACATGAATACAAAGATGAAAAGCTGAAGAAAAATTGGTTGCAGTAGCGAGCAGCAGAAAAGCAGAACAGCAAAAGCAACTAGAAATTCTGTGGAGGAAGAGAATGAATTTTTCCGGAGACAAAATTCTCTTGATATGCTGAGTATATATAGATGTGCAAAAGGACTGTTGGAATTCAGCCATTTAATAAGAAAATGGCTGTTGGAGAATTTTAATGAGCCATCAATGAGAAAATAGCCGTTGCAAAATTAAACAGCTATTAAAACAAAAGATATGGCTGGTGAAAACATAATGGGCTTTTAATATTCTTTAAAACAAAAGGGCTAAAAAATTATGATGCAAAACTCGTGCACTCTGCGCGCGCACCCGTGAACCCCGCCTACGCAGGCACGACGCCAGCGCACACACGCTAAGGTTTTTCGGATCCGACGTCCACATTTTCCATACAGTTCAACCCGGTTTGGGCTCGGCCACTTGCTTGGGCTCATGCGCACACGAGCTACCCCAAATCCTAGCCCATTAACAAGTCTAATAGCCCATTTATAAGAAGTCTCTTATAAACCCAACCAAGTGTGTTCTCCCATCCAATGTGGGACTAAAGTTTGGCTTTGAATTGAATGAAATATCCAACATGATCTGTATGCATGCAGGGAAAATGGTAGGGATGAAGAAAGAATTGGTGGAGGATTTGTAGGGATTAAGGTGTCCAAAAAGCCCGAAAGCCCACGGCCCGGCCCGTCCGGCCCGGGCCCGTGGGCATTGACCGGGCCTGAAGCCCGACCCGCGGCCAGGGCCGGGCTTCCGGTGCCCCCTGGCCCGCCGGACCGGGTAGGCCCGACTTGGCCCGCGCCTACACTGCAGGCTGCAATTTGCAGCCTGCAGTGCACAGGCAACGGTCATGAGACAGTTGCCTGCAGATTTTTTTAACTTCTTCTTAGGCAGCTTACGGGGGTTTTTGGTCTTTTTTGGTCATTTGACCAAAAATACCCCTCCCAATGGTCATAAACGGCTATTTGGGAGGGGTATTTTGGACATTTTACACCGAAAAAACCCTATAAATTTCAGCCAACCTCTCATTTTTTTCACAATTATCAAAATATCAAACTCTCTCATACTCTCTCCTACGTTCAAGCAAGCAAGATCAACCACTCTCAACCTGATTTCAAGCAAGGGGATCTGATATTCCCGTCTCAAGTCTCAACCAAGATCAAGATTCAAGGCTCAAATCGATATCGCTCTCATCTTCCTCCTCTAACATTCAACATCATCTCAGTGCTATTACGATCAACTTCTCTACACCACTCGCAACCCGTCAAATCGGGTTCCTATATATTTAGAATAATGTCGGCACCAAACCGTAGGTTTTATACATTCCATCTTAACACTGAGGAGGAAGATAACTTTAATATGATGCGGGATAACTTTAATTTGGAAATGTCACAAAATGAACAAACTGAATAGTATGAGTACACAAATCCTATACAACCTGCTTATACTATTTTCTGCATAAACATCTTCTGTACACGCTTCTACACATGCACAACCTATTCTTGCTGATGTTCCACTTACATTTCCACCTACACAAGTAACACAACAAACCCAAACCAGATCAACAAAATCTGCGGTTTGGGAGCACTTTACAATTGAAACTGTCCCTGGAAGAGGCTCGCGGGCAGTTTACAAAATATGCAGATCTGATTTTACTTGCAAACCTTCTGATGGCACAACACACCTAAAGAGACACCATGCCTCTCACTTAAAAAAAGACCTTACACAGACAACATTAAACTTATGTAGATCATCTTCCTCTTTATCTAATTTCTCATACTCTGCTGAGACTATGAGAAAAGAGATGGCAAGATTTGTAATATGCCGAGAATTGTCATTTACTTATAGTGAAAGCCCCGAATTAGAAAGACTTAATCAAGTGACCCTTAACCCTGCCTTTAGAAGAGTGCCTAAAAACATTATTCGAATAGATGCTATGTCAGTTTTTGAAGTTGGTAAAGCTAAATTGATTGAAAATTTTGCTAGTGTAAAATCTAGAATATCGTTGACTTCTGATATTTGGACAACAAAATGAGGTGCATCATATTTATGTGTTACATCGCAATTTGTAGATAATTCTTACATGCTCAATAAGATGATTATTGGATTTAGATTGTTAGAGGTTGATCATTCTAGGGGTTCTATTTCTAATGTAATAATGTCTGTAATTCATGATCTTAATATTGCAAAAAAGATTTTTTCTATTACGTTTGATAATGCATCCAATAACTATAGTGCAGTTAGCGTATTAAAAAGAAATTTGACCCTCGATATGGGGGGTTGTTGTTCCATCAAAGATGTGCATGCCATTTTTGTGATAATGGACATTTTGGCACACCTTGATTTGATTTCCACATTTTTTTCCTTGGTGTCAAGTTGGTCCATTGTCTTTGTCTACGACTCCCGATGTTGGATTTTACATTTCCTAATTGTTGTCGTTGTATGCCCCCCATTTTTGGGATAATGCCAAAGGGGGAGAGATAATGATAATAAATAGCGCAAATGAAAATTTAACTCAATTTCCAAGAATCTAGTTTGATATGTTAGATTCAGGGGGAGTTAAGATATATATAAGGATTTTCAAAATCCGATATTTCAAAAATCGATTCTCATTATATATCTTACTCGTCTGATTGATGCAATTCATATATATTCGTTTTGGATTTAACGTGTCATCAATGCAGGGGGAGTAAGTATTTTACATTTGAATTATTATTTTTGATTATTATTTATGTTGGTTTGTCATCACCAAAAAGGGGGAGAATGTTGAATATTGGACTCCCCGAATTTGGTTTTGATGATGAGCAAACATAAATAATCCATGAACTAACAATTTGTGAGCGCAGTTTTGGAGATCGTCGCCAAATTCACGAGAACATTCAAAGCGACATCTCAACACTTTCCAAAGCTCATATTCATGCCTAAAGCTTCGTTGAAGCTCTTGCGACGCTTTGGAAGTTATGAAGATTCAATCGAAGCTCTCGAAGACCGTTTATTAAGGTTTTATTTATAGTCTTTTAGCTTCGATATATAGAATGTTAAGCCTTGAGTATATCTTACGTTTCTATCTTCATTACGCTCATTTCGTAGCTCTAGGATCCTTGCACAAGTTCATTCTAACTTCCTCGAAGCGTCGCGCTTCGATTCGGATTTGTATGTGCATGTTAGTTGGTACAAGAACAAGTACTGACCGACTAGATGGTGATCTAGTCGGTCGGCAACTGTTCTTGGACCGACTAGTTTGATTCCTTAATTTCTTGGACTTTACTGTTTACAGTTAGTCGGTCTACGTTGACTCACCGACCGACTAGTTTGTGAACTAGTCGGTCAGTGATGCTTCTTTGACCGACTAGTTGTGACTTACTGTTCACACTAAATTTCTCCTAAGCTACTGTTTACCGTTAGTCGGTCTAAGAACGTTTGGTGACCGACTAGTTGACAATCTAGTCGGTCAACATTTGTTCTTGGACCGACTAAGTCAACTTGCATTCAGACTAGTTCATTTTGCCTCTTAGTCGGTCTACGTTCATTGGCTGACCGACTAGTTGTGAAACTAGTCGGTCAGACAGTCTTCTTGGACCGACTAGATTTCTAGGTGTGAAATTCTATCTCTTCTCAGATCTACTCTTAGTCGGTCCACGTTGTTTGACTGACCGACTAGTTGATGAACTAGTCGGTCAGTGATTGTTCTTTGACCGACTAAGTCTCACAGATTTCTATCCGTTGGTGAATGACCTAACTTGTTTTTATGGGACCCTATAAATACGAACCTAGGTCATTTCTATCTAGGTTAGAGCTGCCATTAAGAGATTCATTGAGTTCTAAAGAGATAGCCATTCTCACTCTAATCTAAAGCTCTCTTCCTCACAAGAAACACATTCTCTCTCATTTCTAGATCTAGAGAGAAGCTTGTTCTTGGTGAGCTCTTCAAGCTATTGTTTGATCCAAGTCTCCAACTCATTCCTAGGCACCGATTGCTGGTCATTTCCTTGGTGCTAGGACTTGGTGACTTCATCTTCATCAAATCCTTCATTTCACCATTTGGGTAAGAAAAACTCAAGGTATAGGATTTTGTGGTAAGATTGTTTATTTCATTTAAACTCTTTAATATTGCTAATTGGTTCTCTTGGTTGTGAGAGAAGTTTGTGATCCCGGGTTGTGGGATTCACTTTGCCATTGCATGTATGATTTGATCTTGTGAAGGTTTTTCACAAGATATTCATAGTGGAAATCTTAGGTTAGGGTTTCTAACCTAAGTATCCGGAGGGGATCCGGGTGGTTGGGACGTAGGATCACCGGGAACAAGTCGGGGAGACTTGGGTGGATCCGAACCCATTAACATCGTTTGTTAGCATTGTTAATTTTGTGTTGTCATTCAATTTAAGCTTCCGCAAATTGATTTGGTAGTTGTTTGCAATTTAATTTGGAATTATACTCCTTATTATTTTAAAGTACTATTCACCCCCCCTTTAGTACTTGTGCAGTAGCTGGTAGGGCATTACATTTGGTATCAGAGCCAGATACTCAGCTATGTCTGCCAACGACAACAAGACCGTGCGTCCACCTTCCAACTATGACACCTTTAGGAACCGTGAAGGAGCATCTTCGGTGATGGAAGGACATTCCTCTACGAGGCCTCCATTCTTCAACGGTACCAACTACATGTCGGATGGAAACCTTCCTCCGAAGTGCATCTTTATGGAGGACTACAATGAAGGAGTACATCGAGCCCGAAGAAGAAGACTTTGAGAAATGGACAACCGCGGAGGTCGCCGCGGAGGTAAGCAATGCCAAGGCAATGAACGCCTTGCAATGCGCATTGGAGCCCGAGGATTTCAATAAGATATGCACATGTAAGAGTGCATATCAAATTTGGAACTCCCTCCTCATACTACATGAAGGGACGAGTCGGGTAAGAGACTCTAAACTCGTAGTCGTGAACAAAGATTACGAAATGTTTCATATGCAACAGGGCGAGAAGATGAAAGAATATTACGCTCGCTTCGTTGACATAATAAACGAGCTAGAGGCCCTCGGCAAGTCCTACACTCAAAAGGAGAAGTGCTCAAAGCTTATCGAAGGACTTCCTTCTTCTTGGGAGAAACGCACCTTCGCCATCGAGGAAGGTAATGACATGAATAAGTACACCGTAGTTCAACTAATGGGTACTTTAATGTCGTACGAGGTACGCAAGGATAGCAAGCTCAAATTGCAAGAAAAGATGAAGTCGTACCTAAAGCAAGACGAGCCAAAGAAAAAGGCTATTGCCTTCAAAGCCGCTCCATCCACATCCACATCAACCGATGATGAAGAATCGAAAAACGAGTTGGACTTGGAATCCATGGCACTCATGGCCAAGAAGTTTAACCGTTTCTTCCGAAAAGGTAACTTCAAGACCAAAGGTAAATTTGGTTCTTCTAACGCCTCTTCCTCTCCTTTGTGTTTCAAGTGCAATAAGCCAGGACACATGAAAGCGGAGTGTCCCCTCAATAAGCAAAAGGAGAAGTGGAAGGCGCCAAAGTATGACAAGTCCAAGAAGTACACAAAAGGAAACAAGAAGGGACTTGTCGGAGCTACCTTCACCGACTCCGATGATTCTTCAAGCGGTGAGTCGGACGATGAACGCGTGGAGCAAGCGCACATGTGTTTCATGGCAAGAGAGGAGCACGATCAAGGATCCTCCTCTTCCGATGATAGTGATGACGAAAGCGATGAGGTATCAATGGATGATCTTAGAAATGCTAACTCTCAACTTTGGTCAAAATACACTAAGTTAGTAAATAGATATACTAAGGTAAAAGATGACCTAGCTAGCATTCAAACATCGCCTAAGAATATCATCACCAACAACGACACCGTTGTTGAAGAGTTAAGAAATGAGATTGTAAATCTCAAATCTAAACTTGAACATGTTAGCATTGAGGATGCGGAAGAACATGAGATAGCGGATTTAACTTCTCAAAACTCGACTTTGAGTATTAAGAACGAAAATCTTAAATCTCGTGTTTATGTGCTCATATCGCAAATATCCACTTTGGATACTTCTTTGCGTTCTCTCAAAGAGAAATATGAGGACACATTGGGCCGAATCAACAAATTCAACAAGGGTAAGGGCCATTTGGATAATATCCTAAAAGATTTACTTCCGGCCAAACACCACATTGGCTTGGGGTATATGATGGGAAATTCATCCAAGTCGGTCACTACTTTTGTTAGGCCAACTTCCGAAGCCTCAACGAGTGGGAGCAAACACTCTATTGGTAGTTCATCTACCAATGGTGCTTCCACCTCGTCTACACCCTCTTTCGGAAAGAAACCCACTTTGGGTGGACCTCCAAAGAAGGGGCATGCATACATGTACACCAATACCATGCCACGTAGGAACACACGTCCTACTCCACCGGCTCACACATATGATGAATTTTATGCAACACATTCTCGGGCACGTGCACACCATGTGAGACACCCTCACGCACGTGTTTCCACACATGCATATGTACACCCACCACATCATATGAATAATTCTCGTCGTGCACCATTCCATCATGTCCCGTATGCCTATCCACAACATGCATCACGTAGAAATCAACGTCGCATGCATGCACCCAATAGGATGATGGCTCCCAAAATTTTCACTATTTGGAGCCCAAAGGACACAAGCATGGACGAAAAACAAATGTATATGAATGCTTATTTTTCGGATGTTGTGCATAGTAAGAATTATGCGGGAAAGTCTAAGTCCACTTGGACTTGGCTTCCAAAGGTCTAATCCCTTGGACCCAATGACCTTGGGTACCATGTTATGAAAGTGTCTATCTTTAGGTACTCAAGGAAAAGAAAAAGAAGAGGAGCAACAAATTTAAATTTAGCTCCAAAGGGAATTGGATACTCGATAGCGGGTGTTCAAAACACATGACGGGTGACGCTCGATTGCTCTCCGGAGTGGTTCCCATTGCGAATGGAAACCGCGTCGTATTTGGAGGCAACGAGAGTGGAACCATCATAGGTGTTGGTAAAGTCGGTAACCCCTCAAAACCCTTAATTAGTGATGTTTATCTTGTTAGTGGTTTAAATCATAATCTTATTTCAATAAGCCAACTTTGTGACAAAGGTTACAAAGTTAGTTTTGCGAAAGGATTGTGTCATATTTTAAGAAAAGATAATGATAAATTATTATTTTCCGGAACTCGTCAT
The DNA here is from genome assembly GCA_030789695.1 of Scilla litardierei. Classification (NCBI taxonomy): domain Eukaryota; kingdom Viridiplantae; phylum Streptophyta; class Magnoliopsida; order Asparagales; family Asparagaceae; genus Scilla; species Scilla litardierei. The sequence continues at coordinate 354,699,941 of CM061133.1, forward strand.
AAAGACATTTATATTTTGGTTCTTCCTAAGTCATATGAACAATGTCTCGTTGCCAACACAAGTGAACAACACTTATGGCATCGACGCTTTGGACATGTGAACTTTGGAACACTTTATAAGCTTTCGAAATTAAATTCTATTAAAGGTTTTCCGAAGCTTGTTTTTGAAAAGAAAAGTTTTTGTGATTGTTGTCAACGTGGCAAGCTTCCTAAATCTTCATTTAAACCTAAGAAAAGCATCTCTACTAAACGGCCACTAGAGCTATTACATCTAGACTTATTTGGGCCAACTAGAGTAGCTTCCTTAGGAAATGCAAGATATGGACTAGTCATCGTTGATGATTATTCAAGATTTACTTGGGTATTTTTCTTATGTAATAAAAATGAAGCTTTTGAAAACTTCACAATATTTGTGAAGAAAGTACAAAATCTCATCGGAACCACCATTGTCACTATTCGTAGTGATCATGGGGGTGAATTTGAGAATGAGTCTTTCTCAAATTTTTGTGATGATCTTGGAATTACTCACACGTTTTCTTTCCCTCGCGCACCTCCTCAAAATGGTGTTGTTGAGAGGAAGAATAGAACGCTTGTGGAGTGTGCTCGCACTATGCTCGAAGATAGTCAACTTGGTTATCAATTTTGGGCGGAAGCGGTACACACCGCTTGCTATGTGTTTAATAGAATACTTTTGAGGCCCGGCACCAAACAAACTTGCTATGAATTGTTGTTTGGTAGATTGCCTCAAGTTAAACATTTTCGTGTTTTTGGCGCAAAATGTTTTATTAAAAACACATATGATAATTTGGACAAGTTTGATCCGAGATCGGATGAGGGGATATTTGTTGGGTATTCCTCACGTAGCAAAGCCTACCGGATATACAACAAAAGATCCTCTACGATCGAGGAATCACTTCATGTCTCTTTTAATGAGAATTTTACTACTTCTAGAATTTCAAATGATAATGATTCTATGGATGTTTTATGTGATTCATTTGAAAATTCTAAGTCTATTGATTCAATTGATTCTATTGAGACTAACCCAACTAATGAAGTTGTTGAGAATGTTCCTAGTGATCAAGGTATTCCCAAACGGCTTCATTCGGTTCGTGACCATCCCCATGAGCAAGTCATTGGAAATATTTATGATAGTGTCAAGACGAGATCGCAAGTTCACCACTTCGTAAATTGTGCCTTTGCCTCATCGATAGAGCCAAAGAATATTAATGAAGCATGCGAAGATAGCGCTTGGATCTTAGCCATGGAGGAGGAGCTCATTCAATTCGAGAGGAATGAGGTATGGGAGCTTGTTCCATTGCCATCGAAGAACCACACCGTCATAGGGACAAAGTGGATCTTCAAGAACAAAACCGACGAAAACCAAGTCGTCGTCCGGAACAAAGCTCAGTTAGTAGCTCAAGGCTATCGACAAGAGGAAGGTATCGATTTCGAAGAATCCTTCGCTCCGGTAGCTAGATTAGAATCAATTAGATTATTATTGTCTTTTGCATGCCATAAGAATTTTAAATTATTTCAAATGGATGTTAAAAGTGCATTTTTAAACGGAGATGTCGTTGAGGAAGTTTACGTTTCTCAACCTCCGGGCTTCATAAATGAAAAATTTCCAAATCATGTTTTTAAACTAAAGAAAGCTCTTTATGGGTTGAGACAAGCTCCTCGAGCTTGGTATGATCGCCTAAAGAATTTTCTTTTGGATTTGAATTTTAAAATGGGTGAAGCCGATTCAACACTTTTTATTAAGCATGCGAATAATGATATTTTATTAGTTCAAATTTATGTTGATGATATCATTTTCGGTGCGACTAACTTTGCTCTTTGCGAAGAGTTTTCTAATGTTATGAAGGAACAATTTGAGATGAGCCACATGGGCGAACTCAAATATTTCTTAGGTCTCCAAATTCGCCAATTGAACGATGCAATCTTCATCCACCAAACAAAGTACACGGTGGAGTTGCTAAAGCGATTTGGAATGGAGAATGCCTCCGGGAAAAAGACTCCTATGAGCACTACAACACATCTTGATAAAGATACGGGCGGAAAAGATGTAGACATTCGTCTATATCGAGGTATGATAGGTAGTTTACTTTATCTTACCGCAAGTAGGCCCGATATTATGTTTGCCGTATGTATATGTGCTCGTTATCAGTCTCAACCTAAGGATTCTCACTTAGTAGCGGTAAAGCGTATTTTCCGTTATCTAAGTTACACTTTAGATTTTGGATTACTTTATCCGAAATCTAGCACATATGAGTTAGTCTCATATAGTGACGCTGATTATGCGGGATGCAAATCCGACAGGAAAAGTACTAGTGGCACTTGCCATTTTCTAGGAAATTCTCTTGTCTCTTGGTTTTCTAAGAAGCAAAATTCGGTATCACTTTCAACCACCGAGGCGGAATACATTGCCGCCGGTGCCGCTTGTGCCCAGGTTCTTTGGATGAGACACACTTTAAAGGATTTTGGTATTCACTGTGATACTAGCCCTATCATGGTGGATAACCAAAGTGCTATCTGTCTTTCAAAGAATCCGGTGCACCATTCCCGATCAAAACACATAGATGTCCGACACCATTTTTTAGATGATCATGTTGCTAAAAAGGACATCATATTAGTGTACGTTGAAACCCAAAAGCAAATCGCCGATATTTTCACAAAACCCCTAAAGGAGGACTCCTTTGTGCGGTTGCGTCGAGAATTGGGGATTATGGGTGAATCCGAGATATAGGATTCATATTTTAATTCAATTATCTTGCATGCTATTATATTTCGTGATATTTCATTCATGCTAGATTTATTGAATTTTTGGGAATTTTATGTGATTTGTTCGAATTTATTGCTCGAATTCGTATTTGAAAGTCGTATTTAAGATTTCGACGTTTTATGGGGTAATTTAGATGACTAATGAGTGAGTTATGATGTTTCATCCAAGTGGATTGTGAAGAGAAATCAATTATCAATTTTTGGACTCCTCTAGTCGGTCTAAGTTCACTTGTCAACCGACTAGATGCTCATCTAGTCGGTCAGCAAATGAACTCAGACCGACTAGATCAAGCCTATATCTAACTCCTATCATTTTCTTTTGTTAGTCGGTCACAGTACACTTACCGACCGACTAGATTGAAAACTAGTCGGTCAGTGAATATACTGCGACCGACTAATTCTTGCCCTAGAAATTCATCTGTGCCTCTGTTTCGACTTAGTCGGTTCAAGCTCATTGACCGACCGACTAGATCGTAATCTAGTCGGTCAGTGCTTGAACTATGACCGACTAAGTGTGTTAGGGCAGTTATGTCTTTTTGATTCCAGACCGACTTATACTCATTTTGGTTCGACTAATTTCATTATTAGTCGGTCTTCTCTCCAGCTCAAGCCCGAAAACCCCCAAACCCCGATCGAGCCCCTTCAAATTCCGTCGACTCCGGCCTGATCTCCGGCGATCCCCGCCGTCCGTCGCCGTCGACTCCACCTCCTAGGTATCTCCCTCCCTCTCCTAGGTCGATTTCTTGCCCTAGGGTTCGATTTCTCCTCCTAGGTATTCTAGGGTTTCGGATTTAAGTTTTTCAACTTAGGGTTTGTGTTAGCTTCTAGGGTTTGTGCTTAGGGTTGTTGATCCTCCGTGATTACTTGCTTGTTCTCGTCGTGCCTCGACCATGGCAAAGACGAGAATTCCTATCGCCTCTTCCGGGGCTTCTCCTCTGACCGTAGAACAACCTTCCGACCCTAGGAATCCCCCGAAGCCTAAGCGTCGTGCCAAGTCAACCCAAGCCTCTCCATCTTCGCCTCCTCCTAAGAAGCCTAGGACTGCGATAGCTAAACCCCGCAAATCCAAGACCAAAAAGCCTATTCTTCAATCTCCGGCTACTCCTCCCGATTCCGACTCTGAATTTATCCCAGAGGATGAGCCTACTAGGGAACCTACTCCACCTCCGAAGACCCGTAAGGCTAAGGGTAAAGCTCCTATGCCAGTCGGCGGTGTAGACATATCGTTGTGCCGCGATGACCCTCAGTGTCTCGCAGCGTACAACCGTATAGAGCACTGTCCACTGTTGTTAGAGCATTACGTTCAGTTTTCTGATTTTCTCGGCCTTGCTGATCTTCTGTCCTATAGTGGTCTTCTAGATTATCTCTGATACGACCCCAAGGCCAATCGCAAACCGTATCCTCGCCTCGTGAAATTGTTCTATGCCAATCGCGTTCGAGGCCAGTACGACGCCAGCCACTCCATTGAGACGACTGTCTTGGGAACTCCTATAGTTCTCACGGCAGAAATCTTGGGGGAGATTCTTGGTTGCTCGTCGTGTGGTCTCCTCCCTTCGGACATTTCCGTCGATGACATTTCTTCCTTGGATCAGTCTATTCTTTCTGAGATTTTCCAGGTTATCCCCTCTGCATTCATTGGTGTTCCTTCGAAATCTTTTAAGCCGAATGCGTGGGTTCTTAACCTGATTTTGAAGTCATGTCTCCTCCCTAAGTATGGATCCTCTTCACTCCCATCCCAGCCGTTCTTGAAATTGATCTACGCTCTTTTCTTGGGGTGCGAGATTAATTGGGCTCGCGTGATACTCGATAAGATGGATTCTTTCGAGTGTATACGCAAGACCAATAAGTCTGCGCACATTCCATACCCTTGCCTGTTGACTCTTGTATTTCGACATTTCCGAGTCCCCCTCCCTCCTGATGATGAGCGTCCTTTGGGTACGCCTCTGAACGCGACGGCCGTGAAGAAATCTCTAGCGGCACTTCGTCACGTGCAGAGGTCTACCGCATCTGCTTCCCAGTCTACTCCGTCAGCTGCTGCAGCCTCCTCTTCCCCTGCTACATTGGACGATGTCGTACGCCTACTTCGTCAGCACGACTCCCGTTTGGCTCGTACTGAGGAGATAGTCTGCCGTATGGCTCGTATGATGGGGATTGATCTTCCTCCTTCAGTGTCTGAGGCCGAGGAGATGGACGATGAGGAGCTTGACGAGCTTGTCACTTCTTTTGCCCGTGGCGATGAGGCCACTGCTGCTGCTGCTGGTACTTCCACTTCTGCTCCTGGAGTTGGCACCACTTCCGGTGTTCCAGAGCCTTCTGCTTCAGCTCTTCAGACTTCTGAGCCTGCTGCTGACCCTGCTTCCGAGCCTGCTCATGTATCTCCTGCTGCTGTTGACACTGCCACTGCTGCTGCTTCTGTCGAGACCCCTGCTGCTGTTGAGATTCCCGATGTTGAGCCTGTTGCTGAGATCTCCACTCCTGCCCCGACGATTCCATCTGTTGAGACTTGAGACACCTCTACTCCCTGCAGAGCCTGAGTCCACTCCGTCGACTGGACCCACGGAGACTGCAGATCCTGCCACCTCCTCGTGATCGCTTGTTTCGAGGACTCTCCACCACGCTTTGGATGATATATCTTAGTGAGAGTATTTTGGGTTAGGATGGGGTTTGAGAGATGTTTTGATGTATTTTTGCGATTTCTGGATGTCGGAGTTGGATATTATGTTATGATGTTGTTTTGATGTATGTTGATATAATTTGATGATGTCGATGATGTATGATGTATTCCTTTTTGATGATATGTAGCACTTGATATGATGTACCTCATATATTCGATGTGATATCTTTTTGGATGTACTCATGTTGTCTCTACATATATATATGTTCATCGTCATTCACTTTATCTTTTATTCGTCGTGCATTCATTTTTTTATTCGTTGAATGCATTTGAAATGTGAATTCGTCGCTCGACGATTAAAAAAAACTTGGTTAAATAGATTATATTTCTATAATAATATAGAATTGTTTTCCATGCACAAATTTAACCAAGAATAATTAATATTGAAGAGTATGTTTCATTATTCAAGAAATGAATAATTATTTGGTATTTTTGATGATTTTTGATTTTTTTTTGTGATAATGGACATTTTGGCACACCTTGATTTGATTTCCACATTTTTTTCCTTGGTGTCAAGTTGGTCCATTGTCTTTGTCTACGACTCCCGATGTTGGATTTTACATTTCCTAATTGTTGTCGTTGTATGCCCCCCATTTTTGGGATAATGCCAAAGGGGGAGAGATAATGATAATAAATAGCGCAAATGAAAATTTAACTCAATTTCCAAGAATCTAGTTTGATATGTTAGATTCAGGGGGAGTTAAGATATATATAAGGATTTTCAAAATCCGATATTTCAAAAATCGATTCTCATTATATATCTTACTCGTCTGATTGATGCAATTCATATATATTCGTTTTGGATTTAACGTGTCATCAATGCAGGGGGAGTAAGTATTTTACATTTGAATTATTATTTTTGATTATTATTTATGTTGGTTTGTCATCACCAAAAAGGGGGAGAATGTTGAATATTGGACTCCCCGAATTTGGTTTTGATGATGAGCAAACATAAATAATCCATGAACTAACAATTTGTGAGCGCAGTTTTGGAGATCGTCGCCAAATTCACGAGAACATTCAAAGCGACATCTCAACACTTTCCAAAGCTCATATTCATGCCTAAAGCTTCGTTGAAGCTCTTGCGACGCTTTGGAAGTTATGAAGATTCAATCGAAGCTCTCGAAGACCGTTTATTAAGGTTTTATTTATAGTCTTTTAGCTTCGATATATAGAATGTTAAGCCTTGAGTATATCTTACGTTTCTATCTTCATTACGCTCATTTCGTAGCTCTAGGATCCTTGCACAAGTTCATTCTAACTTCCTCGAAGCGTCGCGCTTCGATTCGGATTTGTATGTGCATGTTAGTTGGTACAAGAACAAGTACTGACCGACTAGATGGTGATCTAGTCGGTCGGCAACTGTTCTTGGACCGACTAGTTTGATTCCTTAATTTCTTGGACTTTACTGTTTACAGTTAGTCGGTCTACGTTGACTCACCGACCGACTAGTTTGTGAACTAGTCGGTCAGTGATGCTTCTTTGACCGGCTAGTTGTGACTTACTGTTCACACTAAATTTCTCCTAAGCTACTGTTTACCGTTAGTCGGTCTAAGAACGTTTGGTGACCGACTAGTTGACAATCTAGTCGGTCAACATTTGTTCTTGGACCGACTAAGTCAACTTGCATTCAGACTAGTTCATTTTGCCTCTTAGTCGGTCTACGTTCATTGGCTGACCGACTAGTTGTGAAACTAGTCGGTCAGACAGTCTTCTTGGACCGACTAGATTTCTAGGTGTGAAATTCTATCTCTTCTCAGATCTACTCTTAGTCGGTCCACGTTGTTTGACTGACCGACTAGTTGATGAACTAGTCGGTCAGTGATTGTTCTTTGACCGACTAAGTCTCACAGATTTCTATCCGTTGGTGAATGACCTAACTTGTTTTTATGGGACCCTATAAATACGAACCTAGGTCATTTCTATCTAGGTTAGAGCTGCCATTAAGAGATTCATTGAGTTCTAAAGAGATAGCCATTCTCACTCTAATCTAAAGCTCTCTTCCTCACAAGAAACCCATTCTCTCTCATTTCTAGATCTAGAGAGAAGCTTGTTCTTGGTGAGCTCTTCAAGCTATTGCTTGATCCAAGTCTCCAACTCATTCCTAGGCACCGATTGCTGGTCATTTCCTTGGTGCTAGGACTTGGTGACTTCATCTTCCTCAAATCCTTCATTTCACCATTTGGGTAAGAAAAACTCAAGGTATATGATTTTGTGGTAAGATTGTTTATTTCATTTAAACTCTTTAATATTGCTAATTGGTTCTCTTGGTTGTGAGAGAAGTTTGTGATCCCGGGTTGTGGGATTCACTTTGCCATTGCATGTATGATTTGATCTTGTGAAGGTTTTTCACAAGATATTCATAGTGGAAATCTTAGGTTAGGGTTTCTAACCTAAGTATCCGGAGGGGATCCGGGTGGTTGGGACGTAGGATCACCGGGAACAAGTCGGTGAGACTTGGGTGGATCTGAACCCATTAACATCGTTTGTTAGCATTGTTAATTTTGTGTTGTCATTCAATTTAAGCTTCCGCAAATTGATTTGGTAGTTGTGGAATTATACTCCTTATTATTTTAAAGTACTATTCACCCCCCCTCTAGTACTTGTGCAGTAGCTGGTAGGGCATTACAGGTATGTCCCATTGGATGCCCAATCGGGCTTTGGGCATGCCCATTCTCATCCTAAAAGGAAACATTTCTAGTCTTTTTCCGCAAATTCTCTGGGTGCTTTCATTTGAACTTCATTGTAACAATTTCTCTCCCACTTTATTTTAGGACAAATTCTCAAAATAAGATAAAAAGTAGAAAAAAATTGAAAACCCAATCAAATTCTAATTTAACTGCAAAAACCGGTCAACTTCTCGTCGGATCGGGTTCTGCACACGAATTTAAGCTAAAAAACAACCACGGTTGTGAGCACTAGTCAAATTGTCAAGCATCCAAATGTCCAGGTTTGCTAACCCCTATAGTTTTGTTTCCACACAAATTTGCGCGAGGAAACCCATATGGAAAGAAGTTCGTTGGTTTTTGCGATTACATTTAAATTTGATTGGGTTTCAAAATTATTTCTAATTGCTAGTTTATTTTAAATATTTGTCCTTTATTTTATCATCCATCTATCTATTTGGCTGACCAAGAGTCTAAGCGGGGTGTAGATGGGTCGGACTCGGATAAGATTTTTGGAAAATTCGAAATTGAAACCCGATAAGAGATTCAGATTTGGACTCGGTTCAGGTTGGAATATCTTCTTTGTTATTGTATCTGGGTCCCGTTTGGATTTGAACTAACCTTGTGTGTATATAGATAAAAATTGTATTTATGTTATGAATCAACTATTGAGGGGAGAGCCCTCAGGTCTATATTTATAGGCAATGGGGAGAATGCAAGATGGGTTTACAATGATATGGGACTATCTCTAGGATAGCCCAGAATCTCACCCAACTACGGTTAAATACCCGTTCACAACACTCCCCCTATCCAGCCATAGGTGTGGACTTTGCTCGTGAATGCTTTAGGATTCTGAGCGTAGAAGAGTCTCACATGGGGTGGATACTTCAGGATCCTGAGTTGGTGAGATTTGTCTCGTTAAAACCTTTAGCTATGGAAAACCCAGTGGGGAAAACCATAGTTAAGGAAAAAGAGTGCAAACGCTCTTTAACTCCACCTGATTTGTACATGTGACTCTGCTCATGAATACTTCTGGATTCTGAGCGTCACAGAGGGGTGGATACTTCGGGATCCAGAGTTGATTTGATTTGCCTCGTTAAAACCTTTGGCTATGGAAAACCCAGTGGGAAAAACCATAGCTAAGGGAAAAGAGTACAAATTCTGTCAACTCCCCCTGATCTGTAAAAGCTCTCAGGCTTTCAGATCTCGTAGGCTTATATCATCACTCCTATTTACAATATTCCGAAAATGTACACAGATTACAAATTTTATCACCATCAAGCAGCTGCTGAGTTCAGAAACTCTGGAGAGGTGAGCTAAGTTTCGTCGCCTCTGATGTGGTCTTCAGACTATATGGTCAGCTCCACAGAACCAGCCTCTATCCCAGTCGTCACCGGGATGTGATGTACCACCAGGCACCCTCAAATACACCATTGGTGTGATTCTGGAATGGTGAGGATCTCGGAATTGATAGGATGATGTTGCCTTCATAAGTTGCTTTGCATATTTGCAGTAGATGGCCATCCCACTGTGGGTACCCATTCTGTGATTTATGAGTATAGGGACCGGACCTGTAACCTGCATTTGCACAAACATTGGAGGATGCTACTATAATTTGTAAGTCCAAATCTTTCGACCCTTGGAGGAAGCGCAGAAGGCTTGACTCCGGTCTAATGGCCCTAGTGAGGTGCCAACTATCTCTGGCTAATGAGTTAACTGCAACTGCTATATCGGGACACATGCAGTTTAGCCAGGAGTGCATGATTGCACTTAGATAAGGGACTTTAGGTCGGACCAGTTATATCGTCTCCCTCTTCCAGCGATCGGAATGGTTCTTTTTTGTACATCCATTGAGTATATCACCGTAGGTGTACTTTGGATGACAATGGTCCTTTTAATTTCTCCAACGCGCTTCTGGGCGTTTATAACAGGATTCTATGAGCCATGACTTTATATTTGCCTAGGTCTTTTTATTTCATGTTTAAAAGTCAGGCTTGTACATTTATTTCGGTTTTCTATTCAGGAGATCCGATGAGATGTTAGTTGTCTACAACTAAGATCTCTAATCCTGTTCTTTGCACAGATGCAAAGACAACCTTCAGTAGGAATCATTGACTTGTCAAGTGATTATCTTGGTTGTACATTTATTTATTATACTTATTGTTTCTTCATTTGAATAGACGTCCCGAAGTCTATTCAGGGCTTTTAAGGAAATGTGGAAATTATCTTTACAAGATATCCACGAAGGTATGCCGTCACAACATCCAATAACTGCATATCAAAAATTTTCCTTCGCCAAATCGTAAGGTATTCGCTTTTGATAACTTAGGGAGACTGATGCATCATTTATGAGACATGCTCATTTGAATTTGTTCGATCCCTAGTTTCAGCGAAATTTTCCTTGGGCTATAGGTTGTACCGTATAGCATACGATTTTGTATTTATTTTTCTTATGTTTGCAATACTTTGTTTTATCCACAGGTTTGACACCTTTTGGTGTCTGGACTTCAGGTCCGAACATTTCACGTTTTATAAGTGAGTCCAGCTCATCTTTTATTGCCACGTTCCACGTTTGGCCAATCTCTACGTTTGCCTTCTAGCAACGGAGTGTGGAACGATAATTTACAAACATCATCGCTTTTGCGATGTATATGGCAATATGGTGCGTGAATACATTTGTCGACAATTTATGTTCTATCTGTCCAACACCTCCCCAGTACGTACAACATTTACTTAATTTCACTTTTTCCCAGAAATTCCTCTGCAGTGGATTCCGGGAAGGGTGATGGTGTGGACAAGAGCTCATTGTCATGTGGTAGTATTGTCTTAAGGTCTTCAGGAGTTTCTGTCCTTGGAGCCTGGTGGTCTGCCTCTTTTCTGTTGAGGATCAGCCACTTCTGCTACTGGTGGATTGCATCCATTCTCGGGGATGTCAATCCTAGCTGGAGTTTTTGCAGCAGGGATGTGTGATCTGACAATCTTCTGGTTGTCAATAAATGATTCCGGTAATTAGTGAACAGTGTTCTGTATGTGGAAGATCTTCTGGATCTCATCTACACATTGTATTGTTACCGGATCATATTGGGTCAAGCTGTTTGTATCCCACGTTATAATTTTCTTCACGCCAGATTTTCCAGTATCTGGGCCTATTTTTGGGAAACTCGTCTCATCGAGATCACAGTCTTCAAGATGTGCCTTAAATGCGTCCCCCGTTTGGGGTTCTAGGTATCTTATAAGTGAGGGTGAGTCACACCCTGCATGGATACCTAGGCGACGTTGAGTACCGTTTTGGTCCTCTTTGGTGGTGCAATGGGGATTTAAGACTGCGCGACCGAAGATTCTCAGATGAGAAATGTTCGGTGGCATTCCATATGCAAGTTGCATTGGAGACTCTAACCTCCAGAGGGTCTTATTTTCATTTACGATGCAGCATGCAGAGTTTGCATGTCCCCATGCATCCATAGGCGATCGGGATTTAATGGACGTTCAGTCCATTGGAGTCTACTTTTCAGTGACTCTGCCGACCCATTTTGGGTATGAACATGCGGCACTTGTATGTTCATTTTCAATTCCCGTTGATTGGCAGTACTCTTGAAAAGACTGGGAGGTATATTTCCCAACATTAACCAGACTTATTTACAACATGTTATTGTCTGGGAAATGTGCCCGCAACATTTTTATTTCAATAGCTTTGGAAAAGCTAAGTTGCGGGTCTGTAGTAGACACACGTACGAATATTCTGAGAATGCATTTATCAGTACAGTGAAGTACTGAAATAGCCCAATATGGGTGGTGGATTTTATCCACATCTATCTCCTTGTATTCTTTTTGAGGAAGCGTGGAGATTCTTTTTCAACTTATCGTGGAGATGGCCTTGCAATTAGTTTTCCCTTATAGTAAGGGATGTGAGGGATTTTTTTTCCCTTCTGAAGAATCTTCTGGTTCTTCAAGTCATACCCATATGATAAGATGCGATGCATCATCACAAATCCAGGGTGGCCAAGTCCATCATGCCGGAGTAAAAACTCGGCTGATGTCGGGCACTTCAGGTGCTCCGTTTAATTCTGCTTCCTTTCTCCGAATCTTCGTATGGTGGAGGCCTATAAGGCTCTCAAAACGTTCAAGTGTGGATTTTAATCCTTTTTCTTGAGACGTTGCATACGGTAATAATTTTTTTTTCATTTACATTTGCTGTTTCCAAGTGGAATCCGTTGAAACAGATGTCCTTGAAACTTAGAAAGTTTCCTTTGGAATTCGGAGGGATTAGTGCATCCTTTATTTTTGTGTCGTTTGGGGGGCAACAGTGTTGCATTCCCTGGATCTTCAATATAGCCCTGATTTTGGGCTTTGCATTAAAAGATATCGTACGTGTTTATTGTCTACTAATTATTTATGAGAGCAGTTTCAAAAGATGAAACATAAAGGCACATGCATATTCAGATAGACATATTCATTTATTGTCTACTAAAATTTTTCAATCAAAACAGATTGCGTAATACAAAAGCTCTCATAACGTGAGATGTTCTAAACAATTTGCTAAGATAAAAGTAAAGGCTAGTCAAGCATGTCATTATTTTCGAAGTCGTCAGCTGAAAAACTTAACTGGAGCATCAGATGTCATTAGGTTTGTTTCAGCTTTATTTTTCTTGTTCTCTTTATACAAATCCTGGAGATGATGCGGAGTTCGGCACACTCTGGACCAGTGGCCTTTCATGCCACAATTTTGGCACTGGTCTTCCCATTCCCTCTTGGGTGGGGGTATATCATTTCTATTTTTGTTATTTTTGTGCCTCGTGAACTTCCGCTTACTTTCATTATTTCGCTGCTGCTGTGCATGGCCCTTGGCATTTTTCTGTTGACCCCCCTTCTGTGGTCTTTCTTTTCTTTTATTATCTCTCTTCTTTTTGAAAGAAGAGGAATGGTGAGCTTCTGGTAGGGGGGCAGTGCCGGGAGGGCGCATATTGTGAGTGGCGAGAAGAAGCTCTCTGTTTTGCTCAGCCATGAGTAAACATGACAACAGCTCAGAATACTTGGTGAACCTGTGTTCACGGTATTGCTGCTTGAGTATCGCATCTTTTTCATGGAAGGACGTATACGTCTTTTCCAGCATGCGATCTTCTGAGACATTCTCACCACACAACTTCAGGCGTGAGGTGATGCTAAAAAGTGCTGAGTTGTACTCATCAATGGACTTAAAGTCCTGTAGTCTCAGGTTCTCCCACTCATATCGTGCCCTTGGGAGTATAACATCTTTCTCATGTTTATTCATGTCCGCAAGGGCAGTCCATAGCTCAAATGGAACTGTGACCGTAAGGTATTCAGCCTTTAAGGTCTTGTCCACATGGCGGCGAATATAGATGGCTTGCGCCTTCTCTATATCGCTAACATTTTCTTTTTCAGTCACAGCAGCGATGAGGGACTTTGCCCGCAGGTGAAACTTTACATCTAGCTACCAGCTTAGATAGTTTCTACCTGATGCTTCCAGTACTTCGAAATTAACGCTTGCAATATTAGCCATTTATCTAGCAGAGCACAAACATGCATGAATTAATAATTAATCAGAGAAAACATTTTCATGCGGAGGCAATATTTAACAAAAAGCTAAATGTGTGGATCGGCCAGTCCCACAAGAAAGAGTCCAAAAAAGTCCACAGTCCAAATTATACAAATTTGCAGCTTAATGAAAATGAAAATACAACTTTGGAAACCCCGTGGGTCCCATATGATATCTCCATCTTCAAGCATGGCCTCCGTCTCCATGGAAGTTGGTCTTCTTTCTTTGACATTTACATAAATTCCTCACTACAATTTCTCTCAAAAATAAAAGAAAAGTGCGGGAAATAAACTGTGGGACTAAACGGCCGATCCAAAAACCACATTTAGCAATTCATGCAGAAATATTGTGCTCATCAACATTTTCATCAGACATTTTCATCACAGGCATCACATGCATTTAATATTCGCAGAGATGGATAAATAATTTAAACACTTAATAATTATTGGACCACTGGGCAACATCATACACCGTTAGGTTATGTTACTAACGGCAGAGCGGTCGCAGGATCTTCCTAATTATTAAATTTTAAATACAATGCACAACCACGCATATAATATCCAACAGAATATACCAGAGATGCAAAGCATGTAAATATGATTTTTGCAGAAAAATCATTACAATGCAAAGGTTGTAAATTGAATGGGTTTAATCAATTAAATTGATTAAGAGCCCAAAATAAACATTTTCTTTGTCAGATGGAAAAATTTCCCTCATCATCCCAAAAGCCCCCCCAAGAATCCCCAAAAAGTCCTCGCCTGCCCGATATTTGTCCCGTAATTTACCGTGATTTTTCACGAATATTTTGCCCTTAAATCCCCTTTTTAAATTAATTTTTAGGCTAACAAGTTGCCCTTTGAGGCGAGTTTATAGCCATTTGCCTCCCCCATTTTTTTTAAGATAAACCAGCCTGCGGGCCTGAAGCCCGCAGTCGACCTATGGGCTTCAGGCCCATATGCTTTTTTTTTTGAAATCTGTGGGCCTGAAGCCCACAACAGGTCTGTGGGCTTCAGGCCCACAGACTCTGATTTTTTTGTTTTTGTTTTTGTTTTTTTTGAATTCTGTGGGCCTGAAGCCCACAGATCTGCTGTGGGCTTCAGGCCCACAGATTTGGATTTTTTTTTATTTTTTTATTTTTTGAAACTAGGGTTTCATGTGTGGGGGGCCGGCGCCGGCGCCGCCCCCCTGCAGGGGGGAGCGGCCGCCGGGGCCGTCCCCCCTTGCGGGGGGGCGGCCCCCGCCCCCCCCGCAGGGGGGCGGCGGCCCCCGCCCCCCCGCAGGGGGCGGCGGCCTCAGGGGCGGCCCCCCCGCAGGGGGCGGTGGCCTCAGGCGGGGGCCGCCCCCCCTGCAGGGGGGAGCGGCCAGGGGGGCCGCCGCCCCCCTTGCGCGGGGGGGGGGGGGGGGGGGGGGGGGGGGGGGGGGGGGGGGGGGGGGGGGCGGGCCGCCCCCCCTGCGGGGGGAGCGGCCGGAGAGGAGGGAGGGGGGGGGGGGGGTTTCCGGTGAGGTTTGGGGGGGGGTCCGGTGACGGCTAGCCGCCGGAGGGGTCAAAATTAGGGTTTTTACCCTAAAAATTGAGTTTTTGGGATGAAAAATCCGTCATTTTCAAGGCGACGATGAATCCCCATGACAATCTTGCGAGATGTAGAGGAGGGGGGCAATCATACGTATGATTAAAAATATCGTTTTTTAGTATTTTTACCTCTATATCCGTCCTCCGGATATAGCGACGGTTGCTCGAAGCCCTACGCGGATGACGACCCTTGATGGAGGAAGCCTTGCACCGCGCCCGTGGATCTCCCGTCTCGCCTTCGCCTTCGCCTTCGAAACGAACGGAAAGAAAATTTTGTGGAAAAGAAAAATTTTTAGAGTCGTGCTGATAACGTGTTATGAATCAACTATTGAGGGGAGAGCCTTCAGGTCTATATTTATAGGCAATGGGGAGAATACAAGATGAGTTTACAATGATATGGGCCTATCTCTAGGATAGCCCAGAATCTCACACAACTACGGTTAAATACCTGTTCACAACAATTTAATCTTTTCTTGATATAATAACCTTTATTTTTTAATAACTTTATCAACTAGATCGCAGTGAATATCTCACTACAAACGTCTTTTTCATCAATAGGGGGAGGGGGGTTAGTTTGATAAGCACATATTCTTACCCGATCCAATAAGTATAATTATTGGGCTCAAATTCTAGACCCGAAAAATTGTCAAACCGGTGTAATTATGCCATCATGTTCTCGCATAGCATTTAATATATGGTCATAAGGCAAAGGCAACTTGAGTTTGGATCATATATGGGTTTTGGGTCTATAACCTGGGCTCTTACCCGATTCATTTGCAATCGGTACAAATATAGAGCGGCGCTCGATTTCTTTGTTTCAAATCTCAGCGGGATAGCAGAGGCCGATGGAGCGAAGGCTT
The DNA here is from genome assembly GCA_030789695.1 of Scilla litardierei. Lineage (NCBI taxonomy): Eukaryota > Viridiplantae > Streptophyta > Magnoliopsida > Asparagales > Asparagaceae > Scilla > Scilla litardierei. The sequence goes on from CM061133.1 coordinate 354,716,045, forward strand.
CCGCTGCCCATTTGATGGTAAAAATCTCCTCATATCCTCTTTAATCTCTCCTTACTTTTAAATAATCCATTTTCCTTTGATGCATCATATCTCTCAGCTAAAAAGATTATGGCTTCGTTGGTTCTAGGGTTTCGAGGAATCGATCGGGTTTATCTTCCTTATGCACAGCGATCGATGGGGAGAGAAGAGACGGAAACCCTAATTGTGAAAAATAAGCCCACGATTCGGAGGTCCAGGTTCACTAATCCTAATTTTTCATCTTGAGTAATCTTAATATTTCCCCCAATTTTACTGCCGTGGAACTTTTCAAGACGGCTCCTTTCTGAGTTCAAAGGATTTCGCGTTTATTGCAGTCAGATGCATCATTTATTGACCGAAGCACACACTCTCGTGTAAATTATCACAGTCGTTGACTCTAATTGTGGAATATTTTATTATGCAAGAAGTACTAATCAGGGGTTTTAATTGTTTGTTTTGAGCCAAAGTATCCAGAAATTTACATTCGTGTGGTATTATATGTAATCACTAGTCATAACCCGTGTCTGTGGGCACGGTTCATTTAAGATTTTCCCCCACGACATATTTGTTTCCCAAAAAATTATTAAAATTAAAATAACAACAAATTAGCGTAAAAATATTTAGCAGCACGGGCGCCTTCGACGCGGAACAACAAATTCGACGCAGCCGCCTTCGACACGAAACACCAAATTTGACGCGAGCGCCTTTGGCGCGAAACAAATAATTTGCGTAAAAAAACATGTGCCCGCGGGCACGTCTCAGTTACGATTTTCCCCGCGAAATCTTTGTTTTCCAAAAAATTATCAAAATTTAAAAGAATAACAAATTATCGTAAAAATATTTAGCGGCACAGGCGCCGCCTTTGGTGCGGAACAACAAATTCAGCTCAGACACCTTCGATACGGAACAACAAATTCGGCGCAGAACAACCAATTAGCATAGAACAAAAAATTCGGTGCTAGCACCTTCGGCATGGAACAACAAATTAGCAAAAAAACCGTGCCCGCGAACACGGTTCATTTAAGATTTTCTCTGCGAAATCTTTATTCCCCAAAAAATTATTAAAATTTAAAAGAACAACAAATTAGCATAAAAATATTTAGCGGCCTGGGCGCATTCGGTGCGGAACAACAAATTCGGTACAGGCGCATTCCACATTGAACAACAAATTCGGCGCGGGCGCGATAGAACAACAAATTCGGCGCCGGCGTGTTCGGCGCTGAACAACAAATTAGCGTAAAAAATCTGCAAAATTTTTGTTCCCTTAAAAATTATTAAAATGTAAAAGAACAACAAATTATTCGTAAAAATATTTAGTTGTACATGCGCTTTCGACGCGAAACAACAAATTCTGCGTGGACGCATTCGTGGCGAAACAACAAATTCGACGCGAAACAAAAAAATTTAGCAGGTGCATTCGGCACGGAACAACAAATTAGTGTAAAAAAATTTCGCGGGCGCCTTTGGCGCGAAACTGGTTCACTGACTGCTTTCAAAGTTGGACCAAATTTCAAAACTGGACCAAATTTCAAAGCTCACATTCATGGTTTCAAAACTCCATTCATTTCAAAGCTGGACCAAATTTCAAAGCTAGACCAAATTTCAAAGCTAGGCCAAATTTCAAAGCTCACATTCATTGTTTCAAAGCTTCATCTCAACCTTCTATTTTCCAAGATCAAATTTCAGCTACTCTTTATCTTGTCCTAGGCAGCCCTACAATTGAAAAAAGTTGTCAAATGTATAATAGATAGTTATAACACGTGCCCTCAAACACGTTTCATTTAAGATTTTCTACTGCGAAATTTTTGTTCCCCAAAAAATTATTTCCACAGCCAAAATTGCGCGGAATAACAAATTAGCGTAAAAATATTTAGCGGCACGGGCGATTTAGGCGTAGAACAACAAATTTGGCGCAGGTGCATTCGATATGGAACACCAAATTCGATGAGGAATAACAAATTAGCATAAAAAACTTCACCGCGGGAAATTATTTTCATCTTGTTGTCCCATGCGTCGAAGAGACGGTGGGCCCCACGTTGAGTGAGAGATCATTCGATCTGCAGCAGCATTCAATCTGCAGGATTAAGTGCACGATAAAGTTTTTCCCCCCAAATGCATTAATTGTGTGCACTCTGCTATTCTCCAGAAACTTTTATTCCTCAAAAATTTTAATTTTCCCAGAAATTTTAATTTCCCTAGAAATGTTTTAATCTTAGTCGTTCTTCTATCAACCGTTTTGTCATAGTCAGCTTGTCCTAATCAGCCCTAGGATTCAAAAACAGTTGTCAAATGTAACAATAATGAGAGCACACTCTTTTAGTGACAAATTTGTATAAAAATATTTGCTACTGAATTTGGAAAAAAGACGCTTGAGACCAGCAAAAGTATTAGTTTTTAAATCAAAAATTTTAAGCCTTGTAACTACAAAATTCAGGTATAAAATATATAAGTTAATTTTATCTAAACATTCTCCCATGTTTATCTTCTTACTAGTAATTGCCCGTGCCCTCCGGGCACGGAGGCAGTCGTCGCCCGGACGCAAATGCAGAGAGAGGCGGTCGCCAGAATGAAAAAAACATGGATGTGTGTGAGAGGAGGGTCGGAGGGAAAAAGGAGGAAAAGCAGGGACTAAAACGCAAAAAAATCACCAAAAACCCACCCCAAACCCAAGCACAGAACTCCACCCAACCTTCACGGGGCCTCCACCGGCGTCCCAGTAAGCAACCCAAAATATGACTGGGACAAAACTGCCACGTAGGACAAATTTAAAAAAAAGTCCTGTATTGTATAATAGATATGATCAGAACCCTTCAGTTTTTCTTGTGTAATTCACCGACTTCAACTTTTGTTCCGGAGTACTATTGTTGGGCATACTCTTTCCTCTTGTGTTTATTATGAACCAGTTTTCTTCCATCTGGTTTGTCATGGAGAAATATCTTTCTGTTTTGAGTTCTCGGTATATGCATCGCCTCTTTACTATTTTCGGTATTTACATCACTTCTTTGATGTAGAATGCATCCCTTTCATAAGAAGCGCCCCTTACTCCAACAATAACATCAAATGAACCCCAAATGAGAATTGCCAATAATATCATAATATAGATTTGGACTAGCTCTGGTACATTACTCAGGAATGAGTTTTGAATGAGTTTTGCAAAATTCATTGGTTTGAATACTTGGATGCAATAACATTGAAAGCATCAATATGATGGTAAGGACACCATATCACAAAATCAATCCAATTATGGCACTGCAGAGGTAACACCGGTTTGTGAGCTGACCATTTGCATTCCCGGCTCCACAACAAGCCCTGTGCTGGTATTCGAACCCCTAAACAAATAGTCATTTGAAAAATATCGATTGCTTGCAAATGTTGGTAATTATATTGTAAGATTTCTTATTTACTAACTTAACATTTATTATTCTAGTATTACATAATATTATAGTTGAGTAGTTATCAAACTATTCCTAATAACCACCTTGATGGAAGGAGTTGTCTATGGGGGGTCCTTACTTAACCAAATATTTTTTTGGATAATTTTACTTTCTTCCATCAGAAATTTATGCAAAGAATCGAGTATGCAAGAGAAAGGAAACAGAGTTTTAAGTGTCTTTGATTACTCATACTCTAATGAATAAAGATAAGATTATGAATTCATGTTTAGTATGTGCATGATAAATCTAACAAACATTTTAAATCATACCATATAGTTTAAAATTTCAAAAATTAGCGTCAGAGCCTAATTCGGTTCTTAATTATCACAATCCCACTCTTATAAGTAGATAATGATATAATTTTAAATTGTAAAAGAGATCTATATCTTAAAAGAGTTTGTACTAATGTAACATTAATTTAATGTGTTTATGCTTCATTGTAATTGATGAAAATGAAGTGTTTTGATCAAACAGAGTTGTAAATCAAATTTGGGATGAAGGCTACCATGATGATGAGACAGATTTGTAAATCAAATTCAGGCATGCCAACTTAATTATCTTTTCCTTTTGGATATATTCCATATTTAAATTTTCAATCAATGATAAATTCAATGTAACTCATCAAAATTTGTTGGTAGGGATATGTCTAGTCAAACCTACAAGCATATCACACAAGATCAAGAGAGAGAATCATCAATCAAAGTAAATAATAATCTTTCATACCAAAGTAAAATCCACAACCATTCATAAATAGTACATATAATACAAATCAAAACAAAAACTACAAAACTATCATCAAGATTTTTACTGGTTCCACCTAAATTGGTGTACATCCAGCTAGGGAGATCATAATCACATCTTATAAATTTGTACTACAATGCATATGTGTGTGGATTGCAATGAAATTTCAAGCCCTAATCAATCTTTGGTGATTTGGGGGGAGAAGAAACAAAATTAAGTTACAGTGGTTGCTCTCCATTTTTTGGTGGCTTTGTGCTACAGTAAACCATGAAGAAGTTCACAAACCTAATTATCAATTAATGGTTTAAATACATAGAAACTAAAAGAACCAAAAACTGCATGTGAATGGGACTTGAATACTAATTGGTTTCAGTACCAAAATAGAGCTTTAATCGGGTTCTACAAACGCAACCTGAATCCAAATATTATACTTAAAACTAATCCGGATTCTAAAAACCCAAAATATATGAAAGACCCGTGTATTCATATTACAATTTTCAATTCTCCACCTTAATACTAATACACATAAACACTTGAGCTAATCTATATCCTTATCATGTCCAAAACCTCCACATTCAAACCAACAACCTCATCATAAGTAAGGCTAAGATACTTGGCTAGTGAGCTTCTGATACGATCTGGAGGATCGATCAATTAATTTCAGATTTAAAAGAGGAAAAAATATAAAAAGAGGAATTTTTATAAGATTTAAGACGAAGAACAATAGATAAATTGGGCCTCTTTCGAGACGAAGCCCTATCTCCTAGCTTTGAATGAACGGATCAAAGCCTAAGAACCCTCACAATTGATACCTAGTTGTTCTTCACAAATAAGCATAATGAAATAAAATGACGGCTAGCCCTAATAAATAGAAAAAGATGGGATTTACTAATCTAGTCTGAAAAGACTAGAATACCCCTAGATAACTAAATCACCAAAGCCTAAGTATCAAGTGGGACCCGGGTGCGGCTTGCGGCAAGCGGGGCGGCGGCTAGGGGGCGTCCGCATCAATACCTCCCCCTAAAAGAGCCACCATGTCCTCAAGGTGGAGATCTGCCTTTGAAGGCCCCCGAGGGAAAACAGAGGCTAGGGTCACCTGTCAGAACCACAGTGCGACCCCCCTCCTGGAATTCCATCCTAAGCTGCTTCCAATTCATCTTCACCTCGCCCAACCCCCTCAGCCACTGCACGCCCAAATCACATCAATATTGTCCAACTTTAGGGGCAAGAAGTCCTCCATGATCTGCACTCCTTGTAAGGTCAGACTCAGCCCCCTGCACATCCCACTACTCTCCTCCCTCCTCCTTGTCCCTGAGAGGACCGTAAACGTCTCCAAGGTGCTCACCTGCAACCTATGACGATCCACCAAATGCCGAGAGATGAAGTTGTGGGTAGCCCCACTGTCTATGAGTACCGTCACCGGCGCGTCGTCCAATCGTCCTGACAACTTCATGGTATGGTTCGTGGTTACCCCTACCAAGGAGTTCAGGGACACCTCCGCTACATCCAGATGTGTGTGCTCAACCTCGCTCTCTTCCGTCATCACTGGCTCCCCACAATCTGCATACTCCCCCTCGTCCGGTTCTAGCACAATCTGCATCAGCCTGCTCGCACATCGATGACCGGGACTAAACTTCTCATCGCATCTGAAACAGAGGCCTGCAGCATGCCTCGCCCTCATATCAGCCTCAGTCATCCGTTTACCAGGGATCACTGGTCGGGTTTCCTCTCTCTTCATTTCCGTATCCACTGGTGCTACTGTAACCCCCGAAAGTGGGGCCGGTGTTGTCTGACTACGCTGGCCCTGGGCTCCCCAAGTCCCCCGAATGCGTCTCTCTTCTGCGTGCTTCTCCTCCGCCTTGTGGGCCAGGCGAAGAACATCCTCCAGTGTCCCCGGACTCTGCATCCTCAGCTCTGCTCGTATAGAGGGATTCAGCCCCCTCATGAAATTCCCAATCATCACCTCGTCGGTCACCCCCTTCACCCTACTATTCAGCATCTCGAACCTCTCCACATAATCCCTAACTGTCCCCTCCTGCCTCAAAGCAGATAACTGTTCATAGAAATCTCCCCCCGGGGTCTCCTGGAACCGGTCTAGTATCAGTGCAGACAGCTCTTCCCAAGTGCGAAAGGGGATCCGCGCCAGCTTCCATCTGTACCAGGCCAACGCCTTGCCCTCGAAATAGATTTCGATGGCCCTCAGAACCTCCTCCTCCGTCAACCGCATCACCTGGAAGTAACGCTCCGCCCGGTAGATCCACCCATCCGGATCCGTACCGTCAAAAATCGACATCTTCAGCTTCATAAGGCGGCGATTTGCATTGATGTCCCCCTGAGGTCCCCCATCTCTACCGCGGTCTCCCCCACAGCCGAACCCTCCGCCGACTGCCTCAACCGGTCCTCCCCCATCAACCCCGTATAACTCCTCCGGCCACGCGGGCCTCTCCCATGCCTCGGGCTGATAGTGGTGCCCTGGAAACTCCGGTGGTCGTGCGAACACGGGCCTCGGCCTCGTCGGAATGGTCTCTGCTCTCTAAAACTGGCCCGCTGGGGCCCCAATAGCCGTCCCAGAAGCCCATCCGCCCCCTACTGTCCCAGGGGTTCCCCCATGATGGGGTACGAACCCAGCCACACCCCCAAAAGGTCGAGACGTAGTCGCCGGGCCCCCAGGAGGGGCGGCCCAACCCACCGGGCCCTCGGAAGGCCCGGCCCAGCTCGCCGGGCCCCCAAATCCTCCCGCACCCCCGGATGGGGGTGCCGCACCCCCCGCGGCCCTGGCGGGGGGTGCCGCCTGCACCCAGGGCCCGTCGGGGGCTCTGGTGGCCCCGGCGGGCTCGCCCAGGCCTAGGAGGGCCTGGGGGGGGCTCGCCGGGGGCGCTGCGACCCCCGGAGGGCCGGGCGGCCTCGCCCAGGCCTGTGAAGGCCTGGGTTGGGCTGCCGGCCCTTGGGCAGGCCCGATAGGGCCTGCCGTTGGTTGAATTGACCCGCGTGGGTCTAGGGTTAGCCGCACAGCCCTTTTCGCCTCTTCCGCGCCGTCGTCATGATGTGGAAATTCCGCCGTCGTCTGCGTTTGTCCTAGGGAGGCCGATTCTAGGGTAGAATCTCCCCCCTCTTGGATCCCCTGGCCTCGATCCCATCCTTTCGCCACCGCGAGGGCTTGTATCATCTCTTTCAATTTCCGGAGATCCCGTCCTTGTTGCGCGGCGTCCGTTCTCATCCCCCGAAGTTCGATCTGGATGTCTTCTTGCGAGTGGGCGTGATCCTTGAGTGAATCCCCCACCGTTTTCTTCAATCCTTCGAACCGTTATTCGATCTCCCGATTGAGATCCTCCCGTAGCCCTTGAATCTTCTCATCGATCAAATCCGCCTTCGATCGTGTGCTTGTCGCCATTGGGATCTAGTGCTCTGATACCAATTTGATACGATCCGGAGGATCGATCAATTAATTTCAGATTTAAAAGAGGAAAAAATATAAAAAGAGGAATTTTTATAAGATTTAAGACGAAGAACAATAGATAAATTGGGCCTCTTTCGAGACGAAGCCCTATCTCCTAGCTTTGAATGAACGGATCAAAGCCTAAGAACCCTCACAATTGATACCTAGCTGTTCTTCACAAATAAGCATAAGGAAATAAAATGACGGCTAGCCCTAATAAATAGAAAAAGAGGGGATTTACTAATCTAGTCTGAAAAGACTAGAATACCTTTATTTAGAGTTTACATCCAAACTCATCGCATCCCCATCGTTTATAAAGTCTTTATATACAACATGCAATGCATAAGCTAAATTCATATATTCATCATAACTATAGTATTCTGGGATTTTTATGTTGTGGCATCCCACTCTACTTGCAATTGAATCGGTTATAATTGTTATATGATTCTTTCCTTGACTAAAAGTCCTACTACTACTAAAACTTTCTTTATTGTAGTAATACCTTCATATGAATTAATACTCATTATCATTAATCCCTGTCCTTTTACTAAGTCCATGTCAAACCAATGATTTGGAATATATATACATCTACATCACTTGGTACATCATTACCTTTACTTGTTTCGGTACTTTCGGAAGCCTTCATATCATCTTTCAACATCACCGCCTCATCAAAGTTTATATACCAATTAATCAAGATCATCTTTATATAAACCTTTATATAATCTTTCAACACTAAACCTATTAATCATTAACACCATCTATGCAACCATCTATACACACTTATTTGATCATGGTATCAAGTTTATCATTTTTCTCATGAATATATACCAAACTTCCAAATACCTAAATACAGTCTAACTCAATTGATTTGTCCTTCCAAACTTCATTTGGAATTTTACTACTGATAACTGATGATGTGATTATATTACTCAAATATGATATGATCGATATGGTTTCGGCCCAAAACATCTTTGACAATCCAAATATCAACCTCAAGCATATTATCTTCTCAATCAATGTCATATTCATTATCTTTGCTACGCTATTAGACCGCAGATCATTCGGTACAATGAAATAGCTCTTTATTTCATGACTATTATAGAATTCCTTAAAGTCATCAGAAATAAGCCTGTTACCATTATCAGATTTATACACTTCTAATTTCTTACATGTTTGATTTTCTACAAGAACCTTTCACTCCTTGAACTTTACTAAGACATCTGATTTCTCTTTCATCGTATCACCCAAACCTTTCTTTAATAATTTTCAATGAATGAAATGAAATACCTAGCGCCATTAAGAGAGTGAACTGATATAGGACCATAAATATCGGTATGCACATATTCAAGAATGCTTCTCATGTCATGCTTCATCTCATAAAAACTCAATTCGTTTTATTCCTAAGGATACACTCCTTACTAAACTCTAGTTTTTAAAAATTCATGCCTTTCATTAAATCCTACTTGTTCAAGTTTTTAAACTTTTCTTCCTAATATGTCTAAGCTTGAGATGCTATAATCTGGTCGAATCTACATCATATGAACTCTACACACTAGAATCACCGATGATGGTTGTCTTTTCCAACAAATATTGGTTCTTGACCTTCCCACCTGTCATAACTATTATCAAACCATATCAAACCCTTCGATATCTTAAGAGCTCTCTTTTCCCTCGTCACCTTACAACCTAATGAAAAAGTTCATGCATTCAATTAAGATTAGATAGTCTTTTTAAAAACATAGTATTTTATAAAAAATACAAATAGATACTATTTTGTAAGTAGATTGTGTATTTAAAAATGAGGAAAAATTAACTTCTTTTATTTTTAAATAGATACAATATTAGAAAGAAAAGTATTTAATTCTGAAATTCTTTAAGGTCCCGGGTTGAACCTTTAAATTTTATTAATTAAACTTTTTGAGGTGAGGACTTAAGTCGACCAGTCTTACCCCTCATACAATGGCAAAAAAGAACTAGACTACAAATAAAAAATGATAATACAAGTAAGAAATGAAAATCAATCGTGTTGTATCCAGTGTTTTAAATATCGGATATCGGTCGCGTATCGGCCTAGAAAATTTGATATCGGATTGCGGATATCGGGGATATATCGAGGATATTGACTAAATATCGGAGTGTCATATCGGAGACTTAAAATGATGACATATGCAAGTATAGATGTATCTACGATGATATAAACTATACTAACTCAAATAAAAGTATGTTTTGCTTATACTTATCTTGTTAAACATGATTATTGAGGATATTGACTAAATATTAGAGGGTCATATCAGAGGCTAAAAATGATGTCAAATAAACCCAAAACTGGAAGGAAAAAAATTCAAAAACCTGAAAAACGGACTCGACTACTCACTTTGATCGGAAAACACTCTCTTGCACAGATTGAATGCCGAACGTCGAAGCTCAATCGATTGTCGCTGGAAATTTTCGCCGGACAGAGCTGAGTGGAGCGGCATGAGGACCGGAGCGTCGAGAGGAGCGGACCATCGTGATTAGATTTAGGGCAAAACAACGAGTATCCCTAAAACCCCCGATGCCTCATCGTTTTAAGTAAATGATTTGGGTCGAGTGACTCGGGTCGGATCCACTTTTAAGTGGACCGACCGCTAACTTTATTTTAAAACACAGTGAATTGCGGCCGATATTTTAAAGGGATATATCGGCCGCAACCCGATATTGCGGCGATATTTCCCCAAATATCGAAAACCGCAATATATAAGCATATAACGTATCGGCCTAGTGATAAAACCGATATTGCGGCCGATATATCGGATATCGGTTCGATATTTAGAACACTACTTGTATCTCTTTTTCGTCTGAGTCTTCGGAAAGGTCCTTTATATCTTGCAAGAGGTTTTCAGCATGAAACCAAATCTTCGCACAAAACGCTACTTCAACCATATCTTCCTTCAGCCTGAACCTCTTATCGATCAGAACGTGATCACCTGCACTAAAAGCAGACTCCGAAGCAACAGTAGATATATGAACTACTAACAAATCACGAGTCATGATGACAAGAATTGGATACGAGATTCATACCCTTTCCATCAGGCTAGAGTATCAATAGTCTCATCATCCAATTCTGCATTAGTAAAAGGAAACAGATTTGCTAAATACTTAGGCATTTCACTAGAAGAACTATTTGTCTTTTTTGTTTTTTGTTTCTTCTTACCTAAAATCTATCAGATCCTACTTGAAGAAGAATTATTAGCATGAACAGAAGAAGTATTTTAAGACCTATCGAATCTAGTCTTATAAGTTGCAAAAATTTTCTTAAGCTAGTTTTAAACATAGCTATAGGTTCCTTTAAGGGAAATCTCATGTTTTCCCAATGGTATCGAGGAGTCAAATGATTCGAGCACATAGACCGTTGAGGATTGCATCGAGAATCTAATGGCTTATGAAGTACTGCTTCAACATAAGAAGGATTGCGGCCAACCTCAAATCCCTTGTTTAATGAGAAGTCTAAGCCACCGGGGATTGCAAAGCCACTGAGGACAAAATTGAGTAGATGAAGAAGTTCAAGCGCTCCACTAGTGAGGATAAAGGCGATGATGAGAAAAGCGAGGTTAATGGAGATTTTGCAGAGCTTGCACATCAACTCATGAAATACAGGAAGAAAGTTCATGGTAAGGATTTGTCAAAGTTTACGAAAAATTCTAACAAATCCTTTGCTATACGTGTTAGGGAAAAGGACATTTCTATCGAATGCTCCAACAAAAGAGAGACAAAGTATATGACAAAAGGGAAGAAGTACTACAAGACCAAGCACAAACCAAAGAAGAATCTGACCTTGATTGGAACTTGTGATGAATCATCATCGTCTGATAGCTCAAGTGATGAAGAAGATGAGCGTGAAAAGAAGAATGAGAAAGTCAATCTATGCTTCATGGCAATGGACGATGCTATTTGCTCATTGTCTACCAATGAGGAGGTGGAAGGGTGGGTCACCTCGAAGGATGTCATCCATATTACAATTAATGAAAGGACCAATTCCGTAGCACCCACCGAGCATGTGGATTTCATGGTGTTCAAGGCCGATGAAGCTTTTTTGCTCAATGTAACGACCCGTTCACCAGGATACCCGTAAAGTACGAATCCGTCCCAAGTATTTCCAGATCAACGAGTGTTACGTAAAAAGAGAGTAAAGAATTGAGTTTAAAAGAATCTGCAGGTCACTACGCATGTGCTGAGAAGTACAAGTAAAGCTCCATCTTAAAATATCACAGAGAATTAAACAAAGGTACACATATTTCTTTTTATTAATACAATGATACATCTTTTACATACATCATTTCTGAACAAGGGTACAATGGTAAAACCCAAAAGAAATTCCCAAAACCCACAAAAGGTAAAAGTACTCCCACTTTATACAAAAGCACAACTCACTTCCTAACTACTCCTGGAAGTACAACTGGACCAAACTACAATATGAGGCTCCATCTCTGAGTAGCTCCTGAGTCTAGCCCTGCTATGATAATCATGCTTCTAGACCTAGAAAGTAAGGGTGCATGCACGTCAACGCGTGACACAGTAGGATTCCTAACTAAGCTAGATAGGACCCAGTTTAGAACCGAACTACCTATCTAGGAATGATGATCTAACAAGTAAGGGTCACAGAGCATATAAAAGTATTCACGACATGCCATGCAAGTTTTTTAAAAGGGGAATTTGTAGAACATGTATACGTAACCATATTGTAATATGCAAGTGCTGGAAGTAAACAGAAGAACATGTTGACATGAGATAACAGAATATATGAATATGTCATGCCAAGTAAGAGCTGAAATTAAACTGTAAAACATAATTAACATGAGATAGCAACATTTATGAAATGGAAACAGTTGTACTAAGTTAATAGTTTACATGTTTGGGAACCCACATAAATCGTGGGACACTTAATGAGCCGAACTTTACCCAGAGTGGGTGAAAAGTGGTACCTCAACCAGCGACACGAGCACTGGAGGGGCCTCTCGTAACTCTCCTTACGGGAGTGAGACAATTTTCAGGTTTTATCGGGACAAACGAGAAAATTATCAATTATCTAATGGTGCAACACGAGTATACCACTGGCCTATCTAACTCTAGCTAACTCCCGCTCTCAGGAGCGCGAATGAGAATCAATCTACGTCTACACTTAGCCAACTCACTCGCTCAGGAGTGCAAGTGGAAGTCTCAGCTGTGTCTGCTCCTTAAGACCTACTCTTTACACGTGTTCCTCCATACCCATATCTAGAGCTTCACCCATTTTAGAATGGACTGAAGACTCTAGACATATTCTCTCATCTCACTCTTACTTTCATTGTATTATAACATTTTTACTTTTAGTGATCTTAATACCACTTCCTCGTTTCTAATGGATATCCTTTCATATCTACGTATCATCATCATATACCTTCCTTTTTCATTTTCATATGAAAATCTCCTAGGAATTAACATGCTTTATTTTCTTGTATAGACGACATGATTATAACATGAAATTCACAATTTTACATAGACTTCTTTGTATATGAACTGAAGTGTAAATTATCACATGAGTAACATCCATAGTAAGGCATTCATGAAGCATATAACACAACAACAAATAGTAACAAGTAATCAAATTGAAGTTCTGTTAACTTAGGAAGCAACATGATATCCTGTTTCAGATTTCCTGTAGATTGACCCCATGTTCATCTGTGAATAACACTTATTGTAGACTGTATTAAATTCTGAAAAAAATATATTTCTAAAGGTTATCAAATTCTACACCATGTCCATATATAATATCATGTATATGTCAGCCAACACCTAGAGTTAATAGAGCTTGGACTGTGACATAGCAGATTTCAACCAGTTTGTACACACTTCACTAATTCAACTATAATTGCCATTGTAGTTGACCAAAGTTGGAGTTCTTGGACATTTTTTATATCCACTCTTCCTGAACTATAATTGCTATGTTGAGCTTTAAACTCAGAACTGATTGGAACTATAGGTAATTTATTGATTAAGTTGAAACAGAGATCAGCTTTTCTGCAGATTTTTTATCGGTTACCATTTGGCCACTATAATTCACACATTCATGATTATTTTCTGAAATTGATGTGGCGATGTAAAACTTGCATATCTACAACTATGTAGTTGTAAGTTTCTTGAAATTCTTATTGGAACTAGTTGATAACAGATCCACACAGCCGTATGGCAAAGTCGACACGGCCGTATGGACTAGTTGGCTGGAAGAGGGCACACGGTCGTATGATAAAATCCATATGGCCGTGGGGAATTATGGATGACACGGCCGTATGATGCTTTCATACGGCTATGTGAAATTTTAGTGGTGCAACCTTCCGGTCGTATCTAAGACTTAGACTTCTCAGAGTAACACGGGCGTATGGTTTTAGCCATACGGCCGTATGGTACTAAATTTCTATACGCGGTCGTTCTACGACCGTGGGATTACTATAGGAGCTAACGACCACCATACGGTCATATGAAAAGTGCCATATGGCCATACGGTTTCATCTGCTATCAAGTTCGACAGCGACAAAGTCAAAACTTACGCGATTTAAACTAAAGCCCATCTTATTTGATTATGATCCTACCTCTGCAAGTCCACCTAGAATTCTGGAGCCTTTTTTCTCCGTGAAGACCCTCTAACGCTTAACTCCATCTTCTTCTCCAAGGAATCGAACGGGTTAGGGTTTGGGGAGAATTGGATCGTTGTGTTTTAGCCTTGGCGTAGTGGAAAAACAACAGCAGGGGGTTATTGGGTGCGTGAACTGGGAAGGCTGAGAGAGAGGGTTCTTCTTCCTTATTTTTTCCTTTTCTTCCTCCGATTTTTCTCTTCAAATTTCCTTTTAATCTCCTTCTTATCCACCTCATGCTTCCCTAATTCCTTCTTAGGCTGCCACCTAATGGGTGTTAGGTGAGAATCATTTTTGTGATGCCACATTTCAATGATGAAGTGGCCAACCATGGGGTTTTAGGATTTTGATTTAGATTAAATTGAAATACATGGATAATACTTCGCACATGACATCATATACAAGTATTCTTTTAAATACGTATCATTTAATAATTCTAACAGAAGCTATAAAATTTATTAAAAATAATCTTAATCTCACAAAAATTAAAGGAAAATATACAAGGTCTCTCAACAATTTATACGCATATTTGTATGACCAAGAATACGTATTTATACACATATATGAATTTTGGGGTCATTACACTTAACCTCAAGCTCAAGCAAGGATGCAGAGGGGGAGGAGCCCGGGCTATCAAATGAGGAGATTAACTTCCACTATGTCGAGTTAGCCAAAGGTATAAATAAACTAATGCTAGCTTATTCTTCTTTGCAATTTAAATTTGATGATGCTATGATTAAATTGCATGATTTTGAGGTATCTAATGTAAATGCTACTATTTCTACTAGTGTAAATAATAATGCCATGCATATATGCGACACTAGTGAGAGAGAGACATTACTCTCTCAAGTTAAGGATTTGAACCTAATAATTGATGATTTGAAAGTTCAAAACCTTAGCTTAAAAGCTCGCAATCGACAACTTTTGGTGAAATGCGAAGAGGAATCCCGTAATCTCAAAAGCTTCGTTTGTGCTAGGGATTCACTCCGCGATTTGCTTGGACAACAACATCCGACAAATCATAGGGAGGCTTGGGTTTTGAGTCAAATGTGGTATCTAAACCAAGCTCTTCATCTTCATTTGGTGTAAAATCAAGACCTATTGTTAATGCACCAAAGAAAAATAACCATACTTTTTATACAACAATACCATTCATTAGCAGCATGTAACACACTAGGTGGTAATGAAAAATGAATATGCTTCATTTTATGCCAAGAGGCAAGCCCCTCACATTTTGCATGCAAAGAAAAATTTTTCTACACGTATGCATGTCACATCCACAAATCTTGCTAAGGCAAAACCTTTGCCTAGGAAATCAATGAATCTTTGGATTCTCATTAATGTTAGTGTGCAAGAGAGGGATAGTTACATCAACTCCTTGGTTAGGGATGTGATCACATCGTGTGATTATATTAGGAAATCAAACTCCTCTTGGGGTTGGTTCCTTAATGCTTAGGTTCCCCACACATGTGCTTGATTGCATGGATATTATGTTTATATGTTTGTATTTATTGCATACCCATCATTTGTGCGTGATTTTCACGATTCTTTCAAACTTTTTCATGAAAATGAGACTTAGGTGGATTTCTATGTCATATATGCATTTTTATCCGTGTATATGACCTATGTGGAGATTTTATGCTATATATTTCAAATTAATTTGAAGCATATTTTCATTTCCTTGATGATTTTGAAATATTTCCAAACATTATTGGATATTGTTTCAATTTCATCTTGACATTGTTGATGGTATGATTATTTGTATACATCAATGTCATGTATCAATGTATATGCTTGATGTTTTATATCAGTGCATTGATACATTTTAGGCTTATGACTCCATATTTGTTTTAACTCATAGAGTCAAAGTTTGACCTATTCTATGATCAAGGGGAGTGTGGAATAGTAAATTGATACATATTTTATATTCTTTATTTGGTATCAAACATCTCCATCTCTCATGTCTATTGTCATATTTTTTTTGAGGGAGAGACATTTATGGGGAAGAGTCTATAGGGAGAAAGTCCTCTATATCTACCGTCTCTATGTCCACCTTTTTGACAATGACAAGAGGGAGAGAGAGGTGATCATGTAAAAATATGGATGCATGCATGCATGATTTATCTCATTTAGCATGTTTTTATATAATGCCTATTATATGCATTTTGCCTTCATTTCATTTCAATTGATTACATTTGGTATGCATATAAGTAGGGGAGCATTAGTATGTTTTAATGTCTATTTTTACATATTGTGTGTCATTTAAAAAAGGGAGAGATTGTTGGATATTGACCTTTAAGTCCAATATGGTTTTGATGATGATGATCACATTATATGATTACTAATGTCTCAAAGTGTTTTAGTTTCAGATAATTAACAATGTTTACATCAAGGGGAGACAAAACAAATGGTGATGGGTTGATGAACTTAAGGCATGTAGCATTGGACTAATGAAGTCATGAAGAATCATATATCTCAATGAATATCTTTTATGATTCTTTATGTATTTTGCTCTTTATTTAGTAGAATATATGTATGTCTTGATTAGATAGATACTCACATTCATTCATGACTATTTCCAGCTTAGTGATTCATAAGAACTTTCTAGAATCCATTCCAATATGTTCAATGCCAAAACACTCTAAATTATGCTTTCTGCCTATCACCAGGCATCTGGAATACACTCACCAGACGCCTGACGTATCTGTTTTTGAGATGGCCAAAACCTAGGATTACCAGCAGTCTGAAGTTCATACACCAGGTGTCTGCACAGTGGTACAGACGTCTGGTTGATGAACTTCAGTCGATTGATCAGTGAGACTAGTTTTTCTTGACTCTCTGTATTTCTGTTCCACATTTGTCAGGATGTCTAAAGAAGACTTGGCAGACATCTGAACAGTGAATCGGTCGACTGGTGTTCAGAGTTTGGCCTTTAGCGTGATTCATGACCAACTCGTGACAGCCGTCTTATGAAGGAGGACCAGACGAGTGCACAATATATCAGGCGTCT
Organism: Scilla litardierei; assembly: GCA_030789695.1. Classification (NCBI taxonomy): domain Eukaryota; kingdom Viridiplantae; phylum Streptophyta; class Magnoliopsida; order Asparagales; family Asparagaceae; genus Scilla; species Scilla litardierei. Next base: position 354,733,334 of record CM061133.1, read on the forward strand.
GGTCACCTTTCATCAGACGTCTGTACGCTGAGAAATCTACCCGTTTATAGCCATTAGACAGCTTTTTCAAATGACAGTTCTTGGTTTTTGTGCCCAATTGAGAGAGTATTTATGTACCATTGTGTAGGAGTTTTTGGCAGCAATTAACGCACAATAGAGATTCATTCTTGAGCCAAACCTAAAGAGAAAAGCTTTCACTTTCATCTTCTCTCCCATTTTCCTTTGAGCCTTCTTCATGTTGATTTGATCTCTAAGCTCAAGGGAAGTCCACAAGTGCTTCAAGCTTACATTCATCACTTGAACAACCACACTTCATTGCATCTACACTTAAAGTTCATAAGTTCATTTAATCAAGTCAATAGAAAATGTGTATTTCTATTTTGTTTCATTTGAAACCTAGCTTCCGGGTTGTGGAAGTGTCTTCTTTGGAAAGAGAGGTGAAACGTTTGGAATAGGGTTTGCAATCTTGGAAAAGATTGTGTGCTATCTTGGAAAAGGGTGGCTCTTGGAAAAGTGTGAGTTGTATTGAGTGGCTTGGAAAAGCCTTATTGTGCAAAACCACGATACTCTGGAAACGTGTGGGATTGGAGTAGTCATTTGCCAAACCAGGATACACTGTTGTGTTTGATTTTGTTTCTCTCCTGTGGTTTGTTGCTAATTATCTTGATTTTAGTTTTGCATTTGCAAGTATTTTTAATTAGTTTATTATTGTGCCATTACACTATTCACCCGCTTTAGTGTTTTGTTGCCTAGTAGTGCATGGTTTATTCCACGGTAATGATCCTACACTTATGAGGTCGATGTAAGAATTGGAAAGCTGGCCTATCACTTAAAATTACCGTCGACCTCCGCTATATGTCTTGTCGTCCATGTCTCGCAGCTTCGTCAGGCAATTGATGATCACACACCTTCGTCTACTTTACTATTGACCTTGACGGATGGTATGGAAGTGATGCTTGAACCGTTTGACTTGAAAGTTTGCCAAGAAAGTTCAAGTACCAAAGAAGTGCTGATCCAGTGTGTCATGCCTTGCTCCCCTGGGGCATGACTGTTTTCATGCAAAGCAGGTCCTGTAGATACCAGTGAAAACAATGCAGAAATAGTAATAAATAAATATACTCATTTTATTCCATATCATTCATCACAAGGTTACACGTTCTGATACAAGGATACAGAAATACAAACTCTCAATTGGAAAGGAAATACATGAAAAGGAAATACATGAAAAGAAAACAACAAAGTAACACTCATCACTCGACCTAAGCTCAAAACTTTGCTTCCTCGATAGGAAACTCTGATCCCTCAAGTGCCTCAGTATACCCCTGATCCGCACATACCGAAAACAACAAAAGATTGCAATGCCAGCTTAGTGGTAGATTGTAACCTTCTAAGCTTACGAGTAAAGCAAGACAAAAGATATATATGTGTGTGTGTATATATATAATAATGACAAGTTACTAAAGTACTGAAACGTAACAACCTATGCACAATTATAAACAATTGGATGTGTCGGGTAAAGTAAAGTACTGCTGAAACGAAACATAACGTATATCAAAGGGAGTTTGATGGCACTAATTCTTTAGAATGTTGTTATATTTAATTAACCATTCTAATTGGTGACTTGTAATGGAGAGTACGATGTGCAACCCGGAGACCACCTTAGACCACGGGGAGCTATCCCGAGCCGAGTCCAAAAACAAGGAACTGGAGGGGACTCAGGATCCGTATAACAAGGAACAAGAAAGGGATCCTCACAGATACATGCCTAAAACATAGCTTCAATCGCTTTCATACACTCTCAATTATAAGTTTTCCAAAATCCAGCGAGTCATGTGCGATGTTGTTAGTGTCAGTGTGTGTGTGTGGGTGGGGGGGGGGGGGTCGTGTGCAATGTACCTGTAATGTACTATTTTCTAGATGTATAGTTGTTTCTAGGTTGCACGCCAACAATGTCTATGTCAGGTATTGCCATGATTCCCATTAATATCTCGGTTAAATACTATCTTGAAATCACAGTTTAAGGGTTTCCCATAACGATTTAAGTTTCTAATTCATGTTTTCAACATGAATATACATGTCAGGTGTCAACTCCAGTATCAAACCAAGAATCACTTTATTTCCATGTATAACTACTAAACTGTGTAATTTATATATATGATCACTATTCTAATTTATGATAACTAGTTCCAGGATTTCACAGAAACTTAACATTTACTTGTTCACATGTTGAAGTTGCAATCAATATAAAAATAAAACTAACTGATGTTACCTCTACTTCTACACACTAGCATATGGAAGCAACGGAAGCTGAATTTAATATAAAAACTTAATTTTACATTACAACTGAATTTTAAAATGAAACTGAAATTTAAATGAACTGAAATTTAAACTAAAACTGTATTTTAGAATTAGCTGAAATTTAATTTTTTTGAAATGTGGCAGGAAAAAATCGTAAGTATAGGGATCAGATTCAATACGGCAACCTGAGCAACCAATACCATCTATCAGCCTAAAGGGGTTTTCACAGGTCATCCGCAATGTATGAAGGAAGCCCGCATGCAATAATAAAGGCAAGCCCAGGATCTGACAGTAACCATGCAGAACTCAAAATAACCCAGTGGCCGAACCAAGAAAGTAAACCACTAGACTGGGCCAACCGGATGTTAGCATCAGGCAAGGTTCGAAAGGAAAAAAAAACAGCAACAACAAGGCCATGAAACTACAGTGGCAGATCGAGCCCAATACTAACAGAAACTAAGCTTGGAGAAAAGCACACGGCTAAAGCCCACCAAGATCAACCGCATGATCAAGTCCAGGAAGTGACAACCGATTGCAGTGCCTGCACATAACCCACGGCAACGACCCGCAATAAACCCCCCGACGGCCAACATCCATTTCATCCGAAAATAAAAAACAGAATCAAGGGACAATACGAGGGTCACCGTGAAGCCAAACCGTTGCCGTAAAGCCTCGGATCATCGATGAACAATCCACTCAACGAGAACTCATCATCCTATCGCATAACAAAATCCTAACGAATTTCCAACTTCTTAAACAATTAAAAATTGAGAAATAAACATGGAAAATTAAATGGAAACTTGGATCGAAATAATCTACCGTTCATCGTAGATGGCCAAATCCACGTATCTCCTCGTCCAAGTCCTCCACCAGTGAAGGATGACTGCTTGATCCACGGGAGGGAGCGAAGCGAATAGATCAAACACTAAATCTAAAGAAAATTGAGCCGAAACTCATTAACTTAGAGGAAAGCTTTTGTTTTTTTTGCACAAAATCCCACGAAGAAGAAGAATGAGAAGAAATAGATGTTAGAGGGAGCCGTTGGGAGTGATCATGGGCAAGAACGTGGTGAAATACTCACGTAACTGAAGGAACGAAGCGACGACTAAGGTTTCGTTCGTTTCGAAAGGAGAGAGAGATCTGGTGCTGCTCGATGAAGAATGCATGATGAGATATTTGTGGTTAGTGAGTAAAGGAAAAATGGGCTAGGGGTTTAAGTTGGAATTTAATTGGGCTTGGGCTTATGGCTAAGAACAAAATGAAAAGAGAGAGAAATAAGAAAAGGAAAGGAAGAGAGGAGTGGGCCGAGCCTTTGGCTGGGTTCGGTTTGGGCCAAAAAATAGAGAAATATAGAGAAGATGAGAAAAGAGGAGAAGCAACAGGAAAAGAAAATCAAAGAAAAATATATAATAAAATCTCAAAATTATTTATAGTAAAATATAGACCTTAGATTTCTTGACTACTGTAAGTAAACTTTCATCCACCAGTATCCATATGATAGTCAGTTCAATTAAGTACTTTATATGTAATTTTTATACACTCAATACTGTTTATGAGGCTGTTGCGAGGGCCTGCATGAGTCAACACAAAAACAATGTCATGCCCGCTCCTTTGAGACGTGGCTGTTTTCATGCAAAGCAGGTCCTACAGATACCAGTGAAAACAATATAGAGAGAGAGCAAAAAATAATGATACTCATTTTATTCCATATCCTTCATCACGAGGATTACAAGTTCTGATACAAAGAAACAGAAATACAAACTCTCAGCTGGAAAGGAAATACATAAAAAGAAAACTACAAAGTAATACTCATCACTTGACCTGCGCTCAAATCTCCACGTCCTCGATAGGAAACTCTGACCCATCGTACTCAGGTGCCTCAGTATACTCCTGATACAAAGGCATCTCTTCCAATGCAGACGCCAGACGTTCAGAGGCCACTCATGGAAGAAGTGCGGTCTACAGAAGTTCAGAGGGGGAGCAGAGAAGAAGGACAGAATCTAGAAGTTCAGATGCCACTCAGAGAAGAAGTACAGACTTCAACAGCATCAGTACAAAATTTGGTTTTATGTAATAAATATGTTCATATATATAAATAATACAGGACTTGTGGATAAGTTTCAAGTGCAAGTTAGAGGAAGTTAGTGGAGCAGTGAATCCTGCATTTTGTCATTTTGGTGCACCTTACAATGACTTTTTAGTGACACCGTGAGATATATTTTGTAAACCATGACAATGACTTTTTTAGTGATAAGCTGCCAGAAGTTTGTAATAGACGACACTGTGTTCTTCATGGGTGTGATTATGTATTCAACAGACAGTTTGTACCTGAATGTGATATATATGCTTTTATTCTCTGCCATTTGGGGTTTTTCATGCGGGTGATTTGCATTCAACATAAATTGTTGTATCAGTTCACTGGAGCTGTCAATATATATGCAAGATATATGCGGATCGGTTCAGTGGAGATGTCAATATATTATGTGAGATATGTGTGTATTGGTTCACTTTATATGCGTATCTGTTCTGGAGATATCAGTTCACTTTCTACTGTGAGATATATGTGTATCAATTCACTTTATCAACATATCAACATATTAACTGGAGCTGTCAGTTATATGTGTATCAGTTCTGGATCTGAATCAATTTGTCAACATGCTTTAGCACCATATGTTTTACTATGATAAATGTTCTGGAGCTAATTAGCAATGTATCAACATGCTTAGAAGTGTTTTGTAGCTCATTGCTAATGTATAAACATGCCTTATCAAGCTCTGGCAATGTGTTTCCATTTCAGTGCTCATGTGTATCTATTTCTATGTTACAATGTCAATTTCAGTCTGTGCTGTTGTTTTAGTGCAATATGTAATGTGGGTTTTGTGCAATATGTTATGTAATTGGCAGTGTTCTGGCATATATCACTGTTCGGGCAGTGTTCTGGCATATATAAATTTACCAAAATTCTTCCAATTGGTAGTGTTCTGGCATATATCAATGTTCTGGCATATATGTAACACAGTTCATTGGCAGTGTTCTGGAGCATATAATTGTTCTCCAGCTGAATCAATTTATCAAAATTCTTTCAATGTTTCCACTGTGTATGCAGTGGACTGTATTTGTAAGCTGAATCAATTTACAAGTGTTCTCTATCTCTGGCGATGTGTTTCTGTCAATGTGTTTTTAGTCCAATGCTCATGTGTGTCCATTTATATGCTACAATGTGTTTGCAGTATAATTTCATTTTCATTTTCAAGCTCATCAATTTTCATTATATATTGTTCAGGAAAGAAAAATAGAAGATGAGAATATGTAGGATGCACTGGCTGTTTGTAATATGTAGGATTCAAGATGGGAATATGTAGGATGCACTGGCTGTTTGTAATATGTTTGGGAATATCTAGGATTCATCTTCAAGCTCATCAATTTTCATCTTCAAGCTCATCAGTTTGTAATATGTAAGATTCATTGGCTGTTTGTAATATGTGTGGAGCAAAATTGTATATGACAGTGTTTGTAATATATGACACTGGTTGTTTGTAGATTCCCCTAATTAGATTGTTGGAGTGAGATATATTATGGGTTGTGTTATGTGTTATGTATTATGGGTTGTGCAATCTGCTACCTAATAAGCATCCTTCTATGTCATCAATAAAAATAAACTCATTAGTCATCTTATAAAAACATAGATTAGAGACAAATTACTAAAAGATTCTTAACATTTTTTCTTCACCATCGATACATGGATACAAGGTTTAAGAAGCATGATGTCTTAAACACCTTTTTTTTTTCAACATCACTAGATCTTGTTACTTATCAACAATATCATGAGAAACATAAGATCGATGAGTGAGAACAATCCATACTTAATGGATTTGTGCATAGTTAGAATTCTCTCAATTTTCATAGTGCTTCTCTCTAACATCCCTATTGACTTCTCTAATCGATTCTCTCTTTCTAACAGCCTTCTCTCTGACAATGCATGTGAAGAAATGTCCAACCTGCATCTTCTCTCATTCTCATCTATTAAGTGCAATATCATCCGTCTTGACCATTTCGAGTGCGGTGTTCTTCCATAGAAAGAATGAGCATCTTGCACGTCCATATTTCCATACAACCACACCATTGATGGAGTGTCGCTATTTGTCCTTCGAAGAACGTTGACGATATGATCAAAAAATTTCAATATAAGTGTCACGTTCTTCCAAAATGAATGGTTATTGAGGATGTATACCTACAAAAGACAAATTTAACACATCATTTAGTTATTTAACTCTTAAATATGTGAACCAAATAACAAACTGAAATTAGATATAAGATATTAGATTTACACCCTTTTTACTTGCGCAGACTTGTAGAATTTCAACTCCTCTTATTCAATGGAGTTGACAAAAGACTTCAAACTGAACATTTTCTCCTGCAAGCTTTGCAATGAGAAAAAAGCTCTATCAAAGCGGATAACACTGGGCCTAACAAGATCGTCCCTAATATTCGCCCTCATCATATCAAGCACGATGGTGTGGGCATACATGTGAACTGTGACGATCCTCACATCTAAAATGACATTATGGATAAGCTTCGGCTTTTTAATATCATGTAAGAAGAGATCCAGCTTGTGTGCATTACAAGAAGTCCAGAAAATAGAGGGATGCCTTACAGTTAATAACTTCGTTGCAGCCATATTGTTCGATGCGTTGTCGATTACAATTTGAACGATAGATTGTTCTACCAGTTTCTCAATTGTTGCATTCACCAGATCATAAATATATTTGCCATCATGCATATCAATAAATGTGTTCTCAGAATCATAGAACATTGTTCTAGCATAAGCATGAATGACAATGTTCATTATGCTCCTCTCCCTCCTGTCAGTCCAACAATCCGTCAGCAGGCTACATCCATGCAGTCTACATTTCTCCAGAAACACTTCCAACTTCTCCTTCTTGGAAGCAACTTCCTTAGAAAGATACTTCTCAGCTATCTCATATGAAGTTGGATATTTCAAATTAGGGCAATATTTACCCACAGCCTGCACCTTCTGCCTAAAAGATGGGTGATCCACCAATGAAAATGGTAATCCTGCCTCAAATATACATCGTGCCATCCACTCACACGTATTTTCTCTTTTCTTCTTCTTCCAATGTTCATTAAGGGTGGATTGCATCCTTTTTCCTTTCTGCTTCCCCAGCTGCTCCATCTTCCTCGTTTCGTGAACCTGCGGCTGCACATGCATATCCATCAGTCCTCTAAACCTTACATGACCTTGATTGGTTTCATGAAAAGATGCCACTTCTACATCCTCATCTCCAATAACCACATCATCTCTAAGTGCTTGAAGCTTTGATTCCTTTACCTCTTTCTTTGGCAGTGTGGCTTCTAGCAATGGCCTTCAGCCTTACCACCTCAGGAACTTTTGTGCAAGGAGCTACATTTTCTCTCTTTCCTGCAAGATGGTTCTTGAAACGGCTAATACCCCGCTCATTACATACTCACAAAACTTGCACTTCACTTTATTGGATGCCATCTTCTCACCATGATCCCAGAAATTTGTTCCTGCGACGGATGATGCCTTGCTAGATGCTCCAGAAGACATTCAAATTCTACTATCAAAGAGGACACATTAGAAAATTATTAAATTTAAATTTAAAATACAAAAACTTAAAAAAAAATAAAACATATCATAAAAAAATAAAACATATCATGACTCATGATTTACAAATAATTGTGGATTACATGTACATATCATAATATATGAATCATGAGACAATGTCTCTATTTGTAACACAAAGGCAATATCATCGTGTCAATCTCTATATTCAAGAATCGGGCATGCGCGGTAGCAAGTTGCCCATAAGGGACGGTATTTATTATCCAATTAACCAAGTTATCCAATTAGCCAAGTTATCCAACTATACAACTTTACAAGTGAATGCATGAACTCCCAACCAAATCCAATCCAAGTGTTATATCTCCAAAAAAGCAATATGCTATCAAGCATGGCCCAATACTGGACTACAAAGATTAATTGGAATCAGTTTCATTTTATAATTATTTATGTACATCCCATAGTTTTCTCAAAACAATGTCATCATCGAAATTATTATTCCCAAAATTAAACTTTTTAAAACCTCGTTTAAAAATTGCTTTGTTAATTGCATTGAGCCAATGACAGGACCCGACAAACAGAAGAGCCGATAAGGTGACAAAGCATAGGAGCCGACAAACAGAGGCATCGTCAGAGTGAAAGTACATAATAACATGCAGCCAGAGCACACTAGCCAGAGGACAGAGCACATGAGTCGACGGAGTGACAGAGCCTAGTTGCCGGCATAAGAAGAAGAAGAAGAAGAAGAAGAAGAAGAAGAAGAAGAAGAAGAAGAAGAAGAAGAATAATAATAATAATAAGGAAGAAGAGAATCAGCCGCAAGAAGAAGAAAGAATGAAAAAAACGAAGAACCCAAACCTAGCACTGGATAACTTAAAAAAATTGGAAAATCTGTAGAATAATTAAAAAAAAACTAACCTTTTCCTTTGATTTACCTCCAATTTCACTTGGAATTTGACGGAAAACCGAAATCCTAATACCGGTGAATGATCGAGAGAGAGACAAGCACAAGGAATTCAACGAGCTTATGTAACGATCGAGAGGGCCGAGAGCCTTCGTTTTCTAATATTTAATCAAACAGATTTCGGTTGGATTCGATCCAAACCTGTTTAAAAAAATTTCGAAACACGCATAACTAGTAACCATCCATATCGGTCATATCGGTTTGATAATTTGATAGATATGGCCGATAAACACTAATATCGAGATTTTTCCCGAATCCGCAAATAATCACGATTCGTATCGGTGGGGCCGATACCGATTAATCGGCCGATTTATCGGCCATATCGACAGATATTTTAAATACTGTGCGGTGATAATGGTAAGCTGGGATGGAGGCGTTGATAGTTGGTGAGCTTCTGTAGAGGCAGTGGCGGCAACTTGGGTTGGCAAAGCTAGGCTTAGGGTTTAGGGGAGAGTGGGTGGCAGTTAGGGAAGTTAAACAATGTGATTTTTTTTCTTTTTCTGAATTTGAATTTTCTATTTTTTCTCGGATAACTTTCTTTAGCTTATTTTTTGATTTTCCCCTTTTTTTGATTTTTTGAACTAAAACCAAATTATTAGAAGATGATGAAAAAGAAGTAAAGAAATGCATTTTTTTAAAGATTTGGCTTTGGTACCAAATGATGGAAGAAGGGAATTATGGTGGGAGATTTTGGGTTGAACAAATTTTAGGGATTGATAAATTATTGGGTTTGCAACCCAAAGATCTAACGGTCACCAACTCACGCCTTGCACGCGGAGATTTTTCGGACCACACACCTAGGCAACCAAATCCACTCTTGCACTCAATGCAAAAAGATTTGGAAGATGCAAACAAAGTTTACACAGAATTTTTAATCAGTTTCTATTCAATAAAATTAAATCAAGTCTGTGGCCTTTTATAGGCTTTCAACTTGAACTGACCTATTAGTACTACCGATGTGGTACTAAATAAATAAATAATATAAAATGACTACAACAAAACGAGGACTCAAGTTCCGACCAAAACTCAAACTATAATAACTTAAAATATAATTTGATGTAGATTGGATCCCCATCAAATGCGCATATAGTCATACTGGGACGTTGAGAGTTTTTTTAGCAATTTGTGACTTCCAGTTATTGATCTCCAATTCTATCATTGTGTTTAAGTGGTATCTGAGGTTAACTCGAACACACATTATTTATGTATCCCACTGTGCACCGAAAGAAAGAGAAAAAAGGCCAATGCTTGGTGTCAGTTCCTGAGTTAGTTATTGGAAATAGGGATAAAAGTTGAGTCGGTTAGCCTAATATAACTATGATAATGAATGGTACAGTAGCTTAATACTGTAGAACTAAATTTGATTGATTTGCAAATCTCAAACTATTTTGGTAAAATAAAAGCTCATCAAAGGGCGATGCAAAATCCTAACATGTCGCCTTTGTTATATTTATCAAGTCTCATAGTTGTCTACATGATGTACACAGATTAGGTCCTGTTTATCCTGGCCTTCGCTCCTTTTGTTATTGTCCTTTTTGCTATTTTTGTATCTCACAAACCTTCTCATTTATCTCAATTACTAGATTATACGTGGAACTATTTATGATAATTAGGGATAGGTCATATGCGAATAAATTAAACACTTTCTATCTTTAATGAAGAGTAATGAGATATTTCCTACCTGCCTTGCTTGCTTGTAGTCAGTAGTAGAACTTGTCCTTGTTTCAATAACTGGTAATTTTCTAACGCAATAACCACCATATATCATAGTTCTAGATGTGTGTTGCTTTTAATCCTTCCATTAACAATCCAAACTTTCACTATTTTGAACTCGTCACATTAAGAAATTAATTTCGAGTAATTACCATTGATTGAACATTTCTATCTTAGACACATTCATGTCAGTTTATTTCCATCCACTATCTTTTACTAATTTGTGAATTGGGAACGTTTGCGTGACATTCTTAGCAACTTATATTATACAACTTATACATGGCAAACATTGATTTAAGTGGTAGAGACAATATAAAGAAATAAATCTTGAGGTCATATGGTTGAATTACACTGCTACCAGTACTCAGTAGTACAGCAAGCGATATAGACAATATAAAGAAACAAATCTTGAAATATATATAGTATTTCTCAAGTCTCAACATTAAGTCGTGCAGGAAATATCAAGTCTCTATCTCAGTAGCTTGGTTTGCATGCTTGTTTCTCCTCAAGCCTAGATCCACCACCACATGCTGCCACCTTTACATTGTTGTACCGCCCTCATCTGTATCAAACACAATGAAGATACTTGAGATAGCAAGGGACAAGTTTTATTGTGAGGCTGTTATTAGAGGTAAGTGCCATTCTCTTCCCTGTTTAAGGTCTTGCAAACATTCAAGCTCCTAAAAAATTATGATGCAAGTTCAATATTATAATCTAGTTAGATAAGGATACCGTACATGCCTATGTGCCGGATAATGTCTCTGCTGGTTGTATGATGTAAGTTCACCATTATGATTTAGTTCTAGATGTGGTATCCGCTCGATGTATACTATTTCTTCTTTAAAAAACATTCATTTGCCTAGTGACAATTCATTTTCAAAATCTCCCTGAACCGGAACCAGAAAGTGATGTTCAATGCTGTGACTCATCTATGACACTGTTGCCCCTGCTCTAAGAAATTACTCATATACCAGAAATGTTATGCTAGACAACCACCATCCTGCACAATGTGAGGTCAAGTGCGCGTTTGCCAACATAATGTAATGTGAATGCCATCGACCATATTGAATTTGAATGCATTATATTAATCTTTTGAGAAAAATGAAATTGGAATTAAGTCACATGAATTGTATTCCTCCATCATTATGCACAAAGGCATGTTGGTCTTTTAACCATAATGCACCTGCAAATATAAAGCTATGTTGAAATGTACATTCTCTCTTCAGGCTACAATGAAGCAACGCTGCTATATCTTTATCTAGACATATTTTGAGGAATGCATCAGATCGAGTGAGAAAAAAGAAATTGCGGATGCCCTTTATTGATTATAAGATGGATCCAAAAGACGTCACTCTTTGGAGGGTACTTATAGACCGCAAAAATTTGGAGATGGAAAGTTATAAATTTTCCCGTCTATCTGGCACTGCAGCTTACAGAGCACCTGCATATAATCTCCTCTTCAAGGAAAAGAAACAAGGCTTGAATCTATTCCCCCTCATGCCCTGGTTGGTTCCTTGTCCTCCTGTCCAGTTAGTATCACCTTCTGGATTAGATGAGGAAGAGTCGACACCATCTTTCCTTCCTCTTGACAATATCGTAACAAAACTTAGCAATTAGAGCTGAGTTGAAGCTGAAGTGTGCTTTCAGCAAGGGCTCATCATTTAGAGCTAAACCGAAGCTGAAGTGTGCTTTTTCCAAGCGATGTTGGTTTAAGTATGTTACATGTTTGACAATAAAAAGGCTGGAGTTTTTGTTATCGTGCTGGTAACACACTCATTCTCAGACATCTGGCTTGCCATGTCATATTGCATTCGTTAACAATGACGAAATAACAGGGGAAGGCAATGAATGGACATGATGCAAGACTACAGATGGGGTACTAATGCAGAATTGACGAAGTGTAAATGAGCTACTCCGGTAATTTCAGCAATGTTCCTCTTTTTCCTCTAGTAGTTCAGGATCTTGATGTTTGTTCAATGTGTCTTTTTGATTACTATTAATATTCAATACATTAATGAAAGACACTTCGAATGTGTTTCAAATTTGATTTGTTTCTCCACTAGTAAGCATAAATTCTCAAACCTGTTAATCTGGCTCATTAAATCAGTATGTGCTTTTACAATGTGCAGATTTCTTGCTGAAAGAAAAGATCAAAGAGCATCCTTTTCTTAAAAGGAAAAATGCAGTGGCATAGACTCTTTAGATTGTTAATTGGACATTTATAGCTCCTTACCATAAAGTGATTTAATACACATTCCACATAATTATTGGTCCAGTTTGAAAATATATATGTTTGGGCATAATGCCAAAAGGTGGATTCATACCTGGCAAATAGCTAGCATCTAGTCATAATCTAATACGTTTTGTACTTCCAAGGCACTTACTCCTTGTACACATGCATGGGTACACGTTCTAATAGAATTCTCTGTGAACACTTTTACTGCTCCAAGAAAATTAGCTACCTCATCAAGAAGATGTGAGAAGTGAAATATACAACACATCACTCATAGATTTAAGGGCGATTCACTTGGAAAACGACGCCGTTAAATAAATCTCTAAATATCATATACCTACGTTCGAAGTGGAATGACTGGTTATAAAAATTGGAGAAGAATATGATGTTTACCATGTTTCTCTCAGGGTTAAGAACATTAGATGAAGAATATAGGTTACAGTATTCTAATAATCGGTAGATCTTTGATTTCTACCATACCATATGCACGATCGCGTACCTGTATAAGGAATTTCTAGCCATATTAAAATCCTCAAAAGAAATTGATATGGCATATTGCAAGAGGTAAAGAATTTAATTTCAAATGCTCTAATTCTTTCACTTTAGGGGAATGTTTATGACTTTATCTATCCTTTAATAGAAACAATATGTAATGAAATGTTATGCCCATTTTTTTGGTGGTGCGTGATATCACTACAGTTTATAACTTATTTATACTTTGTGTTTATGTTATTTCTAATTTTATGATCTATGATCTATGATCTATGAAGATGCTTGTCACACCCAAATGTGATAGGTTATAATTCATGAACTAAAAACAAATTATAGCTAGCATTTAAAGGGAAGAACCATGGGAAACTTTGTACGGAAAGCATGCTACCACAAAGTACCATGATAAGTGAACTCTAAGATGTCCACATTAGAGGGTTAAAATTGGTATCCAAGGTCAGAGTTTGCACCACATCATGCGGAACTAAGTCCCATATGAGCTAAGCAATACAAAGAGCAAAGTTGCTTGCTTTGTTAGGATGTGTTGGGTAACACTCTTGAACCAATAGGAACCATATGTAGAATCTCAAGTCAGACTACTTCTCTGACATGAAACGCAAAAGCCCACCCTAATGGGAGAATATGTCTCACTCCGATATGCGTATATGTTGTGATAAACTCAAAAATTAATTGTTGTCAGCCTTTTTTTTTTTGAAATGAGAACTGGTGCAGGACACAGAGATACATCATGTGATGTTTTCTTATGGAAGAAGATACCAAAGACCATGTCTATGCTGAAGATCCAATTAAAAGAGAAATATTATTAGTCATTTTAGACTTAATTATTTATTTAAAGAAGTGGCACATGTTGTGCACGTAGACCCAACATTCTTTTAAAGTTTTTTCTTTTCTTTTCTTTATTTTAATTACACGTGTTGAGCACGTGGCTTAGACGTATATATAAGCATGTAATATAATTTTTTAATCTGTTGATGAATGAGAGTGACTTGATTATTTTGAAAGTAATCTTAGTAGGTTCTCGAGGAAACCTCTTAAAAGTTTTTGAATGTAAGGCAATCTTGAGTGGAATAAGAGATTCTTGTACATAATATTCAAACGGTATCTTTTATTTATCTTGTAAAATTATATAATTTTCTAAATCTATACCTTTATATCAAATCTTAGATTTGTTTTTTCCAAATCCCACAATCATAGAACCATGAATTTAGCTTTCGCTACCTGTTCACAATCAAATTAGTATTAAAAGCAAATGATACAAATCTGATCTTGAGATTTGAAATTAAGTATCCCACCTTTTCATTTAGAATTTTGAAAAAAATCTTATCTTTTCATTAGATCTGGATTAAATAAAAATATCAAAAAGATAGGACAAAAAGACGGAAAGAGAAATTCCTAACCCGAGCAGGCATCTAATACCCCCCTTTAGATTTAGATTTTACGAAAATAAAATAAAAATCAGATTAAAAAGTCAAACAAAACCACCATTCACTCCAACCACTCCATTCCAAAGATATCGTCAAAGTTTAGCATGTCGATGATCATGCAATCTGCAAATAGCTCTCGTTCGTAGATCACTATATGGCGTAGAAAACATCGCTGGATGACCTGAATATGCCACTGTCCATGTTGATGTCCCAGCAAAGATAGGAAAAAAAGACGAAAAGAGAAATTCCTAACCCGAGCAGCCATCTAATATCCCCCTTTAGATTTAGATTTTACGAAAATAAAATAAAAATCAGATTAAAAAGTCAAACAAAACCAACATTCAAGCCAACCAATCCATTCCAAAGATATCGTCAATGTTTAGCATGTTGATGATCATGAAATCGGCAAATAGCTCTCTTTGGTAGATCACTATATGGCGTAGAAAACTTTGCTGGATGACCTGAACATGACACTGCCCATGTTGATGTCCCATTATGAAGTGACTGTTGGGATATTGAGACCTAACCCAGTGGAGTTTTGATGATGTTTACAAATGATATGTGTACTAATCAAAGTTGGAGGTTTCGGCCGATACCCTTGGGTATCGGCCGTATCGTTTCGGTATCGATGGGTAACGAGACTGAAACTATGGGTCAGTTTCGGTATTAGCCGATACTGAACGGTATCGGTCGCCGGCCGATACCGTTCAGTTTCGGTTGAAGACGGAGAAAGAAGAATGTGTAATTAAATAAAAATTCTCAAAAAAACCCAAAAATGAGATATTGATACGCTATTCACACCCTACATTTGTCTAAACATATTACACATTATTTACAAATTTGCCATATTGTAACTGACGAGAGAGTGTTTTTAGCTAAATGGTTAACGTGAATATCATATTTTTAACTAATATTGTTCATAATTATGTTATATGCTACAAATTATCTTTATTAGTTTGTCATTATCTTATTAGTAACAAATTTTAACTAATATTTTTAGTTACATGTACCTTACAATTTTTGAACTACCGATACGGACGCACCGAAACTCACTTTCGAAGCTGCCGAAACGGACAATACCGAAACCGAAACCTAAATTTTCGGGAGAGCGATACCGAGACTGAAACCGAGACCTCAAACCTTGGTACTAACGATCTGCTTCAAGTGTGTATAGGAAATAATTGATGACATATTGCCATGAAGAACTAATATGTGAAATAGCTTTAAAAAGGAGACTTGGAAGCCACGATAATAGAGTCAATTTTAGAGTCAAAGCATGAAGCAAGTGAAGCTTTGATCAAGGACTCAAAGACAAGACTCGATGGCCCAAGCAAGAGAATAAGGCTTAAAGATTCCAAGAATATGTATTTTGTAAGTTAGTAGTATAATTTTGTTAAAGTCAATATCATGGAGCTACACACTTACAAAAATCTTTGAAAAATGTTTTAAATTAGTATATACTTAATTATAAATATTTTCAAAGTATTTTGATGTAGAAAAACTCACGTATCAGAAAATAGTCGACTATCCATTTCTGGTAAACGACTATCTGAAAGAGATTCGGCCTAGGACTTTCGAGATTGTCCAAATAGCCCACTATCACCCATATAGCCGACTATATGAAAAAGTATAGACGTCTATCTTTTGGAGATAGCCGGCTATCTGGGTCAACTGCCAATTTTTAAGGAAAGTGCGATTTTCGTTTTAGCCGTTACCGGCCGTTGGAGAAAATATTTTTGAGCACGTTTTGAGCCGTTTTTCATCTCTATAAATACTAGAGACCTCAGATCGTTTTGATATCAATTATTAAGCAATTCTCTATTATTTTCAAGCTAAAATGCTCAAAGCTCTCATTCTAAAAGCTCTTCTTAGCATTTTTTGAATTTCTTTGCGCAAATTTTCTGATACTTTTACAATCATTTCTTGCCTTATTTAAGCTTGATTTTGATCTCTAAAGCTCAAAGATTTTATTTTTTTGAGATTCAATTTTCAAGTTTTTCTTTTGATTTACTTGTGCTTACTTTCATTATTTTTCTTGATCATAAAATTTATTTTTTATATAGCCGTACTAAAATCACAAGATTCATATATTGGCTATAGGAATCAAATGGTGTATCAAATTTAACATCAAAAAGTTTGTAAAGCCTTTGAAGAAGGCTTGGTAAGTTGTACTCCCTTGTATAAGAAAAGTGATGTGTTGTACTTTGTTGGAAATTCCTAGTTGGGTTGTAACTAGATGTTTGGAAATTCCTAGCAAGTGAAGCTAGGTGCTTGTACAAGTCCTCTTTGGTTGTATTGAGGTAAGGTTGCTGTCGGGTTTGAGTGCTAGTGAATCGGTTGCTGGATGTAAGTCAAGGTTGGACCGAATCAGGGTAACATATTGGTGTTTGCGTTGTGACTCCTTTTGTCTCTTTACTTTTTATTTAATGTTTCTAATCTTTATTTCCGCTATGCTCAACATATTTATTCTATTACATGCTTATTAATTTGTGTTGATTAAGTACCAATCGAGGTAACTTTCCTTGAAGACCTAGAAAACAAACAGAACGGTTTATTTTACGTGAAAAGTTTTTACTTTATACATAACACTATTCAACCTCTGTTCTAGTGTTGTTTGCTATCCACATAATCCCACATGTGGTATCAGAACGATGCTAAGGCGGTGGCATCAACCTCACACCACTCAGAGGGACTCAACACTATGCGACCACCGTTCAACGGAACAAACGACACAAGTTGAAAGATCTGAATGAGGACACACCTACAGTCATTGGGCATTGATGCATGGACCATTACGAAGAACATATACACATCTCCGGCTTAGAAGGAAACTGAAAAATGGTCATCCAAAGAAAAGAAAAAAAAGGTAACCTCAATGTTAAAGCTATGTATGTCCTATTTTGTGATGTCACAGGTGCAGAGTTTAATAGTGTGTCTCAATGTGAGACGGCACAACAGGTCTGGCACACACTTGAGGTAAGCCACGATGGTACGATAAAGGTAAAGGAATCCAAGATTAATATGTTAAACCTTAAATTTAAAAGCTTTAAAATGGAATTAAGTCACATGGATTGTATTCCTCCACCATTATGCACAAAGGCATGTCGGTCTTTTAACCATAATGCACCTGCAAATATAAAGCCATGTTGAAATGTACATTCTCTCTTCAGGCTACAATGAAGCAACGCTGCTATATCTTTATCTAGACATATTTTGAGGAATGCATCAGATCGAGTGAGAAAAAAGAAATTGCGGAGGCCCTTTATTGATTATAAGATGGATCCAAAAGACGTCACTCTTTGGAGGGTACTTATAGACCGCAAAAATTTGGAGATGGAAAGTTATAAATTTTCCCGTCTATCTGGCACTGCAGCTTACAGAGCACCTGCATATAATCTCCTCTTCAAGGAAAAGAAACAAGGCTTGAATCTATTCTCCCTCATGCCCTGGTTGGTTCCTTGTCCTCCTGTCCAGTTAGTATCACCTTCTGGATTAGATGAGGAAGAGTCGACACCATCTTTCCTTCCTCTTGACAATATCGTAACAAAACTTAGCAATTAGAGCTGAGTTGAAGCTGAAGTGTGCTTTCAGCAAGGGCTCATCATTTAGAGCTAAACCGAAGTTGAAGTGTGCTTTTTCCAAGCGATGTTGGTTTAAGTATGTTACATGTTTGACAATAAAAAGGCTGGAGTTTTTGTTATCGTGCTGGTAACACACTCATTCTCAGACATCTGGCTTGCCATGTCATATTGCATTCGTTAACAATGACGAAATAACAGGGGAAGGCAATGAATGGACGTGATGCAAGACTACAGATGGGGTACTAATGCAGAATTGACGAAGTGTGAATGAGCTACTCCGGTAATTTCAGCAATGTTCCTCTTTTTCCTCTAGTAGTTCAGGATCTTGATGTTTGTTCAATGTGTCTTTTTGATTACTATTAATATTCAATACATTAATGAAAGACACTTCGAATGTGTTTCAAATTTGATTTGTTTCTCCACTAGTAAGCATAAATTCTCAAACCTGTTAATCTGGCTCATTAAATCAGTATGTGCTTTTACAATGTGCAGATTTCTTGCTGAAAGAAAAGATCAAAGAGCATCCTTTTCTTAAAAGGAAAAATGCAGTGGCATAGACTCTTTAGATTGTTAATTGGACATTTATAGCTCCTTACCATTTAGAAATTTCTGTATATACTCGTACTTGCCATATAAAGTGATAGAATAATGTTTGAAAGATTATAATCATTTAGAAATTAGTTTGGATTGATTTGGAAGTGTTGTGAGTCTTAAAACAAATAGGAGTAAGCAGATATCCCGACTATCCAAATGAGATAGCCAACTATTCGAGCACCACATCACCCATGCTTAATCTGTGCACTGCATTAGCCGATTATCGCAAAGGGGATAGCTGACTATCGGCTGTCAGCAGACTCTAGCCGACTATTTGAATCTTGGTTAAAGGGGTTTCTAGATTTTATTTGGTTTTTACTACGTTCTTTCACTCAATCCCATGGGGGGGGGGGCAATCTAGACCCTCCATTTCATCTCTAGGGCTAGGATTTCATTGCCACAAGGTAAAACCCTAAGATGTCACCGTGACCCCCATTTTCACTCTCTAGTCCCCATCTCACAAAATCCTCTCAAAAACTTTTCATTTTTCTCAAAGGACTCAAGGATTTTCTTGGATATCATTTGGTGAAGTTATCATCTCTCTTAGGTATATTTTATTCACTCAAAAACTTAATCTTTCATAGCTTCATTCTCATATTTTTAGTCATCATGCAAAAAGAACCTATGTTTAAGGAGAAGAGATCAGGACCATCCTCATCTTAACCCACCCAAGCTCTCTCAGAGAGAGAGAGAGAGAGAGAGAGAGAGAGAGAGAGAGAGAGAGAGAGAGAGAGAGAGAGAGATCATCATCCCTTACCTAAACAAGTCTGACCTAATCTCCAAATTCGGCAGGAATTCAAATAGGACCATCTTCCAAGAGAGGTTTGTCAAAGTGAAAGAATTGGACAATTATGGTATTGACAAAATTTTCGATTTTCAGGGTCTTAGGAAGCTATTTTCGACCTATAGTTCATGTCTGTGTTATCCAAGGCTTATAAATCTATTTTACGCCAAATGATCATCAACATTAGTTCTAGAGCCCCATAGTTCACTACCAAAGTTTTAGATGCACCGATAGAACTAGACACATATAGTCTAGGACTTAGACTTGGCATCCCCAGTTCTGAAACACTTCTTCGTGAGGTTGTGATGAATGATATGGACATTCACATGGTCATGTATCTTGAGGGCAAGACATACAGACCCACCCTGCCCACCAGTAACCTTCAAACCATTACATGCTTCTTAGCGAATATCATCTCTTACGATATTAACCAGAAAGGTAAGAGTAGAGACGTCTTATCTATTAACCAAGCTAAATGCGTCTATACAATGCTTGGTGGTATCAAGGTCAATTGGACAAAAATAATCATGAAAAATATTGCTCACAGTACCACCTCCACAAATCCTGCATCTCCGCTCCACTATGATCATTTTCTTACCCGTCTATTCATTAGCTCATGCATTGATGTAGATAACGAGATACACTTCATAGAACTAATGACTAGGTTCGATGCACATGCACTTCATAGGATGTGCCTTCATTATGATCCTTCCAAGAGTACCCTTAATCCTAAAGAAGAAGCAGCAGCAGCAGCAGCTGAACATGAACTCATGGAACAAGGACAAGCCTCCTTGTCCTATATGGAGATTCCTCCCTACATTGTGGCATCTCAGGAAGATGTTTTTTAGACTAAAGAAGATGCAAATTGAAGTTAGGGATAACATCAATCTGTTCGATGTGACTTGATCGAGATGATGGACAACCTCAAACAAGCGATCGTGAATATGCTTGATATTCCGATGCTGTCGTTGAGGAAGTTCAGAAGGAGCTCGTGGAAATCAAGAAGGAGATTCACAGGCGATGAATTGTGATGAAGGACATTTGTGTTGCGTTTTATGTGTGCTTGATGAACTTGTTTGAAACTTGGTTTGTAATATTTTGATGGTGACTTTGAACTCTTGATGTGATATGTTTTTTGTCGAATCCTTACAAATTTTGATTAGTTATGTAAAAATGTCATATAGTTTAATGCACTTATGTTCTTATTATCCATCTTTATTTGCAATGATCAATGCTATGCGTATTATTCAATGCCTTATGAAATTCATGAAGGGATATTGAGACATATGGTAATATTGTTATCTTTTTATGTATACTCATATTCATGTTTTGCTTATTGAATATCATTTCAGTATAGTATGCATATTATGCTCTCTCCATTTGCTATATTTGATGCGTGGTGTCAAATACTTTTTGCCACATGGTTTACATTGTTATTACACTTTTTGTTGTGACAAAGGGGGAGCAGATGTAGTAATGCATATAAATAGTAATTGCACTGCAAATTTATAATTGTTATTGATATTGTTAAGCATGGCGTAATGGATATTACATATTGACATTGTTTAGTTAACCATATTTGGAATGGAATATAATATGAAACTTTTGTATATTTCTGCTTATCTCTAAGTTGCTTTGATGCAGGGGGAGTAACTTCTCTGAAGGTGGAGCGTAAGTTATCTTTTTAATTTCCACATTATATTTTTTTATTTTATTTCATTTGTTGTCATCATTAAAAGGGAGAGAGTGTTGGGGTATTAAGACCCATCCTAGTAGAGTTTTGAAGATGTTCACAAATGATATGTGTACTAACGATCTACTTCAAGTGTGTATAGGAAATAATTGATGACATATAGCCATGAAGAACTATTATGTGAAGTAGCTCAAAAAAGGAGACTTGGAAGCCATGATCATGGAGTCAATTTTAGAGTCAACGCATGAAGCAAGTGAAGATTTAATCAAGGACTCAAAGACAAGACTCGATGGCCTAAGACAGATGAACGAGGCTTAAAGATTCAAAGAATATGTATGTTGTAAGGTAGTAGTATAATTTTGTTAAAGTCAATATCATGGAGCTACACACTCACAAAAATCTTTGAAAAATGTTTTTAAATTGTATTAAAATGTATTAAAATGTTTTAAATTAGTATATAATTAGTTGTAAATATTTTCAAAGTATTTTGATGTTGAAAAACTCATGTATCAGAAAATAGACGACTATCCATTTCTGATAGCCGACTATCTGGGGGCAGATTTGCCTAATACTTTCGGGACTGTCCAAATAGCCGACTATCACCCATATAGCCGACTATATGAAAAATATAGCCGACTATCTCCTGAAGATAGTCGACTATTTGGGTCAACTGCCGGTTTTTAAAGAAAGTATGATTTTCGTTTTTAGCTGTTACTAGCAGTTGGAAAGAGATTTTTGAGCACATTTTGAGCTGTTTTTCATCTCTATAAATACAAAAGATCTCAGATCATTTTGATATCAATTATTAAGCAATTTTCTATTATTTTCAAGCTAAAATTCTCAAAGCTCTCATTCTTTCAAAAGCTCTTCTTGGCCATATTTTTTTTAATTTCTTTGCAAATTTTCTGATACTTTTACAATCATCTTTGGCTTTATTTAAGCTTGATTTTGATCTCTAAAGATCAAAGCTTTTTTTTGCAGATTCAATTTCAAGTTTTTTTGATCTACTTGTGCTTACTATCATTATTTTTCTTGATCAAACAATTTGGTTTTTTATATGGCCACACTAAAATCATAAGCTTCATGTATTGACTATAGAAATCAAAGGGTGTAGTCATCAAAAGGTTTGTAAAGCCTTTGAAGAAGGCTTGGTAGGTTGTTCTCCTTTGTGTAAGGGAAGTGTTGTGTTGTACTTTGTTGCAAATTCTTAATCGGGTTGTAGCTAGGTGTTTGAAAATTTTTAGCAAGTGAATCTAGGTGATTGTACAAGTCCTCTTCGGTTGTGTTGAGGCAATGTTGCTATTGGGTTTGAGAGCTTGTGGATCGGTTGCTGAATGTAGCCAAGGTTGGGCCGAACCGAGATAAAATCTCGGTGTTTGCGATGTGACGCTTTTTGTTTCTATACTTTTTATTTATTGCTTGTAATCTTTATTTCCGTTGTGCTCATCGTATTTATTTTATTACAAGCTCATTAATTTGTGTTGATTAAGTACCAATGGAGTTAACTTTTTATGGAGACTTAGGCAAAAAATAGAAGGGGTTATCTTACGCAAAAACTTTTTACTTTATATACAACACTATTCAACACCCGTTCTAGTGTTGTCTCCCATCCACAGGATCTCACATTGAGGTTTAACAAGAACAGTATGTAGGGTGCAAACTGACTCGACACTAAATAGCGGGAGACTTTTAAGTCGAACAGAGTAAGGGTAGGTCTACCAACTACCAATATTATGCCTAAGATTACAAATTCCATGTCTAAGCAAACAACTAACTATATACAAGAGTGTAAATTCAAAAAGCAATAAAACCATACTTATGATCACCTGTTTAGTTAGCTTCCTCCTCAGCAGTCATGGTAAAAGCCTAACACCTGGGAGGTTGAGGTCGTGGCATCACCTGTTGTAACGGTAATGATGTACCAAGTGATGTAGTGTATATATATTCCAAATCATTGATTTGACATGGACCTTTGTAAAAGGACATCGATTGATGGCAATAAGCATAATAATTAATATGAAGGTATTACTACAGTAAGGATGTTACGGTATAGAAATATAGTGAGGCCTTTATTCTTAATTTTGTAAATAAAGCAACTGATAAGATGTACGAAGAGAATATGATTCGAATGGTTCTAAATATCGGACCGATATCCCGCAATATCGGTTTTATCACTAGGCCGGTACGATATGTGCTTATATATTGCAGTTTCTGATATTTGGGGAAATATCGCCGTAATATCGGGTTGCGGCCGATATTACGACCAATATATCACTTTGAAATATCGGCCACAATTCACAGTTTTTTAAAAACAAAGTTAGAAGGTCGGTCCAAAGTGGATCCGATCTAATTCACCCGACCCAAGCATTTACTTAAAACGACGAGGCATCGGGATTTTTGAGAGATAATCGCTGCTTTGCCCTAATTCTAATCATACCGCTCCACTCAGCTCCGTACGACGAAAATTTCCGGCGATAATCGATTGATTTTCGGCATCCGGCATTCAATCTTTGCAAGGAAATGTTTTCCGATCAAGGTGAGTAGTTGAGCCCTATTTTTTTTTTCATTTTTTTCATTTTTTTTCATTTTTTCATTTTTCCTTCCAGTTTTGGGTTTTTTCTATCAATCAAGATTTGACATTCGACGTTCGATTTCGCAAGGGATTTTTCGATCAAGCTTAGTACGTACTATTTAGTATCCTTTACCATTTTTATTTTTTTTTCATTTTTTCATTTTCTGAATTTTTTCAACTTTCGGTTTTTTTCAGTCTAGCGTTTGTTCTTCACAAAAGAGAGTTTTTTCGATCAATGCTAGTATTCTTTTCTTTTTTACATTATATATTTTTTTCAGTTTTTTTTATTTTCATCTTCATACTGGTAATATTGATCCACATGAATAATATGTGAAGTTGTTTATTTGAGCTATTACTATGTGTCTAGTAGAATAATATTGATCCTTGTGACCACTTAAAGAAATATTCCACCAAGTGGATGATCGGTATTCACGTTTAATGAGGTAAGTATACCTAAAACATACTTTTATTTGAGTTTCTATAGTTTATATTTTCTTATACCCATCTATGCTTTTATTTGACATCGTTTTTAGCCTCTGAAATGATACTCCGTTATTTAGTCAATATCACCGATAATCATGTTTAACGAGAGAAGTATAAACAAAACATAGTTTTATTTGAGTTAGTATAGTTTATATATCTTCTTAGTTACATCAATGCGTGCATATGTCATCATTTTAAGCTTCCGATATGACATTTCGATATTTAGTCAATATCCCCGATATATCCCCGATAGCTGCAATCCGATATCAAATTTCCTAGGCCGATACGTGACCGATACATTTAGAACACTGACTAATTGTAATAATGCATCCAATAACATGGCTGCGGAAAAAAATGCTAGCAGTGAAGATGTCAAAAGTTTTTTAGACGAGTCGTGTGACACATATCGTTAATTTGATGCTAGCTGACATTGTTAAAATTAAGCCACTCAGGAGTGCGATTACCATGAGTATGGATGTCTCCATTTTCATCTACTGTCACACATTCACTTCGAATATCATAAGAGATTTGACTAAAGGAGACATGGTGAGGCCATGGGCTAGTAGGTTTGCCACGGATTTTCTATCATTGTGTTCATTAAAGGATAAAAAAGAATTGAATTAAATATTTAGCCCTAAAAAGTGGGAACAGTGCGACCTTTCAAGCAAACATACAAGAAAGATATTTATAATATTAATTTACTTAGACTATACGAATTTATTACAATTGATTGTTTTCTCAATGATAGCTAATTTATATATTCTTATTTTATAGGTGCAAGAAATTATTTTAAGTATTAAGTTTTGGGATAATGTGGACCTTGCTCTTAAAGTCCTCTTCTAGTAAAACTTTTAAGGAGAGTGGATGGTGATAAAGTCCCATCAATGGGATTTATTTGTGGTGATTTGGTAGAAGTGAAGAATGAAATTGCATCGGTTTTTACCTAAAAAGAGGAGGTATGTTCCAATGAGGAAGATAATTGATAAAAGATAAGATGAGAAGCTCAAGTAGCCCTTGTATAAGACCGATTATTACTTCAACGTATTATATTATTATTCAAATAAAAAAGTCATTGAAAATGGTAATATTTTTGACACTTTTATGGCATGCATGCATGTTCTGTATGAGAATTAGTGGTGGCAATTTTTGGCCCGGCACGATAAGAGTGTGCATGAGTCGTCGATTTTGGCCTGAAATCCTTATCGGGCCGTGCTAACCTGGCCCGGTTCCTTATCGTGTCGGGCTCGGGCCGAGCTATCTGGCCCACTGGGCGGCCCAGTCCTGCCCGAAATCCTCAATTCGGTTGAGAATTAATATGCAATTTGTCATTTTATCGTGTCCTCAACTACATTGTCTGGTAAGAGCTGCGTAGGAAATGAGACTCAAATAGTTGGAAAGACGGCAGAAGAGGGTGTATGTAGCATTCCATTGCACCCTTCAATTTTCTGTTAAAAAATTTTCAGGTGCATATGGTGCATTATGTTTTGTGATTATTAATGTATTATAGTGGGATAGTTTTCTATTTTAAGTAGAAACGTTGGCTGGAATGTTTTAATAACTACTGTAGTCACTATTTTTGTGTTGTTATTGTTATATATATTTCTATCAATAAATCACTTTAAGATTACCTCACACTTGCCTATAAGCAGCACTTTTACCTGATTATATGCCCTTGCATCATGTCGAGTTTAGCTGAAGAATGCAACCTCAATGCACCAGCATCATGAATGATAAGATCTCATGAATGCATCAGTTTGCAGGCAGATTGCAACTGAAGAGTGTATACTGAATGCACCAACAAGTACCCTTAAAAGTTCAAGTAAGGGACATCGGGCTGGGCCGGGCAGCTCGAATTCCTATTGGGCCGGGCCGGGCCGCTCCTCAATGGCCAGATTTCTTATTGGACCGTGCCGGCACGGTCCTTTAAGAAAACATAGCCGGGCTGGCATGGCCCGATAAGACCGCGCCGGCCCGAATTGCCACCCCTAATGAGAATGATCCCAAGCTTATTAGAAAGCTTGAAGAGCATCTATATCAAAACCAAAAGGGTTCATTTGGATGAGAGTTTGCAAAAAACACTGCAAAACCCCTAAAATTAACACAAGTATAATGTTTATTTCGAAAGAATGCATATTATTTATCAATTTGTTAAATACATGCATGTCATGTGATGATTTTTGTATTTATCAATTTGATAGTCACATGATGGAGTTTCTATAGGACTGATGCTCTGAAATTAAAGCATATGGCATTATGGGTCTTACATTTGGTAACCAGTTCTTTCGAGTATGAACGAAACTAGATCACATTTGAGATGGTAACACATATAATATATATATATATATATGTTCTAATTTTTTTAATTTATTGAATAATAGTCGTGTAATGATTAGTTGTTCTCTTTTGTAGACTTACTAGACATATGTCACGTGACATTCAAAATATTCTTTTAAACATTATAACGTATTCAAAATCTCTTCCCAAAAAAATTTGCAGCCCCTTCACAATCCACCTTAAAAAATTTACAGGCACTTTAAAAATATCCCCCTCCAACATAAATTTTAACAGCATTCAAACTAAAATTTAGTTTCTCCAAAAAAATTTGGTCCCTCCAATTACATTCAGATTTTGTTCTTCCCAAATTTAAAATCTTAGTTTCCTTCAGATTTAGTTCCACAAAATATTAAATTAAAATGCAGTTCCCCTAAAAAATTATTACCCTAAAAATTAGTTCTCTGCTAAGTTTGTTTTCTCAAAATTTAAAATTTTAGTTCACACAAAATTTAGTTCCTTCAATATTTAGTTTCACCAAAGTTTTAGGATTTTCCCTCTTAAATTTTTCTCCTGAAATTTTATGATTTTCACCCCCCCCACGATTTCCACAAACTCTCATCCTACTCATTGATTCCTCAAGATTCAATACCAGCCGTCTTTCTATAGACCTTTTTGTCTTGGTCAACAATCTCATTCAAAAACATCCCTTAATTGTATTACAGACTAGTCATAACCCCTGGCCATATGTCACGGATATTCAAAATATTACGTTGAAAAATTTCAACATATTCAAAATCTCTCCCCCCCCAAAAAAATTGTGTAGCCTCTTCAAAATCATCCTAAAAATTTGCATTCACCTTCAAAATATTTTCCACCAACAAAAAATTTAACAACATTCAAAACTAAAATTTAGTTCCATCAGAGAATTTAGTGCCACCCAAATATTTTAGTTACTCACAAAGTTTAGTTCCGTTCATATTTAGTTCCCTCCTAAAATTTGAAATTTTAGTTCCATTTAGATTTATTTCCTCTTTAAATTTTAAATTAAAACTTAGTTCACTTAGAAAATTTAGTTCTCTAAAAAATTAGTTTCCCTAAAATTTAGGTACCTTCAGCTTTAGTTCCCTTCAAATTTAAAATTTTAGTTCTGGTTCTCTTAAAATTTTAGGGGTTTCCCTCAAAATTTTCACAAACTCTCATTTTACCCATTGATTCATCAAAATTCAATACCAACCATCTTTCTACCCATCCTTTTGTCCTAGTCAATAATCTCATTCAAAAAAATCCCTTAATTTTATATAGATACAAACAAAAGAAATAAACTAACTCATAACAAGTTACGCGACTTTCAGCTTAAGGATAAGCATTCAACCAAAAAAATGAATACTTTGGCCACTTACAATGATAATGAAAGGGTGTCGTAGTGGTTTGTGTCAAAAAATGATGGCACACAATATTAAGATAGCGACGGTGAAGTGTTTCCTGACGAGTAGTTGACTTAGAGATAATCGATCAAAGCTATGTTAGCTAACCCCTAAGAGAAAGAAGAGCACAATAATGATGGCATATAAAAGAACAAAAAGAGGATAAGCATATTCAACATCAAGAGGAAAGGAACCAATAATGGAAGAAGAAGAAGAAGAAGAGTTGAGTCATCATCGGGATCATCATCAAATAATGAGTTAAAAATCCTCATTGGAGATGTTTCAAGATCTGACCATAAAGAGGATGATTGGTGTTTGAGGGAAACTTTATAATATTTGATTTCTTTTTCATGTTTTGCTACTTAATTACTACTTGGTACGTTTATTGCTTTTGGTATGTTGTTCGTTTCTATCTTTTATTGAGAAGACAATTTGAATTCTCTTGTGATTGAAACTTGTTTGTGTAATTTTTGAATGCTACCTGATTTGGCCTAATCATATAATGATTGTTAAAATTTTACTTTATGATATGATGTATTGGTAATTAGTAATTTTATCAAAAATTTTATGTATTGTTTTTTGTTTATTAATTTTTAAAGCATACCTACTGCTTTTATTATATATTTTATATGTATGTATTGTAGTCGATTGGTCTGGGACTACTAAAAGAAATGAGAAAGATTTGTTAGTTCTTGGGTTCAAGACTAACGTTGTTTTGATGATGATCAATTCATTATGTTAGCGTGTTAATCAAATCTTATGTTTCAGTCTCAGTTTATCTAAATGATTGTATGTTGATGAGACAAAGCATAATGCTTGGAGAAGGATGCAATGGTTTTATTAAATACCTCCAAAAGTGATGTAGTGCTCAAGCTTGGATGAAGTCATGCAGATCATCTAATGAAGCCAAAGCTTGGAGTATGATGATGGATGGACATCTAGAGGAGCATTGCCAATGCGTGTAGCTTGATGAAGGAAAGCTCATCAAGGGGTGCCAAAGCTTGGAGATGATTGGGAGCATCAAGGTATCATGAGCTTGAAGACTTAGACTTTAGGAGATGTAATATGTAATCCATGCAATTTATATTACTTGTATTTCTCTTTTTGAGTCTAGAATTATTGTAATGCCTTGATAGATGGTCATACTCATGCATATGCATATAACCATCTTAGTGAGTCTTAGGATTATCATAAAAATCATCCCATTAGGTTCACCATGCCTTAAACTCTTACTGGAGTTTTTGGCTCTCCCACAGTCGACTGATGAAGGCACGACAAGCGACTGGATGACTTCCAGCTGCTTGCCCGGCCTTCTACAGCCGGCTGGTATGCACAGCTCAAGTCAAAATTTTTATTGACTCTTCTTGAGCTTTTCGGCTCAGTCGACTGATGTTCAATTTATAGTCGCCTGTGTTTCTACAGTCACCTGGGAATTGATCTACAGTCTTCTGTGCGCAACTTGCATTTTCTGGGCTTCATCCTAATTTGCAAGTCAGTCGACTGATGAAGTATTTACAGTCGCCTGTGAAATGGTCATCTATCGTCTGAAAGGCGTAAGTTCGAAAGTTGCATTTTCTCAACTCCTTTTCATCCTAAAGTGACAGTCGCCTACTGAAGGATATTCAGTAGACTGTCTATTTATAGTCGCCTGTGAAATGCTCTACAGTCGTCTGTGCGCAACTTTCATTTTCTGGGCTTCATTCCAATTTGCAAGTCAATCGACTGATGAAGTATTTACAGTCGCATGTCTATTTACAATCGCATGTGTAGTCTTCTATAGTCGCCTGTCCTGGCTCAGATTATAGCAGTTGGGAATTTTATAGCCGTTGACTAGTCGACTGTCAGTTGTTCATCAGTCTGTCTGTGCCGTAAGCTGCCAAAATCTAGCCGTTGCAGATTTCTTCCCTTTGGATTTTTGGTTGGTTTTATGGGCTCTTCTTGGCTTCCTATATATAGGAGATGACTTAGTTCATTTAGAACTCTGGGTTAATATTGAATATTTTTAAGTATCAATATCCACTCCTAATCTCTCTCATTTTCCTCTTATGAGCACATTCCTCTTCATGCATTGAAGCTAGCTCATATGGAAATTCTCCAAGGGATCTAATTCTCATTCCTTTCTCGGAGATCATCTTTCTTCATTTCATTTCATACACTCAAGTGAGAAATGTTATGATTCATTCCTAGAAGAGAGAAAGATCATCAAGTGCAATCAACGCTAATCTCAAGCACTTGGTCATTCACTTGCATGCCTTCTTCATCACATTGGTAATACCATATCAAGGCGTAGGTAAGTGTTGTTTCGTTTCTTTTTTTTGTTCGAAACCCCTAATTCTTTTTGTGAGAATTAGTTTCTCTTTGTAAGAGTTACTCTCTGTGTGGGAGTTTGTGTCTCTGTGTGGGACAAAGTCTCTCTGTGTGAGAGCAATATCTCTTTGTGGAAATCCAAAATCCTCTGTGTGAGGCATCCCTGTGTGAGATTGTATTCACTTCTCTTTGTGGGAATCATAGTGAATATTGGTGTGGCTGGACGTACCTAAGTTTTGGGTAACCAAAGTAAAATCATTGTGTTTGCGATTGTTGTTGTTGAGCACTCTGTTTAATTTTTGCTGCTTATTGTGCTGTAATTTTAGTAACTTTTAATTAAGCACTTTGCTTACCATTACACTATTCACCCCCTCTCTAGTGTGTGTAGCCCCGTAGGGTCCCTTACAAGATTTTCTTACGTGGTGATGGTGGGTTTAAGTTTAATACAACATATTGATGTAAGTAAATCCAAAACATATTTTTATTTGAGTTTGTATAAATTATATCTTGTTAGATACATGTATGATATGCATATGCCATCAATTTTTTGTAGTGCCCTGTGGTAGCTACTGCACACGTACTAGAGGGGGGGTGAATAGTACTTAAAATAATCAAGATAGTTATTCCTAATTATTGTGCAAGAAACAAACGACAATGCGGAATTAAACAACTATCAACAAGAATTAAAACATACGCAAACAAACAATATTACTGGGTTCGGATCCACCCAAGTCTCCCCGACTTGTTCCCGGTGATCCTACATCCCAACCACCCGGATCCCCTCCGGATACTTGAGTTAGCAATCCTAACTCAAGATTTCCACTAAACCCACTTGCGGAAACTCCACAAGTGCAATCGACCTACAATCGATTCCCGTGAATCCCACAACCCGGGATCACTCAAACTCTCACAACCGAGAGTGTACAACAATTCAATGAAATGAAATGAAATAAACTCTTACCGTACAAAATCCTATGCCTTGAGTAAACTTACCAAATTAGGGCAATGATGGATTTTGAGGAGAGAATGTCACCAAACCGAATCTCCACCAATAAGATCAGCGATCGAAGGCTATGATGGAGGATGGTGACTTTGGATCAAGCTCTAGGCTTGGAAGGCTCACAATGGAGAGAATCTCTCTTGAGGAAATGGCTCAAAGAGTTGAGGGAGAGATTCTTGTGAGGAAGAGAAAGCTTTAGAATGGAGTTGAATAGCTTCTCTTAGGTTTCTTCAAATCTCTAAAATGGCAGCCTTGAAACTTATGAAAGACCCCCTCCAACTATATATAGGATAGAGGAGAGAGGGAGAGAAAAACGTTTCAAGAAAAGCTCCAACGGCTCTATTCTGAACCAGACTAGTCGGTCAAAGAAGGATCACTGACCGACTACTTCATCAACTAGTCGGTCGGTGATACAACGTAGACCGACTAACGGTAGAACAGCCAAGAAGTCGAAGTACAGGCAAAGACAACTAGTCGGTCTAAGAAGACTTGCCGACCGACTAGTTTCACAACTAGTCGGTCGGTGAATGTTCTTTGACCGACTAATGTCGAAATAGAATAGGCTGACTTCAAGTTGACTTAGTCGGTTTAAGAACAAATGCTGACCGACTAGTTTCTCAACTAGTCGGTCGGTAAACGTTCTTTGACCGACTAACTCGAAACAGTAGCTTAGGCTGAAAATGACTGTACACAACTAGTCGGTCTGAGAAGGACTCCTGACCGACTAGATCGTCATCTAGTCGGTCGGTGACTCTTCTTTGACCGACTAACTGTAGTCATGGAAAGAGCTGAATATAGAGAAGGCAAACTAGTCGGTTCATGTAGAGTTGCCGACCGACTAGATCGTCATCTAGTCGGTTGGTGACTCTTCTTGAACCAACTAACATGCACTCGAAGCCGAGGGAAGAAGCGATAGGCTTTGGGAAAGTTTCTAATGGCTTATATGAATATCCTAGCTCTAAGATATGAGCGAAATGAAGATTATAAAGTAAGTCCTACTCAAGGCTTAACATTCTAATCTATGAAGCTAGAAGACTATAAAATAAACCTTACGAGCCGTCTTCAAAGCTTCAATCTTCATTCCTCTTGACTTCCATATTGCTCCTTGAGCTTCAGCGAAGCTCCAGGCACACGATCACACGTATTGAGAAGTCTTGAGGCGTCGCTTTTGATGTTCGTATTCTTTTGGCGACGATCTCCATAACTGCGCTCACAAATAAGTTAGTATACATTATTTATGTTTGCTCATCATCCAAAACCAAATCCGGGGAATCATATCACAACATTTTTAACGTTTGATATGACACTTTTATATTTAGGTACTATTTCATATATCTTTGATACCACTATCTGATATCATAGTTTCTAAGCTGATACGTGACCAATATCCGATATTTAATACACTGCTTCACATTAGATAAGTTTCATGCATAACTCTTCGTTGGATCAACGACACGATATCACATTACAATATATTCAAGATGTACTAGCCTATATTCAGTTTAATTTTGATATGAGATTGAAGATTATGACATGCAATTGTGTAAATGTGTTAACACCATTGTCCGAAATTAATTAGCTAATAGTCAAACGATACCTCCATTTGTTAAATGACACATGGCAATGCTGTGACGCAAACGCCTACGTCATCCTAACATTAGATACATTGCATAGAGTGTTAACAAATTAGGAAACTAGGGCTCGCCCCTAAAAGGAAATAATTTCAATGTCTATAAATCCCCTCTTGGGTGTGCCATTGTACCATCTAAAATCGATTCTAGGTATTCTAAGGCAAAACAAGTTCTACCTTTCTCACAAATCAACTAGATCGAAAATGCAAGGTGAGTTCTTTCATGATGTGTGATCAAAATGTTTGTCTAAAGAAATCTTACACACACACATGATATCTAAGATGATAGTGTTTCTCTTTTAATTATTGATTTATTGTCTTTTTTTCAGGTGAGGAAATGACGACCAAAGATGCTTCTTGCTTAAAAGGACTTCTTTCTTTTGGTGAGTCTATATACTTGCAATTTCCTTTCGGGGTTTAGTTATTAATGCCTAGGGAAACCTTTGACTATTAAAGTTAAAAAAAATCTGTTAATGACGAAAGTTATTTGTTAGAAAATTTCAAACGATCGCCTTTCGATTTTTGGGATTTGTCAAATAATCACCTTTACTTTGAAAGGTAATTGGGATTTTCCATATATGTTGTTACAATGTAATGAGGTTTAATGTCATTTTTTAAATCGAAAAGGATAAATCACACAAAACATCCCTACCAATTAAGCAAACAATTCACAATGGTAATCATATTTTTATTCTTAATATATCCCTAATTTAAACTCTATCCTTAACTCCAATTTAGTCGTTATGCCTAATTCGGACTTTATTTCACAGCAGGAATAGTGTTTAAATTACAGATGGGGCAGAAATTAAATTAACAATAGGGTTTTAATAAAAATAGACGTAGTAATATGGTTAGAAACAAGATTCATGCAAAGAGGGATACGTTTCAAATTAGGAACGGTGGACGAATTGGTTTAAGATAATGTTCAATTTTGGATTGTGGGTGTGACAAAGTTAGGCATAGTATCCAAATTATAATAAGGGAAAGAATAAAATTTTAATTAATATAGGGTCGGTAATAGGGATTTGGATCTCTTTGAATTAGAGAAAAGTGAAAACTAGATTTCCGAGCTGGTGCAAATGCATGTGTAACTAAATTTCACAATATAAGCAAAATCGTAGTTGAGTATTTTGATTGTTAAATGATTTACATTGGAAAAGGTGATGAAATTTATTATTTATTAATTATTTTATGAAGACATGTCGTTGGGAGGTTGTGTATTTAATGATGACATTGTCATTAAATTGAATATTAATAAATTGATTTAAATTTTAAATCAATGTTAATCAAAACAAAATTGTTGCGTTACTTCATGACATCTCGATTGAAACCCCAATATTAGGTGAGAGGACAGTTGGCACACTATGATATCAAAGATGGTGGGAAAGCATTAGGGATATAGGTGGGTAAAAGATTAATGTTTAGGGATCAAATTGGGAATATGGTTAGCGTTAAGTTCTAGGTTAGCGAGAAAGGTAATACAGAGTATTCATGTGTTATTTTGTTTAACAAACCGTTATCTTTGGATAATTTACACAATTTCATTAGCGGCATTTGGCATTGTCACGTTAGGCCATAATAAAGGGCATTGTGATCATGAAAATGAGGGCAACTATTGACAAACTTCTAAAATATAGTGGATTCTAATTAGTTTAAAAATACTGGCATGCGAAGGTTTACTTAGAGGCTTTTACATCAATTACACTGATGGACTTTCTATTAATCTTCTTAGTGGTAGGAATACAATGCTATTACATATATTAGCTTATGTTTCCTTTTGTCGTATATTTTACCAAGGACGAAAGATTGGCTTCTTTCTGTTTAGTCTCTACAGTAATTAATGACGTTATGTTTATTTTGTTATATGATTGTTGTGTCTTTATTTAGCTAGGAGGTACTTAGTTTGCCAGGTTAGATGTTGAACCAATTATGCCTTGCTAGCTTTTTTATGGATGCTGTTTAGAAATGTTCCATACCTACCTTTTTTGGGGTTTATTTTTGGTTTATCACCCCCCCCCCCCCCAACCCCGCCCCGCGGGGTGTTTTGGGTGGGGTGGGGGTGGGGGTGGAGGTGGGTGTGTGTTATTTCCTCTTCTGCTTGCGTGGAATCTATGCAATATGCACACTTCTACCATGAAGCCTCGTCATGTTGTATATGCATATCATCAGCATTTTTCTAGAACTTTCCGTTGTTGGTGTGTCATGTTCTTGTCGGCATGTCCGTGTCTATGCAATATGTCATATGAAGGTCAACAATAGAGAGGAAGCAATATAAGAACCCTTGAATATATTGCATGATATAACCTATTGTTTTGACATTAAGCATTTTCCTGAAGGAAAATTCATGTTGTTTAAAAAGGTTGGTAATATCCTTGCATGTACTTAATAACATGTCAAAATTAGACGACTAGGATATTTTAATCATTTGTAAATGTCCAGTCAGTTTATCACCATGTATAATATGCATAATCATCTAAATTCAATATATGGCTTGATATTTCATTAGTTCACAACATATTTGACTAGAGATCTCCTTAACATGGATGACAAAAGCCTTCGATATTTGGTTTGTAAATCAGTAGGGTTTAACATCTACACCCAAAAGACTGAACGGGATTTACATGGATAGCAAGTGAGGGAGAGATGTTCTGCTTGCTTGCTTGGTTTCTTTCTTTTGACATATTTGTACCCTTAAATTTCAATATCATTACTAACACATTTTTGTCTTAGGATACATTCTTAGTCCAAATATATTCCCAGAAATGACTGGCAAAGAGAAAGAAGAATTCATCGAAGAGCTATGCCACACCTCTGAAAAAGCACGCCAAATGCTACTTTCTCTGACAAGAAAGGATATAATGGACATCATCAGCATAGAGACGGGAAGGGAGATTCGATCGACCAACAAACAAAAGCCAGAACTTGTAGAGCTCCTGTTTCGTGTCGTCTATGAGAAAATACATGGAAAAGAAAAGCCGGCAGTTGATCGCACTAATCCTGCTGCTCAGCCTAGTACCCTGGCTTTGCCTCTGCTAAATGCTCCAACATCGGTAAGAAGCAAGAGGAAGAGTTGCCACCCGTCTCGTCTGCTTTTAATCAAATACTGCCCGAACTCAGCTTGCAGAGCTCCAATGAGACCAACTGACGATTTTGATTTTTGCAAGCGATGCTCATGTTGTATATGCCACAAGTATGATGAAAACAAGACCCCGAGCTTTTGGTTAGTGTGCGAGTCAGACAGTCATTCGCAAGATAAGACATGTGGTTTGTCTTGTCATCTTGAGTGTGCCCTTGCGAATGAAAGGTCATGCAACCTAGGAAATGGAAGGGGCAGAAAGTTGGATGGAAGCTATGAATGTGGAAACTGCGGGCATCTGATTGATTTAATTAGGTAAAATCCGCATCAAGACTTCGTTCCAGTAGTTGTTCTTTAGATTTCAGTGTCTTGCCACTGTTAAGTCTCTTGAACACTTGAATTAATCAGGCAGTTTGGTGTGTGATTTTAAGAATTTGGTTGTCCAATTTACTGGTTTTCTGCTCACGATCTCAACTCTTACAGGATTTATTAAACTGCTTCAAGGATTTATTAAACTGGCTTTTCCTTTCATGCTAACGTCTTTATCTTTTTAAAGAAATCATTAGATACTTTTTGTGCCATTTTTGGTATTCAATTTTATTATCCTTTTTTAACTGATGTATGACTCCCTTCCTTAGATTCGATGGAAACCCACAAGCATTTACACTCACATTATAATTTCAAAAATGTCTGGTGATAGCCTTCTATATGCTGTATAGAAGGTGCACACACGCACACATTGTTTCTTCTAATTGGTTTCAACTATAAAATTGGTGTTGGTTTTAGTTTGATAAGAAGCTGTTATTTAGCCATTAATAATCAGGACAACTGTATTGCTTTGTATCATACATTTTATTTTTCAGTGATATCATTTCAACTCATCGTTCTCATTTGCTCTCAATTTTTCTTGAAGAAGAATTATCATATTTGTTATTCTGTTGGTACTCTTTACGTCTGTATTAAAATATTTATTGACTTTTTCTACAAACTATTTCCTTCCCATGCAGTTGCTGGAAAAAGTTGCTGACAGAGGCAAAGGATGTCCGAAGAGTGAGTGATCTTTGCAGCCGGATCCACCTGAGCCACAAAATCCTCAACGCGAGTGAGAAGTACCAGGATGTCCATAAGATTGTAGACTCAATCAAGAGGAAGTTGGAAGACGAGGTGGGATCACTCAGTAACCTGCCATTGGGCATGTCTCGTAGGCTAGTACATCGCCTTTCTGTTGGAGCCGAAGTCCAAAAGCTATGCTCTCGTGCAATAGGTTTATTTGGATTGGACCCTCCTAACACTTTTCAATCCAACCACGTCGAATCCCAGAAATGCGAAGATGGAGTGACAAACCAAACCAACTCGCGAGGTGAGGTACATGTCTTGGTTCCAGAACCAAAAGGCAACGTGCCTGCGGGCAACAACTTGCTCATAGACTTGAATGAGTTACCTGAGAACCATGCAGAGGACTATCACTCTACTGATGGAGAGCTCAAGACAACTGGAATAGAAGAATGTGGTGAAGGATCCAAAGGGAAAAATGGAATAAGAATAGGCTGCAGACCTGTCGGCCTTGGGGCACTGCATAGAGTGAAAGATGCTGGTGATCACACAGAATTAAAGTATCGAGAGACTGTAAATGTGATCAGGCGGTTGGAGATTGAGGGACACATTGACGGTAGATTCAGGAAGGAGTTCCTCACATGGCTAAGCATGCAGGCAACTCCAAAGAACGCAATGCAAGTTAGTGTATTCATTGATACCTTTTCCGATGATCCTCGGAGCCTAGCGGAGCAGTTGGTGCATACCTTTGGTGAAGAAATTTGCAGAAACATCCATCAAATGTGACAGTTGACTGATTGGAATGACAGGTATGTTTGGATTAGAGTTTTTCTTGATAGAATTTTAATAATATATTTCTTCATTCATACTCTATAGATCGAAATTTAATGAAATAATAGTATCCAAATGGTATTCTACTGTTGTGGCTGTCCATAGACTCATAGATTTTATCTGCATTAGCTTTTCGATGATTCATTCTAGAAACTTTGTGATATTAGGGTGTTTTTTGTTCAATAGGCATTGAAAACCTAAAATCCCTTATTTCATGGACCTTGGAACCATTTTACTCATAATGTAGTATCACATGTTCTAGACTAATCTCACTTCTAAACATCTCCCAAAAGAACATTGTTCCAACTATCAGTCGATATGAGCCGATATGAGCGATATTTCGGCTGCTATATCGTTCTTAGGATCATATGCTAGGATATTGAAAAAAATAATATTGATTGTACCATTTGGATCCAGTATTGGCCAATATATCCTTGTCACATATCGGCCAATACGGATCATATTTGGTTTAATTGTTAAAATTGGTTTGGATTTCAAGTTAGAATTGAGATACTAATTTAACTTATTGACTATTATTTTTTAACTCAAGTACTTTATATCACACGATTCTCCACTATTCCACATTCATTACTTTGGTTTTCTTGTTCTCCTTTGGGGCTTCATCTAGCGTAGCAACATTGCAAAACAAGCAACAAATTACCGATCATGAAACAACCGATAGTGAAGAACATATGGGAGAAAAAAGATGATAAAAGCCTCATTAAGATAAAATAGTCCTAATTGAGGATTAAAAAGTATCATAATCGATAGGTCACCTATTTATTTTCGGTGATACAGTAATTGAAAGAGAGAGAGTTAACCTAATCACAAAAGTCATTTTTATTTTTTTTTATTTTTGTTTATTTTTTATCATTAAGGCATCTGATTTCACCCTTTTTTCTTTTCTTTTGATGTTAACTAGCCCCTAATTTTTAATTTTATTTGTTTGCTTCAAAATTCTAAAACCAAAAGATGTAACTTTAGAGTGAAGATATTATCTCTTAATGTTTTTTGTTGCGGGCATCTAATTTCAAGCATGTAGCAAATATAATTTGCCATGTTTTACGAGTAAATTGAAAGTCCACTTGACTACTACTCGGTTTCGTGATCTATTACATTGTGTTGTGCCGATGCAAAAGATCCTTGTATTCCTTGCACGCATCTAATGACATTTTTATTACACAAATGACATCTAGGACATTAGAACTATCTTTAAGCTATCATTATTTGTATAAAGTAAACATAGACTGCCAAAGAACCCTGATATGATCCCATTTCCCGATATGTTGATTGATACGCGCTGTTAAGGAAAGAAGTGGTATATGACTCCATATAGTTGCCATTACTTGTGTGTCTGTACATAACTCATCATGAGTTGTTATTGGGGGGTACAATTACCACCATGTATACATTCCAGATGTGTATATAATATGTACCTATCACACTATAAAGATAGTAAGCCAATATACAAGGCTATTTTCCAATCCCAAGATATTATGAGAGCCTCCGTCAAATCCCAGCCATTAATCCCTAATCAAACCTAGACGCCACAGTCCCAAGCCAATACACAGAACTATCTTCCAGCACTAAGATGCGCTATCCGATGAGGAAAATACCCATCCGACACCATCAAGAAAGAATTGTGAACATTATTTCTCTTTTGTTGGTTAAAAAATAGAAGAAAGTAATGTGTACTGAATGAATGGATGCAGGAACTCAGAGTTGTTTGTCTTGAGGTGGAGGATCATATTTTCATGGAGTTCCTTGACAACCAAAGTAGCTGCACATCAGTTTGTCTCATCAGGCTCTCGAGCATTTCAGTATCCAGCAGGAACCAGTTGGGATCTATCATTTATTTTCTTTTAGGTGCTTTCTTTGTTATTTTTCATGTTCTTGGATTTTGTTTATTTCCATTGTCTCTTTTGTGATGCCCAAAAAAAACAATCTTGAGGGATTCAGATGATTTTTCCAGAGCTAAAGTTTAAGATCATGCTATCCTTTGGTCAGTTTTTGCATATGATTGCTTCAATTTTTCATCTGATTGTGATAGTTATCAAAGTAAAGATGTGCGGCCAATTTTAGGAAACTACTTTCTTGTATCATTATTTTCCAAAAAATAGAAAAATTATCGTAAACTTAACTTTTCCCAAATTAATTCTCAAACGTCTTTAACACAGAATGTTAGTCAATTTTTCTAACATGCTCAAATTACCTCCAACATTTTTACAAATCTTTAAAAACCGCCTCAATATTTGAATAACAGAAAAATTGCATATGTGACCGCTTAAAGGACTAATTTGGAAAAAAATGAAGTTCAGAATATTTTTATTATTTTCAAAATTCAATGAACCATAATGATAGTTTTGGAAAGAAAAAATAATGCAGAACAAACTAACAAACTAAACAAACTAACGATTAGGATTTGTGGAAACTCAGAGGTTTATACCAAAGCCATAGTTTGCTGCTACAAATTATATTAACTTTTTTGTGGATTTGTTTATATACACCACCTCTTTGCTCTTGGAGGTGTGCAATGATTGCTTTCCATTTTTGGAAAAGATGACTATATACATCGAATGGTTCGATGTATGCAATGATTAATGTCTTTTTTTTTGCAAAAAAATCAAATCGTAGTGTCATATTAAAGTCTTCTCACTGTTAGCTATTTTTTTTCCAAAAAAAGGCTAATCATTGCCTAACCGAATGGATTCGGTGTATATAGTCCTCCTCTTTTGAAAAGTTAATCATTGCACACACACCCAAAAGTGCATGATTTCTTTTCATTTTTAGCAAAGAAGTACTCATTGCATCTTGGGGGTATAAGCAATGATTCCTTTTCATTTTTAAAAAGTAATTATTGCATACACTCCCTCTTGGGGGGTGTATATAGCAAACCTTTTTTGTCTGCATACACTCAGGGGGGGTGTATAATGCAAGTAACGAAGATGCGATTGTTCGTCATTGTTGAAATCCTATATAAACTATGCTAAACAATTTATTACAGATGCATCTAGTGTATTACCATGACCCTCTCCTAACTAGTAGAACGCCCAGAAAAAAATTTAGCTGTCTACCAACATAAAAATCATACTTACAAATGATATTATAGAGTTGCAAATTTTGAACTTCATATTATGAACTGAAATTGGAATAATTTGTTTAAAAATGTTTCCTAGTTTTGAATTGAATCTTTTACCATAATGGGTCTTATGAAAATTACTCAAGAATGCTTAATTTGCTTAAGCAAGAGTCTTGCATTGTCGTCTCATCTCAATTGGCCTAAAAATAACGTGAAGAATCAAACAGTTTCATCATATAATAAACACAGAAGGCATCTAAAATTCAAAACATACAGCTTTAGCACAAGTCGAGAATAATCAAAACTGGCATACGCCCAAAACTTTAAACATCATGAAGGCTGAAAAAAGCACAGCAGCAGGGTAAAAGTGAAACATTATATACATCACAAATTCTCTGATTTTTCCTACAAAATAAGATCAGGAGGGCATGTAACTAGCAGCGCATATATCATACAACATTGCCTCTAACACACTCAACCTATCTAACAGAAATGCACAATGCACACAACCGATACGTGCACTTATGATCAACACCGCCAACAGCCCAGGGCTTCAACAGACGTCACCATCATCCGCTACATAGCATCAAAGAACCCAGGCGGGTGAACCCAATACCGACTATTTTTTTTTTTTTTTGCATCCTCGTTGTATTTTCCCCCTTCTGTTCTCCTATTATGTGGATGAATGTGATGGAACGGCCCATCTCTTATTGGTTGTCAAGAGAACATGGAGGTTTTTCTGGTGAGAACCCTCTCGATGTAGCTGGCACTTGGTTCCACTGCATTCCAAGTAGTAGCAGAGCATGCCAATGGAAGTGTATCTAGTTGATTGTGTTCAATTCCTCTCCGTCCAACATGAAACTTTTGATTGGTAGTAAAACATCGCATGTCCTCTTCATAGATTTCTTGATATGCCTTCTTATGATGTTTCGCTATAGCACCTATAACTGCCTCTGCTCGAGGAAGCCTAGCTATATGCTTAACACATGGATTCTTCGTATGAAGAAGTAGCCAACGAGAGCTCATACAGCTCACTGAGCATCCATTCTTCTCCAGTCTGACCTCCGAGCACGATTGCACGTGTGCCTCCGACCACGCAAGTGCTGTGTCCCCAGGCAAACCTTGGAGGCCGGCCTGGCACGTTGAGAATTCTCCACGTTGGCTTCTCTTCTGTTGGGTCCAGGAGATACAGCTGGGAGGCTGAGTGAAGCCCAGCCACCGACCCACCAAAGATCAGAATCCTGCCACCCGGCAGGCTCACAGCAACATGGTCAAGCCGCGGCGGGGGGCCAATGCCAGCTGGGTTCCCGGCTCCGGGCATCCCACTTCCGGTAACATACCTCCAACATGGCTGGCCTTCGCTCAAATCCAATGTGAACACGTCGCTTGACCGCAGTCGCAGGGGCCCACTCTTGGCAAGACCACCGAACATCAGTATCTTCCTACTGTCATAGGCCGAGATTGAGTGGCCCAATCTAGAAGGTGGAGTCCATGAAACGGGTACCTCTCTCCAGACAGGCCTCTCCATTGTAAGGTCCAGTAAAAATGTGTCGCTGAGAAGCACGCCTGAATCTGCACATCCGCCAGACACCACCAGCTTGGTACCATCGAGGGTGCAAGAACTATGCCAAGACCTGGGGAGAGGTGGGGCCAGCCCGGAAATCTCA
Organism: Scilla litardierei; assembly: GCA_030789695.1. Lineage (NCBI taxonomy): Eukaryota > Viridiplantae > Streptophyta > Magnoliopsida > Asparagales > Asparagaceae > Scilla > Scilla litardierei. The sequence goes on from CM061133.1 coordinate 354,776,126, forward strand.
CGCCATGCCGGGTGCTTTGCATCAAGATCCAATATGAAGACATCGTTGAGTAACCCCTGCCTTCCACATCCACCAAATACTACCAACCACGATCCATTTAGGCACGATAAAGTGTGGCCCCACCGGCCTGGTGGTGGAGAGCTCACCTTGACATGTCTCCACGCTGGCACGCTGGCATTCAGATCCAAGACAAAGGTGTCGTTCATTGGTTGCATGTTGACGCCTTCACCACCAAAGAGAACAACTCGATTCCCAACTGCACAAGCACTGAAATTACAGCGAGATGGCTCAACAGCGCCCCCAACTGTCACTTTCCTCCATGCCACTGCCTCAAGGGTCGTCAGCTCTCTCGCCAGCCTTTTCCAACCAAACCGTTTTGCGTCTGGCACGGTCTCTAATGCGCGAGTTGTCTCACTAGCCCAAGCATTCTGGCAAATCATCTTCCAAAGGTCCTCATTCTTTGTTAGCTGATAGAGCCGTTTGCACACTGAACCAACAGATGCTGTATCTCTTGGGGACAACCTTGAAAGAATTTTGTGAGATATGACCTCGTCGCTCAGCTGAAACATGCTACAAAATTCACGACAAATATTGCCAGCATGCTCTACAGAGACCTTCCGGTAAAAAGAATCGGATGCGAATCGAGTGGAAACTCTCGTGGGCTCCTTTCTGAAAGAACTTGGAGGAGAGCCTAAATCAACATTTGCTTCAGCGAAGAGTTGAATGCCAAGAAAATGGGTTATTTCGTCATCGCCATATATTGGGGTTAGCTGCAACCTGTTCATTAATGGAGAGCCATCCTTTTTAAAATTCAACAGATCACCCTGGAATGATAAGCCAATCTCAAGGCACCTTCTTATTTCAGAAACTACTGTCGAGTCCACCAGGGGATGCCGCCTCTGAGCAAATGGACCTCTGCATTGCAGGAATCGGCTGAAACAAGAATGCTAACTCAACTTCAGTTATAATTTTCTTGGAATTTGAGGATACGGTAAAAGGAGGTCCCTTAGAAGCGAGAAAGGCATTGCTTTGAAACAAAAACTATATTACCATATGTATTAGAACCTGAAATTTTATCTGAAAATTTGAGAACCGATTGTGTGCACAGTAGATATAATAAAAAATTGAAATGCACAATGAGTCGTTAAACCAAATCTACATGGGAAAAAGTGTGCTGGTTTGTTGGTGATTTGTTCACACGCATACAACAAAAATCTGGAATGTTTGCCAGATGGAAATCTTTTGACAGATAAAAATTCACAAACATAAAAATAGTTATTTCTGGATAGTAAGAGTACCAAAGCATCAAGACAGAAGCAATAAATTTTACTCACGGTTCCTCCCAAATCAGTTATGGTACCCGAAATATATATTCTAAAGAAAATGTCATTCATAATAGGCATAAGAAGATCAATTACAAACTAACAAAGGAAGCTTAAGTCTTTAATTAGGAATCATCTGAAGTGTATCCGGATTGATAACACATTTATGGTTTCTAGGGTTCAGGGGAAAAAAAGTTTTAGTATATGAAACAATTTTTTTAAACCGGTAACGGAATTTAAACTAAACAAGAGAAAAGGGGGGAAAGGAAAAAACAGTGGCCATTCAACAAAATTGAAAATGTGAATGGCTTAAAACATGATTACCAGAAGGGTCAAAGTTTAATAAATCAATATGAAAGAATCAACTTATGTCCAGAAAATTTCATATCATTTTCACTACATCATGTTGCAATTTTATGACTGGGCATTGCAATTATTGCAACAGACACTTTTGTGATTATGAGTCTTACACTGTATAATATTTAATAAAACAACAGAAAACATATACATCCCAAAAACCTCTTATAAATGTTGACACTATAAAAGCAAATATAGCACTTCCTTAAAATTCAAATGTCAGCAATCAGTTTAAATCATTAAACTGATCATGAATTACAATAATGACCTTATTATGCAGTACAGCTTGTGTAGAATCCAGATGCACCAAGAGCCAAAGATGACTATGGATTTACCTAGACAAACATCCAATATTCAAACAATCAAAACATCCACGCATAGGGCAGATCTTTCCCAGAATTTTGTACCTAGCGACAGCGGTGGCACACTGGTTCTAGCCTCACACAAGAGAAGCAAAGATACCATGGTCTGCAGAACTAACGCATAGAGACAACAGTAACTAACTGCTTCAGACATTAAGTCATTCAGAATATCTGACCAGTTTAAACGTGATGAAACTACATTGACTCGTCATATCATAGCCATGTTTTGTACCACCATCCCACTACAATATCCAGCAATTATATTCTTGTTCCCATGCATGGATCTTAAACTCATTCACCAAAAAATATACCAGGTAAGTTATAGACCATCTCTACTGACTGACATAACAGCACAGCATATCTATTAAATCGAAGATAATAGAATAAGTTGTATTAATTATACTGAAAGCTAATGTTGGCATGGCCCCATCCAGCATCCAGTGACCTTATTATATGTGGAAATAACAGATGTTACATCGTCACTTAATTCGCACTACCCCGATTGAACTGTGATCAGTTCATGCATTCTGAGTCATGGTGGTTCTCAATCCAAAACACTACAACCAGTGAACCAAGAAATTAAAAAAATGGCATGTATAATTTTATTCAATGAGCTCTTTTAGTGTATGCTGATCCATTATTTAGCATTTTCTTATTAGATTTATTTGCAGTTTCTGATATTAACACTATGGCCTTAAAGCTTGACTTTGTACGATCAAGTTTATTGCATGTAGATTAAAATAAAAGAAATAAAAGTTTGGATCTTTTTATAATAATAGAAACATAACTATCAGGCTATCAGCATGCCCCGCAAAGGCTTCCAAGTGTACCATGAGTCAAATACCAATTCAATTAAGCCCACCCTTATTGTAGTACGTACTGTCCACAATTGCATACCATGTTCCCATCCCCATATCACTAACTGAAGCAAACCTCAAATATGGTAACTTCGGAGTGTTATAGACGGTACTAAATGACTGTACTTTCAAATTATATTTCTTTTTTGGCTAATCATATACTTTTGAGTAAGGGTTGTCAATTACTACACTGCCGACAAGTATGAAAGGACAAGACGTTTTACTATGCTTTTAGTTGAGTGAGGCGCAAAGATTTAACAGTGAAAGGCATCACACTCTTCTATTGCCTAGGATTAGAGACGCTGACAAAGGACAGAAAAGCAAGGAACTTAGATTATTTACAAATTCAATCTAACTCAAGATAGTTATAAAAAATGAAAAAGATATTAGGAATTAAAAAGAGAGAGAAGAAATGACTAGCCGGAAAAAAAGAAACTAAGGGAAAAATGGATGTGAATCATGAATATGGGAAAGGAAAAAAAACAAAAAAATCTAAAAAAGAAAACTAAAAAAGTAACCATAGAAAAAAGAGAAGAAGAAAAACCGAAGAAAAACTACAATAGGTTGTGGATGGAGTCCTTAAGGGCGTGTTCTTTTGTTTGGAAAGCATCAGAAAGCAAATCAAAATGTACTGTTGAAACCCTGTAGCTTAGATTCCTATCAAACTTTCCCCATCTGTGTTCTTTTGAGCCAATGGGAAATAGGCTTGGTAGCTGACGTGGAGGGTTGAATTGGGATTCCAACGGCCAATTCGTTTTCTCCCAGCATCAAGAGGATTACGGTGGATTCCTCTATGTAGGTGGGTCCCACGGTCTTGTGTTTACCTCCCTTATACTCACCTATACTCACCAAATAAATGAGATGCCTTGGATATATTTCACAGATTAAATTTTTGGGGGTAACCTTATCCTTATACTCACCTAATAACACCACACTCCACAATCCCACTTTCTCAATCCAACTTTCTTCAACCAAAAGAACACCCTACACGGAGTGGGCCCCACCTCAACTTTCCAACTCTACAATCCAACCCTACTTTCCAACAAAAGAACACACTACACCAAATTTCTCTCTCATCAGATTCCACACTTCTCAACTTTCCCAATTTATACTTTCCTACAAAAGAACATGCCCTAAGCATCTAAAGATTTGCATGTAGCCTGAGGCGAGTATAGTGAAGGGCTGAGTTTAAACCTTCTTCATCTCTTCTTTGATTTCTTTCGTCTGCAGTCTAAGATCACCACACACACACACACACACCCCCCCCAAAAAAAACAACCAAAAAATAAAAAAATTCCCCCGCCAGTATCTACCTAGCAGCATGCATAAGTGATAATCAAATACGAAAACTTTAACCAGAAGCCGAGGCACTCACAGATGTCACCTTGGCCAAAAGGGCAGGGGCAGTTACCTCATAAAAGCTGTGGCCTAGCAAGAGCCCAGTGACACAAGGAAGCAGCCCACCTTGCCTGAACTCCTGAACTGCCCAAGTAACAACACCTCTTACAGCACTGGTAAGGCTATCAAAGCGGTCTTCAGAATTTGCTTTTAGTTGTGCAGGTGTTTTAGGAAGTTCATAGCTTCAGTGTTTCAATTTTATAGTAGATTTAATATACATCACAATCCTCTAATTAATTGCATTAAATAACTAGCTATGCAATGGCATATATCCTGCTAGTTCTTCACTAAATGACAATAGTTTAGTTATTAAATGCTCAGCTTCAAAGTGAAACACAAATTACGCTACAAGGTCAGACTATCACTGCTAAATGCAATTTATGGCATTCACTGCATATATGCAAACAACAAATTTAAGATCATTGATGTTCTCAACATGAAAATAGTTCACTCTTGTAGGTTCTTAGCTATTAAACACATACAGAAGAATGATGATCAAGATCCTTCTAGCAAAATTTATTACAAACAAAATCAAAAATAGATTTCCTGATTCTGAACAACAAAATGACTGAGGCCCAAATCTGAAGTTCACATGCTTGTCTAGGTCGGGCCTCCATTTAGTTACTCAATATGGACCAGACTCAGATAAACTGACTTTCACTAAGAATCTAACGATTAATCAAGCCAACTTGCAGGCCTAGACAGGACCGACCTAACTGCATGTTAACCAAGTCCATCCTAGCAGGAGGTTTGTAATCTCGACCCATACCGATATGTCTTGCTCGTCTCTTATCGGATTGCAAGCAAGCCTATACGATCCAATCCAAAACTGAGCGGTACCATCAATATTAATTTATAACAACTAATATAAGAATTTCAAGGTATGAGTTACCAAACTTTGACATTCTCGTTTATTTCATATAATGTTCAAAATAATATAGTTTAACCGTCAAATTCAGGGTTTCACATGTTGATCGAGTCGGTTAGAAAAAAGAGAAGATAATGTCCCATATAAGATAATATATAGATAGATGAACCACTTATTCACATGTTGATCGAGTGAGTTAGAAAAAAGAGAAGATAATGTCCCATATAAGATAATATATAGGTAGATGAACCACTTAATGAAAATAAATTTCTGCATGCAACAGCTACATTGAGCTAAGCCAATCGATATGTAAAGCCTGTTACTTTCGATACATATCACATATTTCCAATAGGCCGATGATGATACTATTAATGGTCATCTAATAACAAAATCAAGATTTTAAACCTTGATTAATATGTATTTGAGTCTAATATTTCTTCAAACTCTCAAGGCATATGTAAACTTTTGATTTTATAGTCCTCTGGCATGTGCTTTGCATATGTATAGAGTTAACGGGTAATTTAGATCATGTGGGTCCCATGTTTTACCTTCACTGTATATGAAGGAACGATACATATGCATGCGATACATATGCATGCACGAACGTATCCTCCAACATTTTTAGTTAATATGGTAGAGATATTAGAATCGTCACTAATTTAACACTCATGAGAATATAGAATTATTATGTTTCGCATAGACGAAAAGAAATAGAAGAGTTCCAAGTTTTAAGAAGTCATGATTGTGACATAATTGGTATTTACAAGCTTATTTCATTCAAGCGCCAAAGAATCATTCCTTTCACAAGCAATCTGCCAGTTTTGATCTTACATCCATGTTTTGTTGGTTTCAAAAATAACTTCTTTGATTTTCATATTCTGATATGGAAACACAGACAATAAAGAAGTATCAAGTTCTGGCTGTGGTTTAGGTAGCTTGCATGATGATTTTTGTGTAATCACAATATATCTTTAATAATATGATACATGTTAACTCCAAAATGCTAGTTCCAACATGTCTATGACTTCTGGTCTATGTGCACGTAGTCAGAATTCAGTCGGACCCACTAAAGACCAATGGCATTTAGGAATTGGAAGCAAGCTTGCTTGGTGTTTAAAACGGATTAACTTTCAAAATAATCCAAATCAACATAAATGAGTCAGAATCCCCCCCCCCCCCCCCCCCCCCACACACACACACACAAAACCCCCCAAAAAAATTTTGGGGTTTGGGTCTGTTTTTTATTCTTTTCTTTTTTCTGTGGTGATGGTTGGGCTTTTTTGGGGGATGCCATTTGCAATCTACAATTTCAATGTAGAGTCTGGGTTTTTGAGATTCGAATTGCTGGATCGAGAGGTAAAAGAGCTATCAAAATCAAAATATATGCGACATTGTGAAAAATCTTAAAGAACCCATAATCATGATTTCAAATAAGAACAACATGCTGCAATTACAACAAAAACAATATATTTTGGAGCCCAGGGCCCCACCAGAAAAAGAAAAATAGATGCGCGCACAGACACAAATAGGAAAAAAGAAGAAAAGGTGATAATCGCAAATATATAAACACACAATCTCATGTTCACCTTTTTAAAAATTTTCATTTCAGTGTCATTAGAGTTTTGGCCAAAAATGATACCAATGTTATATAAGCTTGTTGGTTGAAACATGTTGAAGCCAATTTTATATGCCCCACTTTGGAGCTGTTCCCTAGTTCAATGGACCCAGAACAGTGGAAATTTCAGCTGAAACACTGATCCTAGGTTTTGACCAGCCTAGCCATCTACAAACTTCTACTGAAGTTAGTGATGTTATCAGGTGGGTTTCTTGCAAAGAACTCCTACCCATATCCCAATCGGAAACTGCAACAGTTGGACAGTCTAAGCTTGAACCAGATCTGTCATCAAATGTGTGCCAGGTTTAGTACTCCACTATTTTGAGACCTTAATACCCATGGAATCCAGTGTCAAAAATAAAATGCAGATGTCTGTTACCAACCTGCCATTTAGCCATTCACATCCAACATGTACCCAAGGCACATACACAAGTATGGGAAAATATTCACCTAAATACTAGATGCTATATCGCATAATAAATTTGGAATCTGTGAATGTTAATCCACATAGTAAAGGATTCTACTAAGCACACAAAATGTAAGCAAAGTAGGGGAACAAAATCAGACATACCCACTATGACATGTACATCTGGCAGCAAAAACAGTCATGCATACAACAGTAAGGCCTTTGAATTTAAACACTTATTGCAACAGCAAGTAACCATTAGCCTTATCAGCAATTCCATGTGGCCTAGGTCAACTGGTTGCTAGTTGGGTCATGAGAAGTGTTAGATTCAAATCCAAGCTATGGCCTTTGTTCATACTTCATCATCAGATGTAAAAAGAAAAAAAAGAAAATGGCAGAAAACATAGAAACATTGAACGCTGACATCCAAAAGAGAGAAAATAGATAACAGAGGTAGCTTGATTGAAGTTTAATCGTGAGACTAATCATTTCAACATTTTATTTATAACACACCTTCAGAATTTATTTAAAGCGGTAACAATATTATGAGGATTGCATTATCACTGGAATACGAATGTGACTGAAGTTACTACAAGCTATTAGGTAATAGTTTTGTTTGGTAATTTAGTATTATAAATTGGTTCATCATGATTATAATTGCAAATATCATCATCGTTGTTTCCGTCCACACTTTTTTCCAGTTAAATAAGGTATCAGTAATGGATCAGACTCAGCAGAGGCTTGACCACCACAAGCTGCTCCAAAAAATCAACATATCTAATAATTTTATTGTGCTTTCGATACATGTATGCCGGGAATGTGAGTCTGTTTGGCTCTGTGGCTCTTTTGTGCCAGAAAGATTTTTTTTTCTTTGGATTATTGCTCGGTATATGGAAATTTGGAGATTGATTCTTGACAGAATAAGCATAAACTATATTCCACAAACGACGGCCTTACCTAAGTCAATCCAGTATTCTAAAAGGTTGTTTCATTGTGTGTGAGGTCGAGTAGCGCATAGCGCATATACGGATTATGTGGATGATTCAGCTCATTATGTGGTTTATGCGAAAATAAATATTTTAGTAAATAAATAAGCAGTAAGTATATATACATATATATCATATGTGTGTGTGTTTGTATATAAAAGATGGGAACAAAGAAGAAATCTTATCAACTTTTAAAAACATGAATTAATTCATAATAAAACATCAGCACCATCAAGAGTACCATCAAGATGATCAATACTTAAAATAACTAAAGTCTAAAGTCTAAAGCAATCTACACAAAAAATATAAATATTTAGTTCTACATCAAAATCAAAAGTATGTCAAACAGAAGTAATTTGAAATAAAAAAGGTCCATTCTACATCTACTCATCATCTTCCTCGTCATCTCCATAACGAACATCATCGGCTAACCCCCCATCAGAAGAAACTTCATCAATCTTATTAAAAATACTATCACTCTTTAAATCTTCTCCATCTAAGTGCTCTAGAACATCATACATTGTTGCATTAGAAAACCATCGTCTCTCCTTGCCTATCTCATCAATGTTCCTTTGCTAAACATAAATGGATCTTCATTAGCTCCACTAGCCTCGGCAACAACAACACATGCACATTCAAAAGCGGATAATGCGTCTTCTTCTCATTCATTCTTTCTTTTTGTGACCGAAGTACTCTTCTAATGAAATGCTCTTGAATCATCTGTTGCCAAAAGCACATCTTTATCATGTCTATTCTTTGTCTTTGCATTTTTTTTGCAATGTCTGTCTATTAAATTTCGTATAAACTATATCTCGGAACCTCTTTGGATCCGCCCTATTTTGTTTCTTTGTATGTATCGGTATAATTTTCAAATATATATAACATAAATCATATTATAAATTTATAATGTTAGAAATTAACCCCTCGAACACGATTCTAATTTGTTTCGCAACCTGGGGAGCTACTAGTTAAATTCATCGATCGCCATTTTTCTTAGATACGATGCATCTCCTCAATAAAACTCCCACCAATGAGCTATTTATAAAAATGAATATAAACCAATAAGCATGTAAGAAATTTAATACACATCAAATAAATATTTAAGTATTATGATAATAAATTAATTATACATTACCTAAATCAAAGTCATCAGTACCATTAAAACTTTTCCAATATGTCTCTGTCATTCCACATCCCATTATTCCATTTGCCCTTTTGTACATCACAGCTCCAATTTTATCATGAATATTCACTTTAAGATAGAACACATATATACAATACATGACTTGACTGCATTCCTAGCTGTGGAGTCTTCTTTGACTGTGTTATCCCTATAGTAATACTAAAGATTTAAATAATATGCAGCCAAATGTAATGAGCTATCAAGTCTATCATTTGCCTCCTTTTCAATGACGTCAAATATCGACTGACATGCAATTTTCTTCCTATTACAAACAACAATGATAACATTTTATGCATCGTGTATCATTCCATAAACAAAGCTCATTGATGGCATCCTATCTGCATCAACAATTTTCAATAGTTTAAAAGAGTGTAAATCTTCATTAATGTTGTGCATCTTTTCAAAATGGGTTTGAACAGATGTTAGCTTTAACTACTCTTCCGTTTCTAGTCTTGGACCATCTATTTTCTTTCCAAGCCGTCGATGACATCATACTAGCACACCGCATCTTTTTATTAAGAAGACAACCTAAGTTGAGAAGTATGGTAGCAAATCTCGTCACGCCTAATCAAACAAGATCTATTCTATTAGTGAAGTAACACATCATTGCAAGAGTGCTAATGTGAGAATATAGAAAGATTGTAATTAATCTTGACTTCGCAGTCACAACTTTATACTTAGGAAGTCTTCTGATATCTTCCAACATAAGGTCTATATATGTTCTGCACAACTACTCCAAAACAATCTTGGTCGAATAATCTTAATCATATCCTTTGGCATCATATTTGGAAAGTGGTTATCTAGTAACTACATGTATTACGAATTTTTCTCATATCTCTTTAATACATCTCACAACCCACTCATAGATATATGGTCCAGTATGTGCATTTTCAGAATCTTTAATTGACTTGATGAAACTTGTGCATCCCTTGCAATGCACGCATAAGTTCATTACACTTCTATGCATCCTATCTGTCCATCCATCGATTAAAATACTTCAGCCGTATTCATCCCAATTTGCATCTTTATTTTTAACCTCTTATTTCACCTTCTGATAAGACCGGCGTAAAAGATGGACCATCAACTGATATTCACTTTGCCCTTTGTATCCCTACCCATATCTACTGATGGCCTCGCATGCAAGGTCTCACTCAGGGAAATCAAAAGCATGAAATGGAAGGCCGGTCGCATATCACCACATACTAATACATTTGTGAGCCAAGTCCCGTCAATTTTTCATGTTTCCATCATTAAGAGATGTTCGTCTTAGATTTCCTTCATCCATCATTCGATCCAAAGGCCAACAACACGAGATTTATTTAGTCCAATATTTGCGAGTTTGGGTTCTTAAATTTCACATTCTTTAAAAATCTACACCTCTTGCCTTAATTCAAACTCTACTTTTTTCTCCGTTTTTTCATCTTTATCGCTTCTAAATTCTTCTTACAAATTCGCATGCCTTCATCGCTCGCCTTACATCACTGGATATTCTAGCTGTATTGTTTCAAGCGATTGATACCTCCTTTAAAACTTTATTACATTTTAAACATCTCACATCATTAGTATTTTCTAGATTTGACTTATATTCTCAGCCTACATCATTGAAGTTGGGCTGCCTCTTTCGAACAAAAGTAGCATCGCCTTGTTGACGACTAAATGAACAATGCATTATTGATGAATTGGATGACATAGATGATGCATTCACCTATAATAATTTGAAGAATATAAAAAAGTACCAACAATGTATTCACATGTATTGTTAGTATCATAACTTTAATTTTCTGTCCTTTTTGTCTGCTAACATCTTAAGTGAAATAATTGAAACGTTATTTCTCTCCTTGCATATCTTTTTATTTTCTAACAAAATAAATTTGAAATTAAAATCAATTTCTCGTTAAGTATACAAATATATCCTCATTAATTCTCATGAATATCATCACGGTTTCATAAATCATTTAATAAATTAAAATGTTCAAATTCTGTTGTTTATAGTTTATACACATTACGTTTACTTCACAAACTTGTTTTGGGGGAGAAAAGAAAAAAGAAAATAGAAAAAAGGAAAAAGAAAAAACATAGAGAATGGGATGCTTCCCACTGGCGTCTGGAGAGAGTGGAAAGGAAAAAAGAAAAAAAGAAAAAAGAATGAAGGGGAGAGGGTGTGTTGTGTATTGATTCCCCGGATTTGGTTTTGGATGATGAGCAAACATAAATAATGTATACTAACTTATTTGTGAGCGCAGTTATGGAGATCGTCGCCAAAAGAATACGAACATCAAAAGCGACGCCTCAAGACTTCTCAATACGCGTGATCGTGTGCCTGGAGCTTCGTTGAAGATCAAGGAGTTTTATTGAAGTCAAGAATGAAGATTGAAGCTTTGAAGACGGCTCGTAAGGTTTAATTTATAGTCTTCTAGCTCATAGATTAGAATGTTAAGCCTTGAGTAGGACTTACATTATATATACTTCATTTCGCTCATATCTTAGAGCTAGGATATTCATAAAAGCCATTAGAAACTTTCCCGAAGCCTATCGCTTCTTCCCTCGGCTTCGAGTGCATGTTAGTTGGTTCAAGAAGAGTCACCAACTGACTAGATGACGATCTAGTCGGTCAGCAACTCTACATGAACCGACTAGATGCCTTGCTATATTCAGCTCATTCCAGGTTGATCAATTAGTCGGTCAAAGAAGAGTCACCGATCGACTAGATGACGATCTAGTCGGTTAGGAATCCTTCTTAGACCGACTAGTTGAGCTTGCCTCTGTATAACCTGAGTTACTGTTTTGAGTTAGTCGGTCAAAGAACGTTTGTCGACCGACTAGTTGAGAAACTAGTCGGTCAGAATTTGTTCTTAAACCGACTAATTCATCTTGAAGTCAACCTTCTCTATTTCGACTGTTAGTCGGTCAAAGATCATTCACCGACCGACTAGTTGTGGAACTAGTCGGTCGGCAAGTCTTTTTAGACCGACTAGTTGTCATCTCATGTACTTCGACCTTTTGGCTGTTCAACCGTTAGTCGGTCTACGTTGTATAACCGACCGACTAGTTTATGAACTAGTCGGTCAGTGATCCTTCTTTGACCGACTAGTCTGGTTCAGAATAGAGCCGTTGGGATCTTTTCCAACACGATTTTCCTTGCCTCTATAAATACAAACCTGATTCATTTGAGGCAAGGTTGAAGGTCCATTTTACAAGTAATTTCAGACCTAAGAGAAGAGCTCTCCCAAGCTAATTCAAAGCTCTCTCTCCCTCACAAGAATCTCTCCCTTCACTCTTTGAGCCATCTTCCTCAAGGGAGATTCTCTCCATTGTGAGCTTCTCAAGCCAAGAGCTTGATCCTAGTCACCATACTCCACCCTAGGCTTCCATTGCTGGTCATCTTCTTGAAGTTAGGGTTTGGTGACATCCTCTTCCTCAAAATCCATCATTGCCCTAATTTGGTAAGTATACTCAAGGCATAGGATTTTGCAAGGTAAGAGTTTATTTCATTTCAATTGTATTTGAATTGTGTCTCTCGGTTGTGAGAGAGGTTGTGATCCCGGTTTGTGGGAGTCACATGTCTTTTGTATGATTTGACTTGTGAAGGTTTTTCACAAGTATTTCATAGTGGAAATCTTGAGTTAGGGTTGCTAACTCAAGTATCCGGAGGGGATCCGGGTGGTTGGGACGTAGGATCACCGGGAACAAGTCGGGGAGACTTGGGTGGATCCGAACCCAGTAACATTCTTTGTTTGCGTTGTTTAATTCTTGTTGATTGTTGTTTATTCCGCATTGTCGTTTGTTCATTGCACAATAGTTAGGAATAACTCTCTTAATTATTTTAAGTACTATTCACCCCCCCTCTAGTACGTGTGCAGTAGCTACCACAGGGCACTACAGGGTGTACCTGGGGGAGTGGGCAGCTGGTGCTTCTGGCTGACAAGAGATCCGTCACCACTTCGTCGCAGATTCTGGCTACTTCGCCGCTGCTTTAGAGAGGCTCGAAAGAGAGGTCGCCACTATATCCATATAGTAAACCCTAAAACAAAAAGAATCTAATTTTATGCTTAATAGGTCAGTTTTTAACGGGTATGGTTTTCAAATTATTTAATCGCCGATTATGCGCACGCATATTAACATATGTGAATATGCGGCACATAAAAAGGCGGCCGCATAATTTGGCCGCATAACTCATTTTACATGCGGTCGGGGCCCGCCTCTTTGTATGTGGCATATAACGCCTTTTAGAACACTGAGTCAACCCACCATGAAGGTTCTATGATTTTTCATTCATTCTCTTCCTTATAATTACACTGGCTAGACAATGATGCCATCCATAAAGTCTTCCTATTAGGTATCACACCATGACTTAGACAACTCTATCAGTTTGTAAAGTGTTCCACGATAGATACTATTTCAATGTAAAAAGCAAACGATGATGCTAATGATAATGATGATAGACAAAGTGTTTCAAAAGACCAATGTTCTAAAGGCGCTATATTCAGCCGCATATAAGCAAGCCCTGACTGCATGTAAAATGGGTTATGCGGCCAAATTATGCGATCGACCGCACATACGACCGTCTTTCTGTTATGCACCTGAGTTTGTGAATATGCGGGCGTATAATCGGCGACTAAAAAATTTGAAAATCAGACCAATTAAGAAACATGACCTGACATTTTTTTAGGGTTTTCTCTCCAAACAGCGGCATCTCTATCCAGCATCTCCAAAGCAGCAGCGAAGCAGCGGTAAGCCGATGGATCTCCAGAAGCAGAAGCAGTGTCTAATCTGTCACCAGCAGGAAGCATCAACGGCACACTCCCCCAGGTACGCCCTTTGTCCTTCAATTCTTTTTCTTTTTCCTTTTTTTCTCTCTGCTTTCTCCAGACGCCAGCAGGAATCAACGGCGAAGCCGTCTTTTTTCTTTTTTTTTTCCTTTTTTGCTCTATGCTCTCTCCAGACGGTAGCGGGAAGCATCGCCGCTGCCTTTTTTTTCTTCTTTTCCTTCTCTTTTCCTCTTTGCTCTCTTCAAATGCCAGCGAGAAGCAGCCCCATCTCTATTCTTTTTTCTTTTTTCTTTTTTCTCTCCAGAAAATTTTTTTGAAGTAAAATTAATATGCATAAAGTATAAACAACAGAATTTGAACATTTTAATTAACTTTTAACATTTTAATTTAATAAATGATTTATGAAACTGTGATGATATTCTTGAGAATTGATAACGATCTAGTTGTATAGCTAACGAGAAATTGATTTTAATTTCAAATTTATTTTGTTAGAAAATAAAAGGATATGCAAGGAGAGAAATGAGGTTTCAATTAATTTAATTAAGATGTTCACTGACAAAAGAATCCAAAAAATTAGAGTCGTGATACTAACAATAGATAAGAATGCATTGTTGATACATTTTTACAATTTTTAAATTATTGCATGTGAATGTCATCTATGTCATCCAATTCATCCAATTCATGAAGAATTCTTTGTTTAATAGTGGACATCAAGCTGATGCTATTTTTGTTTGGAACATGCTATCCAACTCCAAAGATGTAGGTTGGAAGTATAGAGAGGAAGTGAATTCAGAAAATACTAATGATGTGAGATGTTTAAAATGTAATAAAGTTTTTAAATGTGGCATTAATCGCTTGAAGCAACGTATAGCTAGAATATCCCGTGATGTACGGATGTGTTCTAAGGTCAGCGATGAAGGCATGTAAATTTGTAAGAAGAATTTAGAAGCGATAAAGATGAGAAACTGGAGAGAAAAAAGTAGAGTTTGAATCAAGGCAAGAGGTGTAGATTTTAGAAGAATGTGAATTCGAAGAACCCGATCTCGCAAACATTGGACCAAATAAATCTCGTGTTATTGTGCATTTGGTTCCAATGATGGATGAAGGAAAGCTAAGACGAACATCTTTTAATGATGGTGAAAATAAACAATAACGAGACTTGGCTCATGAATGTGTTAGTATGTGGTGATATGCGGTTGGCCGGCCTACCATGTCATGCTTTTGATTTCCCTGTGTGAGACCTTGCATGTGAGGCCATCGATAGATATGGGTTGGGATACAAAGGGCAAAGTGAGTATCAATTGAGGGTCCATCTTTTACGTCGTTCTTATCAGAAGGTGAAACAAGACGTTAAAAATAAAGTGGCAACTTGGGATGAATATGGTTGTAGTATTTTAACTGATGGGTGGACTAATAGGATGCATAGAAGTGTAATGAACTTACACATGCATTGCAAGGATGTACAAGTTTCATCAAGTCAATCAAAGATTTTGAAAATGCACTGTATATCTATGAGTGGGTTGGGAAATGTATTAAAGAGAGATGAGAAAAACGGGCAATACATGTAGTTATCAAAATAACTACTCCACAAATATGATGGCAAATGATATGATGAAGATTACTCGACCAAGATTGTTTTGGAGTAGTTATGCAGCACATATCATAGCCCTTATATTGGAAGATATCGGAAAGCTTCCTAAGTATAAAGTTGTGACTGCTACGTCAAGATTAATTACAATCTTTCTATATTCTCACATTAGCACTCTTGCATCGATGCGTAAATTCACTAATAGAAGAGATCTTGTTTGATTAGGGGTGACGAGATTTGCTACCACACTTCTCGGCTTATGTTGCCTTCTTAATAAAAAGATGCAATTTGCTAGTATGATGTCATCGAGGCATGGAAAGAAAATAGATGGTCCAAGACTAGAAATGGATGAGTAGTTAAAGCTACCATCTATTCAAACCCATTTTGAAAAGATGTACAACATTAATAGTCGACATGGCAGTGTATTACATTTGGCTGCATATTATTTGAATCCTTATTGTTACTATAGAGATAACACATTAAAAGAAGACTCTGTGTCTAGAAATACATGCATGTATTGCATAAATGTGTTCTATCTTGAAGCCGAGATTTAGGAAAAAATTAGAGTGGAAGAGTTTGCGACAAATGGAGTAATGAGACGTGGAATGGCAGAGAGATTCTGGAAAAGTTTTTTAATATAGGTAATGTATTACTAATTTATTGTTATCACACTTAAATATTTATTCAATGTGTATTTAAATTTCTAACATGTTTATTAATTTATGTTCATTTTTATAAATAGGTCATTGGTGGAAGTTATATGGAGGAGAGGCATCGTGTCTAATCAAAATGACAATCTATATGAGAGATTTACAAAGGTGTCATTGTCCCACATGGCGCACCTTTTGTCCCATGTGGCAAGAGGAGATGAGTGCCACATGGGATGCCACCTTACCCCTCAAACAAAAACCCACATCCCACTTAATTACATGGTTGTCATTACCCTTTCAACATCCCAAATAACAACACCCAAAACACCCTCCCTCTTCCCCTTATTTACATGTTTGCCATTGGGCTTTTTCCACCCCCAAATGCCCCTCCATCTCCCCCTTTTTACATGTTCCATTGGGCTTTCTCAACCAAAATACCCCTCAATCCCCCTATTTACGAATTTGCCGTCGGTCTTTTTTCACCTTGCTGCCATTGTTTTTTTTTTCACTTAGGCCCCTTCTTTTCCCATACGCTGTTTGCGCTTTTCGCCCTGCTTTTCCCTCCCCCCCCCCGACATTGCCCGCACCCACCCACCCACTTCTCGCTCGTTCATCGGTTGCGCGTGTGCATTGCCTCCACCTTTTGGAGTTTTGAATCTAAGGAACAGGCCATCTCAACTTGCCTCATCATCTTGCCCATTATCAACCGCAGCTGTCGACGCTCATCTTCTTACTTCTCAAGCTCCTCAATGACGGAGCGGTAGTGTGTTCAGAGAATTTCAACCTCCTCTCTTTGTTTAGCGAGTTCGTCATTAGCAGACCGCACATCCGCACAATGCGCTTCAGCCTCCATCTTCTGCCTTTCCAATGCCGCCTCGACAGAGCGGGCCTACGCACAGAAAAGTTCCGCCATTTTGCTGACCACGTCGTGCTCCCACAGTGATTGGATATCTTGCTCGAGGACTTGGGCTTTCTCCCTCCAATTACAGTAGCCATAGTAAAGGTGGCGCATCACCTCTTGGGCTTGCAAGCCCGAATTTGAAGTTTCACTGCATGCCATGAGGAAAGAACCTGCCTTGCTCATCCACGAGAGGGCTGGGATAAACTCTGCTTTAGATGTGACCCCTGACCTTTTCGCCTTCCAGCCTGCAGGACCGAGAGATCGAATAGCTTCTTCCAGGTGGGACGCCATAGTTCTCAAAATCGGCCAGCGGGTCCATCTTGACTCGAGCGAAGCTCGAGGCTTCGCCAGCTCCTGGCTCAACAGGAACCTCCCTGCCTTACCTCCTTAGAAGCCCCAAACCCTCAGGAAGGGCGAACTCGTCTCGACCGAGGAACCTCAGAATTCCCCTTAAGAGGGATGTACCCCGTATGCGCCTGCTGGTAGACCGCTGGATTCTTGTCACTTCTCTTCCTCCTCCTGGCCTCAAGAGGGGGATTATCCTCCTCACTCCCCGACCCGACGCAGCTTAGCAGGAGGGTTTCCATCACACTGCCCCCGCCTCCCAAGACCAGGAGCAGAACCTCATGGAAGGCTAGCGCTAAACTAGCAGAAGTTCCTTTGGCAAGAGACTTTGAGCTCTCTACGCAATTGCCCACTTTCAGAGAATGTGTGCGGGTAGCTTTCACTCTGATAAGAGCCGCAACCTTAACCGTCTTTCTCTCACATGCAGGGCTAGCAACCGGACTTTCATCTTCTCATTCAAATTAAGGTGCAGATCGAAACTGTCCGTCCCTGCAGCTATGGGTGGCAATTTTCGGCCCGGCACGACAAGACCGTGCCTGGGCCAACAATTTTGGCCCGAAATCCTTATCGGACCGGGCCGGCCCGGTTCATTTTCGGGCCGGACCCGGGCCAAGCTTTTCAGCCCATTGGCGGCACGGCACAGCACAAAAAGCATTTGATCGCCCCACTTCAATTTGACCACACTGATCTAAAGCGGATTTCAGTAATGTGCATTCATTTATGGTATTGAGTCCAATGTCATGAATCTTATCAGATCAAGATTCAAATATCATAAATTTTAACAACTTCCCGCCAGCGCCAACTTTGATGTCTTCGGATCTTGGGGGTCGATCTCAAATTCCGAGAAGAGACAAAGAACCACCAAACATGTTACTTCATCTTGCCAAATAAATGAAAACAATGTAGGACACATCACCTTATGCAACCCACTTAATCCTCTTCTTTCGTGCTTCATTTCGATGCATCTTTAAGCATATGAAACAAGTTTGTGTTTAAAATATGATAAAATATTGTCACAATACATAATTCATTCAACCATATCGGATCGGGCCGGGCGGCCTGAATTTTTATCGGACTATGTCCGGGCCTCTTCAGAATGGCCCGAAGTCTTATCGGGCCGGGCCGGCCCAGTCCTTTAAGAAAACCGGACCGGGCCGACACGGCCCGATAAGACCGGGCCGGCCCGAATTGCCACCCCTATCTGCAGCAAAGAAACAAAGAGGTTACCATAGGAGCAAAAATCCCAAGTTGCCAGACCCCAAAACGCCACACTGTTAATAAAAGGAACTCCATCAAGCTCCTTACCTCACTCAACGGGCATGCTCTCCAGGCTGCGGATTACCCCTTCGAATAGCGGCACGTCACGCGTCCTAAGGGAAGGAGACTGACGACCAACCACGACCACCACTCCGTCTCGTGCATCCTGCCTTTCACATGAATGATGTGAAATTTCCCCATACACAGCCGTTCGAACCGGCACATAGCCCATTCTCTAGGATCGGCGGCCCGTCCCCCGTCGTCTCCAGTGACCCAGAACCACTTCTCTTTCCAACACTTGTGCGACGAGGGTGCATCCTCGAAAATCCTGACGGTCCCAGATCGACGGCTAAGGTAATACTAAGTGGACGAGATCCTCTTTATCTCGAACACAGAGTGCACAAGCTCAACAGTCATCTAGCCTTTACCGTACTTGATAAACACAACGGTCGAGTCGATCATGACCAGGAAGCTGTTCAGCCCCAATTGGCACGGAGACAGATTAAAAAGATACTGGAACCTCCGCATCAGGCGATTAAGAGGACGATGGATCCCGCCTCCAAATGAACGCTCAACATGATTACTACATGAGGAGTGCAATCAGGAGTCCGGCTCAATTTGCTAGGAAGCTTCAAACCTGCCGAGGAGGAAATCGAGTCCATCTTTCGGATTTGCGATAAATTTACTACCCCAGGGGGCGACACGACTCTCACCCTCATAAGCGTGGAGGCTTCCCCTCGGTTACATCCCCTCCTAAATCTTGGAGGTTAATGACTCGTGCGGCATCGATGACCTTCTAGGTCAAATCAGCAACGCCTGCCATGACTCCCATAAAGGATCGATGACGAAAAGCACGGAAATCATTAATGTCTCGAAAGATGGATCAAGAATGCTGCAGTAAAATAAGGCCAATGCCTTCCCCAAACGCAAGTATCACGATCGGTGGCCTTTTTTCCCTTTTCCTCGCCTCTCATGCTTACAATGAAAGAGCATGAATTGATCATGACCATCTAATCCCTTAGCTGATCGCAGCGGTTCAGGTCCTACGATGGAACATCACCTGCGCACCATAAACGCTTCCGAGACAGGCTTCAACGCGAGGCAAAGGCGCCTTCCCGATGAAGCAGTTTCACTCCCTCAGGTTCTGAGAAAATGATGTGTCATTATATTCCACATTTATCTAAATGATTACACGTCAAAATGATTGCTCATTTACATATTTCATACGCTTTTACGCTATTATTTGGAATAATATGACTTTTGGAGCGTTTATGTCCATTTCAGGGATTTGGGCGATATTGGAGCAATTTGGAGTCAATAAGACGATCAGCAACATGAGAGCACCAATGAGACTCATGATGACATGATTGAGGTGCCAAAGAAGAAGACTGGAGCAAGGAAGAGGCAAGAGGGAAGGTCGCTCGATCGAGCTATGATGCGGCGAAGGAATCAAGCGACTCGAAGTGCTGAAGACAAGACAGCCGTGCACTATTTCGAAATCTGCTATCACCTGGGATTTTTCATTATTTTCTGATATATTTTTCAAATAGTAGACTTCAAGACGGTTCCAACGCCACCAAGAACGCGCCAATCGAAGGTCGGATGAGCCCTGGAGAATTTCTGCAAGCTGATGCTGCAGTGCTGAAATTCTGCTGAAATTTGTTTGACACCTACTCGACCGAGCAGAGGACTCTACTCGACCGAGTAGGGTGAAAAATCATGTTGAAATGTGTTTTTGACCTCCTATATGGCTGAACAGTTGACTGCTCGACCGAGCAGTCGACCGCTCGGCCGAGCAGGGTGCTGAAATGTGTATTTGACGTCCTATTTGGCTGAACATCAGGTTGCTCGACTGAGCAGCTGCATGCTCGACCAAGCAGCTGCATACTCGACCGAGCAGCTACGTACTCAGTCCGCGCAGGCAGAGCGTGATTTTGGGGAAGAGCTGCAACCTACTGACAGACTATTACTCGACCGAGCAGCCTATTACTCGACCGAGCAGCTATATACTCGTACCGAGCGGACCCTACTCAGTCCGAGCAGACAGAGCGACGTTTTGGGTGATGGATCCAGACACTTGACGTACTCGACTGAGCAGCCTATTACTCGACTGAGTCGCTGTGGGCCCAGATTTTGATTTGCGTCCGGATTTTGGAGTTTGTTTGACAAGGGTTTTTGAGGGGTAAATTAGCAGCCGTCAAGGTGGGTTTTTTGGGAGAGATTTTGAGGGACTTTTTATATACTTTTTAGAGTTTGTTTTTAGATCTTTTTGATGGTTTTTCGGCGACGATCTTTTGGGGAGTTAGGCTACGCCCTAGGCCCCTCCTTTGTATCAAAATAAATACTTTTGCCCTTTTTAATTCTATTATTATTTTCTTTGTGATTTCTTATTGTTTATCCATTTTTGATGAATGCAATGAAATCTTTGTGCGTTCTATTATCTATTGCTATTGCTATGCTTGAGTAGTCTTTTCTAGGGCTAAGGGATGAGCCCATGGATCTTAGGGTTTAGACGCAAAGTTGGGATTTTTATGGTGTGTTGGATATAAAAGGGTTGTATTTTGGTTGATCTAGCAAAATCCCTAGGAGAACTCGTACTGAGATCGTGCCCACGGTCGGTGGAATCGATTAGCTTAAGGAGTATCCTACGGATTTAATTAGGGAGTTAGTAGATTCAACCGAGGTACGTGAACATGCCCGGCTCGTGCCTTGAGAGAATCCACCGACGAACTATATCACTAATTGACGGATACCGCCATTGCGTCAATAAGAGCCACCAAAATACCTCAAAGCTCTAACCCACGAGAGTGGTACGAGTTGAGAGCGTTCGAACCACGAGAGTGGTGAGAACTTTGTAGATCCTTAATGCATGTATCGTATGCGCCTATCGTATGCGCCTATCGTATGCGCCTATCGCGTGAGCGGGGTTAATGTGATACGTTAGATTCATGATGCTCAGACACATGAATTCACTTCCTAAATGCTACAATCCCCGATAAAACCAATGCAACGTAAGAGTCCTAGCCTAGCGTCGACGTCCGACTGTCCTAGCAGCGAGTCCTAAAGCCCTAATCTTTTTATATTTTATTCTTTTATATTGTGCAAAATCACTTGTTTGCGATATCGAGTGACACGACCTTCGCATCCATCACCATTACAACTCTCCATACTCCGCATCCATCAATAAACCCGCAATTCTAACTCAACCTAGGAGTAGATAGGTAGTATAGCACCGCTTTCCCGTGTTCGATACCCGCTTGCCACTATACCGTACGCTTGCGGTAAACTACATCGTTTCGGAGTTGATTTCAGCTCGATCAAGTTTATGGCGCCGTTGCCGGGGAGGCGTTCTGCCATATTATCTATTTACCACAATTAGGTTGATTAGATTGCGTTAAAAACAACAAAACAAAAAAATAAATAAATAAATAAATAAAATTGGAGAGAGATTTTTTCCCGCCACCTGCTATTACTATTATCTTTATCTCTCTTTGTACCACTGACGTCTTTTCCAGGTTGTTTGCTTTGCTTGATCAGGTACAGTTGATGCGGCGATGGTGCTTCCAAGGATGCGACTGGGTTCTATACGGTCCTATATATACCTCGCTACATTCTATCAGGCTGATGGAAAGTCCTTCAGAGAAGCATTGTGCAAGTTCGAAAGAATGTTAGGGATGTTCCATACGGAGTCAGACCAAGAGTGGGATGGTTCCAGGCTATTTGATATCTTTGCTGGAAGACTAAAGGGACCCTCACGTGAGTTTATGAAGAGGATGCAAGTGGAAAAGTTCAGTGATCTGCAGTTGGCAGCAACCTTGGAGCAAATGATAGATGATGCTCGATCTACCAGTTCGCTAACCGTTACGGTAGGTAAACCATCCGACCAAGCATTCATCGATTTTGTTATGGTTAATGTCTCTGATGCAAGTACTATCATAGATGGAGTGTATGCTTCACTTGAATGTGATCATATCCACCTTTACACCATTAACACTCCACAAATAGAGACATCTGAGCTGTCAGAGGACACATATATGGACTTATTGAGAAGCGTAGACGCAGTTCGATGCACCGGTCCATTAACGATAACGGCAGGTGACCCTTTTGAGCTTGGATTTCAAAAGTTTATTACTCATCGTATCTCTTCCACAGGCACAATTGATGATGGAGTATGCGCTCTAGTTGAGGGGCACAAGACCCACTTTTATACCGTGGCCGAGATACAGGAGCCCATAGATCCACATGCACCTACTATTGAGAGGGCCAAGCCATGCAATCAGGTGCCTCGAGTTCCAGGACAAAAACGAAGACATAGGCGTAGAAAGGAGACGATGAAATTCACTTTGCCTAACATACCAGAGGAACCCGAGGAGGAGGCCGAAACAGTGCATCGCGAGGAGGCCGAGCTATATTTATTTTACATATTGCATGCGGAGTCAGAGACTTTCGTCGAGGAGGTCGTGCGTCGAGACAAGGACACATCCATTCATGAGGATCCCGAGCATCACCCTTCTCCTTCAGAGCTTCTGCAACCACCTTGTCCTTCCACTGACTCTGAGGACCACCCACCAGAGCTTACTGCTCCCCTTCAGGGAGATCTCTTCACTTCCTCACCATTTACATTTGATTACCCTCCAGTGTATAATGTTTATTATGATTCAAATTTCGATGACTCATTGCACCTTTTGCAGGATACACATACATATGATCAAAAGGTACAATGGGACGTATACGAGAAGGAAAGCGAGGAGTTAGCATACATGGATGCTGTTGAATATGATCAGGAAGTGCACTGGGATGAGTCTGACGATGATGAGGAGCATCCTGATGAGACCTACACTATTATGCCAGAGGTGCTTGAGGAACCAGAGGAAAACAACGAGGAGTTGATTGTCGTGGTACATGAGAGCGAAGATGTATTTTCAGGGAAGTATCGTCTACCTATTTTTACCTTACATATTTCTTTTGACGATCTTCTTTGAAAAACTTTTATTTTGGGAAAGAATTATACACATCAGATTGACACGGCTCATCTCTTGCAGGGTACAGGTGGAGTCCTTGGAGAGATGATGGGAGCCGCATTGCTGGAATCTGATGGAGTCCATGGACACACACGCCTAGCGGAGCCACTGAAAGTGCAGATAGAGCAGCTGCATGCACCGGCAATGACACTGGATCCGCCTTTTGCTATAGGTGATATCAATCAAGTAGTGTAGAATTTTATGCTTTAAATAATCACAAATCCTCTCGGTAGCGAGAGGATCGTATATGATTTTCTATGCTTTCTTAGTTTAATAAACTCACCCCATATGATGGCCCAATTATCTTTTGCACCCAACCCACTATTTATCATCTATGCCCACCCTATATTTGGCGCTTATTTTGCCTCTCCCCAATTTTTATGTGATGTTTAAGCTTGGGGGAGAGATTATTTTGTTGAGTGGCCCTCCATCTTGTTGTCCTCTATTTATATCATACACACATTGAGGACAATGTGATGTTTAAGCTTGGGGGAGTGCATAGTGCAAACACTTTGCTTCATTCGTGAAACACACTTCGAAATTTCCATATGAACATTGTTCACCTCTATATTTATATCTCATATGCTTCATTTTCTATGAAATATCGTGGATTTATTTTTTTATGAACTCTGATATCTGTTAGATTGGAGTTTAATTCCTTGATTAGTGTATCTTTGTTAATATGCTTTTTCATGGTAGAATCCATAGTTTCACAACCATATTCTCGAAACAGTTAAGCTAAAAATGAATGAATCAAATCTGAAATTTTTTTGACTCCTGCGTGATTTGATTGATAATTCTATTGCTTCATGGATGTTTAGTGATTCAAAAGAGATAGGATAACCCCACGACAACCAAAGTAGTGATGATTAGGATTCCTGAAACCGAGCCATGTCTAAATTCTATGCTTTTTCTTTTTCTTTTGTGAATCGCCAATAAATGATCTTTGATCATGTTTTGCATTCCATCGCGTTTACGTGAGTTTGCAAAAATCCCAAAAATGTAAAAATCAAACAAATATCATGAATAAAAGGCCCTATGGGTTCTTCGTAACTCAATGCCCTAAGATCGTCTGGTCTGGAATGCATAAGCCGCTTTTTGTATATATTGAGTTATCTCGTGTATATAAAGAAAGAAAAATGCATATGAAATATTCATATAGCCAAAAATAATATAAAACTACAAAAATCTCATATCCTTATCTCCATTTCTATATAGAATTAAGACATGGCAAAGTTGATGGGTTCTAGGAGTCATGAAATAGTCGTAGTGTGGTGATGCCTTACCTTGATTGAATTTGCTAAATTCATTCCATGAAGTGTAACAAAATACCACGCATGCTTGAAAATGTTTGATCATGACAAATTATACTACTTAGAGAATGAGTTGTGAACATTGGTTTCATTTCTGTGGACTTAGTATATTGCATGATAAATTATGATATGATATAACTCTAATCTCTTTTTATTGCTTATCAAGTTCAATTTATTTATTGAAATCCACGTTATTTTAATTTGAGCGAGACTTAAGTATTTGTTGTGTATATGTGTTCTAATTTCATATTGACGTGCGTTCGCGAGATCTTGCATATCTTGAGTTCTTGTATTTTCTGAATTTAAGATTGAACCCCTTGTCTCTACTACACGCCACCGCCTCGCATCTCCATTGTATCCATCTCCCGTGTTCGCTTCTTACTAGTCTTCCTCGAGGACGAGTAAGAGGTAAGCTTTGGGGATTTTGATGTGTCATTATATTCCACATTTTATCTAAATGATTACACGTCAAAATGATTGCTCATTTACATATTTCATACGCTTTTACGCTATTATTTGGAATAATGACTTTCGGAGCGTTTATGTCCATTTCAGATATTTGGAGCGATATTAGAGCAATTTGGAATCAATAAGACGATCGGCGACATGAGAGCACCAATGAGACTCATGATGACATGCTTGAGGTGCCAAAGAAGAAGACTGGAGCAAGGAAAGGGCAAGAGAGGTCGCTCGATCGAGCTATGATGCGGCAAAGGAATCGAGCGACCCGAAGTGCTGAAGACAGGACAGCCGTGCACTATTTCGAAATCTGCTATCACCTGGGATTTTTCACTATTTTCTGATATTTTTTCCAGATAGTAAACTTCAAGACGGTTCAAACGCCACCAAGAACGCGCCAATCGGAGGTCGGATGAGCCCTGGGGAATTTCTGCAAGCTGATGTTGCAGTGCTGAAATTCTGCTGAAATCTGTTTGACACCTACTCGACCGAGCAGAGGACTTTACTCGACCGAGTAGGGTGAAAAATCATGCTGAAATATGTTTTTGACCTCCTATATGGCTGAACAGTCGACTGCTCGGGCGAGCAGGGTGCTGAAATGTGTATTTGACGTCCTATTCGGCTGAACATCAAGTTGCTCGACCGAGCAGCTGCATGCTCGACCGAGCAGCTGCATACTCGACCGAGCAGCTGCGTACTCGGTCCGCGCAGGCAGAGCGTGATTTTAGGGAAGAGCTGCAACCTACTGACAGACTCGACCGAGCAGCCTATTACTCGACCGAGCAGCTACCTACTTGGACCGAGAGGACCCTACTCGGTCCGAGCAGACAGAGCGACGTTTTGGGTGATGGATCCAGACACTTGACGTACTCGACCGAACAGCCTATTACTCGACCGAGTCGCCGTGGGCCCAGATTTTGAGTTGCATCCGGATTTTGGGGTTTGTTTGGTGAGGGTTTTTAAGGGGGAAAATTAGCAGCCGTCAAGGGGGTTTTTTGGGGAGAGATTTTGAGGGACTTTTATATACTTTTTAGAGTTTGTTTTTAGATCTTTTTGAGGGTTTTTCGGCGACAATCTTTTGGGGAGTTAGACTACGCTCTAGGCCCCTCCTTTGTATCAAGATAAATACTTTTGCCCTTTTTAATTCTATTATTATTTTCTTTGTGATTTTCTTATTGTTTATCCCTTTTTGATGCATGCAATGAAATCTTTGTGCGTTCTATTATCTATTGCCATTGCTATGCTTGAGTAGTCTTTTCTAGGGCTAAGGGATTAGCCCATGGATCTTAGGATCTAGACGCAAAGTTGGTATTTTTATGGTGCGTTGGATATAAAAGGGGTTGTATTTTGGTCGATCTGGCAAAATCCCTCGGAGAACTCATACTGAGATCGTGCCCACGGTCGGTGGAATCAATTAGCTTAAGAAGTATCCTACGGATTTAATTAGGGAGTTAGTGGATTCAATCGAGGTACGTGACCATGCCCAGCTCGTGCCTTGAGGGGATCCACCGACGAACTATATCACTAATTAACGGCTACCGCCATTACGTCAATAAAAGACATCAAAATACCTCGAAGCTCTAACCTACGAGAGTGGTACGAGTTGAGAGCGTTCGAACCGCGAGAGTGGTGAGAACTTTGTAGATCCTTAATGCACGTATCATATGTGCCTATCGCGTGAGCGGGATTAATATGATACGTTAGATTCATGATGCTCAGACACATGAATTCACTTCCTAGATGCAACAATCCCCGATAAAACCAATGCAACGTAAGAGTCCTAACCTAGCGTCGACGTCCGACTGTCCTAGCGGCGAGTCTTAAAGCCCTAATCTTTTTATATGTTATTCTTTTATATTGTGCAAAATCACTTGTTTGCGATATCGAGTAACACGACCTTCCCATCCATCACCATTACAACCCTCCATACTCCACATCCATCAATAAACCCGCAATTCTAACTCAATCTAGGAGTAGATAAGTAATATAGCACCGCTTTCCCGTGTTCGATACCCGCTTGCCAGTATACCGTGCGCTTCGTTTCGGAGTTGATTCCGGCTCGATCAGAAAGGAACAATCTTTTCAAACCTGTAAGTTCGAACCCCGATGGAGGGTCGACACATGAGCAAGAAATGATTTGGGTTGCATCCCCAGGCGTCGTTCTCAACTTGGTTGTAAAATTCTCGTGGCTAGTTGGCTCAATAAAACAAGTTTAGCCGAGGCTCAGAGTCTTACCAGTCTCCCTTTCAGATTCGTCTCCTCATCTCTCCACGCCCGTCCATAGAAAAGAAGTTCTGGTCAGACTCGTCAAGACAATAGACGAGGGACCATTGTAGATGACGCCCCAACCGGGGCCGCCAGGAGTATGGCCTGGCTGAGCTGGCCAGACAGAGCCCGCAAGATGACGTGTGCTTTCCCAAGAATCATATGGCCTTCGAGGTCGAGCCCGACCAATTTGCAAGTCGCACAACAATTGACGCACTTCTCCAACAATTCAATCCAATCAAGGGGCCCACATGAGGCCGCCCTAGTCAACAGCTCGGCCCCGTAAGAGAGACCCCAGCCAGGTTGGCCCCTCAATGGTGACCCTTTGCAGACGACCCCCGAGGTCAGTCCGCTCAAGCTTCACGACTAGAGTATTCGCCCGCCTATCAACATCAGCCCCCTGTAATCATGAAAAGCGGGTGGGCAACCATCAAGCCTTTATTGACGGGCTAACCCCGCTTGTGTAACAGCTTAACTTATCACAGGAACCATGTGGCCCGTCCCATCAGACGACGACGTGCAATGGTTTTGTCATGCGGCACGGACCCACCTCGGTTGGGGCCTGCTGACGTAGACAGGTTACCCTTCGAACACTATAAATAGGGAGAAACCCCTCTCTATCAGGTACGCATAAGCACATAATATGAATTATCTCAAACCCCAGTTTCCACATCTCACAAGCACTCTTGAGCGGCAGCTATCTCTAGCCACGCTCCCACCTTCCTTCGCTTGACGCTAACTTAAGCATCGGAGGCAAATCGGAGGGCCACTCTCCCTTTGATTCCTCTGACGCGTTCTCTCCTTTTCAGGCGGCGACAGAGAACTTTTCCCGTAGTCTAGCGAAGCCATCCTGACCGGGCTCAAGTTGTTGCTTGAAAACTCGCCCCCATGGCTTGATCTGAACCCTGTGAGATTCCCAGCATCAA
Organism: Scilla litardierei; assembly: GCA_030789695.1. NCBI lineage: Eukaryota > Viridiplantae > Streptophyta > Magnoliopsida > Asparagales > Asparagaceae > Scilla > Scilla litardierei. The sequence goes on from CM061133.1 coordinate 354,804,974, forward strand.
TAATCTAGAACATTGTTTTCATTGTTCTAATCCTCCAATGGATTTGTTGTTTAATGTTCCAATTCCGACAGCATAGAATTGAATCTCAAATCATTGAAACCCAATAAGCAAAGCTTGCAACATCTCGTGTAACCTTCATCATCCAACATAAATGGAGGATTATCTTAGACCTCGGTGTTTGCTTTCGTGAAGTATGTGATTTGATAAGACTAAGTATCAATTTCTCATAGAATCTTCAAGATTGCTTTCATATACTACAAGTATGAGGTACTAATAAGACACATCTCTCATTAAGTCAATCCCCCCCCCCCCAAAAAAAAAACAAAAACAAAAAAAAGAAAGAAAAACAAAAACACCCAAAACCATCTTCCCACCCACAACAAAAACTCAAACACTTCCAACAAGTTGAAATTGTGTTTCTTAAAACAGAAAGATTTGTAATGATCAAATAAACACCAAACGACTGTAAAACATAAGTACTCTGTGATTAACAAAAACTCAAACACTTCCAACAAGTTGAAATTGTGTTTCTTAAAACAGAAAGATTTGTAATGATCAAATAAACACCAAACGACAGTAAAACATAAGTACTTTGTGATTAATTTTAAGACGGCTAGGATTGCAAGAGAGCCGAGTAAAAAACTTTTTCCCCTTTTGCATGTCCTAAGCCAGAACTTAAGGATAGACTCGCAGATGTTATAAGACTAGTGCGAAAATATGTGAATGAGGAGCTGCGGGAGCTGCAATACATCCACGTCGTCGTTATTTCTTACTATGCGGCGAGGTTTCCGCCTACCCAAGAAACTTGTTTCATGTTATAGCAACTTCAACATCCAGAAAAGGCGCATAAATTACTATATTTAGCATCAATCCGAACCCTAAGCCAGCTAAAAACCGCATCAAACCCCTAAAAACTCCAAACAGCAAACGAATAAACTCACCAGTTCCTGCCGAGGACCTCCTCAGCTCGATATCCCGTCCCCTTCTCAAACCCTTCGTTCACATAAATAATCGGGTGGTCCGGCTCGATCGCGTCGGTGACCACCAACCCGTACGACGCCGGAACAGGGAGCCCAGGGAAGAAACCCTCGCCGATCGAGAACCATCCCCCTCCTCCGCCGAAGAGCCCCTCCTCCGCTTCATCCTCCTCGCCGCTGCTCGAGTCCTCCAGATCGCTGTCCCACTCCATGAAACGAAACCCTAAGGCTCATCCCATCAGGATCTCGAAATTAGGGCGAAGTTTTTGAGTGCTCTTTTTTTTTTCCCTTCCTTTCTCGATTGATCGTTTGGTGAATGAGGATTAGTGGCTGACAGTCGGAGCGAGGGAATGAACCACGGAGAACCGACCTAAAACAGAGTGGAAGCCGTGATTCCTTTTATTACCCGACCCGTTTCCTTAATGGGCCGAATCCTGTAAATAGATCGTTGATCCGTACATCTTTCTCCTTTGGGAATTGCCGCGCCTGCGCACGCAAGATCGGTTTTTGTCAGCTACCACAGCAACTATTTACAAGTTTACCATTTAAACTTTAAACCACTTTTATTCCGTCACCATCAAACCCCTTCCTTTCCACACCCAGCCAACGAGTTTTTAGGGTTTGGAATTAACGATGGTGACAGTGAAGGTCGGAAGAGGGGGGGCAGAGGAGGCTTAGGAGTTCGTCTGAGGGGGATGGAAAGGGTGGAGGCTGGGGAAGATAAAGGGAGTCGGCGGAGGGGGTCGGTGGAGGGAGGGGTTGATTAGTCGGAGGAGGGCGCAGCGTATGGTTGGGGAGGTCAGTGGATGGAGCGGAGTAGGAGGAGGGGGTGGCGGTGGATTGAGGGGTGGGGTTGTCGGAGGAGTGGACGTCAGATGGGCTAGGGAGGTCGGAGGAGGGGCGACGGAGAGGGGCGGGGCTGGGAAGATTGTTGGAGTAGGGGGCGGTGAAGAAGGACGTGCTGGGGAGATCGTCGAAGGAGGCGGCCATGTCGCCCACAGGCGATCGTGTGTTTTACTCATCACGTACAACCTGGGTATTTTCGTCATTTACGAACAGTTGTGCGTGGTGAGTAATTCTGAATGACAAACTTGTAAATAAATGGTAATCAATTGTAAGCGTAACAATTACCGTATCCTTTTCCTTTTCGCCTTTTTTTATTTCATATCTTTCGTTCCCTTTTTTTCCTTGTCCTTTTTTCTTCATCTAGAACTAGATTCAGATTCTAAGAATCCAAAGCAACTTCTTCTTATTTTATCATAATCCTATTTAGGCAGGTACACTTGGTTTTCTTTTTCTGATTCACACTGATTGGATTGGTTTTGAATTATGATATGTTACACTTGAAAGTATGTAATTATCGTACCATTTTAATATTTTCAACTTGTTGGCAGGGTTTTAGTTTCGGGTTATTTTTAGCGGATGTGTTTGTTGGGCTTGATCACTCGCTGGTGGACATGCTCTGCTCCAAATCTGCAAGGCAACGGCCTCGTTATTATGATCGGGCCCGGGGCCCAAACAAAACCTATCGGACGCTTAAACTGGTACATGCTTAGCCTAGGTAATCGGAATTAGATCAGTATTATAATTTGTATACTTGCATACATCTTGCTAACGGGAAATGGGCAACTTTAAGACATCTCCATGGATCTGCACCATAGGATAATGGTCAGGGGGTCGGGACTGAGGTTCGACCGAATTCCCTCCGATGCTCAAATTAGTTTCCAGTGGAAGAAACGTAAAGAGCTAAATCATAAGTAATGTAGAATGTAGTTTGATACCTACCCTCTATTAGGACCACCACCCCCCCCCCCCCCCCCCCCCCCCCCCCCCCCCGGCGGACGGGTTGTTCTATGGGCTACTTATCTTCGCCCCCTTTTGCCTTGTAACTCCCCACCAATCGTGGCTTTAGTGGAAATAACGGTCACCATAAAATTAGGATAATAATGTGGCTTTGTTGGACTAACTCCCCCATGAACAGGAATGGTAATATTGCGGGTTGGGGCGGGAATTTAACTATCCAATCTTATCCCAACCCATCTATAGGCCAGGGCGGGACGAGTACTTTCGTACCAAAACCGGGTCGGGCCGGTCGGTCGGTCAGTTCATTAATGCCATCCCTTTGAATCCCAAATAAAAATATTATTTGGTAATTGAGAGAATTTTGATTTATTTGGTAATTTGGAATTGGGAATTGGCCCAATTGGGAGAACAGTGGAACACCGTATAAGTTATAAGTTATTGGCTGACTGCATGGTCCACATCAAAATAGTAAGTTTTTATAGAACCTCTATAGTTTATCGGGGCCGACCGGGGCGCATACAAAGCCCAAGCTTGCTCCGATCCGTTTGCGGGCCGGGTCAAAACCGGGTCGGACCGGGTCGGACGGGCGGGTCAGGTCATTACTATCATCCCTACCCATGAATGTATCACTTAATTCCCTAATTATGGGCCACGTAAGTGGGGTCATGATGAAAGATATCGTCCACCATTGAGGGCACTTCATGAGGGAAATGTGAGTTGACCCGTTCAACCCAAGAGCCATGGGCCGTGGGCTGGTAACCATGACAAGCCATATGGGACGTAAAAAAGGCCAATGTTCATAAAACCATACCGAAATTTAATTTAAAAAACAAAACCACCATGAAACAAGGCCAAGGTTCATGATTGTTTTTCGAAACATCAATGGTTCGGTGTAGTTTTATGAAAAATGGTCGAAATTCGGAGTAGTTTTACAAAATTTACCCCCAACACCTCTTAAGGCATCATTAACAAGAGAAAAAAAAACTAAACATTAATCATATATTAATGATTTAAACGATATCCAAACTATTTCATAACATTTATAAACCTTAAAGCTCGATATGCGAATTTGTAGTTCTTCTTGGCTTTTGTGCTAAGATTAGAAATTTTGAATTTTTTCTTGCTTCCGTCTTTTTCTAATTTGATTAGAAACCATAATTATATTTTTTATAAAAAATGTCTTCAATATAATTAACCTTTTAGTAAGTAATTACTTCAAATAAAGCTTTCAAGCTTCTCCCATAAGCCATTTACTGTTGTATCTTTAGACTTCTAACCTCATTGACAGGCTTAACTGAGTGGTTACTATGGTTGCATCCTCCCTCTCCATCGTCTATCTTGCCAAAATACATTCTGGTAATGTCTTAATTCCAACCAGCAAAGGTCGGATACCATTTGTTGAGGGTGTTATGTAGAGCCGGACAAAGAGCTCACCCAATTTCATGAATTAGTAATCAAATTTAATGACAATTCTCAACTCCCAAAATAATTCCATATCTAATGGTTATAAAATAATAGAATACAAATCAAGAAAACAAAAAAAAACATCTGATACTAAAATTTATACTAATTCCACCAAATTGGTATACGTCCAGTTGAAAAAGATCACAATCAATTTTTATAGAATTGGATTACAATGTCTAGGCACAAGGATGTATAAGCGCCAATCTTCAATTTTTGAAGAAAATTGAATCGATGGAGAGAATACCAAGAGTGAAAAATCAAAACAGGGCTTGTATTATTATAGCTACAATAATCATATAGCCTTTTCACTGCTTTTTAATGGATTGCAACTCAAAACATAAGAACTCTTACCCATTTTTAACCTTGTGCTAATTTAGTCAATGGTCTAATAAGTAATACACCCAAAATCCGGTAGGAATTTGATTCGGATCCAAATTCTTTACTTTGGATCTGTTTCAGGGTGTTGCCAATATTGAAGTGACAGAGTTCAAACCGGATTTAAACAAAAGAAAATATCCGCATCGCGAACGATCCGTTTCTTGCACTTGTTTTGTCTGAAGTTCAATGCCGATTATTTGAACATTTTCTCATTCTCACTCTACTTTTTCAATCTTGCAACAAATTTCAATTTCCACCAATATTTCATAGCCGCACATACGCGTACCAAAAGAAAATGCATATATGTGAGATTAACATGAACATGATCATTATGAGGCAAATATGGGTTAGCTGCCCTTAATCTGTCATGAACTTTGTGCAAAATCATTGGCAGGGGTGGGAGAGGGATTTATTGGGGAAGGGTTTTCAAGAACTAGCTTCTTCGGTTGAAGATTGTTTTATTGGATGGGATACACAATGATCATAACATTGAAGAGATGGTTAGGATGCATATAGCGTGATATACCCGACTGCAGTCACAATAACCGCATGCACAATAACACAGTCTTTAATCATTCCACGTCAGACTTTCAATATCAACCCCTTTCAAATCCAAACCTAGCTAGATTTTCTACTGAAAATTTCACGTAAACATACTGATTTTGACTTTTGTTTGAGCAGATTATGCCTATGGTATCTACCGAATACAAGGTTTCAATATACATGAACCATACGATTTATGATTACACTGCTTTCTCCCTAACAAATGAATGGTATACCACATAGAAAGGCCAAAACAAGTCAAACAAAAACAAGCTTATGACTAGTGTTCCTATTGGGCCATAAAGTCTTGTGAGAGACTATTGTTGAAAAATATGACACAAAACCTTAAAAATATCTCAAGAATAGCTTAAGGTTTATGAAGATTTTTTTTGAAGATTTATTGGAATTTTTTGGAGCCCGAGAAAATGATTTTCTGAAGCCCAGAGTTGATTTTTTCCTCGACCCAAACGATGAACAGTAAGCCCACACGGTGTTGCCCACTGACGTAGCCAGCGTGCCTGCAGCGCACACTTGCCCGCTGCGTGGGCCACGTGGCTCGAGCTAGCGAGCGGTAGTGACATCGGCCATGTGTCGATGCCAGAGGCGATCCCACCTCGATCCGATGGTCGACACAACTACGAATGCGGGTGCGCACGGGGTGCGAGCGACGGCGTGGATTCGGATTCGATTCGGATTCCAGACCTGATGAGATTCAACGGTATTTAAACCTTGTTTCGCTCGGGGTTTGATGCGGATTTCAAGCGATTTTCATATACAAGTTTATGGCTACATGTAGAAAATATAGAGTGCAAACTAAGAGCCAAGGGATTACAAGTTTACGACTATGGCCACACGTCGACACCAAAGGAGATCCAGCCTCGATCTGATGGTTGACTCAGATATAAACGTGGGAGTGTGTGGGGAGCAGGCCACGACAGAGATCCAAATCCAATTCGGATTCTAGACCCGATAACATTCAATGGTATTCAAACCTTGTTTCGGCCAGGTTTTGATGCGGATTTCGAGCAAATTTTCTATACAAGTTTGTGGCTACATGTTGAAAATACAGAAGGCAAACTGAGAGCCAAGGAAGGGTTGTTTGAGAGCTAAAAGAGAGATTATTTTCCAATTTTTTGCCGATTTCTTAGCGGGTTTGATTATTCCAATGAACATAATGGCATAACTTATAATCCAATATTTATTGAAGCATTATGATCTCTCCAACTGGACGTACACCAAGTATTTGGTGGACCCAGTATAAATCTTGTGTCAGGTGCGTGTTTACCCACTTATAATCCAATATGTAAATTTCGTACTAGCGCATTCAGACGATAGATGACCATTTTACAAGCGACTATAAATAGACAAACGACTGTAAATACTTCATCAGTCGACTGATTTGCAAATAGGGATGAAGCTCAGAAAATGAAAGTTGCGCACAGACGGCTATAGAACAATTCCCAGGCGCATGTTGGAAGACATGCGACTGCAAAATGAACTTCAGTCGACTGATGTGAAAGTTCAAGTAGAAGTCAATAAAAGTTTGACTTGAGCTGTGCATTCCAGTCGGCTGTAGAAGGCTGGGCAAGCGTCTGAAATCACCTAGTCGCCTATCACGCTTTCATCAGTCGACTGTTGGAGAGCCAAAAACTCCTGTTTGAGTTTAAGGCAAGATGAACCTATTGGGATGATTTCCATGATAATCCTAAGGCTCACTAAGATGGAAAAAGAATATGCATGAATGAGTTAATCCATCTATCAAAGCATTACATTAAACCTAGACTCAAAAAGAGAAAAGCAAAAAATGAAATAATACATGGATTACATTGCTTTCATTAGAGTCTATGGCTTTAATTATTGATGCCTCGATGCTCCTCTTGATATCCATCCTTGCACCAAGCATATAGTCTCCAAAAGTGATATTCCTCAATTGATAACTAAGAGACTAAAACATAAGAGACATTAGCAATAACATAATGTTGTGATCATCATCAAAATAACATTGGTATGAAACACCAATACTCAACACAACAATCCAAAAGTCCTCACGTGCGGCTTACCTCCTCTCCAATTATGGCGACATCTCGACTGACAGTTGGGATCCTGCGATACGAGGTCCACCCGTCAAACTAGGCAATCTATGATTGACCTTTAACCTATCATCAATATGGGTAGCACAGGTCAAATGCAATAAAGCACCATAAATACGTGAGCGTTTTAGGCAGAGGGCGTGGACAAAACCATCGCCTATAAAGAGCCCCACAGAGTAAGAGGAAGGGATGAATTTCTGTGACCCGAAACTCAGGTATTCCTATACTCACGTTTGCTCCACCAAATACTATTCCTTATAGCTTGGCCTGAGAACTAGCGGATGACCTCCCAACAGGTCAAACATGGTTGCATCCAGCATCCCTTAGTCATCTGCTGACTTAAGCTTCAGATTGGATTTGGTCGGAACCCAGATCCAGCCCCCTGAAGAGCTTCATGTGTTGTAGATCGTTGGGAAGATTGCTCGGTAACAGCTCAGCCCGACATCCTTAGCTCGGCTTGGAGTCCCTTCAACTTGGAGATAAGCTCGCCCAGCACCCCGAAGGGTGTCCCCATCATCCATGTCAGCGGCATCCTTTGGGCCATCCTTTAGCAATATCTGTGGTGAGAAAACACCCTGAAATATCTGGTGCCATCTGTAGAAAACAAGTCAGCATTCATGTCCTCATCCACACCGACCATGACTCGACCCACTAACGAGGGGCCTGAAAGGCCAGTCACTATGGGGACGATAAATGTTGCACCCCCACCCTGGATCATGGTTCCTTTACTTGAGGGCTGCCCGAATCATAATTAGTGACTGTTGAATTCGAAGGGATTGAAATCATCACCTTGCGGAATAGGATCGATTGGGAGGAATTACTTGCTTTGGATCGTGTTTGGGGTCACCGAAGGAAACCAAACCGATTTTCACAGCCAAGATAACTCTTGGTCTTTTTCTATTTTTGTGTTGGAAGGGGAGAAACGAAGTAATCAGATTGATTGATTTTCTCACAGCAATAAGGGGTATAAATAGGGTTAAAGGGGAGCAGTTTTCTACCATTGAAAACTTAGCGTTAACAAAATAATGTAAGGGTAGTTATTAAAACAAATTTGCATTGGGAACCCTGAACTTCTGTAAATTGAACTTATCCACTAAGGATAACTCAATTTACATATAGCCCCTTATTAATATGATATCTGCGATTTACCTCATGGATTAAACCTGTCATGAGCGTACCCCATTCCAACATCTCCCACTCGCACTTGTTGGGATTGTTGTTACAAAAAACAACAAGTGAAGAAGACTTCATACTTAGTAACTTGGTCATGCGACCCATAAGCGAATACAGGCAATCTTGTTGTGCACTGGTTAGAGATACACAACTGCCCTATATGTAACCAATCCTCTAAAGTATATCTGTCGCTTATAATACCCCAGGTCTAAGTTGTTATTTCAATTTAAGTATTCCTGATCCCTCTCAGTAATAATTTACTCCTGAGGATATACTTAAACACATCCACATTGATGTCTCTTAATCACACAGATTGGCCGGGCAGTGAGATCATCAAACTTGATAGCAACAAACTTAGTCATTCCTTTGCACTCAATATTCTAAGTCGCAACTCAGTCGCTTTCCTATGCATACCCTTTTAGACCGAATCACTCGTGGCCATAAGGAATATGCTAAAGTAGCTATCACCAAGACTGTGACTTTGAATATTAGTCAATAGTCGAAGGGTATAGGGAGGAACCCAATTCTCCAGGGACTCACACAGTGGAGAGGCAGGGACCCACTTTCTCACTTCCCATTATGGTCGACTCCAGCACATGTGGTATGAATCACATGCAATGGTGTATTGCGTATGTCTTTGGAGTAATTCAATCCAACACCGTTCAGACTCCAAGTTAAATGTACGCATACATTTAACACTGAATTCTACAGCAATCAATTGCTCTAAGAATTCGTGTCTGGCTCATAAATAGGCTTAGATGAACTTTGGGGAATCTGTTCATCTTGGTCATTATTTGTATATATAAAATGACCTCATCTTGAAACTTATTCAATGCGACTTTTATAGAGGATTTAGTCTCATCCCTGTCCGTTCACCTAGAACGTCAGAGGCGATTGCCTGTGTGAGAAGGCCAATCTCCCTGCCTATTTGACACACTTTTTCTTATGTACTCTTTTCATGTGTTAACAAATAACACTATTGGGCAAACACATATCATCCAACACAATGAATGAAATAAATATTTTATTGAACAATATCAATATATTTTACAGAGTACATTCACAAGTATATTTCAATTTCTACGCAATCCTAGAGCTTTTACATGTTTCAGAAAAGCATCTCTAGGAATGGGCCTAGTAAGAGAATCAACAACCATTTTGTGCGTAGATATATACTTGATAGAAACTATCTTCTCAGCAACAATGTCTCTCACAAAATAGTATCGTATGTCGATATGTTTGATACGACTGTGATATCTTGGGTCCTTGGTGTAAGCTATCGCAGCTTGATTGTCACAATAGACAATAACTGGTTCTTGCTTTACACCTAAATTCTCTAGAAATTGTCGCAACCAAATAGCTTCCTGAACTGCTAATGAAGCAGCAACAAATTCTGCTTCCATGGTTGATAGAGCCACACAAGTTTGTTTTTTGCTGCACCATGATATGGCACCACTCCGAGCAAGAAAACATATCATGATGTAGATTTTCTCTCATCTACATCTCCCCCATAGTCAGCATCTGTGTAGCCTTCCAGTTTGGTGGATGAACCTTCGTAACACAAACTGTAGTTAGATGTACCCTTCAAATATCTCATGATCCTCTTCACAGCCTTCAAATGCTCAGGTCCAGGATTAGACTGATATCAACTTACCAATCCTACTGCATGACATTTGTTTGGCCTTGTACACAACATAGCGTACATTAAGCTACCAACTGCACTTGCATATAGCACTCTTGCCATTTTGTTCTTTTCATCTGCTGTACTAGGACAATCATCTAGGCTTAGGTTATCGCCTTTCGATGTTGGAGTTTCAACTGAATTACAGTTAGACATGTTGAATGGTTCTAACACTTTATTAATATATGTTTTTTGCGACAATGCAAGAAATCTCTTAGAACGATCTCTTTGGATTTTTACACCAAATATAAAATCCGCGTCTCCCATGTCTTTCATTTCAAAGTTCGATGATAACCATTCTTTTATGGTTATCAGATACTCCATATCGTTACTAGGTAACAAAATGTCATCTACGTATAATGTCAAGATGACAAATTTGTTTTTATGTTGCTTCACATAAACACAATGATCTTCTTCGATCATTTCGAAACCAAATGAGGTGACAACTCTATAAAACCTCTGGTTCCATTGCCTAGATGCTTGTTTAAGGCCATATATAGATTTCTGTAATTTACAGACTTTATTTTTTTGGCCTTTAATAATGAAACCTACTGGCTGGTCCATGTAGATTTCCTCATCTAGTTCACCATTTAGGAATGTCGTCTTGACATCCATTTGGTGAAGTTCTAAATTCATGTGAGCAACTAAAGCTAGTATTAGGCGAATAGAGTCAAATTTAACAACTGGTGAAAAGGTTTCTTCGTAATTTATACCTTTCTTTTGGGTATATCCCTTTGCCACCAGCCGAGACTTATGTCTTTCAATGGATCCATCCGCCTTTCTCCTTATTTTGAGAATCCACTTATTCCCAATTGTTTTTTGATTAGGCGGTAAGTTAACCAGTTCCCTTTCATGGAATCCATTTCATGGAATCCATTTCTTCCTCCATGGCTTTCTTCCAATAATCTCGATCATGACGAGATAAAGCTTCTTCTACACTCTGAGGTTCTTCGTCATCTTGAGGTATAGCAATTAAGGCTTCCCCTTCGATTTCAAATCTTCTTCGGGGAACCTAACTCTTTTGCCTCTCCCAACTGACTCATCAAGCTGAGAATTTTGAATTATTTCTCTTTCGGACACATCTCTCCCACTAATCTCAGGAAATCGAAAAGTATTCTCTTGTACCTCAAATGACCTAATACTCACGAAGTCTGGATCTTCCAACTCATGGAGATCATCTTCATTTTTGACTTCGCCTTGTTTAGGGAACATATCCTCTATAAACGTGGCATCCCTTGATTTATATTCTGTGACAGTGCCGTCTTCTTGCTCACCCAAGGAAAACATAACCCTTTGAGTGTTCAGAGTATCTAATGAATACTCTTCTTTCCTCTGGGTCCCAACTTCACATGCTTATGTGAAGTGTCATGTACATAAGCGGTACGTCCCCATGACTTTAAGAAACTCAAATTTGGACTTCTACCAGTCCAGAGTTCATATAGGGTTTTATGAATCGAATTGGAGGGAACTAGGTTCAAAACATGTGCTGCTGTCAACAATGCATCTCCCCAATACTTAATTGGTAAGTTTGCTTGCGACATCATGCATCGAACCATTTCTAAGAGAGTTCTATTCCTTCTCTCAGCAACACTATTTGCTGAGGTGTATAAGGAGTAGTAAGTTGTCTTAGAATTCCTTTTTCCTTACATAGATCTTTAAATTGATCTGATAGATATTCCCTCCCTCGGTATGTCCTTAAGGTTTTAACCCTTTTATCCAATTGATTCTCAACTTCGTTGAAAAACAATCTGAAGCACTCTAATGCTTCGGATTTATGGGATATTATGTATATCTTTCCAATCCGAGAATAGTCATCTATAAATGTAATGAAATATGAGGCACCATGCCTAGCACTCACACTCATGGGTCCACAAATGTCAGAGTGTATTAGTTGTAATGGAGTGTCAGCCTGTATTGCCTTTCCAAATGGTTTCCTAGTTGCTTTGAATGCTAAACATGATTCACAAGTAGGAATTTCTATTTTGGTGAGAGATCCCAAAAGACCCTCTTCAGCCAAGCGTTCTATCCTGGCCTTCCTATGTGACATAGTCTAGCATGTCATAATAATGTTGCATTATCAGATGTAGCTGTAACGGCCGCTTTTAGTCGTACATATCTCTTTACCGTATTGGTTTTGTGTGCGTTTTCTCACTTTGTTTTTTTTATTTTATCCGTAGTCCGGACTCGCGATTGGACCCCGTATCCACGTCCCTCTGGAAGGCGCGATCGCACCGGTACCTTCTTTGTAATTTTGGGCGTCGAGACCAATCCGATATAACACATTAATATTATTAAAATCTTTATTTTATAAAAAAATTGTGTTTCAAAAAAAAACCAAATGAATTCAATTCTGTTCGTTTTAGAAACAAGAAATTGTAGGTATTAATTTATTTTCAAACCACTAACCTAATAATAGGAGGTCATGTTCACGTACTTTCATCCAAATCTTTTTAAAACTAACACTAGAGAAAAAAATCCTACATATCCCCTTAAATCCCAACAACCGAGGATCTCCCCACTCCCCACGTGACTTCTCTCTCCCCCCTTTAAATTTCTCTACAAAAAATAAAATAAAGCAACCCTCCTATCTTCTCCTCTCAGCCAAAAGCAAGACTTTTCCCCTGTGTTTGTTCCACGCTATCTCCCTCTTCCCCTGCAGAGCGCACGGACCTCTCTCCCATCTTCGTCGCCGGCCGTCTCTCCAAGCCGCCTGCAAGCGCCCACCCACCTGCGTCCGACCCGAGCAACCCAGGCCTGGGTTTCTTCTCCCGTGCGCCTTCTCCCATTCTCCTCCTCGCGTGAGCCATCCTCCGGCCATCATCATCGCTCCGCGTGCCACTCCTTCCCTCCATCGACCTGCAACCGCCGGGAACCCAGGCGCCCTCCTCTACGCACAACCCTACCTCCGTTCAACCTCCCTACTCCGAGCAAAACCCAGCGCATCTCCTCCATGAGCGCAAGCGCCTGTCCCTCGCCTCTCTCCTCTTCCACTTCCAGGCCGCAACCTCCTTCCCTCCTCCACGTAAGTCAGCCACTCACCTCAAAACCCTCGCTACTGCCCTCGCTGCCTTGCCTCTGTCTTGTCGCCACACTGCCGTCCACCCCCTCTCCATTGATAGCCCTCGGCCAACACCTTCGACATCCGGCCCTCTCCCCTTGAGAACCCCCTGTCGGCCACCTTAAGAACCCCTTGCCGTCGGCCACGTTCTGCCTTCACCCAGATCCGCTCAGGCCTGCCCTATAGCCGCACCATCCTTCCTCGCTTCCATAGATCCGGCACACTCTCTCCATAGCCTCAGCCTCCCCAGCCGCTCAACCTCCCCCACAACAACCCCACGACAGGCCGCACCCCTCTTGACAGCCCCTCTTCCTTCACAGCAGGCCGGCTCTTCTCCCCGCAGCTGCAAACACACCGAAACTGCCGATGTCCGATCACCACACACGTGCCTCTCTCTCAGCTGTCGCAACCTGCCCTTGCTGTCCATACACGGCCCACGACAGCCCCCGTGCGTCTAGGAGTTCATGCATGACTCCCGCAGATCTCGCGGCCTCCCGACATCCCGTCACCGTATCGTTGCTGTGCTGCCTCGTTGCGCTACTCACAAATGAGGCGACCCCGACGCCGTTACTATTTTGCTGCACTACCCGCGGCCGAGACATAGTTGACGACGCAGATCTATCGCCGTTCCGACCCGACATCTGATCTACGTTCAAACGCCGTAAAGGTTAGTCCCCTAACTCGTAGTAAGAACCCACACGTAGCAAAACGTAAAACCTAATCTAAAATTTGTCAACGTAAACTAAAGTTAATTTCTGCATCTTTAAAAACGTTGTTCACCGTAGAAAATCGACGAACGAACTGAATTTCTGTGCACATAGGGTAGACGTCGATTTAGACCGAACAACTCATCAAAAGACTTGACTTTTTGACTGTTATGGTAGTCATGCCAAATTTAGAAACAAACCGTAATAGGATTGACAAAAAGCACGATCTGACATCGTCGTGATCCTGTTTCAGACGGACCATCGCCGACGCGACGTTTCGACAAGACGCTCTGGACAGACGACACACTCGCCATCGCAGGCAAGTGTTTACACTTGTACTCGTACGGCCACGTCTAGGCCACTCCTTTCTTAGAATTGTGAACTGTTGAAAAAGAGAACCTGACGTGAAATGATAGCGTCCGGGACCCCCTGACAGCTTAGACTTGACGACGAAGTTTAAGCACAAAACAACAACAACTGACACTTTAGGGCTTTTCTGTGTGTGCGTGCGTGTGGACCCCCATAGAATAACAACAGAACAACAGAACTTTCATAACTGGTCAAGTCTTGTCCCCTTTGTTCTTGTGGTATATCTTACGGGTGTCTCAACGTCTCACCAAGGGAGTGAGCGTCCCGACAGACCGTTCCTTTCGTGTATACCTTACGGGAAGTCTCGACGTCTCACCAGGGGAGTGAGCGTCCCGGTCGACCGTTCCTTTTCATGTACACCTTACGGGAAGTCTCGGCGTCTCATCAGGGGAGTGAGCGCCCCGGCGGACCGAGGGAAGAGGCACTCACCAAGGGTGTGAGCGGTACTCGTACAGTCCAGTCTGGTCTTATCTTGAGCACTTGGGGTGGGGTTGGGTGAACGGCCACCATATAGAGAGTTTGGCCACTCTCTACGCTGCAGGCGTGCACTCTCTTTGGTGTCACACTCATGTCTTGTCTTAGTTGTCCTGTCCCGTCTAGCTTAGTCCCATAGCCGGTAGCACACGCTACGACTACTGTCTGTCTCATTTACTTTCCAGCACCGTTTTACTTTCTGCCTTGTCATAACCCCTGCATGTTAATCAACCAGTAAAATATTGCTCGTAATCATATTACACTTGCAGTAGAGTCTAACTCTTTCTTGTAGACTTTACCTGACGTACAGTTCCTTTTCGCTTGGGTGATGTACGTCAGGTGTTGAGTCGGAGTACGTTGACGAGCCGGACTTACCCGAGTACGTGGAGCCAGAGGACGTCGACCCGGAGTGCGTTCCTGATGAGGACCAGACCTAGAGGTCTTTTCCGTCGCTGCCTTTTAGAGGTTACTACTTTTAGCTTACTCTCTTTCGGTGGTTTGTTGCAATGCTTAGGCTTCTCTTTTTAGACTTTTGTACTCGCTGGATATTATCTCTCTATATTAATGAATGCAACTTTCTCTTCTGTATTTTCTGTTGTTCCGAATTTTATAAATGCAAGAACCTGAAAATTTTAAAATGGTACCCCTACAGACGCTTATTGAGTCCGAGCTTCACAGCTCCGGCCTGAGCGGGCCTTAGTCACGCTTCGCCTCCGTAGTTTTGGGAAGCGGGGCGTGACAGTAGCAGATGAAGATGAGGTTAACATATAATCAGGAGAACAATTATTTGTATTAAGAATTGCCAAACCATTAACATAAGAACCAGATCCATAATATTCGTTACACAAACTTATATTCAGTCCATGCTGTTCAAATAACAAATTAAATCCAAATCTAGCTAAGGATTTACAGAAACTAAGTTTCACCTTATTTCTGGAGTATCAAGACATCATGTAATAATAAGGTCCGTCCTCCGCGCAATTCCAATTTGCACATACCGACTCCCTTTACTTCAAGCTTGTTGTTGTTGCCAATATACACCCATCTTGTTCCTCCAGGAACACAGCGGTACTCCACATAATAGTCTCTGTCTCTTGCTACATGGTCTGTCGCTCCTGAATAAAAAATCCACCAAGGATCATGTGCTATGAGCATAGCAGAACTAGACACATATGCATTATGATAAGAAATAAAAGAAGAATCAGAAGTTACCTTCTTCGGCTCAGTGCAATCCCGTGCGAAGTGTCCCTTCTGACGACAGTTGAAGCACATTAGCTTATCAACATTTATCTTATTCGTATTCTTCTTATCAAATTTCCTCAGCCCCTTGTCTTTGATTTTCAAAGCTGCATTTTTGCCACGATTCTTCTTCCAGAACCTCTTTCTCTTGAAGTTTTCTTTCCTGGAACTTGACTCGTGCATTTAGGAATGAGATTGTGGTTTTAGGGAAGATAGTCGTTCATCTTCCAATTCCACGTGACGAGCCACATCATCGAAAGTTTTGACACTTTCATTATGTGTCAAGTTAACCTTCATGTGTTCACAGGAACCGGGCAAAGAACGGATCACAGCTTGAACCTGTTGTTCATCAGTGAGGTTGCACCCAGCAGCAGCAAGTTCCTTAATCATTCTGGACATCTCCCGGAGATGTTGCTTAATGGTCTGATTGGAACTCATCTTATAAGTATCAAACTTTATAGTGAGCTGCCGTAACTTCGACACAGAAGTTCCTCCTAGCCTATCAGATAAGGCCTTTCACAAGTCATGTGCAGTATGATAATCCTTGTATTCACAAGCAAAATCATCCTTCATTGATCTTACAAGAATACCACGCGCAGTGGTATCCTTTTTCTTCCACTCATTGTAAGTCTCAACTGCACACCTGTATTGGGCAGTGTTACCCTCACCAGGATCTTCCAATTTATGATTTATCGTTTCAATGACCTCTTGTTCCTCCAAGACATACTTGATACGGAAACTCTTCCATGGAGACGATATCCCTTGTTGAGATCAGCAATGATGTTCTTGACAGCAGCCATATTTGTAGGATGGTCTAAGTAATAACTGAAATATATAGATACATTTAGAAGATAAGTAACTATGCCCAAACATATTTTTGTCAAGTATTTAAATATAACGATTCAGTTAATAGCACAGAGTCGAAAGTTCATAAAATCCCCAATCATCATCCATGACTAAAAATTTTATCGTTAAATTTAAATACTCTTTCAAAAATATACTTATATTTTGTTTACTTTTGAAAAAATATAAGTCCCCACACATTATCAGAAAAATGTGTCGCTTCCACTAAACTTATGTAATCATATAGAATACAAAATTAATAAACACATTATCATTAATATTTACTTAAACTTTTATTATGGCTCTATTTACACAAAATAGGCAAGTGGGATAATTCTGATAATTAAAAAATAAGCAAACTGAAATTTGCCAATCAAAATAATGTTAACATATAACAACAATGTCCATTAGATAATTAAACACTCTAACTCATGCAAATCTGTTTGCTAAAATACATGCATGAGAATAAGTAAGCAATATATATGCATATAAGTTATAAGTTCCAAAAAACAATTTTTCTTGAGCAACAAAACATATCATGCTCTTCGTATGCATAAACAAATACATGCATATAAGTCTTAAGGAACTAATTCACTTAATCAAATTAATCAATTCTTAATCAGTTTATATTTTCAAGAACTAACCTTGAAAATAATATCAAAAACATCCTATCTAAAGGAATTAAATAAATCAATGATAATATGTCATTACATGCTTTATAAAATATGTGCCAATTAATTTAATATGTTACAAAAAAAAATATTATATGGCCCCAAACAACATGCATGACCCAATTAATAAACTTCACCATTTATTTAAACACTGTAATTTTGATTTATGTCATTGTGACATGAATCTCCAAAGCCATCACATGAGGCTGGTGCACTAGGTGCACTTGAATGCTCCAAAAAAAACTTCAGTTCAATTTAATATGTCATGCACACTTGGAGTACGATTTGTCCCACTGGTCAACAAAGTAAACAATAGGATAATGATGCATCTTTAAAGACAGAAGCATTTAGAATGAAGCAGCCCTTAGAGGCGTAGCCCAATCCTCGTTCCAAAAACAAAACAGAAAAAACACTATCCCCACCGATCAAATTACCGAGAGGAGTACGCAGCCCTTGGCCAAAGCCCAGGGAATGGGACGCAACCCCACGGCCACGCTCCGGGCGACAGGGCATAATCCTATGGCAAAATCTCAGGCGTCGTGGCATATCCCATGGTTAGGTGGGCGGATCTCCTTGGTTGATCCACGATCAACCAATAAGACAGAGCTTAAGCCCCTCAGCCAAAAACAATGGGGCAAAGTCCACGACCAACCGACGAATGGTGGCAGGCAAACCCTAAGGAGGAAGACGAAGTCCTCAGGTCGGGCTTCAGCGGGCTGCTGATGGGCTCCGAAAGGTGCTCTCTCTCAAGCGCAAGAGTCCGCACAAGTAGTAAAATCTGGGAGTCCAGATGTCGAATCCACGGGAAGAAATTTGTTGCAACCACAATTCAAATCAAATAGAAATCCTACGAAAAGAAACTAACCACTTCAACAATGATGGCGATGGTGTGAAAGTGCGTGATGGTGATGTGCGAACAAAGAAATTCGTGTATGAAAATACCTATAAAAAGTTTGCACATGGTATGGGTTCGTTAGGATCAATGATTCGTATTAATTTGGTTGACAAGTATAACACAATGAATTCTCCTTTTGGGAGCAATTCACCAGAAAATACCCAATATAACTCAATGAATTCTCCTTTTGGGAGTAATTCATCGGAAGATGTCCTTTTGGGGGTTCAAGCAAAATATTCAATAAGATCGTCGCTAAAGTTATAATACGATATGAAACTCTCTTTTGGAGAGATCAAAACTACGATATGAAACTCCCTTTTGGGGAGATCAAAACTCACCCTTTTGGGGCGATCATCAATTAAATCAATTCTTTTGGAATATGAAAAAGTCGATTTACGAACAAAGATTACAATTTTAACGACGTTTAACGATTTAGCACAAGGATATTCAACCAAATAAACACAAATTATATCCCCTAACTACTCCATACCATGCACAAATAAGAATTAGCTACTCATCATGCAATAATAAACAACTTTCATAGCAAAATACATCAAGATTATAGCAAAATACGATGAAAAACACTAAAATACGAGGTAGAAGTTTAGAAATATATCACCAAATCTCCAAGTTTCGACTTCAAACTCTCTGGAAATAATAATACAAGCCTCTGGAATTTTACAGAATTTTTCAGGGGGGAAATACGGCTCCTAGAGCCTCCAATACGCCCAAAATACGCCCCAAATCTGCTTGTATACGCCTAAAAACCCTAGAATACGCTTATATAATAGGCTTGCGGGTTTACTGTGCTTAATGGGTTGCAAAACCCGCACCCGAACTCATCCCAGCCGCAGATCTCGATCGGATCAAACCGTGGCCGTCCGATCAAGCGGGATTAACCCAGGGCACGACACGTGGCAGATGATCCGCTCCGCTTCTTCGAATACATCCGAATTCGCTTCGGATTGAGTTACAGCCGTCAGATCAAACATCGCACGGCCACGATCATCCCACGTCGCGCGAAGAGGGCTGCTGCCTTTTCAAACTGCGGGTGCGACTTCAGCCGTCCGATCGATCAAGGAGCGGTGGAGATCATGCCACGTCGCCGCGAAATCGTGCGCTCCGCGCTTCTTCTTCTACGCTCGTGGACCGTTGGATCAGAATCTCGTGGTTGCCCTTGAGCCACGTAGCTCCTCAAATTCCCGCTGTGTATTCGTTCGCTTCTGCGTGCAGGCCGTTGGATTGAAAGGGGGATGGCTGCGATCTCGCCACGTGGAAGCGGATGGTCGCTCCTTCGTCCGCTCACTGCTCAGAAGCAGCTGCGCTTCCGTTCGTTCGATCGCGAATCAACGATCAGGAGTAAGCCACGTCGCCGAGTATTTGGATTTCGAAGGCCTCGATTGTGGGCCGTTGGATCGAGATCCAACGGTTAGCATCTTGCCACGTCGCCCATTGCTCTGGAGCGTCGGATCAGGCGGGAGTAAGCGGATGGCTGCCACGTGGCGTGCTGTGATTGGCTGGCGATCGTATTTTCGTATTTCCTTGCGTATTTCCCCCTTTAATTGGTATTCTGCATTCAAAAATACACAGTAATTAGCACAGATCTCAGAAAAATACAAATAAATAGTCGTTGGAATCGTGAGATCGAGACCAAGTTAGGAAAAATATAAAGAGTGCAGAAATGTGTCGTTAAATGCTGTTTTGTGCTCAAATAAGGTGTTTTCTCTAATAAATAAATGTGTAGAAAATACGTATGTACTAGAGAACATTATAGCATCACATGAGCACAAAATAGGGCTAAATGGGGGGGGGTTAAATGTGTAATATTGAACCCGAATCACACCCCCCAACTAGCGATTTGCTAGTCTCTAGCAAAAAGAGCGATAAATACGGATGGTTAATAAAACAATGAGTTCTTTCAAATTTCTCATGGCATGGCTCAATAATACGTATTCCAACATGATCTTAACCATCAATATACACATCCATGAACAAAATCAATCACATGATATTTTCTCTAATTTAGTATGAATAAATAGCATGCAAGCATCGTTTTGCACAAGCGAAAGTATAACACGTCGTTATTCTCTAGTTTTCTTGTTTCCAAGGAATTGGCCTATCAAAACAATCATTCAAGATATGGGTATTGAAGTTGCTTAGTATATTCACCATTTCTTTTCTTTTATTAGTTCCGCGTAACGCGCATCAAGCAACATTTGCGGAAAAAGGTATAACTTGGATCGCTCCATCAAATGAGTGAGTTTCCGGTCAATGGCTCCAAAATCAGACGATCATAGGGCATTAGGCCAAGAAGGACCCCTCGGACTGTACTACTCAAGCCAACCAAGTTATTTATTAGTGACATACTCATTCATTCATTTTTCATCATTCATTTGTCATTCATTTTCTTTTCTTTTCTTTTCTTTTTTCTTTGTAAGCAACTCAACACCCATATTTTCAAACATAAACATTAACGACCATGGCCACATTCCTCTTCAACTTGAAGACTATTCCAATAAATCGTGTATACTTAAGCTTTTTCATCACATTAGCATGCATGAAATAAATTCAAACTATTTCAATATATTAAACATGGAAATTGAACTTTTCTTGAATAGTATATTGACGGTAATTCCATGAAGGAAAAATAATTTAATCAAGCCATAAACGATTTTTAGGACTCAATTAATGCGTTATCATCCGTATTTGAAGCATATGAAGGAGTTTTAAATGATGAGATTTGGTGATTTATTCTTCTAAAAAAAATCCCTAAGGTCTCATACACACCCCCCAACTAAAGATGGACATTGTCCTCAATGTCGAAAGGGGTACGAGTTTATTCAAGCCAGCAACCTAGAAAGCATATAAAAACTACACTACTGGAAAGAACACACCGTGATCAAATAGCGGATCCCGAATCTTTGATGGTGGAGGAAGTTGTTCAATTTGCTCCTTGCGCTCCTCGGGGATTATTCTTCCTCCAAAAACTAATTTGGACCCCAGCAACACAACTCCAAGCATCTCTATAAGCTGTTTGCCAATGTCCTGCGAGAGATGAGTTATGTCAGTCCAAATTAATTTAAAGTTCCTTTCAACAAAAATGTTCCAAATGTAGTCATCAAAATAAGTGAAAGAAATTAAAGCAAGTTGACGACTACTCCCTGAAAGATATGCACTACTCTCGGTATGATGCTCGATCAATGGGGAGAGGGATAAATGATTTTGGGACAAAACTGGAGGAGGGCATGGTTCTGACTCCATGACGATAATCTCAAAACCCTTGTCCGTAGCTGTCTCCTCCTCTCGTTCATCCAAAATTGCTAGCTCGTCCTCTCTTTTGCACACACTTTCTGCCATGTGGATATTATTTTTGCCCTCAACGTGACATGGCTCGCTCGATATACCTGCATTAGAAGATAAAATTGTATTAGAATCTTTAAGTTGAATATCAAAATAATTATTTTCTTCTAAGCATGCGGCGATCAAATTAAGATCTTCAACGGATTTCTGAATCTGCCGACTCCGAGCAAGGAAATTCTCTTGGAATTGAAGGGATGTGGCCTCCTGTGTCTGAATAAGCAAGTAAACTTCCTCTTTCAAGGATTGCAAAGGTACGTCTACGCTTTGCTCTTCTTGATCAAGGCACGAAGGCTCCGTTGAATCGCACTCTGAAGTCTCTTCCATGGTTCCTTCATTTTCTTGCAGAGACTCCATGTATTCCCACGCCTCTGTTGGCGTCATGACACCCAAGAATTCCTGCAGCTGGGGTTGTAGTCCATCTAGGAAGAACTCCATAAGCTCGTTCTTTGTGTACCCATGCTGCGGATAGCTCGATAATATGTCTGTGAACCTCCTCCAGGCCTGAAAGAAAGTTTCACAGTCAGTTTGATTAAAATTAACAATTTTGAGCTTTTCCATACTATGTTTGTGTGCATTAGCATACCGTGCATCATACAGATTGTTCGTGCAATAGAAATTCATATATTCCATTTTAAAAAAAAATTAAAATAATAAAAAAAGTTTATGTACAGTAAAGTGGAAAGATCTCACCGAAGGTCCTCTAAATGAAATAAACCGTAGTCACAAACCATTCCTCCCCGGCAACGGCGTCAAAAACTTGATGGGCTCCGAAAGGTGCTCTCTCTCAAGCGCAAGAGTCCGCACAAGTAGTAAAATCTGGGAGTCCAGATGTCGAATCCACGGGAAGAAATCTGTTGCAACCACAATTCAAATCAAATATAAATCCTACGAAAAGAAACTAACCACTTCAACAATGATGGCGATGGTGTGAAAGTGCGTGATGGTGATGTGCGAACAAAGAAATTCGTGTATGAAAATACCTATAAAAAGTTTGCACATGGTATGGGTTTGTTAGGATCAATGATTCGTATTAATTTGGTTGACAAGTATAACGCAATGAATTCTCCTTTTGGGAGAAATTCACCGGAAAATACCCAATATAACTCAATGAATTCTCCTTTTGGGAGCAATTCATCGGAAGATGCCCTTTTGGGGGTTCAAGCAAAATATTCAATAAGATCGTCGCTAAAGTTATAATACGATATGAAACTCTCTTTTGGAGAGATCAAAACTACGATATGAAACTCCCTTTTGGGGAGATCAAAACTCACCCTTTTGGGGCGATCATCAACTAAATCAATTCTTTTGGAATATGAAAAAGTCGATTTACGAACAAAGATTACAATTTTAACGACGTTTAACGATTTAGCACAAGGATATTCAACCAAATAAACACAAATTATATCCCCTAACTACTCCATACCATGCACAAATAAGAATTAGCTACTCATCATGCAATAATAAACAACTTTCATAGCAAAATACATCAAGATTATAGCAAAATACGATGAAAAACACTAAAATACGAGGTAGAAGTTTAGAAATATATCACCAAATCTCCAAGTTTCGACTTCAAACTCTCTGGAAATAATAATACAAGCCTCTGGAATTTTACAGAATTTTTCAGGGGGAAATACGGCTCCTAGAGCCTCCAATACGCCCAAAATACGCCCCAAATCTGCTTGTATACGCCCAAAACCCCTAGAATACGCTTATATAATAGGCTTACAGGTTTAATGTGCTTAATGGGTTGCAAAACCCGCACCCGAACTCATCCCAGCCGCAGATCTCGATCGGATCAAACCGTGGCCGTCCGATCAAGCGGGATTAACCCAGGGCACGTACGGGCAGATGATCCGCTCCGCTTCTTCGAATACATCCGAATTCGCTTCGGATTGAGTTACAGCTGTCGGATCAAACATCGCACGGCCACGATCATCACACGTCGTGCGAAGAGGGCTGCTGCCTTTTCAAACTGCGGGTGCGACTTCAGCAGTCCGATCGATTAAGGAGCGGTGGAGATCATGCCACGTCGCCCGCGAAATCGTGCGCTCCGCGCTTCTTCTTCTACGCTCGTGGACCGTTGGATCAGAATCTCGTGGTTGCCCTTGAGCCACGTAGCTCCTCAAATTCCCGCTGCGTATTCGTTCGCTTCTGCGTGCGGGCCGTTGGATTGAAAGGGGGATGGCTGCGATCTCGCCACGTGGAAGCGGATGGTCGCTCCTTCGTCCGCTCGCTGCTCAGAAGCGGCTGCGCTTCCATTCGTTCGATCGCGAATCAACGATCAGGAGTAAGCCACGTCGCCGAGTATTTGGATTTCGAAGGCCTCGATTGTGGGCCGTTGGATCGAGATCCAACGGTTAGCATCTTGCCACGTCGCCCATTGCTCTGGAGCGTCGGATCAGGCGGGAGTAAGCGGATGGCTGCCACGTGGCGTGCTGTGATTGGCTGGCGACCGTATTTTCGTATTTCCTTGCGTATTTCCCCCTTTAATTGGTATTCTGCATTCAAAAATACACAGTAATTAGCACAGATCTCAGAAAAATACAAATAAATAGTCGTTGGAATCGTGAGATCGAGACCAAGTTAGGAAAAATATAAAGAGTGCAGAAATGTGTCGTTAAATGCTGTTTTATGCTCAAATAAGGTGTTTTCTCTAATAAATAAATGTGTAGAAAATACGTATGTACTAGAGAACATTATAGCATCACATGAGCACAAAATAGGGCTAAATGGGGGGGGGGGTTAAATGTGTAATATTGAACCCGAATCAGCTGCTGCACCAGATCCGATCGCCAGGAGGGCAAAATCGTTCATCGCCGAGTGCAAATGAATCACTCACCACCGATGAACGCCAACGGTGCTGACTTACGAGTCAGTGTGCCCGAGTGCAGGGAACCGAGTCCCCTTTTCTAAGCGCCGAGTCTTCACCGATGAACGGCAAGCGTCGGGCAAGGCGCAACCTACGGCGAGGCACTGCAGAGGTGGATCCCATTGTCCATCTGACCCTCAGGTCGAATCCCTAGGATCCGAGCAGTAGCGGGCTAAATCATGAGCGTCGATCAGCAAGGATGAAGCCCTACCGACTGCGTGCAGTCGCCGGGCGGCTGCGATGTTCATTTGCCAACGAACGACAGATCAAAAGGGGGGGGGGAGCGGAGCCCCATTCGAAACAGCAGAGGGGCAGATGCACCCTTTGGAATGAACAGAGGGGACAAATTCCTCGACCGAGCCCCATCGACAATTCCTTTGCCGGCCAAATAATCCGAAAGACAGTAATTAAATTAACATGAATTCCTCGGTAAAAGCTCTGATACCAATGTTGAATTCGAAGGGATTGAAATCATCACCTTGCCGCGGAATAGGATCGATTGGAGGAGGAATTACTTGCTTTGGATCGTGTTTGGGATCACCGAAGGAAACCGAACTGATTTTCACAGCCAAGATTTCTCTTGGTCTTCTTCTATTTTTGTATTGGAAGAGGAGAAACGAAGAAATCAGATTGATTGATTTTCTCACAGCAATACGGGGTATAAATAGGGTTAAAGGGGAGCAGTTTTCTACCGTTGAAAACTCAGCGTTAACAAAATAACATAAAGGTAGTTATTAAAACAAATTTACATTGGGAACCCTGAACTTCTGTAAATTGCACTTATCCACTAAGGATAACTCAATTTACATATAACCCCTTATTAATATGATATTTACGATTTACCCAATGGATTAAACCCGTCATGGGCGTACCCAATTCTAACAGTGACTTTGGAGCAATCCCACATATTCACAACGGAGGTGAACACCAACATATAAACGTTTGTTACTATTGTAGAACAGATCATGGATCCGCAACCCCGATTAATGGGCGGCCGACCGGTCTCCCTAATTTTTCCTCAATAGCATCCTGAGGTACGGTTTGCCACAGTGGCAAACCCAGGGGAGGCATCCCTAAACCCATAGCAACAGTTCGGCATACCTCTCGTGTCTTTACAACGGGGGCAAACCCATGCCTCTCCTCAAAACCAAGGAGAACAATGAGGTGAGAGGGTTGGTATTAACTTATCCACGGTCGGTCGCAAGAGCATGTGGAAAACAGCTTCATCATTTGGGACGATGATCAATGCCTAGAGATCTGACGAGAGCGCGAAATAGGAGTCCTCACCAGAGGCCACAAGTGGGCCACAAAGGAAATCATGAATGGACGTCACTCGACGTCCGAACATATCTGACCTATTACCGAAGTGATTCCTTGAGTGCTTCCAACAACTGGCAGAGGAGACCTAAGCACCGAGAGGACATCCGATGACATTGCTCCCCCTCAATGATCTCGAGAGAGGAACATAACCTACTAAAATCCAACAATTGTATTGGAGCCATGTCTACTTGATCTATAGTTTTTGCAATTATAAAATGTATGTGATACAACATGTTTCTCCATGAGATGGAGGTTGTGATTTAAACTATTAAAATAGTCGTTTCCATATGACATTTATATTCGAAAATTGTTTTTTAAAATTAGATTTAATTTTAAAACCATGTGATTATTTTAAAAATTAAATCTTTAAAATATTTTTTATGTTACTTAAACTTATGCGATAAATTTTAAGTTGCATGTTAAGCAAAAAATTTATTAGTTAATTATAATTACTATGATTATTATGATAAAATATTTAGTTGATAATTTTTTAATGGTTATATTATTCTTGTTGATTATGTGATAATACACGGAGAACTATTAGGTTAGCCATTAAAAGGTTTCTGAAAATTATAAGATATTTTTTGGATATGCTATGATCTTAACTTGTTTAAATGCCTAATACATGATTAGGATAGCACCCTAAAATTCCTTCCTTATAGTTGATAAGGACATTAATAAAAGTTATTAACCAATCCTAATAATTTCGAATTTTAGGATTCAACTAGTTGATAGGATCAACTAGTTTTAATGAAGCCATATCTAGTCGATGGCACACATATGAATAACTAGTCCCCTTCAATGGACCATGATCCAGTCTAATGTTTTTTATTAGTGTTGTGGATCACCCTAGCTCGACTGGGGATAGTAATCCTGGACTAGCCAAATCCCTGGCCGTGTTCCGCTAGACCGCAAGGATGCGAATTATGATTATGTGAAACCGTCGATTACATCTAGTCAATTACGTTAAAAATCTTCTTCAAGGTTAGCCATAGCTCTCTTTGTTTTTGGATTAGGGGACTAAAAGATGCATGTCATGGTTGTTGAGTCTTCTCAAGTTATGATATGGTCTCTTTTAGAAACCGACTCCATCATACATGAGATATAGTCTGGTATTAACCCAAACCACTGCGTCAGGTCTCCTCAAGTATCGGTGTAAGTTAATATTAGACATGAAAACAAATGTTCAACTAGACTAGTCATTATGGTTTGTTGAGTCTCCTTAAGATCAAAAGTGACTATGGGTAAAAACCAATAGGGAGTCACAAGTGATGTGATTGATACTGAGTTTATCTACCAATTACAGAGTCGATCAACTTGTTGAGTCTTCCCAAGGTTGTGAAGCCCTAGGTGGTTGGGTCACTCTCCTATTAAATAACTATATTCGTTCATCTATATGGCTAAAAATGATCGCAGAAATAGTTGGAGGATATAGTTGAATAAAAACCATTTTAACTATATTTAAAAACCATGAACATATGCTAAACTAGGGTAATTCTATGTTTTACCAAAATGGAATCCAAAATAATATCCTTAAAATAAATAAGTCAACTGGATAAAATGATTAGTTAATGAATACTTGATAAACCGAACTAAGTTCTCATTAATATTAAAGTGTCCTTCCTATCATTGAGTTAATACAATGATTTCTTTAAGCTACAAAGCCTAACACAATAAAAGCACGCTAACTTAACAATCGACTTTATAAGCAGGGGCAGCTTAGACATACTGATGTTCAAAGCATGTTTCTCCATATAACTTGTTGAGTCTCCTCAAGGTTGTATGGAAAACAGTTTCAATCAGCAAGGTTTGAAACTTCGATCAAACTGTTTGACTCGAAGATGAGTGTAGAGCGGTGCAAGACAATATCCAAATTAGATCTTGAGACGAGCAACTTGTTGAGTCTCCTCAAGGTTGTAAAGCTCAAGTGTTTGGATGCATGCGATGCTTGCATATCTAATATTTGTTTTAGGGCATGAAATATCTAAATATGATTTAGAAAAGAGAAAGCAATATGGAAAATTCATTGAGAAAGAATATTTGGTTTATCATAAGAAAAGGTATAGTAGGAGGAACAGAAAATGGGACATGTTTGATGTCTAAAATTTCAGAATAATTGTTATACAAAGGAAAATAGTCTCACATATTGTCTAATGAATAAAAGTTGTCTTTAGTCTATACGTGACGTATATCACACTTGCCCAATGTTGTCACATTGCTTTAGAAGAAATGTTTTGATGTGATAATTTTGTATAACGATGATGTATTAAATGTTAATACATAAATACACAAGTTAGCAGCAACTCTTATATGACAAAATAGACTAGGCCGTACCGAAGATACTAAGCTTCACAAGTCACATAAAGAGGGGTCTGACATATCGTATTATGAGTTGAAAGGCACTTGTGAATCTTGTCTCAAAGGTATGATGGTCGGAATTCCATTTGTAAGACAATGGGAGAATGAGTTGGTGAACTTGTAGTCTCGTACATATGGATGTCCCTAGACCCAAGTGTAAATAAGCCAGGATAAAGTATTCTTATTTTATTACGACACGTGTTCTTGATGAAACACAAGTCTGATAAAATAAAGCACACAATGACAGAAGTATTTGAACTGATTCGATCGGTTCAAAGAGTCGAATACTTAGATATGTGATTCTTGCGTAACTAAAATAAAATGAGATTTTCTCTCAGGTTAAGTCTTTTAACACTTCGGTGTGTTAGAGAGCATGAATTGTACTCTGTTAGACTTAGTGTGATACATGGCTAGTGACTTTGAGTTACAATCTTCGTCATGGGTTAAAACCCAAATAATAATGCCTAGGTATTTGATAAGGTTATGCGAGAAGCTTATAAATATAATATTCCTCAAATTAATCGTTAGGGAAGTCACAGGGTTACTCGAGCCTCGTGAGACGAAGGAGTCGAGTAAAATGTCATAGTTGATGATGTCCTAGTCAACTTCCAAGAATCCATTCGGAGTAGGGACTCTGATAAATGACTTGATGTAATCCAAAAAAGTTCTGTGTACGTAAATAAAGTGACTTTAGTTTACGTGCCCAATGAAAATGTTTCCCTTGGCTGCAAGTAAATCTTCGAGACAGAAGATTAGTGCAAATGGAATATAGTGAAGTAAAAGTTATGCTGGTTGAGAACGGTTATAATCAGAACTCCTATAAATGGATTGTGATGAAATTTTCTCGCCAACAGCTGTGTACAGATCTATTCGGATCAGACTCGATGTAAATGCTCATGATGACCACGAAAACTGGAATATGTATATTTTCTAAATATGATTTAGAAGAACAAACTTTTAGAGTTTTCAAGGTCAGTGGGAGCAAATAAAATGTATACGAGGCATCAAGGAGCTGGAACATATGTTTTGACAAAGTGGTCAAAGAGTTTGAAACTTTATCAAGAATAATTATGAACCATCCTGATAACCAGTGACTATTTTTTATTATGCTCATAGAGGACGAGAATCTGGATGAGATACATGCAAGACAAATTTTTATGGATACCAAGAATATTAAGGAATGGTTTGATGAGATTCAAATTCGCGATCAAGCAGAAACATAAAACCCCTTAAGTCTATATAGTAGACGGTTTAGCAGATCCACTTACGAAGGCTCTACCACATGAAGTCTAGAAAGACTTATGTGTAAATGCGGTATGAGATATCAGGATAATGGGCATGAGTGCAAGTGGGAGATGTAGCGAGATGTGTTTGCCCTCGAGGAAATTTATCTCTATGTATGGGTACAAACATCTTGTTCAAAATAACAGTAAGCTGTTTGCTAAAAATTTACCTAAGTTAATAATAATGTAGTCTTCATTAGAACTTAGGTAAAGTCCTGAGACTTGATGCGAGGTCAAACATGTATCAAGATGGAGATCTCAATCATGGAGAAGTATTTGACTGTTTGTAGCATAAGTCAAAAAACATTTTTGGTCGTAGATGTTTCGAGAAATGTATATCGACACATCGGATAGACCATTGTGTCTTAGTCTTCACCATGGAGTGGTGACTATGATCTCATGGTCATTCAACTTGGCGAAGTTAAAGACGAGACACATATGCTCATTGGGGAATGAGTTCACTGAACAACCCAACGAGAGTTATCATATGGTTAATATTGACCAATCTGTCAATGATAATACTTAGTGATGATAGGTAAGTTGGTCTTTAAACTTGAGGTCATTGTACGAACCTGTGCGTGAATGGTGTCACTTAGATCACTGATCTAGCCCCGGGAAAGCCCCATTGAAAGGTCTTTGGTTGGGTGACATTTGAAGCATGCGAAGAGAGTAATAACCAAGATAGGATTCGTCTCTCCCGGTCAAGGGGAGTTAGTGTCGCATTGTTAGTTTGATCTAGTGTCGCATTGTTAGTTTGATCTTTAGTGAAAACTCTGGCCAGAGTATGTTGGAAGAAGTCCAACATTATTTGACCAAAGATCGCTGGAGACTAACCAAGTTCAAGCTAGTAGGGTTGACAGTTGACCATACCGTAGGCTTGACTAAGCGGCACAATTTTGACGAAGAGACTAAAACTGCGGTATTCATCACGAACACAGTCAGGGTGGTCCCGACAATACTCATGTTAATGAGTTAACCACATAAGTATGATACCGTAACTGGGACGACACATGCTGCTCGTGGTCACTACCATCTAGGGTTTCGAGCCCCACATGTAGTAGGGTCAGGCTATAGGGTCTCACACAGAGTGAGACCTTCATCAAGTAATCTGTAGAAATTAGGGAGTAAATACATTTGATGCAAGAGACAGGAAACTACAAAGAGTTTGTAGTTAGCTTCTGGACTCAGGAAAATGATCCTGAGTGCAAGTGGGAGATGTTGAGGGATGTATGCCCTCATTTCATTTGTATTTGATGCAAATGGATTTTAATATTAGATGTGGAATTTTGCATATGATGCAACGAGAATTAAATGTGTCATAAAATGTTTACGTGCATACTTAATATAATAATAAACACATGAAAAAGGTTACCTGGATGACGGGATCATCCCAGTCTAACGCAGGTTCAAACCACGTCGAAAATGGACTCCGAACGTGCGAAATAGAGCCCAAATAGTGCCAATTACCCATGATTGGGCATTGCATGTCTGGCGCCCGCTAGGCGGATGCCTGACAGCCAGGAATGCCAGCGCATGCACCCAAAAGGCGGGCATGCGTCTGCGCCCGCTGGGCTGGCTGGTGCCTGTGCCCGGCCCGTGGGGGGCCCAAGTTGGGCGTGTGGGGCCCTGTGGGGGCCCCGCGCTTAGGATTTTGAACCCATAATTCTGGCGGATGTGTTTTTGGCTAAAATCTGGTTTTGGGTCATGTTTGGGACATCGTTCGAGGGGTTAAACGAAGTCAGAATGAGGCCTCATTTTTTCCTACGCGTTCACCGTTCAACCCTCTTCGCAACGATGTGTGACATCGTTCTTGGAGCTCAATGGTGAGGGTGAGAAAATTTGTCAAAGTTTGTCCTTCGTGTAAAACAAACTAATTTGATTTTTCTTCTCTAAAAGTTTGGTCCCACATATGAAGTGATGAGAAGGGGGGTCAGCCGCCTATATAAATAGGGGCCAATTCCCCTCCTTGAAACTTGCACCAAGTCTCCAAATCCGAGAAGCTCCCAAAAGTTTGGAACACGTTCGGATTAAGACTTAAATTAATTATTCATTCTCTCCGTAAATTCTTCATTGCTCCTGATCGGCCTATAGCAAAACTACGAAGGAGTTCGAATCGGATCTGAAGTCTTGACGGAGGATCCACTAAAGATGAAACTTTCTTCGACGCGTGGTTGGCTCGGCGACAAGGGTGTTGCTCGCCTCGGGATGCGGTTCGGTTCGAAAAGCGGTTCGGATCGGGATGAGGTGCGGCTCTGTATGCAGTTCGGCTTGGGAGAAGGGGCTCGGGGCCAAAGAAAATGTTGCTGAAAACGACGCTTCGTATTCTGCGGAAATTAAGTGAAATGTACGTAGTTTAAATATTCATGCGTTTATAATTGCATGTGTTAGATAGATCTATCCTTAGGGGTTGGTCGGACCCAATCCTGGGATAGTAGAGATCTTTGCTAGGGTTGTTTCTTTAGGGCTTAAACTTAAAACTGTTTTAAGTTGATTTTTTCGCTGCTGATTTTGTTTTCGTCGTTCGTCCGACTTAGACCGGACGTCGAATTTATAGTCCTAAGGACCCAAAAAAACCAACAAAAAGAACATTGCACGAGTGTGCGTTTGTGGCCTGCGAGGGCCGTCGGCCCTGACGGCCTTGGTCGCCGTGAGGGGGCTGACGACCCCTCGTGTGCCGCCGTGGGGGGGTCGACGGCCCCCCATTTACCACCGTTGGGGGCGGGCGGGGCTGTCGGCCCCTCCTTTTTGCATTAATTAGCGGCGGTGGGGGGTTCAGCCTCCCTAAGGTTCGCGACGGCAGAGATTTTGATGGCGGAAAGTGGGAAAGCACAGATCCAACAAGAAATCACCTTATACAAATAAAAAACTAAATTTTTAGTAAAAAATTGATTTTTATTATTGAAATCAATGTTTTCATCATAAAAATTTGATTTTTATTGTTTAAAACATCGAGTTTGGTCCAAGATTTAGCAGATCTAAACATATTCTACGAAAAAAATAGGTTTAGATCGAGTTCTTGTGTGATTACCTCTTGACCCGTTCTCCAGATCTAACGACGTTTAACGAAGCTTACGCGTGGAAGATGACACCCGCGCGTGGTGGATCTACCTCCTCCTCGTCGTCCCCGCAAGATCGGATCTTCGGAAATTTTCAAAGAATATAACGTGTTGTGAAGGTGGCGGCTGGCATATATTTATTGGAAAAGTTTACGTGGATACCCTAGCTCTACGTGGGCTTCACATGGGCCTACAAAAGCCCATTCATAACAGAAAAAACAATCTTAAGCTTTTGGAATCTATTTTGTAGATGGAGCAAAAGTTACAAACTTTGCCCAAGTTGAAAGATTTGTTTTCTTTTTTATAAGGGTATTTGCCCGAATATAAATTATTGTTCATTTGGAGAACTTAAAAGGCAGCTTACAACAGAATTTATTTAAAAAAATATGTGTTCTAACACCTTGGTGTTATGTATCAACTACTGAGGGGGGAGCCCTCAGGTCTTTATTTATAGGCAGAGGGGAGAATACAAGGAGGGCTTATATATATGGGCCCAATACTAGGATGGCCCAATAACTCAACCAACCCAGTAAATAACCGTTCACAACAGTCCCCCTTATCCAACCATAGGTGTGGACCCTGCTCATGAATACTTCAGGATTCTGAGCCTGTATGGGTCTCACATGGGGTGGATACTTCAGGATCCCGAGTTGGTGAGATTTGCCTCGTTAAAACCTTTGGCCATGGAAAACCCAGTGGGAAAAACCATAGTTAAGGGAAAAGAGTACACACTCTACCAAACTCCCCCTGATCTGTACAAGCTCTCAAGCTTTCAGATCTCTTAGGCGTCTCATTCCAATCCTATGTACAAGTTTTCTAAAAGTAGCAGTAGGAAGAGCTTTAGTGAACAAATCTGCCAGATTGTCACATGACTGCACTTGTCTTATGTCAATCTTGCCATCTCTCTGTAGCTCGTGCGTCCAGAAGAACTTTGGTGAAATGTGTTTTGTTCTATCGCCTTTGATGAAGCCACCTCGTAGTTGAGCTATGCAAGCGGCGTTGTCCTCGAACATGGTAGTTGGCTCGAGGTCTCCAGTCTTCAGTCCGGTCGTAGACAGGATGTGGTGGACAACTGAGCATAGCCATACGCATTCTCTGCTTACTTCATGGATGGCAATGATCTCTGAGTGATTGGATGAGGTTGCCGTCAAGGTTTGCTTGATGGATCTCCAGGAAATGGCTGTCCCTCCGTAGGTAAACACGTAACCAGTCTGTGATTTTGCTTTGTGGGGATCAGACAAGTAACCTGCATCAGCATAACCTGCAAGTGTAGAGGATGTTCCATTTTTGTAGAAGAGTCCCAAATCTGTAGACCCTTGGAGGTAGCGCAAAAGGTGCTTTACTCCGATCCAGTGGCGCTGTGTAGGCGCTGCACTGTATCTGGCTAGAAAATTTACTACAAATGCTATGTCGGGACGCGTGCAGTTTGCCAGATATAGTAGTGCTCCGATGGCACTCAGATAAGGAACTTCCGGACCAAGTATGTCCTCCCCCTCTTCCAGCGGCCGGAAGGGGTCTTTATGTGCATCCAACGATCGTACCACCATATGTGTACTCAATGGATGACAATGGTCCATATGGAATCTTTGCAACATTTTCTTCGTATATGTGGTTTGGTGTAATAGGATTCCATCCTTTTGATGCTCAATCTGTAAGCCAAGGCAGAATTTCGTTTTGCCTAGGTCTTTCATTTCAAATTCTTTTGTTAGGCTTATAGATATCTCAGTGATCTCTTCAGGAGATCCTAGGAGATTCAGATCGTCTACGTAGATAGCTATTATCACGAATCCTTTTCCCTTTGTTCTTATGAAGATACAAGGGCAGACTTCATTGTTTGTGAATCCTTGTTGAACAAGGAACTCACTGAGTCTGTTATACCACATTCTTCCTGATTGTTTGAGACCATACAATGATCTTTGTATCTTAACGGAATAGACGTCCCGAGGTCTATTTTTCAGTTCAGTCGGCATAGAAAAGCCATCAGGAAGTTTCATGTATATCTCCTTGTCGAGATTTCCGTATAGATATGCAGTCACAACATCCATTAGCTGCATATCTAGGCCTTCCTTTACTGTTAAGCTTATCAGGAATCTGAAAGTGACCGCATCCATGACCGGGGAGTATGTTTCGTCATAGTCTATTCCCGGTCTTTGGGAAAATCCTTGCGCTACAAGTCTAGCTTTGTAGAGTGCGATCTCATTATTTTCGTTTCTTTTTCTGACGAATACCCATTTATATCCCACAGGTTTGACACCAGTAGGTGTCTGGACTATTTGCCCAAAGACTTTTCGTTTCTGAAGCGAGTCCAGCTCGGCTTCAATTGCCTGATTCCACTTTGGCCAATCATCTCTACGTTTGCATTCAGCAACGGAGTGTGGTTCATAATCATCGTCGCTTCTGGCGACGTGAATGTCAATGTGAAACGCGAAGTCATCGTCGACGACTGTACTCTTTCTATCCAATACCTCCCCTGTACGTACATAATTCAATGATATTTCAGTTTCTCCCGGCAGTTCCTCTGCAGTGGATTCCGGGAGGGGAGAGGGTATGGACACGAGCTCGTTTCTCTGTGGGGGTATCGTCCTACGGTCTCCGGATATTTTTCTTTTTCTTGGATTTTTATCCTTGGAGCCTGGTGGTCTGCCTCTTTTCTGTTGAGGTGCAGCCACTTCTGCTGCTGGTGGATTGCATCCATCCTTTGGGATGTCAATCCTAGCTGGAGTATTCGCAGCAGGGATGTGTGATCTGACAATCTTCTGGTTGTCAGTAAACGAGTCCGGTAATCTATGGACTCTGTCCTGGATATGTAAGATCTCCCGGATCTCATCATCGCATTGTTTTGTTACCGGATCGTAGTGGGTCAAGCTTTTTGTATCCCACGTTAACATTTGCTTTGCACTAGACTTATCGATGTCTAGGCCCATTTTGGGGAAATACGTCTCATCAAAATCGCAGTCTTCAAGACGTGCCTTAAAAGCGTCCCCCGTTTGGGGTTCTAGGTATCTTATAATGGAGGGTGAGTCAAACCCTACATAAATACCTAGGCGACGTTGAGGACACATCTTGGTCCTCTGTGGTGGTGCAATGGGGATATAAACTGCGCAGCTGAAGATCCTCAAGTGATAGATGTTCGACGGCGTTCTATATGCAAGTTGCATTGGAGATAGACTCTGACCTCCTGAGGCTCTTATTTTTATTAGTGATGCAGCATGCAGAATTGCATGTCCCCATGCATCCACCGGTAACTGGGATTTCATCAGCAATGGACGTGCGACATTGGAGTTTTTTAATTAGTGACTCGGCTAACCCATTCTGGGTGTGAACATACGGCACATGATGTTCGATTTCTATTCCCGTTGCCTGGCAATATTCTTGAAATGACTGAGAGGTAAATTCCCCCGCATTATCCAGACATATTTTCTTAATTTGGTTGTCTGGAAAATGCGCCCGCAACTTTATTATTTGTGCCAAGAGCTTTGAAAAAGCCAAGTTGCGGGTTGAAAGTAGACATACATACGAATATTTTGAAGATGCATCAATCGGTACCATAAAGTACCGAAAGGGCCCACTAGGGGGGTGGATAGGTCCACATATGTCTCCATGTATTCTTTCAAGGAAGCTAGGAGACTCGATGTCCACTTTAAGTGGTGATGGCCTTGTTATTAATTTTCCCTTAAAACAGGGTACACAAGGGAATTCTCCCTTCTGAAGAATCTTCTGGTTCTTCAGGTTATGCCCGTGGGATTGTGATATAATACGGTGCATCATCACAGATCCGGGGTGGCCAAGTCTATCGTGCCAAAGTAAGAATTTGGCCGATGTCGGACACTTCAGGTGCTCCGTTAGGTTTGCTTCCTCTCTCCGAATTTTTGTATGGTATAGGCCTGATTAGAGGCTCTCAAAACGTTCAAGTATGGATTTAACTCCATTGTCTTGAGACGTTACATACAGTAATTCATTTTCTTTAACATTTGATGTTTCCAAGTGGAATCCGTTAAGACGGATATCTTTGAAACTTAATAAGTTTCTCTTGGAATTCGGAGAGTAAAGTGCATCTTTTATTTTTATTTCTGTTCCATTGGGAAGCAACAAGGTTGCATTCCCAGAACCTTCAATTATGTCCGATGGCCCTGAAATTGTGTTTACAGGGCTCTTATACGGAGTAATGCTATGAAAATAGCATTTGTGCTGAAGGATCGTATGTGTCGATGCACTGTCTACTAAGCAGTCATGAGAGCATCCCATCTAAAAAGATGAGTAAACATTTGCATTTCAGAAAAAACTAAATTTTATTTAAAAGAATTCAGATTACATAAAAGCTCTTATAAAGTAGATTGTTCATACAATAAAATGCTAAGATAAATAAAAACAGGCTAATCAAGCATATCATCTGACTCGAAGTCTTTGGCTGTGAATTTGACTGCATTATTCGCAGCCAGCAGGTTTGATTCAGCATTCTTTTTCTTGCTTTGTTTATAAAGCTCCTGGAGATGCACTGGGGTCCTGCACACTCTGGACCAGTGGCCTGTCATGCCACAGCTGTGGCACTGGTCTTCCCAGTCCCTCTTGGGTGGGGGTGCATTATTTTTCTTGTTATCACTCCTGCGTCAGGTGAACTTGCGCTTCCCTTCATTCTTACGTTTCCGTGGTGGGCCCTTGGCTCTTTTCTGTTGTCCCCCTTTCTGTGGTCTTTCTTTTCTTTTATTATCCCTCTTCTTTTTGAAGGAAGAGGTATGGTGAGCTTCTGGTAGGGGGCAGTGCCGGGAGGGCACATATTGTGAGTGGCGAGAAGAAGCTCTCTGTTTTGCTCGGGCATGAGAAGACATGACAGCAGCTCTGAATACTTGGTGAACTTACGTTCACGGTATTGCTGCATGAGTATCGCATCCTTTTCATGGAAAGACGTATACGTCTTTTTCAGCATGCGATCTTCTGAGACTTTTTCACCACACAACTTCAGGCGTGAGGTGATGCTAAAAAGTGCTGAGTTGTACTCAGCAATGTACTTAAAGTTCTGCAGTCTCAGGTTCTCCCACTCATATCTCGCCCTTGGGAGTATAACATCTCTCTGATGTTTATACCTATCCTCAAGGGCGGTCCATAGCTCAAGTGGATCTTCGACCGTAAGGTACTCAGCCTTTAAGTTCTTGTCCACATGGCGGCGAATATAGATGATGGCTTGCGCCTTCTCTATATCGCTAACATTTTCTTTTTCAGTCACAGCAGTGATGATGGACTTGGCCCGCAGGTGAAACTTAACATCTAGCTGCCAGCTTAGATAGTTTCTACCTGATGCATCCAGCACTTCAAAGTCAACGCTTGCAATTTTAGCCATTTATCTAGCAAAGCACAAACATGCATGAATTAATAATCAATCAGAAAGAGAAATATTTTCATGCGGAGGTAATATTTAATGAAAAGCTAAATGTGTGGATCGGCCAGTCCCACAAGAAAGAGTCCAAAAGTCCACAGTCCAAATTATACAAATTTGCAGCTTGAATAAAATGAAAATACAACTTTGGAAACCCCGTGGGTCCCATATAATATCTCCGTCTTCAAGCGTGGCCTCCGTCTCCATGGATGTTGGTCTTCTTTCTTTGACATTTACATAAATTCCTCACTACAATTTCTCTCAAAAATAAAAGAAAAGTGCGGGAAATAAACTGTGGGACTAAACGGCCGATCCAAAAACCACATTTAGCAATTCATGCAGAAATATTGTGCTCATCAACATTTTCATTCACAGACATCACATGCAGTTTATTCACATGAGGATAATATTTAATCACTTAATAATTATTGGACCACTGGGCAACGTCATACACCGTTAGGTTAGGTAACTAACGGCAGAGCGGTCGCAGGATCTTCCTAATTATTAAGTTTTAAATAAAGTGCACAACCACGCATATAATATCCACATAAATTTGCCAGAGATGAAAAGCATGTAAAAGTAATTACGATGCATGGGTTGTAAAGTAAATGGGTTTAATCAATTAAGTTGATTAAGTGCCCAAAATAAACATTTTCTTTGTCTGAGGAAAAGAGGTTCCCTCATCATCCCAAAAGCCCCCCAAAAAATCCCCAAAAAGTCCTCGCCTGCCCGATATTTGTCCCGTAATTTACCGTGATTTTTCACGAATATTTTGCCCTTAAATCCCCGTTTTTAAATTAATTTTTAGGCCAAACAGTTGCCTTTTCAGGCTGGTTTTCAGCCTATGCCCCCCATTTTTTTTTTGTAGGAACGGCCTGCGGGCCTGAAGCCCGCAGCCGGCTGTGGGCTTCAGGCCCACAGTTTTTTTAAAGAAAATCGGCCTGTGGGCCTGAAGCCCATAGCCGGCCTGTGGGCTTCAGGCCCACATGTTCTTTTTTTAAAAGAAAAATTGGCCTGTGGGCCTGAAGCCCACAGCCGGCCTGTGGGCTTCAGGCCCTCAGGCTTTCTGTTGTTGTTGTTTTTTTGTTTATGGTTTAATGGGGGGGGGGGCGCAGCGGCGGGGCCACCGCTCCCCCTACAGGGGCGGGGGGGGGGGGGGGGGGGGGTTGTTGTTGTTTTTTTGTTTATGGTTTAATGGGGGGGGGGGCGCAGCGGCGGGGCCACCGCTCCCCCTACAGGGGCGGGGGGGGGGGGGGGGGGGGGGGGGGGGGGGGGGGGGGGCGGTGCCGACGGCGGCCGCCGCCCCCCCTGCAGGGGGAAACGGAGGGGGCCGCCCCCCTGCAGGGGGGGGGGGGGGGGGAGCGGCCTTGGGGGCCGCCGCGCCCCTGCAGGGGGAGCGGCGGGGGCCGCCGCCCCCCCTCTGTAGGGGGGAGCAGCGGCCACGGGAGGGCCGCCGCCCTCCCTGCAGGGGGGCGCGGCCTCGGCGGCTGCCGCCCCACCCCCTCTGTAAGGAGGGAGGGGGGAACGGCGCGGGAGGGGGTGGGGGCCGGCGGCGCAGCCGCCGGGGGTCTAATTTCTAGGGTTTGAAGAAAAATAATCAAAGAACCCTAAAAAATTGGTTTTTGGGATAAAAAAATTTGTCGTTTTCAAGGCGACAATAGATCCCTATAACGATCTTTTGAGATCTAGGGATAGAGCAATCATACGTATGATAAAAATATCGTTTTTAGTGTTTTTACCTCTATATCCGTCCTCCGGATATAGCGACGGTTGCTCGAAGCCCTACGCGGATGGCGACGCTCGATTGAGGAAGCCTAGCACCGCGCTCGTGGATCTCCCGTCTCGCCTTCGCCTTCGCCCTCGCAACGAACGAATAAAATTTTGTGGGAAAGAAAATTTTTAGAGTCGTGCTGATAACGTGTTATATATCAACTACTGAGGGGGGAGCCCTCAGGTCTTTATTTATAGGCAGAGGGGAGAATACAAGGAGGGCTTATATATGGGCCCAATACTAGGATGGCCCAATAACTCAACCAACCCAGTAAATAACCGTTCACAACACTTGGATATTAGTTGTGTTTTATTTTAGAAAGATTGTTTTCTTGGTTTGAATCTAGGTGTTTAAAACTGTAGAAGAAGGCTAGGATGCCAACGATATACTTGTGTGTTCTATGTGTTTGTACAAATTCCCCAATGGCTGACCAAGGAGGTAGTTTCTATTTATAGCAATGATAGCCGAGTTCTTTCATATGATGTGTGATACTGCTTGAACATTGTGTCACGTCGATCCATGAATGGTATCCAAACTTTAAACCGTATCCCATTCAGACCCTTTTCCACACCCTGCCCGAGTCGTTCGTCCGCTACATCCTAGGGTTAAGGGGTTGGATTTTAACCCTTGGGGAGCATTTGCATTGCCATTGTTGTTCGGCTGGGAGGAGTTGTAGACGGGAGGAGTTGATTTTAGGGTTGTGGAGAGCCGGCGGGCGGCGAGGCCGGGGTTGCAGACGGCAGTTCCAAATGATTATTTGGATACGGCGGAAGGGGGCGGAAGGGATCAATTCTTGAGGAGGGCTGATGGGGAGCCAAGGAGGCAGCATGCTCAAAGTTCAGAGGCTGATTACATGGAGGATTTGTTGCAGGTCAGTCTTTGAAATCTTTGCCTCATTTCCCTCATATATACTTCGTTTAATTTCTGATCCATTTGGTATTTGCCCTAGCAGATACGGATATTGTGATATTGGTATCCTCCCCAAGATTCAGACCGTGATCCAGCAAGCCGAGAGGATCGACTCGCCTCATCTGAAGCCATGGCTGATGGACCTCCGAGCCGCCGCGTACGAGGCCGAAGACGTACTGGACCTGTACGAATACAAGAGGATAAAGAACGAGGTCAGTCCTCCCACTCCTCTCCAAAAATTCAAAGCGAAAGCGAAGGAGATATTTGCCCCTGTTTTGCTCAAAACAGAAATGAAAAAGAGCTTCGAGAAGCTCACGCAGTCTGCCGCTGAAGCAGACAAATTTACTCCCCTCCTTATTCTTGTAAATTCAACCACCCAAGGGGACAACGCCATGAGGCAACAGCGGCAGCAACCTACTACCACCACCACCGTCTCCGGTCTGTCGGCGCCTGTATTTGGCAGGGACGAAGAATCCAATGCCATCGTAAATATGTTGATCCAGTCCAGCAGCAACAGAAATGTTGCCCTTCACGCCATACACGGCATTGGAGGGGCCGGAAAGACTACTCTGGCTCAACATGTCTACAATGATGAAAGAGTTGAGGGTCATTTTGATACCAACGTCTGGGTCCATGTGTCCCGCACTTTCGACACGTACACAATCACCAAAGAAATCATCGAAGCTGTCGAGAAGGGCTCGTCCTCTCCGGTCGGCAATCTTGATGTCCTTCAGAAGAGACTCGGGGAAGCTTTGAAGTCAAAAAGGTTTTTGCTTGTTTTAGATGATGTGTGGACTGAAGACAGGCAACCGTGGGATCAGTTACTTGTTCCTCTTTATAAAGGCGGGGAAGCCGGGAGCAGGATTCTCATAACAACTCGGATGGAGAGAACAACAAAAGTTTTGGGAGTCAAAGATGAAAATATAGTGGCCTTAAAAGAGCTAGACATTGAAGAATGCCGGTCTATATTGAAACATTATGCGTTTGATGATGCAAACAAAGCAATAGAAGATCCGGAATTAGCAAGTATAGGGGAGATGATTTTGCAAAAGATAAAGAATTCTCCTTTGGCTGCCAGGTTAGTGGGATGTTTGTTAAAGAAAAAAGTGTGCGTCGATGCCTGGAGAAGGATTCTTAGTAGTGACGTGCTTAATGAAACTTTGGATGTCATTTTGTTGGGTTTTCAGCACCTGCCCCCACATCTACAACGTTGTTTTGCAATTTGTAGTTTATATCCGAAGGGTTGGAGATATGAATCCTATGAATTGGCTCGCCTCTGGATTGCGCACGGATATGTTGAAGCCACCGGCAACGAGTCATTGGAAGACAAGGCCAGACAGTGCTTTGATGACTTGTTGTCGTATTCTCTCTTTCAAAGTGATCCTGTTATAAAAGGTTGGTATGTCATGCATGACTTAGTCCATGATTTAGTCGAAATGGTCTCAAAAAATTATTGTTTTAGAATTGATGGTGATGATCCCGTAAGTATTCCTGCAACGGTGATCCATTTGTCTATTGCATCTGGAAAGTTAGATCTGCATATACGTCACATATTGAAGCTGGTAAGCTTACGCACCTTTGTCATTCTTCCACCATCAGAGTTTAACCTTAACAATACTACGGAGCACACAGATGCAATGTTTAAGAAGTTAACAAAGCTTCGGATGTTGCAGTTTGGAGGGTGTAAAGTGTGGGAGCTAAATAGATCTGTTGGTAAATTGAAACATCTACGATATTTGGAGTTTTGTTCGACGAAGAAATTACATGAGTCATTGGCAAACCTCTGCCATCTACAGTTTTTGGATGTTTCAACAATCAGACGTAACAGACTAACTTTTCTTCAAGAATTGCAAGACTACGATGCTAACAGGACTAAGCAACATGGGCTTAAACAATTGAAGAACCTGCAACAGATTAGAGGATCACTTACCATTGATGGTCTTGAGAATGTTAAAGATAAGGCTGAAGCCACCAATGCAATGTTGAATAAAAAAAGACACTTGGAGGAGTTAATATTGACATGGGATATCAGCAAATATGCTGATGTGTATATGAATAGAGACGAGGATGTACTTGAAGGCATGGAGCCTCATCCAAATCTTAAAAGGCTTAAAATACGTCGCTATACCGGTGCAAAGTCACCAAGTTGGCTTCTAAATAATCAGGATCGGCTATGTAATCTAACATCTCTGCTACTGTTTTCCTGCCCCAATCTAACTGGGATTCCCAATCTCCCAGAACGCCTGAAAGAGCTCCGAGTACATTTTTGTCCTGAGCTGATGCAGCTGTCCCCTTTTCCTTGCAGTCTTGAAGAGCTCAAGATGGAGGGTTGCCCAGGAATTGAAGCTTTGTTGTCCAGTGTTATATCATCTGATGATGATGATAAAAGAGAAGAGCAACATCACCATCGCCGCAAAACTTTTTGCCTTAAATCTTTGTTTATTTCAGAGGCTCCTAATCTTGTTGAGAAAACACTGAACGGATTCCTGATGAACAATAGGCTTGACTCTCTTTATCGTCTGGATTTAAATCATCTACCATCGATAACGTCGCTTAACTTGGGTCTCCACCTGACAGCACTCAAGTGGCTAGATATTTCTGATTAGGAGAATCTTAGGTCGGTCAATGTCAATGGATCTCTCAAGAGACTGTTCATATCTCGGTGACATAAGATAGAGTCACTGCCTAGTCTGCCTTCTTCTCTGAAGTCATTGGGAATATACGGTTGTCCTGAGCTGATGCAGTTGTCCCCTTTTCCTTGCAGTCTTGAAGAGCTCATGATGGATGGTTGTCCAGGAATTGAATCTTTATTATCTAGTGTTTTATCATCCGATGTTTATGATAAAAGAGAAGAGCATCATCACCATATCTGCAGCCTCAAATCTATGGAGCTTTCGGGGGTTTCTAATCTTGTTGAGAAAACACTGAATGGATTCCTGATGAACAATAGACTTGACTCTATTTCTTGTCTGTCCTTGAAAGATTTACCATCGATGACGTCCCTTAACCTGGGTCCCCATCTGTCAGCACTCGAGACTCTATCTATTTATGGTTGCTCTAAGATAAAGTCACTGCCTAATCTGCCTTCTTCTTTGAGATCACTTTACATAAAGAATTGCCATCCGCAGTTGGAGGCGAATTACAAAGAAGGCGGCCCACTTCGCCACGAGATTAGTCACATCCCTAAAATCGATTTCAACTAGTAGCATCGGTACATCCATCCTATCTCT
Source organism: Scilla litardierei (assembly GCA_030789695.1). NCBI lineage: Eukaryota > Viridiplantae > Streptophyta > Magnoliopsida > Asparagales > Asparagaceae > Scilla > Scilla litardierei. The sequence continues at coordinate 354,848,869 of CM061133.1, forward strand.
TATCTTTTACATCTTCTCTATATCTATTCTCGCCCTTCTTTACTGTATCTTAATTTCTGTTTAACATGTACATGTTTTCTTTTGTTTTGATTGAACCAACACATAACTTCGTCTCCCCTGGCTAGACTATTGAAAATACAATATTATACTACTTCGAGATTTCATGATTGTGTTTGCCTATTATGTTCTTGTTTTCCATGATTTTTAAATCTTATTTTATGTCCTAAAAACAGATTTTATGATACGCAAACAAAAAAAATTTATATGAACCCCACACTATTGTTAGATTTATGTTGACTCTACTTTCTTTCTTTAGTTCATCGTTTGCTACGACACATGTAAATACCAACAATATTTATACGTTTTGTTTAGTTTCTAATAAACATTCATTTAGAATATTGGACATATGAATATAGTAATTTATTTATGTTGAGTACCAAGGCATTATATCTAATGTGTGCAAGCATTCCCCCCATTTCGCTCATTTTTGAACTACATTCAACTGACAGCGATGCTTAAATAAGCTCTACCTGTATGGTTTAGAATGATATCATGTTACTATTTTGCCTAGCGTAAACACCATATTATGATTTGCCAATCTCCATATATGAAGAAGTACACACAAACAAGATAACTTCTATCTCTTAACGTTGCAGAGAGAATGTCATAGAGTGAGTTCTTTCTTTTAAAAAGAAATCCTACAATCATGTCTGTGTAAGCTGCATGGTGCTTATTACTATTGCTTAACAAATTTGCGCTAGTCATGCATCCAAATGTAAAACTTATGATTTATGACGACATTTCTTTCATTAATAGGACTAAGAGCATTAATTCTAAACCAACAATAGACATATCAATGATCTCCACTTGTTCTTAAAGCTCGAAATTTGCATTTTCTGTGCATGACATTTGTTGACATAGTTCTTCATTGTATTGCTGCAGCTCACCTCTTCCAGCATTCCTTGTTTATCTTTTCCGTTTCCATTATTTTGCGATGTCTAATGACTATGATCATATGTATATCAATTGTATACTCTCTCCATTAAAAGGTATATGTAGATAATTTGGTTTCTTGATTGTTTTTGCTTTTTTATTTGTTAGAATATTTTTCATTTATTCCCGTTTCATCATTTTGGATGGAAGGCATCTTTGTTGAGGGGATGTTTCGGACTGTGGCGATGGATTTAATCATCGATATGCATGTTTAATTATGTGTGTGGGATCTGAATATATTTATTAATGTTATTTACTATGTAATGAGACCTGGTGGGTTTTATCATTGCCCTTGTATTTCTTTCATGAATGTTGCTGTTTCTTGATGTTATATTATACTTTGGTTCCTAGTATTTTCAGGTGTTTATAAGAATGTTTATGTGATCTGTTTTCAAGTATATAAATTGTTTGAAACATGAATCTATAAACTTATATCACTTGAAGGGCACTCCAAAAAAAAGACAATAGCACCAAGCTAAAGTGCGGAGACTCTAATGCATCTATGACATGGAGGAAAAAGATTACAATATAGCTTTCCGTATCAGTTGCTCATATGTTAATTTTGTGGCCTTGTTATATGTATAAAAATTTAACATTTTCTATAGTTCCATACTTTTTTTGTATTAATCTAACTCAGTTCTTTTTTTATTTCGATAGTACGATGATACCCCAAAGCAGATAATATCATCTTACTTTTCATGGCCTAAGGGAATTACAGCTTGACTGCATGAGCTCAAACTACCTTAAAAGGTTAGAATTACCTAGCCACCAACTACATACTGAGATTCAAATGCATGCATGTCTCTTCCTTAATAATACTTTGTCCATAAGAATTTTGGGACCAATCCATCAAAGGTTAGCTTCAAGCTCAATGGCCTCTTTGTGATGACTTTTTTTTCTGTTTTTCATCGCCCCTACCTTGCTTCTTGATTTTCTTGATATTGCTGGTCCAATCCACCGTCTTGAAGATGGCTTGACAAAAAGGCATTCAATGTGATTGTTTATTGCCGGTTCTTTGTCTAATACTGCATTAGTGAACAGTTTTTTTCACTGTGTGGGATTATTTTCCTTTCATTGGCTGTCGCATTCTTTACCTGCTTTGATACCAGATCACACACACATTGATGCAGTCATCTACTGCCTACTTTGGGTTCAAAATGCTCTACTTGACAAAATCATCAAACCTAATGCAAACCAATACCGACAACAACATTTTTACTGGGATTGTTGTGTGTATGTTTAAGCTTGTCCTTTTATATGTAATTTGTCAGATGCATAATATTGTGATGTTTTCTCCATCAGTTTGACAAAATCATCAAACCTAATGCAAACCAATACCGACAACAGCATTTTTACTGGGATTGTTATGTGTATGTTTAAGCTTGTCCTTTTATTTGTAATTTGTCAGGTGCATAATATTGTGATGTTTTCTCCATCAATTTGAAGCAACTTGGAAGCAAGGATATCTCTGGGATGGTAAATGTGTTCTCTTTTGCCACTATACTTTATGACATTTGAACACAAAACATGTGTGATGTACATGCATATGTATTGACTATAGATTACTTAAGTCTACCGTGATCGATATTTTTTTAGCTGAAGAATCATTAGTCCTGGTTTTCAATTAAGCTACCAAAATAATGTATTTCTTTAATATTAAAATATCAGTTTAAAGTAATAGTAAATAGGTTAAAGTAATAGTATTATTATAGGAACTTTAAGTATAGTGATGTTGGAAGGATTGTTATAGGAACAATGAGATGTATGCTTTCCACGGAGTCATTGACACATACTCAAAAGCCCATCATACAAGAGGTGCTAGGCTTGGTTTGTATGGCCAATTCAAGAAAGATAACAAGGATAGAGATCAAGACGTCACTCCTCAAAAACTAGCATCTGGTGTACCTACTCTTAAAAAGATAAACAAAACAAATTTGCCAACATTTCAACAAGTTCTGAAGCAGCAATAAAGCCCACAGACAGCAGCCCGCTGACGAGGGCCAATTTCAGGCAGTCGGGCAGTAGTCGAGCGGCCCATGCGAAAGGCCCAGCAAAGCGGGCCTTGCCTTTGGCCCAATGCGCACAGAAGGTAGCGGATGCTCGGATCCGCTGGCCACGCGTATACGATTTTCTGTATTCGCAATGGTATTAAACAAGTTTAAAATAAGTAAATGATTTTTTTTCTAATTTTTCGTCACTCAAACCTTAAATTTAATTTTATATTCATGATCCTCGCGACGATACGAACCTGTGGCTATTTTTTTCGTAATTTTTCGGAATCGTTTGTGAAAATTGATATTTTAATATTAAAATAATAAAACTATTGTTATAAACGGGCTTTTGGTGGCCCAACCCGTTAGTGGGTATCCACCCATTATGTAACCATATTGCTATAAATACAGGGCTATGGATTCCATAGCCAACAGGTTTACAACACGTTATCAGCACGCTCGAGGCTGAGCCGAACCCCTGCCGACGGACGAACGCGACGCGAACGGGCTTCCTTCACCGAACGTCGCTAGATCCGGCGGGTAGGATCTAGAGGTAACCTTTTTCCCTAGATCTAAATTCATGTGCGCATATGCCTAGATCCAAATTCTTGGATCAATTGTTTAAATGAAAATCAACGTTTTTATTGTTAAAAATCAACTTTTTTACAATAAAAAACGCTTTTTTGGAAGATTAAAACTGGTTTTTTCCAATAAAAATCGGGGTTTTACCATCTTTTCCCCCCAAAACGCCAAAACCCTAGGGGGATTCATCCTCGCCGCGCGGCCGGAAGCCGCCCCGCGACCCCCGCCACTGGCAGCGACGGGAGATCCCGCCGCCTGCGACGGGGCTCCCCCGCCGCTTGCAGCGGCGGCCCGACCGCTGCCAGCAGCGGCGTCCCCCCCTCTCCTGCCGCCGCCAGCAGCAGCGGACGGGCCCCGCCGCCCGCAGCGGCCCCACCCCCCGGTGCGCGCGCATGTCCGGAAACCCTAGCCGCCTGAAGCGGCAATCCGCGCGACCAAAAACCCTAACTAGGGTTTCACCCCGAAAATTTCCTATTTTCAAATCTTTTTCAGATTTAATTACGATTTTTTTCGTTAAAATCTGGACAAATTACATGTGATTTTATTCATCGCATTTTATTCGGAATATGTGATTCTTAAACGTTTAAAAATTAGGAAGATCCTGCGACCGCTCTGCCGTTAGTCAACTAACCTAACGGTGAATGACGTTGCCTAGTGGTTCAATAATTTTTAAACGAAAAATTTTCATTTTCCATTATAAACTGCTTGTGATGATTAATTGCCTGTAATGTATAAACTGCCTGTGATGATTAAATGCCTGCTGCATTTTTTCTGCCTGCGACGAATGTTCATATTTGCTGTGGTTTTGGATCGGCTAGTTATCACCATTTTTTCCCTTGCATTATTTTCCTTTTTTAAGAGAGAAAAATGTAGTGAGGATACTTTTGTAAAATTACAAGACCGGCGGACGCCTCAAGAAGATGAAGGACCATTCCAGAAGAATAGGGGCCCCACGGGGGTTCCCGAGTTGTACTTTTATTCTTTTTGGGACTGTATGGACTGTAATTAATATGGTGATTAGCCGATCCACGCAGCAAATATCTGTGTCTGAAATGCTTAATTATTTATCTTTCTGCGAAAATATCTAATTATTGCCTATTTTTATACATGCTAGAGAGATAAATGGCCAAAATCGCGAGCGTCGATTTCGACGTATTGGATGCTACATGCAAGAACTACTTAAGCTGGCAGTTGGACATAAAATTCCATCTGCGAGCACATGGACTGAGCCATGCCATCGCTGTAGGCGATAAGGTTTCTGATATAGATAAAGCGAAAGCAATTATCTATATCAGACGCCATATCGATCGGACCCTGAAGGCCGAGTACCTCACGGTGGAAGACTCTTATGAGTTATGGACCGCCCTCGAGGATAGGTATAAACATCAAAGAGATGTTATACTTCCCCGAGCGCGATATGAATGGGAGAACCTCCGTCTCCAAGACTTTAAGTCTATTGCCGAGTACAACTCGGCACTCTTTAGCATCACCTCACGCCTGAAGTTGTGTGGTGAAAAGGTGACGGAGGAGCGCATGTTAGAGAAGACGTATACATCCTTCCACGAGAAGGATGTTATACTAATGCAACAGTATCGTGAACGAAAGTTCACGAAATACTCAGAGCTTCTCTCATGCCTTCTGATGGCAGAGCAGAATAGAGACCTCCTTCTGGCCACCCATAACTCACGCCCTACCGGCACTGCTCCTGCGCCTGAAGCGCATCACAGCTCCTCCCAGAAGAAGAGGAGCAACTTCAAAGGCAAACCCCAGAAGGGTAAGGCAATGAAGAAGCAGGCTAGAGGACCCCCTCCAAGAACCAACCATGAGGGAAAGAAGAAAAATGTGTGGAAGAGAAAGGACGACGGCCAGACTTCTGCCCCCAGAAAGGACTGGGAAGATAAGTGCCACAGGTGTGGCATGACTGGACACTGGTCCAGGAATTGTCGGACTCCACGCCACCTACAGGACTTGTACAAAGCGAGCCAGAAGCAAGTTGAGACAAACCTGGTGGAACAAGAAGACCTGGCACCAATCAGGTTCATCGCTGAGGACTTCTCAAACGATGACCTGCTCGACTGAGGCATTATCTACTTTTTCCATGCATTGTAATTTTTGTTTGAAAAACAATTTACTATCTGCTTGTTTTAATTTCTAGCATGTTGCATGAACTTTTCAGACATTGAATAATTATTCGTAGTATATCTTCTCTTGTGCCTTATACTGCGATATTTTTCTCTTATAACTAGATGGATTATAAATGCCTAGTGGACAGTGCCTCTACGCACACGATCCTCCAAGACATCTGCCTTTTCCAAAGCATTGATAAATACGATGGAACCGTGAATACAATATTCGGTCCATCAGGAATTATTGAAGGATCAGGGGAAGCACATTTTATGCTCCCCAACAAAACACAACTACTAATAAAAGATGCGCTTTTCTCTCCTAGCTCACATAGAAATCTGTTAAGCTTTAAAGATATCCGTTTAAACGGATATCACCTTGAGACGGTGAGTAAACAAAACAGAGAATTCCTGTATGTAACGTCTCATAAAGACGGTGCTAAAACCACCGTCGAGCATTTTGAGGGACTCTCGTCGGGTCTCTACCATACAAGAATAAGAGCAATGGAAGCAAACACACTCGAGCACCAGAAGTGCAATAATCAACCAGAATTCCAACTCTGGCACAGTAGACTAGGACACCCTGGAAGGAATATGATGCGTCGCATCATATCCCAATCCCGTGGAATTAACTCGAAAAGCCTGAAGCTACTTCGAAAGGGTGCATCTCCTTGTCCCCCTTGTCACAAAGGGAAATTGATTACGAGACCATCCGCCCTGAAGGTGGACTCTGAGTCTCCGAGCTTCCTAGAGAGAATACATGGTGACATTTGCGGGCCTATTCACCCCGCAAGTGGACCATTTCGGTACTACATGGTACTGATTGACGCATCTTCCAAATGGTCGTACGTGTGCCTCCTGTCCACCCGCAACGTAGCCTTTGCAAAGCTACTGGCACAAATCATAAAATTGCGGGCACATTTCCCAGATAACCAGATCAAGAAATTGCGTCTGGACAACGCTGGGGAATTCACATCACAAGTCTTCCTAGACTACTGCCAAGCAACCGGCATAAAAGTTGAACATCATGTAGCTCATGTTCACACCCAGAACGGGTTAGCCGAATCTCTTATAAAGAGACTACAATGGATTGCTCGTCCATTGTTGATGCAATGCCAGTTGCCGGTAAATGCATGGGGACATGCCATCCTGCACGCTGCATCGCTAATAAGATTACGACCGTCAGGGAGTCAATCTTATTCTCCGATGCAACTTGCATATGGGAACCCGCCGGATATCTCTCACCTGAGGATATTCGGATGTGCTGTCTATGTCCCCATAGCACCACCCCAGAGGACCAAGATGGGTCCTCAACGGCGTCTAGGTATCTACATTGGTTTCGACTCACCATCGATCATTAGATACCTAGAACCCCTTACGGGGGACGCCTTCAAGGCACGTCTAGCAGATTGTGAGTTTGATGAAAGCACTTTTTCCAAACTAGGCATTAACACACAGAAGCCAGAAGCTTCAAAGACCATTTCATGGGACACAAAAACTTTATCCCATTTTGATCCGCGTACAAACCAATGTGAAGATGAGATCCTGAAGATCCTTCAAATCCAAAATACAGTTCACATTTTACCGGACAAATTCACTGACAACCAGAAGATTGTCAGATCACACGTCCCTGCTGTAAATACGCCAGCTAGGATTGACATACCCAAAGATGGATGCAATCCACCTGCAGCAGAAGCGGCCGTACCTCAACAAAAGAGAGGACGACCTCCAGGCTCCAAAGATAAGAACCCTCGAAAGAGGAAAAATCCTGGAGCAATAATAACGATACCACCACAGGATGCTGAGCTCAGCCCAGCTACCTCTCCCCTCCTACCAACCCCTGAAGAGGAAAATGTAGGAGAAATATCATTAAATTATGTACGTACTGGGGAGGTACTGGACAGAAAAAGCACAATCATCGATGATAACTTCGCGCTCATTATTGCCACTCACGTCACTGAATACGACGATGAGACCGATCCACGCTCTCTAGCAGAATGTAAACGCAGAGAGGATTGGCCAAAGTGGAGCGAGGCAATAGGAGTAGAGCTGGACTCACTCTCGAAGCGCAAAGTTTTTGGACCTGTAGTCCTCACACCAAAGGGTGTTAAACCTGTGGGATATAAATAGGTATTCGTGAGAAAAAGAAACGAGAATAATGAGATCGTGCGCTACAAAGCGCGCCTTGTTGCACAAGGCTTCTCCCAACGGCCAGGAATAGACTATGACGATACCTATTCCCCGGTTATGGATGCGATCACCTTCCGTTTCATCATTGGCCTATCTACAAAGGAAGGCCTGGATATGCAGCTCATGGACGTTGTGACTGCATACATATATGGAAATATAGATAAGGACATCTATATGAAAATCCCAGACGGATATAAACTACCGACAAAAATGACAGAAAGACCTCGGGACGTCTATTCTGTCAAACTCCAAAGATCACTGTATGGTCTAAAACAGTCAGGTAGAATGTGGTATAACAGACTCAGTGAATTCCTAGTGCAACAAGGATTCACAACAAATGAAGTCTGCCCTTGCATCTTCATAAGAGCAAAGGGAACATGATTCGTAATTATTGCCGTCTACGTAGACGACCTGAACATCATCGGATCTCCTGAAGAGATAGGTGAGATATCCAAAAGTCTCACACAGACTTTTGAGATGAAAGACCTTGGCAAAACGAAGTTCTGCCTAGGCTTACAAATTGAACACTTAAGCGGAGGAATCCTGTTACACCAATCGACATACACAAAGAAAGTGCTGAAAAACTTTCTTATGGACAAATGTCATCCGCTTAGCACACCAATGGTCGTCAGATCATTGGATGTTGATACAGACCCCTTCCGACCGCTTGAAGAGGGGGAGGAAACACTGGGTCCTGAAGTACCCTACCTAAGTGCAATTGGAGCACTCCTATACCTGGCAAACTGCACGCGTCCCGATATAGCGTTCGCAGTTAACCTACTAGCCAGATACAGTTCAGCACCCTCAAAGCGCCACTGGAACAGAGTGAAGCAACTTCTGCGCTACCTCCAAGGGTCTGTCGACATGGGACTATACTTCAAGAAAGGTGTATCCTCCGACTTAGTCGGTTATGCATATGCAGGATACAGGTCCGACCCACACACCGCAAAGTCCCAGACCGGTTTCGTGTTCATGTACGGTGGGACTGCCATCTCATGGAGATCCGTGAAGCAGACATCGACAGCGACCTCATCCAACCACTCCGAGCTCATTGCGATCCACGAAGCTAGCAGAGAATGCTTTTGGCTTCGACCAGTCATCCACCATATCCTCAAGACCACCGGCCTGAAGACGGGAGATCTTGGACCAACCACCATGTATGAAGACAATGCTGCCTGCATCGCTCAACTACGAGGTGGCTACATCAAAGGTGACAGGACGAAGCACATTTCCCCCAAGCTCTTCTGGACGCATGAACATGTAGACAACCAGATCGACATCCAGCAGATCCAGTCTTGCAACAACCTGGCAGATCTATTTACTAAAGCTTTACCTCGCAGTACCTTTAGAAAACTTGTACTAGGGATTGGGATGAGACAGTTGAGAGATTTACAAGCCTGAAGCTTGTACTTTTCAGGGGGAGTTAATGTAGTGCTGTACTCTTTTTCTTTGGCTATTGGTTTTTCCCACTGGGTTTTCCATAGCCAAAGGTTTTAACGAGGCAGCCACATCAACTCTGGATCCAGGAGTATCCACCCCTGATGTTATCCATCGATAAAGGGAAGTTACAGAGACTTGTACTCTTTTCCCTTAGCCAATGGTTTTTCCCACTGGGTTTTCCTTGGCAAAGGTTTTAACGAGGCAAGTACTCTTAAACTTGGGATCCAGAAGTATCTATAGACCCATGATCAGATAAGCTCTGTGAAACCTGAAGTATTCATCACGGCTTACAACAATGGATGGATAAGGGGAAGTGTTATAAACGGGCTTTTGGTGGCCCAACCCGTTAGGGGGTATCCACCCATTATGTAACCCTATTGCTATAAATACAGGGCTATGGATTCCATAGCCAACAGGTTTACAACAACTATTACTTTAACCTATTTACTAATTACATTACTAATTACATTAAATATTAAATTACCCAAACCAGAACTTAAACCGGGAGGGTGGGGGGACACGTTTAAAGTTTTCTAAATTTAGTCAAGGGGCTAAACACCATCGTTAATATCCTATTTAATGACTAAATAGTGGGTTCATGAACCCATTACCCTATAAAACCCCCTCTAAACCCTTAACTCTCTTCTAATCATATTTTAAAACAACTTTTCCTCTCTCAGCCCACGCTCTCACCATCTCCTCTCTCGCTGCCACCCTCCGACAAGCCACCACCCTTTGTCGACGCCTCCTCCACCTCGATGCCTCCGTCCTCCGCCTTCGCCTCTCTCCGACGATGCGGCAGCCAGCCTCAACAAATCCGCAACCACCAAGCCGCAGCAACCCCTCTCCTCACGTCACCTTCCAACGTCGCCACCTGTCGCCGCGAGCCTCACCGAGCCCTGCCGCCTGCTCCGCCCTCCGCCACAGCTCTCGCCGTGTCCCTCTGCTGTCGTTCCCGATGACCGGCGACGCTGCATCAACCCACAATAGCTCACACGGTTTTCCTCGCCGCTGCCACCGTTCCCCGCCACCGTAAGCGCCGCCTCTTGTCGTCGTCACCTTCGCCGCACCGCCACAACCACCGACCACCACCACCCTCGCCGTCGTCCTCGTGCCAGCGCGCGCAAGTAGAGCAGAGCAGAACAAATCGAAGAAAGAAGGTTAAGTTTTGATACGTATTTTCTTCTTACGAAAATACGTAGGGTTTCTGATTTAAAATTCATCATTAATTCTATAGGCCTAAAAAAAATACAAAACAAGGTCCAGAAAATTTAGTGTGACGTCTCGGACGCATTAGCGCTAATTTCATCTCAATCAGGCGAGTATAATCTTCACAGTACCTGCTAAAAATCTGTTTACGTATTTTCACTTGATAATTAATAACTTATATTTTTCACGTACACTGACGTACGAAAAATTTACATGTCATAGTACTAGACAAGACGCTCGTTTTGACACCTCACTTGACGTATTCCGATACGTAGACCATTCTGATTAAATTGTTGAATGGATATGATAATTATTTAAAATTAGTTTTTAAATCCATTTTAAATTCTAAAAATTGTTTTTGTGCTTTTAAAATTATAAAAATATATCCAAAGGCATCAGAAAAATATTTTCTTCTTAGGTAAAATTATTTTTCTTATATCTAGCCTATCTAAAATTTTAGAACGTATTTCGACACCTTTTCAAGCTATTATAAAATAAAAACAGTCAAGATAAATAGATAGAAGACAGTATGACTAATAACCAATAAATTCTTGTGATTGCATGTACCGATTCTCATGCACCAGCACCCTTGGAAGCTTTAGCTCCAGCACCGTCTTACTACAATGACCTCTAAACCTTTGAGTCACCTGAAATTCTAAATTTAGAAAACTAGATTTTGCACTAACTTGAACTTAGGATTTCATGAATAGCCTAAGAACGACTATTGACCTGAACAAATGACTAGAGACCTAATTAACTAGGGAACTAATCAACTGCAGAACGACTTTGACTCGAGAATATGACATTGCCAACTTTCAACTTGGATGGTTGTAGCACACGATCATCTACTTGGGTAAACTGTGTACTAATGGAAATACCGTGTGTCCAAAGCGTTGAATCAGCATCATAGTTGTTGGCCAGCATAGCACATATGGGAACTCTAATAGACAATAGCACCAAGCATAGCACACAACCCATTCCATCCATATTGATGGGAGGATTTGGAGCATTTCACATCGTCCATTCTTTTTTGCAGAGCGTGCGATACAGATTGGACGCTGTTATTTTGCAACTTGTGCGATTTTTTCCTTTGGTTTTAGGTAACAATATTGTCCATGATTTTGTCGAGTATTTCGACGAAATGGTGGCTTGTTGGCGTTGATTCTTTTTCTATTTCGCCACTGTAATCCAAATACTGAGGGTTCATCAGATCGTTGAGCTTAAGCATGTCATTTTCCCCTTATTTATGTAAGCTTTTCTTGATGTATGCCCCAGCAAAACTGACTGAACGTTTTCTTGCTGGAACAAAGAATGCAGTTTCTTACCGAGCAAAAGAGCTTGGTATTATCAGTGTACTTCAGTAAAAGAATACCAATTAAGGCTAGATTGAGCAGCACAGTTCAGTAAGTAGTTGCCAATTAAGGTTTGCCAATTAAGGTTTGCTTCGGCAAAGTAGCACAGTTCAGTAACTTATATCACTTGAAGGGCACTCCAATAAAAAAGACAATAGCACCAAGCTAACGTGCGGAGACTCTAATGCATCTATGACATGGAGGAAAAAGATTACAATATAGCTTTCCATATCAGTTGCTCATATGTTAATTTTGTGGCCTTGTTATATGTATAAAAATTTAACATTTTCTATAGTTCCATACTTTTTTTGTATTAATCTAACTCAGTTCTTTTTTTATTTCGATAGTACGATGATACCCCAAAGCAGATAATATCATCTTACTTTTCATGGCCTAAGGGAATTACAGCTTGACTGCATGAGCTCAAACTACCTTAAAAGGTTAGAATTACCTAGCCACCAACTACATACTGAGATTCAAATGCATGCATGTCTCTTCCTTAATGATACTTTGTCCATAAGAATTTTGGGACCAATCCATCAAAGGTTAGCTTCAAGCTCAATGGCCTCTTTGTGATGACTTTTTTTTTCTGTTTTTCATCGCCCCTACCTTGCTTCTTGATTATCTTGATATTGCTGGTCCAATCCACCGTCTTGAAGATGGCTCGACAAAAAGGCATTCAATGTGCTTGTTTATTGCCGGTTCTTTGTCTAATACTGCATTAGTGAACAATTTTTTTCACTATGTGGGATTATTTTCCTTTCATTGGCTGTAGCATTCTTTACCTGCTTTGATACCAGATCACACACATTGATGCAGTCATCTACTGCCTACTTTGGATTCAAAATGCTCTACTTGACAAAATCACCAAACCTAATGCAAACCAATACCGACAACAACATTTTTACTGGGATTGTTGTGTGTATGTTCAAGTTTGTCCTTTTATATGTAATTTGTCAGATGCATAATATTGTGATGTTTTCTCCATCAGTTTGACAAAATCATCAAACCTAATGCAAACCAATACCGACAACAACATTTTTACTGGGATTGTTATGTGTATGTTTAAGCTTGTCCTTTTATTTGTAATTTGTCAGGTGCATAATATTGTGATGTTTTCTCCATCAATTTGAAGCAACTTGGAAGCAATGATATCTCTGGGATGGTAAAGGTGTTCTCTTTTGCCACTATACTTTATGACATTTGAACACAAAACATGTGTGATGTACATGCATATGTATTGACTATAGATTACTTAAGTCTACCGTGATCGATATTTTTTTAGCTGAAGAATCATTAGTCCTGGTTTTCACTTAAGCTACCAAAATAATGTATTTCTTTAACTCCTAATCCCATGCTAATTATCTTTTTTTGCTTATTGATCTCTAATTTGTGAGAGCAAAAGGTGCACACCAGCAAGATTTGTTTTATTAATGAGACAACGAAACATAGACCAGATGTGTGTTACAATAGAATCAGATGAATATTTCTGTAATTAGATGACCAATATTACAACATAAAATGAAAGATAAGCGAAAGATGGAGAGATTCATATCAGCATCCATCTCCAAGAAAAATAAAATATTGCTGTTAGTGAGGCCTGGTTCACTGATAAAAGGATTGTTATAGGAACTTGAAGTATAGTGATGTTGGAAGGATTGTTATAGGAACAATGAGATGTATGCTTTCCACGGAGTCATTGACACATACTCAAAAGCCCATCATACAAGAGGTGCTAGGCTTGGTTTGTATGGCCAATTCAAGAAAGATAACAAGGATAGAGATCAAGACGTCACTCCTCAAAAACTAGCATCTGGTGTACCTACTCTTAAAAAGATAAACAAAACAAATTTGCCAACATTTCAACAAGTTCTGAAGCAGCAATAAAGCCCACAGACAGCAGCCCGCTGACGAGGGCCAATTTCAGGCAGTCGGGCAGTAGTCGAGCGGCCCATGCGAAAGGCCCAGCAAAGCGGGCCTTGCCTTTGGCCCAATGCGCACAGAAGGTAGCGGACGCTCGGATCCGCTGGCCACGCGTATAAGAATTTCTTTATTCGCAATGGTATTAAACAAGTTTAAAATAAGTAAATGATTTTTTTTCTAATTTTTCGTCACTCAAACCTTAAATTTGATTTCATATTCATGATCCTCGCGACGATATTTTTTCGTAATTTTTCGGAATCGTTTGTGAAAATTGATATTTTAATATTAAAATAATAAAACTATTGTTATAAACGGGCTTTTGGTGGCCCAACCCATTAGTGGGTATCCACCCATTATGTAACAATATTGCTATAAATACAGGGCTATGGATTCCATAGCCAACAGGTTTACAACATGTTATCAGCACGCTCGAGGCTGAGCCGAATCCCTGCCGACGGACGAACGCGACGCGAACGGGCTTTGTTCACCGAACGTCGCTAGATCCGGCGGGTAGGATATAGGGGTAACCTTTTTCCCTAGATCTAAATTCATGTGTGCATATGCCTAGATCCAAATTCTTGGATCAATTGTTTAAATGAAAATCAACGTTTTTATTGTTAAAAATCAACTTTTTACAATAAAAAACACTTTTTTGGAAGATTAAAACTGGTTTTTTCCAATAAAAATCGGGGTTTTACCATCTTTTTCCCCAAAAACGCCAAAACCCTAGGAGGATTCATCCTCGTCGCGCGGCCGGAAGCCGCCCCGCGACAACCCCACCCCCGCGACCCCCGCCGCTGGCAGCGGCGGGAGATCCCGCCGCCTGCGCGGGCTGCCCCGCCGCCTGCGACGGGGCTCCCCCGTCGCCTGCAGCGGCGGCCCGACCGCCGCCAGCAGCGGCGTCCCCCCTCTCCTGCCGCCGCCAGCAGCAGCGGACGGCCCCCGCCGCCCGCAGCGACCCCACCCCCTCGGTGCGCGCGCATGTCCGGAAACCCTAGCCGCCTGAAGTGGCAATCCACGCGACCAAAAACCATAACTAGGGTTTCACCCCGAAAATTTCCTATTTTCAAATCTTTTTCAGATTTAATTACGATTTTTTTTGTTAAAATCTGGACAAATTACATGTGATTTTATTCATCGCATTTTATTCAGAATATGTGAGTCTTAAACGTTTAAAAATTAGGAAGATCCTGCGACCGCTCTGCCGTTAGTCAACTAACCTAACGGTGAATGACGTTGCCTAGTGGTTCAATAATTTTTAAACGAAAAATTTTCATTTTCCATTATAAACTGCTTGTGATGATTAATTGCCTGTAATGTATAAACTGCATGTGATGATTAAATGCCTGCTGCATTTTTTATGCCTGCGACGAATGTTCATATTTGCTGTGGTTTTGGATCGGCTAGTTATCACCATTTTTTCCCTGACATTATTTTCCTTTTTTTAAGAGAGAAAAATGTAGTGAGGATACTTCTGTAAAATTACAAGACCGTCGGACGCCTCAAGAAGATGAAGGACCATTCCAGAAAATAGGGGCCCCACGGGGGTTTCCGAGTTGTACTTTTATTCTTTTTGGGACTGTATGGACTGTAATTAATATGGTGATTAGCCGATCCACGCAGCAAATATCTGTGTCTGAAATGCTTAATTATTTATCTTTCTGCGAAAATATCTAATTATTGCCTATTTTTATACATGCTAGAGAGATAAATGGCCAAAATCGCGAGCGTCGATTTCGACGTATTGGATGCTACATGTAACTACTTAAGCTGGCAGTTGGACATAAAATTCCATCTGCGAGCACAGGGACTGAGCCATGCCATCGCTGTAGGCGATAAGGTTTCTGATATAGATAAAGTGAAAGAAATTATCTATATCAGACGCCATACCGATCGGACCCTGAAGGTCGAGTACCTCACGGTGGAAGACTCTTATGAGTTATGGACCGCCCTCGAGGATATGTATAAACATCAAAGAGATGTTATACTTCCCCGAGCGCGATATGAATGGGAGAACCTCCGTCTCCAAGACTATAAGTCTATTGTCGAGTACAACTCGGCACTCTTTAGCATCACCTCACGCCCGAAGTTGTGTGGTGAAAAGGTTACGGAGGAGCGCATGTTAGAGAAGACGTATACATCCTTCCACGAGAAGGATGTTATACTAATGCAACAGTATCGTGAACGAAAGTTCACGAAATACTTAGAGCTTCTCTCATGCCTTCTGATGGCAGAGCAGAATAGAGACCTCCTTCTGGCCACCTATAACTCACGCTCTACCGGCACTGCTCCTGTGCCTGAAGCGCATCACAGCTCCTCCCAGAAGAAGAGGAGCAACTTCAAAGGCAAACCCCAGAAGGGTAAGGCAATGAAGAAGCAGGCTAGAGGACACCCTCCAAGAACCAACCACGAGGGAAAGAAGAAAAATGTGTGGAAGAGAAAGGACGACGGCCAGACTTCTGCCCCCGGAAAGGACTGGGAAGATAAGTGCCACAGGTGTGGCATGACTGGACACTGGTCCAGAAATTGTCGGACTCCACGCCACCTACAGGACTTGTACAAAGCGAGCCAGAAGCAAGTTGAGACAAACCTGGTGGAACAAGAAGACCTGGCACCAATCAGGTTCATCGCTGAGGACTTCTCAAACGATGACCTGCTCGACTGAGGCATTATCTACTTTTTCCATGCATTGTAATTTTTGTTTGAAAAACAATTTACTATCTGCTTGTTTTAATTTCTAGCATGTTGCATGAACTTTTCATACATTGAATAATTATTCGTAGTATATCTTCTCTTGTGCCTTATACTGCAATATTTTTCTCTTATAACTAGATGGATTATAAATGCCTAGTGGACAGTGCCTCTACGCACACGATCCTCCAAGACATCTGCCTTTTCCAAAGCATTGATAAATACGATGGAACCGTGAATACAATATTCGGTCCATCAGGAATTATTGAAGGATCAGGGGAAGCACATTTTATGCTCCCCAACAAAACACAACTATTAATAAAAGATGCGCTTTTCTCTTCTAGCTCACATAGAAATCTGTTAAGCTTTAAAGATATCCGTTTAAACGGATACCACCTTGAGACGGTGAGTAAACAAAACAGAGAATTCCTGTATGTAACGTCTCACAAAGACGGTGCTAAAACCACCGTCGAGCATTTTGAGGGACTCTCGTCGGGTCTCTACCATACAAGAATAAGAGCAATGGAAGCAAACACACTCGAGCACCAGAAGTGCAATAATCAACCAGATTCCAACTCTGGCACAGTAGACTAGAACACCCTGGAAGGAATATGATGCGTCGCATCATATCCTAATCCCGTGGAATTAACTCGAAAAGCCTGAAGCTACTTCGAAAGTGTGCATCTCCTTGTCCCCCTTGTCACAAAGGGAAATTGATTACGAGACCATCCGTCCTGAAGGTGGACTCTGAGTCTCTGAGCTTCCTCGAGAGAATACATGGTGACATTTGCGGGCCTATTCACCCCGCAAGTGGACCATTTCGGTACTACATGGTACTGATTGAAGCATCTTTCAAATGGTTGTACGTGTGCCTCCTGTCCACCCGCAACGTAGCCTTTGCAAAGCTACTGGCACAAATCATAAAATTACGGGCACATTTCCCAGATAACCAGATCAAGAAATTGCGTCTGGACAACGCTGGGGAATTCACATCACAAGTCTTCCTAGACTACTGCCAAGCAACCGGCATAAAAGTTGAACATCCTGTAGCTCATGTTCACACCCAGAACGGGTTAGCCAAATCTCTTATAAAGAGACTATAATGGATTGCTCGTCCATTGTTGATGCAATGCCAGTTGCCGGTAAATGCATGGGGACATGCCATCCTGCACGCTGCATCTCTAATAAGATTACGACCATAAGAGAGTCAATCTTATTCTCCGATGCAACTTGCATATGGGAACCCACCGGATATCTCTCACCTGAGGATATTCAGATGTGCTGTCTATGTCCCCATAGCACCACCCCAGAGGACCAAGATGGGTCCTCAACGGCGTCCAGGTATCTACATTGGTTTCGACTCACCATCGATCATTAGATACCTAGAACCCCTTACGGGGGACGCCTTCAAGGAACGTCTAGCAGATTGTGAGTTTGATGAAAGCACTTTTTCCAAACTACGCATTAACACACAGAAGCCAGAAGCTTCAAAGACCATTTCATGGGACACAAAAACTTTATCCCATTTTGATCCGCGTACAAACCAATGTGAAGATGAGATCCTGAAGATCCTTAAAATCCAAAATACAGTTCACATTTTACCGGACAAATTCACTGACAACCAAAAGATTATCAGATCACACGTCCCAGCTGCAAATACGCGAGCTAGGATTTACATACCCAAAGATGGATGCAATCCACCTACAGCAGAAGCGGCCGTACCTCAACAAAAGAGAGGACGACCTCCAGGCTCCAAAGATAAGAACCCTCGAAAGAGGAAAAATCCTGGAGCAATAATAACGATACCACCACAGGATGCTGAGCTCAGCCCAGCTACCTCTCCCCTCCTACCAACCCCTGAAGAGGAAAATGTAGGAGAAATATCATTAAATTATGTACGTACTGGGGAGGTACTGGACAGAAAAAGCACAATCATCGATGATAACTTCGCGCTCATTATTGCCACTCACGTCACTGAATACGACGATGAGACCGATCCATGCTCTCTAGCAGAATGTAAACGCAGAGAGGATTGGCCAAAGTGGAACGAGGCAATAGGAGTAGAGTTGGACTCATTCTCGAAGCGCAAAGTTTTTGGACCTGTAGTCCTCACACCAAAGTGTGTTAAACATGTGGGATATAAATGGGTATTCGTGAGAAAAAGAAACGAGAATAATGAGATCGTGCGCTACAAAGCGCGCCTTGTTGCACAAGGCTTCTCCCAACGGCCAGGAATAGACTATGACGATACCTATTCCCCGGTTATGGATGCGATCACCTTCCGTTTCATCATTGGCCTATCTACAAAGGAAGGCCTGGATATGCAGCTTATGGACGTTGTGACTGCATACCTATATGGAAATATAGATAAGGACATCTATATGAAAATCCCAGATGGATATAAACTACCGACAAAAATGACAGAAAGACCTCGGGACGTCTATTCTGTCAAAATCCAAAGATCACTGTATGGTCTAAAACAGTCGGGTAGAATGTGGTATAACAGACTCAGTGAATTCCTAGTGCAACAAGGATTCACAACAAAAGAAGTCTGCCCTTGCATCTTCATAAGAGCAAAGGGAACATGATTCGTAATTATTGCCATCTACGTAGACGACCTAAACATCATCGGATCTCCTGAAGAGATAGGTGAGATATCCAAAAGTCTCACACAAACTTTTGAGATGAAAGACCTGTTGGGAAATTAGCGGTCCCTTAGGGCACAAAAACTCTAGTCCCGTCCTAAGTCGGACGGAACATAGACACAAAAAATCATTTTTTGCAGCGGAAGAAAAACTAGTTCATCTAAATTAACATGCAGTTAAAACATTTTTAACTTAGCCCTAAGGTCCAAGACCCTATGCCGAGATCTATGCCGACTTGGGATGGATCTGACCATCCCAAGAAGGATCTAGCCTACTGCGATTAAACTAAACTAATGCTAATAAAATACTTTAACCACATACCTGGAATCTCAACCCTGGAGCAGGCGAGATGTTCCGCGCCGTCTTCCGAGCTGCTCCCGTCCCACGCCGAGCCGCTCCTTGAACCGCTCCCCGAACCGCTCCTCGAACCGCTCCTTGAACCGCTCCGCATCCCGAGGCGATCAATCCCCGTGCCGCCGAGCCAACCACGCGCCGAAGAAAGTTTCACGCGAGTGAAACCTCTGCCTAGATTTCGGATCCAGAATCCGAACTCCTTCGTGGCTTTGCTAGAGCCCGCAGGAGTAAGGCAGAAATTTAGGGAGAAGAGAAATATTAATTTAAGCCTAGATCCGAGCGTGCTCCAACATTTACGAGAGCCGCTCAGATCTAGAGCTTGGGACGAGTTTTGAGAAAGGGGGGAGACCCCTATTTATATAGGTGGCGGACTCTCCCCTTTTCTCAAAATCCGATGTGGGACTAATTATGTGGGTTAGTTAAAATCAAGTTAGTTTGCACTTCACAAAGTGCAAACTTTCGTGAATTTTAACTCACTCACCGTTGAGCTTCAAGATTGATACAACCTATCAATACGACGAGCGTTCAACGGTGAACGCATAGGAAAAAACCGTTCGTCAATCGGAGTTCGTTTGACCCTCCAATTGAGTGTTCAAACATCAGCTCAAACACACCCAAAACACAAAACTGCAGTCGTCAAGGAATTCTGCTTAGGGTTCGTAACCCTAAGCGTGTGGGGCCCACCAGTGGGCCCCACTGACTTGACCTGCGCGTGCAGCTCGAGCCAGGCGCGTGCAGCGCACGAGCCCCGAGGCGCGTGCGGCGCACGCGCCCAGCTGGCGCGTGCGCCCGCGCCTGGCGGGCGCCCGCGTCAGCGGGTGGGCCCGCTGACACGGGCGGGCCTGCTGACGCGGGCGTCAGCAGGCTGACGTACGCGTCAGTGGGCCCCCCCTTTTCCTTGGGCCTGGGTTTATTTAATCAGCCCCTTTGGGCTGATGGGCTTTGGGGTTTACATTGTTTTGGCCATAACTTTTATGTTTGGTGTCCGATTTGGACGCCGTTCGAACCTGGGTCTAGACCGGGACATTCCCGTCTTACCCGTAAACTTTTCCTTGCGTTTATATTATTAAATATTGTATTAAACAATTTAATACACATTTAATCGCTTTTGCATCAAATGCAAAATAGTCCATATCTAAGCTTAAATTACCATATTGCATCAAATGCAATTATCTCTCTTCTTTTGCATCAAATGCAAATATTCTCCCTAACTAATTTCTACCTATTACTAGACGAAGGTCGCACTCTTTGTGTGACCCTACGGCCTGACCCTACTACAGGTTGGGCTCGAAGCCCTATACGACAAAGACCACGAGCAGTGGCTGCCGTCCCTGTTTCAGCATCATCATAATGTGGTTAGCTCAGCAACATGAGAATTGTCGGGACCACCCTGACCGTGTCTGTGATGATTTCTGCAGTTATAGTCTCTTCGTCTAAACTGTGTCGTGTAGATCAAGTCTGGGGTACGGTTAAACTGTCAACCCCAATAACTTGACTCCGGTTAGTTTCGATCAATCTTTAGTCAATAAATGTTGGACTTCTTCCAACATACTCTGCGCAGAGTTTTTACTAAAGACCGAACTAACTCTACGACACTAACTCCCATTGACCGGGAGAGACGAATCCTCTCTTGGTCATTACTCGCCTCGTACGTTTCAAGTGACACCCAATCAAAAGACCTTTCGACAGGCATTGCCTCGAAGCTAGGTCAGTTGATATAAGTGGCACCGTTCACGCATAGGTTTGTCAAAATGACCTCAAGTCAAAAGACCAACTATCCTATCATCACTCAGAGTTATCACTGACAGATTGGTCAATATAACCATATGATAACTCTAGTGGATCGTTCAGTGAACTCATTCTAATAAGCACCTGTGTCTCGTCTTCGACTTCGCCAAGTCAAGCGATCATGAGATCATCGCCACCGCTAAACGGTGAAGACTAAGACACAATGGTCTATCCGATGTTTCGATATCCTTGTCTCGAAACATCTACGACCACGAACCATTTTAGACTTATGCTACAGACGGTCAAACGTTTCTCCATGATCGAGATACTCATCTCGATACCCGTTTGACCTTGCATAAAGTCTCAGGACTTTACCTAAGTTGATATCTAATGTTAACTACATTACAATATAACTTAGATAAATTATTACCAAACAGCTTACTGTTATTTCGAACAAGATGTTTGTGCTATTCACACAGGAACAAATGGCCTCGAGGGCATAATATTCCTACATCTCCCACTTGCACTCAGGCCCATTTATCTCGATATCTAATATCGTTTTTACACATAAGTTTTCCTGACTTCATGTGATAGAGCCTTCGTGAGTGGATCTGCCAAAACCGTCTACTCTATAGACTTAAGGGGTTTCTATGTTTATGTTAGACCAACCTTTTGAATCTCATTCAAATAATTCATTTGGTCTATCGGAATCTATAATATTTTATTTTCCTGGATCTTATCCAGTTCATCGTACCTTACGATAATCATTTAAATTTGTTAATGGTCATTTTAAATGGCTCATATCTATTCTTGATAAAGTATCAAACCTTTTGATTACTTAGTCAAAATGTATGTTCCATCTCTTTGATGCCTTGCATGTAATTTATACGCTCCCACTGACCTTGAAACTTCTTTGGCTAATTCATATAAGTTGGTCTGTCTAAATCATATTTAGAAAAACGAACTTATAAGTGAATGCTCCAATTTTCATGGTCAACTTAAGCGTTTTACATCGGCTTTGGTCCGAGTAGATCTGTACACATCTGTTGGCGAAACCGGTTTCATCATAATCCGTTTTAAAGAAATTAGGATGAAAACCGTTCCCGTCCAACATTATTGTACTTCATTATTTTCTTTTCTGCATCAATCTTTTAAAGGTTTACTTGCAGAAAGTGAGGAAACATTTTCCTTGGGTACGTAAACTAAATTCTCAAATTTATTTACGCACACGGACCTATTCTGATTGCATCAAGTTTTAAATCGGAGTTACTACTCCGAATTTCATCCTAGAAGTTGACTAAGTCATCATCAGTTATGATGTCTAACTCGACAATCCGTCTCACGAGATTCGAGTAATAATACAACTTCCTTACGATTGATTTATTGAATATATTATTGATAATGTCCTTATAGAACATTATCAAAAACCTAGGCATTACTATCTGGGACTTAACCCAGAGGGAGGAGTTAACTCAGAGTCACTTATTTATGGATCGCACCAAGTCTAACTAAGTGTGATTCATACCTTTTAACACTCTGATGTGTTAACAGACTTGACCTGAGAGAAAATCACATTTTCTTTTAATTACACAAGATTTTATGTAGCTAAGTATTTGACCATTCGATCTAATCGAATCAGTTTAAATACTTTCGTCATTTCGTTCTTTATTTTATCAGACTTGTGTTTCATCAAGAACACGTGTCTTAGTAAAATATACGAATAACTTATTTTGTTAAAAATAGACTCGGGTACATCAGTATGTACGAGACTGAGTTCGACAACTCATTCTCCCACTGTCTTACAGATGGGTTTCGGCCATTGTATCTAAGAGGCTAAGACTCTCAAGTGTCCGTAGACTTCATAATACGAGAGGTTAGACCCCTCTTTATGTGACTTGTGAAGCTTAATCTCTTGATACGGCCTAGTCTAATTTTACCATATAAGTTTGCTACTATCTTGTGTATTTATATATATTAACATTTAATATATATATAGTTATTTACAAATTACTTAACACAAAACATTGCTTCAGAAGCAAGGTGACGACATTCGTCAAAAATGTGTTAGACGTTTTTGTATAACAACTTATTCTGAAATCGTGACATCAAAATATGTCATATTTTCATTTCCTCCTACTTATGCCTCTACTAATGATAAATTAAACTAACTTTCTCAATTGACTTTCCGAAGTGCCTTCTTCCTTTTCGAAATCACATTTAGATATCAACATAAATAAATAGCTATGCAAGCAACTTATGTATCCAAACGCTTGAGCTTTGCAATCTTGAGTGTAGCTCAAGAAGTTGCTTGTCTCAAGATCCGGTTGGGATACATAGTCTTGCATCGCTCATGCACTCGTATTCGACTCAAACGGTTTGATCGAATTTTCGAACTTTGCGGATCAAAATTGTTTGTCCATACAACCTTGATGGTAGCTCGACAAGTTGTAGGGAGAAACATACTTTGAATGTCCTATATGTTCAAGCTGCCTCATATAGAGACGAGTGACATGTAGCTTTAATTTATTTGTTGGACCCAGAACTTAATGAAATCATATTTCTTAAGTCTGTTCTTTAGAAGGTCATTTAATGTCAACGAGAATATAGTTTTAATTCTATCAATTAGAATTTAACACGATATTCAATTAATCAACTTATTGACCAGTTAACTAATTCCAATATTATCAATTGATTCTTTCGGTAAACATAGTCTTGCCCTAGTTTTAGCATATGTTCAAAATATAGGTAGATTGGCTTTTATCTATCTATATCCTCCCACTTATTTTTACGAACGTTTTAAAGCTTAATAACGAACGATTTAATCGAATTAAAATTAATGGGTAAGAGTTCCAATCACCTTGAGTCTAAACAACCTTGAGTGTAGCTCAACAAGTTGATTGACTCTGTGATCGGAAGATGACTCTTCATCGATCATATCGGATATGACTCTCTTAATCGGTTTTTGCCCCTAGCCATTCGTGATCATGAGTGTGCTCATCCAAATCACAACGTCTAGTCTAGTCGGACCCTTGTTTTCATGTCTAGCCTGACTTGCCCCTCAGCTCGGTGTATGCACGACACGTCGGTTTGGGTCAGGTCTTAGACTACATCTAGGCAGACTACATCCTTGACTAAACTTGCGCCGCCGCTCGGTGTATTCACGACAACATCGGTTTGGGTCAAGTCAAGATGTCATCTTATGTATTTAAGAAGTTGGTTTCTACAAGGTTGCCATGTCACAGCTTGAGTGTATCTCAACAACTGTAACACGGGCCCTATAGTTACTAACCCCTAAAACAAGGAGGGCTACGGCTAATCTTGAAAAAGATCATTAACGTATTTGACTTAGATATAGTCTAGGGTGTCATACAATCATGATTCGCGACATTGCGGTCCAGCGGAACTCAGCCAGGGAATTGACTAAGCCAGGATCACTATCCCTTAAAGGGTGATCCAGAACTCTTAGCCAAGCACATTGACTGGATCATGGTCCATTGAATGAAGCTTGTCATTTTTGTATGTATGCCATAGACTTAACAGCTTTTATTAACAACTAATTAATCCTATCAACTAGTTGAATCCTTAAATTCAAAATTTTAGGATTTGTTTAATAACTTTTATTAAGTCCTTATCAACTATAAGGTTCACGTGCTACCCTAATCGTTATTATGATTTTAATAAATTTTATTAACAACGCTAGAAGCGAAGTCCTTTAATGAAAATTAATTATAACAATTAGAATTGAAAATTCATTTAAAGGACTACCTTAATCAGGAATTAGGTCTTAATATTGTTGTTAATGATTTATTAAAACATAGCATGTCATTAAAATTCAAGTTATAAATTTTAATCATTTTTAATGGCTAACCTAAAGGGTTGTCTTGTGTTATCAAATAAGGGACAAGATTAACAAGCCATTAAAATAAAGCTACACTAATTTTATCAACATAAAATGAAAGTGTATATCTATTTAACAATTAAATAAACTAAGTTTATCGCATAAACTATTTTTAGACTTTTAAAATTAGTTTTAAAAAATATCTTATAAATTTAAAACATTACTTTAAAAATTTTCCATGTTCAAAAATTTATCATATGCAATTTTTAAACATCTAAAATATTTTAAACTTATCGCATAAATTTAAAGCCTTAAAATCAATTTTTAAAATTTATCACATAAATTTAAAAACACCATTTTAAAATTTTCATGCTTAAAAATTTATCATATAAAAAATTTTAGGCATCCAAAATAAATTTAAACTTTTAAAGATTTAAAATTAGTTTTAAAATTATCACATAAATTTTAAACGTCATTTTAAAAATTTTCATGTTCAAAAAAAATTTATCACATAGAATTTTGAACTTCAAAAACATTTTTAAAATTATCTAATAACTTTAAAAAATTTAAAAGTATTTAAAAAGCATTAAGAAGTTTAATGAAATCGCAGTACCTAGATCGACTACGCAAACCTATGCTCTGATACCACTGTTGGGAAATTAGCGGTCCCTTAGGGCACAAAAACTCTAGTCCCGTCCTAAGTCGGACGGAACATAGACACAAAAAATCATTTTTTGCAGCGGAAGAAAAACTAGTTCATCTAAATTAACATGCAGTTAAAACATTTTTAACTTAGCCCTAAGGTCCAAGACCCTATGCCGAGATCTATGCCGACTTGGGATGGATCTGACCATCCCAAGAAGGATCTAGCCTACTGCGATTAAACTAAACTAATGCTAATAAAATACTTTAACCACATACCCGGAATCTCAGCCCTGGAGCAGGCGAGATGTTCTGTGCCGTCTTCCGAGCTGCTCCCGTCCCACGCCGAGCCGCTCCTTGAACCGCTCCCTGAACCGCTCCTCGAACCGCTCCTCGAACCGCTCCGCATCCCGAGGCGATCAATCCCCGTGCCGCCGAGCCAACCACGCGCCGAAGAAAGTTTCACGCGAGTGAAACCTCCGCCTAGATTTCGGATCCAGAATCCGAATTCCTTCGTGGCTTTGCTAGAGCCCGCAGGAGTAAGGCAGAAATTTAGGGAGAAGAGAAATATTAATTTAAGCCTAGATCCGAGCGTGCTCCAACATTTACGAGAGCCGCTCAGATCTAGAGCTTGGGACGAGTTTTGAGAAAGGGGGGAGACCCCTATTTATATAGGCGGCGGACTCTCCCCTTTTCTCAAAATCCGATGTGGGACTAATTATGTGGGTTAGTTAAAATCAAGTTAGTTTGCACTTCACAAAGTGCAAACTTTCGTGAATTTTAACTCACTCACCGTTGATCTTCAAGATTGATACAACCTATCAATACGACGAGCGTTCAACGGTGAACGCATATGAAAAAACCGTTCGTCAATCGGAGTTCGTTTGACCCTCCAATTGAGTGTTCAAACATCAGCCCAAACACACTCAAAACACAAAACTGCAGCCGTCAAGGAATTCTGCCTAGGGTTCGCAACCCTAGGCGTGTGGGGCCCACCAGTGGGCCCCACTGACTTGACCTGCGTGCGCAGCTCGAGCCAGGCGCGTGCAGCGCACGAGCCCCGAGGCGCGTGCGCTGCACGCGCCTGTCTGGGCGCGTGCGGCGCACGCGCCCAGCTCGCGCGTGCGCCCGCGTCCCTGCGTCAGCAGGCTGACGTATGCGTCAGCGGGCCCCCCCTTTCCTTGGGCCTGGGTTTATTTAATCAGCCCCTTTGGGCTGATGGGCTTTGGGGTTTACATTGTTTTGGCCATAACTTTTATGTTTGGTGTCCGATTTGGACGCCGTTCGAACCTGGGTCTAGACCGGGACATTCCCGTCTTACCCGTAAACTTTTCCTTGCGTTTATATTATTAAATATTGTATTAAACAATT
The DNA here is from genome assembly GCA_030789695.1 of Scilla litardierei. Classification (NCBI taxonomy): domain Eukaryota; kingdom Viridiplantae; phylum Streptophyta; class Magnoliopsida; order Asparagales; family Asparagaceae; genus Scilla; species Scilla litardierei. The sequence goes on from CM061133.1 coordinate 354,875,941, forward strand.
TAATACACATTTACTCGCGTTTGCATCAAATGCAAAATAGTCCCTATCTAAGCTTAAGTTACCATATTGCATCAAATGCAATTATCTCTCTTCTTTTGCATCAAATGCAAATATTCTCCCTAACTAATTTCTACCTATTACTAGACGAAGGTCGCACTCTTTGTGTGACCCTACGGCCTGACCCTACTACAGGTTGGGCTCGAAGCCCTATACGACAAAGACCACGAGCAGTGGCTGCCGTCCCCGTTTCAGGATCATCATAATGTGGTTAGCTCATCAACATGAGAATTGTCGGGACCACCCTGACCGTGTCTGTGATGATTTCTGCAGTTATAGTCTCTTCGTCTAAACTGTGTCGTGTAGATCAAGTCTGGGGTACGGTTAAACTGTCAACCCCAATAACTTGACTCCGGTTAGTTTCGATCAATCTTTAGTCAATAAATGTTGGACTTCTTCCAACATACTCTACGCAGAGTTTTTACTAAAGACCGAACTAACTCTACGACACTAACTCCCATTGACCGGGAGAGACGACTCCTCTCTTGGTCATTACTCGCCTCGTACGTTTCAAGTGACACCCAATCAAAAGACCTTTCGACAGGCATTGCCTCGAAGCTAGGTCAGTTGATATAAGTGGCACCGTTCACGCACAGGTTTGTCAAAATGACCTCAAGTCAAAAGACCAACTATCCTATCATCACTCAGAGTTATCACTGACAGATTGGTCAATATAACCATATGATAACTCTAGTGGATCGTTCAGTGAACTCGTTCTAATGAGCACCTGTGTCTCGTCTTCGACTTTGCCAAGTCAAGCGATCATGAGATCATCGCCACCGCTAAACGGTGAAGACTAAGACACAATGGTCTATCCGATGTTTCGATATCCTTGTCTCGAAACATCTACGACCACGAACCATTTTAGACTTATGCTACAGACGGTCAAACGTTTCTCCATGATCGAGATACTCATCTCGATACCCGTTTGACCTTGCATAAAGTCTCAGGACTTTACCTAAGTTGATATCTAATGTTAACTACATTACAATATAACTTAGATAAATTATTACCAAACAGCTTACTGTTATTTTGAACAAGATGTTTGTGCTATTCACACAGGAACAAATGGCCTCGAGGGCATAATATTCCTACATCTCCCACTTGCACTCAGGCCCATTTATCTCGATATCTAATATCGTTTTTACACATAAGTTTTCCTGACTTCATGTGATAGAGCCTTCGTGAGTGGATCTGCCAAAACCGTCTACTTTATAGACTTAAGGGGTTTCTATGTTTATGTTACACCAACCTTAAGGGATCTCCCACGAAGCTAGCAGAGAATGCTTTTGGCTTCGATCAGTTATCCACCATATCCTCAAGACCACCGGCCTGAAGACGGGAGATCTTGGACCAACCACCATGTATGAAGACAATGCTGCCTGCATCGCTCAACTACGAGGTGGCTACATCAAAGGTGACAGGACGAAGCACATTTCCCCCAAGCTCTTCTGGACGCATGAGCAGCAAGTAGACAACTAGATCGACATCCAGCAGATCCAGTCTTGCAACAACCTGGCAGATCTATTTACTAAAGCTTTACCTCGCAGTACCTTTAGAAAACTTGTACTAGTGATTGGGATGAGACAGTTGAGAGATTTACAAGCCTGAAGCTTGTACTTTTCAGGGGGAGTTAATGTAGTGCTGTACTCTTTTTCTTTGGCTATTGGTTTTTCCCACTGGGTTTTCCATAGCCAAAGGTTTTAACGAGGCAGCCACATCAACTCTGGATCCAGGAGTATCCACCCCTGATGTTATCCATCGATCAGGGGAAGTTACAGAGATTTGTACTCTTTTCCCTTAGCCACTGGTTTTTCCCACTGGGTTTTCCTTGGCAAAGGTTTTAATGAGGCAAGTACTCTTAAACTTGGGATCCAGAAGTATCCATAGACCCATGATCAGATAAGCTCTATGAAACCTGAAGTATTCATCACGGCTTACAACAATGGATGGATAAGGGGAAGTGTTATAAACGGGCTTTTGGTGGCCCAAACCATTAGGGGGTATCCACCCATTATGTAACCCTATTGCTATAAATACAGGGCTATGGATTCCATAGCCAACATGTTTACAACAACTATTACTTTAACATATTTACTAATTACATTACTAATTACATTAAATATTAAATTACCCAAACCAGAACTTAAACCGGGAGGGTGGGGGGACACGTTTAAAGTTTTCTAAATTTAGTCAAGGGGCTAAACACCATCATTAATATCCTATTTAATGACTAAATAGTGGGTTCATGAACCCATTACCCTATAAAACCCTCTCTAAACCCTTAACTCTCTTCTAATCATATTTTAAAACAACTTTTCCTCTCTCAGCCCGCGCTCTCACCATCTCCTCTCTCGCTGCCACCCTCCGACGAGCCACCACCCTTTGTCGATGCCTTCTCCACCTCGATGCCTCCCTCCTCCGCCTTCGCCTCTCTCCGACGATGCGGCAGCCAGCCTCAACAAATCCGCAACCACTAAGCCACATCAACCCCTCTCCTCACGTCACCTTCCAACGCCGCCACCTGTCGCCGCGAGCCTCACCGAGCCCTGCCGCCTGCTCCGCCCTCCGCCACCGCTCTCGCCGTGTCCCTCTGCTGTCATTCCCGATGACTGGCGACGCTGCAGCAACCCACAATAGCTCACACGGTTTTCCTCGCCGCTGCCACCGTTCCCCGCCACCGCAAGCGCCGCCTCTTGTCGCCGTCACCTTTGTCGCACCGCCACAACCACCGACCGACCACCACCACCCTCGCCGTCGTCCTCGTGCCAGCGCGCGCAAGTAGAGCAGAGCAGAACAAATCGAAGAAAGAAGGTTAAGTTTTGATACGTATTTTCTTCTTACGAAAATACGTAGGGTTTCTGATTTAAAATTCATCATTAATTCTATAGGCCTAAAAAATACAAAACAAGGTCCAGAAAATTTAGTGTGACGTCTCGGACGCATTAGCGCTAATTTCATCTCAATCAGGCGAGTATAATCTTCACAATACCTGCTAAAAATCTGTTTACGTATTTTCACTTGATAATTAATAACTTATATTTTTCACGTACACTGACGTACGAAAAATTTACATGTCATAGTACTAGACAAGACGCTCGTTTTGACACCTCACTTGACGTATTCCGATACGTAGACCATTCTGATTAAATTGTTGAATGGATACGATAATTATTTAAAATTAGTTTTTAAATCCATTTTAAATTCTAAAAATTGTTTTTGTGCTTTTAAAATTATAAAAATATATCCAAAGGCATCAAAAAAATATTTTCTTCTTAGGTAAAATTATTTTTCTTATATCTAGCCTATCTAAAATTTTAGAACGTATTTCGACACCTTTTCAAGCTATTATAAAATAAAAACAGTCAAGATAAATAGATAGAAGATAGTATGACTAATAACCAATAAATTCTTGTGATTGCATGTACCGATTCTCGTGCACCAGCACCCTTGGAAGCTTTAGCTCCAGCACTGTCTTACTACAATGACCTCTAAACCTTTGAGTCACCTGAAATTCTAAATTTAGAAAACTAGATTTTGCACTAACTTGAACTTAGGATTTCATGAATAGCCTAAGAACGACTATTGACCTGAACAAATGACTAGAGACCTAATTAACTAGGGAACTAATCAACTGCAGAACGACTTTGACTCGAGAATATGACATTGCCAACTTTCAACTTGGATGGTTGTAGCACACGATCATCTACTTGGGTAAACTGTGTACTAATGGAAATACCATGTGTCCAAAGCGTTGAATCCGTATCATAGTTGTTGGATTTGTCCATACCCTCAAATGTTTTAGCATCTGTTTTGCTTTGGCCTAGTCAATCAGTGATCCTGGTTTAATTATCATAGTGAATAATCAAGAAACTACTCTACTGTTTGTTAATGTAATCGATGTAGTGGAAGTTGATAATCGACGTTCTTATTATTGATTTGCCAAGCCGCCTGGTTTCGCTTGGACCCAAGTGTTGGATTACCCTGCTCGCAGGGATATTGACCTACTTGGCTGACCTTGACTAAGCACGTTTTGTTTGAATCAATGTAGACTCAAATTATTAGCAGTTCACAAACATCGATTATAAATACCTTTAAATGAGTTGCTTCAACTTTTTCATCACCATGATAACTCCTTGTCTTGTTCACCCTCGTTTACTATGTTCGTTTACTATGTTCTGATGCTTGTCACTTGAAAAACTACGAATGTGATATCGTGTAAAATTCATTTAGAAGTTACGTTGGAATCTCAATTGAATCTCTTATTGGAATATCATCTTAGAATGGAACGTAAAGGTAGAACTTGACACACTTGACACATCACTGGGTTTGGGGTAAATCATTGTAGAGAGCGTGTGTGAGCTATGGCTGGAGTCACCTCTCATGTCCAGTCTAGTCCAGTTTTCAAAAGTATTTCCCGTCCAGTTTTCAAAAGTAAGTTGTATGTTGACGTGCGGGATTAGCTCCCAGTTGCGAAAGAGGTTGACTCATGGTTGTAGGGAAATATGCCCTCAGATCATTTGTATTTGATGCAACTGATAATAGGGACTAAATTGCATATGATGCAAAAGAGATTAAATGTGTTTTAAATAGTTTAAGACAATATTTAATAATATAAACTTAAGGAAAAGCTCACGGGTAAGACGGGAATGTCCCGGTCTTCGCCCAGGTTCGAACGGCGTCCAAATCGGACGTCAAATGCTCAAGATATGCCCAAAAGAGTTCTACGGATCAGTCCAAGCTGACCCAGGCCAGACTGGGTCTGGCCTGGACGCCTGGCTGGACCCTGAATCAGCCCAGGCTGAACAGGCCTGGGCGCCCGGCCCAAGCCAGGGCCTGGGCCCGCCCAGGCGCCCAGAAGCCTGGGTGCCTGGGCCCAGGCGGGGCCAGGCGCCCAGGCGCCCTGGGCGCCTGGCCTGACTGGGCTAGGCGCCCAGTCTGGGCGCGCCAGTCTGGGCGCGCCCAGACCAGGTTCTGAACCTGGTCTGGGCTTGTCCAGCAGGCCTGGTGGGCCCCGCAGAATAGGTTTTCAGAAACCTAAGTTGGGCAGTTTTTGACGGCTCAGTTTTTGCGAAAAACTAGCCATGAGCTGAACTTTGAGCGGTCAATTGGAGGGTCAAATGAACTCCGATTGACGAACGGTTTTTTCCTATGCGTTCACCGTTGAACACCCTTCGAATTGATAGGTTGTATCAATTCTGAAGTTCAACGGTGAGGGAGTTAAAATTCACGGAAGTTTGCACTTTGTGAAGTGCAAACTAATTTAATTTTAATTTACTCATATTAATAGTCCCACATCGGATTTTGAGAAAAGGGGAGAGTCCGCCGCCTATATAAATAGGGGTCTGCTCTCCTCCTCAAAACTCGTCCCAAGCTCTAGATCTGAGCGGCTCTCAAAAATGTTGGAGTATGCTCAGATCTAAGCTTAAATAAATATTTCTCCCCTCCCTATAAATTTCTGCCTTACTCCTGAGGGCTCTAGCAAAGCCGCAACGGAATTCGGATTCAGATCCGAAATCTTGGCGGAGGTTTCACTCGCGTGAAACTTTCTGGAGCAAGTGGTTGGCTCGGCGATGAGAAGTTGCTGGGATCGGCGCAAGTGGTTGCTGGGATCGGAGCGGTTCGTGCGGGAAGGGCAATTGATTGCCTTCGGTAACACTTTTGCTGCAAGGCAAGAGTTACGGGTATGTTGAGTTTTCTCAACTTTAGTTTTAATTAATGTGCATTAATTTTATTGCAGTAGCTATAGTAGTTAATTAGATAGTAGTATCCTCAGGGGTTGGTCTGGACCCAACCCCGGGATAGTAGCGTAATCTTGGCTCGGGTTTTATGAAGATAGGGCTAGTTTATATAAAGTGTTTATATAAAGTTTTTCTCTTTATTTTTCCGCTTCCGCTGCGTTAAATTTTGTGCAAGGTTGTCCGGCCTTCGCTCTCAAGTACGACGAAGGACGAACAATGCACTAGTCGAAAGTAAGCCCCGGATATAATAAAACCCATCATTGGTATCAGAGCCAGGCTACATAGACTATCTAAATACTGCTTTTATGAAATGCATGTTATTAAAACTTGTAGTTAGTCTTGAACTAACTATATGTTGGTTTTCAAATTTTTCAAAAATTGTTTTGAAAACCAATATTAGATATTTTTTAATTATGTGATAATTAATGTCTTTATGTTTCTTTTTGCTTTTATTTGATAATTGCTAAAAGAAAGACTTGTAGGGTTAGCCATTAAAATTCATTTAAATCTTTAATCTGATTAAATTTAAATGACTAGCTTTGGCTATGTTTTAAAATGTTGTTCACAATATTTTAAATAACACATCCTAATGAATGATTAGGATTGTCCCTTGTTTGTTGAAACAATTCTGATGTGATTTATTAAAATCCTATAGTTGATAGGTTTCTAATAAAAGTTATGAAACACATCCTAATAATTTTGAATTATAGGTTATGACTAGTTGATAGGATTAACTAGTTAAATAAATCATAACAACCAGATTAAATCAATATAACACTTTTTATCATTAGCACTTTCAATGGAGAATGGTATGTGTAGGTAGTTAGGGAAGGTGTTGTGGATCGACTCAGCTTTGCTGGGCGCAAGTGATCCTGCCCGGCCCTAACCCTGGTCATGCCCGCTTGTACCGCAAAGTTGCTGATAATAAAATGTGTTAGCTTTGGTTATATCTAGTCAATGCGTTATAAATCTTGTTAAAGATTAATTCGTATCCCTCCTTGATTTTGGAGCTTTGTAACTCAAAGAAAACATTTATAGTTGTTGAGTCTCCTCAAGCTATGACATGTTTCTCTTTAAGGAACAAACTCCAATATACATGTGATGTAGTCTGGACTTGACCCAAATCGATGCGTCGGGTCTCCTCGAGCATCGATCTAAGTCAAATCTGAACACGAAATCAAGGGTCTGACTAGACCAGTCATTATGATTAGTTGAGTCTCCTCAAGATCATAAGTAACGGTGGGTAAGAATCGATATGGAGTCACATGTGATGTGATTGACTAAGAGTTAGTCTACCAATCATGGAACCAATCAACTTGTTGAGTCTCCTCAAGGTTGTGAGGTTCATGATGATTGGGTCCCTCTTTCACTATATTTTAAGATATTAAAATTCGTTCATTTCCGAGAATGATCGTAAAATAGTGGGAGACCATAGTTAATTAAAAACCATATTAACTATATTATTTTATCATGAATTACACTAAATTCATTCTATGTCCTTTGCAGCATGAAAACGAATATGAATCTTATCCTGAATAATAAATTGACTGGTTTAAATATTGATTGCTTAGAAAACTTTGGGCTTAACGGAGAGAAGAAATGACATATTGATGTCTCGACTTCTAAGGTATTAGTTATACAGAGTATAGTCCTTTCTGTAACTTCTAACGCATGGGTATTGGATACTGGTGCGGGTACTCACATTTGTAATTCGTTACAAGGTATGAGCAAATTTAGAAACTTAAGAAAGGACGAAATAGTTCTTCAAGTTGGTAATGGAGCTAATGTAGCTGCTAAAGCCGTAGGAGACCTAAAGCACACCTTGGCAAACGGTGCCACATTGTTTTTGAAACAATGTTATTATATACCAAATTTTCTATGCAACGTTATTTCCATTTCGGCTTTGGCCAAAGACGGATATAAATTTACCATTAATGAATCTGTTATGAACATTTTCTTTAATGATAAATTGCTGGGAATAATGGTGTATACACTCTGTCTAATGACGTTGTGTTAAGTGTTAACACACGAAAACGTAAGGAATCTAGTTTTAATGAAACTTTCCTTTGGCACTGTAGACTAGGCCATATCGGAGAGAAAAGACTTAGCAAGTTGCATAAAGAAGGGTCTCTTGACCTCTCGAATTATGAGTCGTACGACACTTGCGAGTCTTGTCTCAAAGGTAAAATGGCTAAAACTCCCTTTACGGGTAAAGGGGAAAGAGTTAGTGAACTCTTGGGTCTAGTACATTCTGATGTATGTGGACCAATGTCTACTTTATCTAAAGGAGGATATTCATACTTTGTTACTTTTACTGATGATCACTCTAGGTTCGGATATGTGTTCTTGATGAAGCACAAGTCTGATACATTTGAGCGATTCAAAGAGTATCGTAACGAAGTTGAAAAACAGACGGGCAAAAGTATTAAAATTCTTCGATCTGATCGAGGAGGAGAATACTTGAGCCATGAATTCCTTGCGCATTTAAAAGAGAATGGGATTCTCTCTCAGATCACTCCTCCTTACACACCTCAACATAATGGTGTGTCAGAGAGAAGGAATCGTACCTTGTTAGACATGGTTCGATCAATGATGAGTGACTCTGGGTTACCTATCTCCCTTTGGGGCTATGCCCTAGAAACTGCCACCCATATCCTTAATAGAGTTCCATCTAGATCCGTGCCAATGACACCATATGAGATATGGAACGGGAAGAAACCAAACCTTAAGCATATTAAGGTATGGGGTTGTCCTGCGTATGTCAAGAAGCTTAATCCAGATAAACTGGAGGATAGGTCTGTTATGTGTAGATTTATTGGATATCCTAGTCACTCGACGGGACACATTTTCTATCACCAGGAACAACAAAAGATTGTTGTGTCCAAACACGCCACCTTTCTTGAAAAGGAATTCCTTGTGAAGGAGTCTAATGGCGAGGTAATAGAACTGGACGAAAGTCTAGAGACTGAATCAACACATGAACAGATCGCGGAACCAGTGGGAGAGGCAGAGCCTAATGCTCCTGAAGAAATTATTAGGAAGTCAAATAGGATTCCTCGAGCTCCAGAAAGATACTACGGATTTCTCGTAGATGGAGGAGTTGAGGATAGCATCTTAGTTGAAGATGATCCTATTAGCTTCCAAGAAGCAATTCAGAGTAGAGACTCTAAGAAATGGCTTGATGCAATGAAATCTGAGATGGATTCCATGCACATTAATAAAGTTTGGACTTTAGAGAATGTGCCCAAGGGAAGTGTTCCTATTGGCTGCAAATGGATCTTCAAAAGGAAGATCGGTGCAGATGGAAAAATAGAAACGTACAAGGCTAGACTTGTTGCGAAAGGTTATCGTCAGATTCTAGGTGTAGATTATGACGAAACTTTCTCACCCGTAGCCATGCACAAATCCATCCGGATTGTACTCGCTATTGCTGCCTATCACAACTACGAAATCTGGCAGATGGATGTAAAAACTGCATTTCTAAATGGTGATTTAGAAGAGCATATTTACATGTCTCAGCCGGAAGGTTTCGAAGTCAGTGGGAGCAAAGGGAAAGCGTGTAGACTGCATAGATCCATTTATGGATTGAAGCAAGCTGGAACATCCGATTTGATAATACGGTCAAAGAGTTTGATTTTATTAAAAATGAAGATAAGCCATGCGTTTATAAGAAAACCAGTGGAAACAATTTAGTCATTCTCGTACTTTATGTTGATGACATTCTCTTAATAGGTAACAACATACCGATGTTGAAGTCTGTTAAGGATTGGTTATCAACTAACTTCTCCATGAAAGATTTGGGAGAAGCATCCTACATACTAGGTGTGAAGATCTATAGAGATAGATCTAAAAGGATGCTAGGACTCTCCCAATCTAGGTACATTGATACTGTGTTAAAACGGTTTAACATGGAAAACAGTAAAGGTGGGTTTATACCCGCAAATCACGGAATAAGTCTTTCCAAAAAGATGTCTCCAAAGACTGACTTGGAAAGAGAACACATGAGCAATATTCCATATGCTTCGGCAGTTGGATCGATCATGTATTCCATGATATGTACCAGACCCGATGTCGCTTTTGCACTAGGTGCAGTAAGTCGATATCAGTCTAACTATGGAGAAGAACACTGGAAAGCAGTCAAGACGATTCTCAAGTACTTACGAAGAACAAGAGATCTAGTTTTGATTTATGGAAGTGAAGAACTCAAAATTGAGGGCTTCACGGATTCCAGCTTTCAGAGTGACGTGGATGACAGCAAGTCAATTTCAGGATACATTTTCACTCTCAACGGATGTGCAGTGAGCTGGAGGAGTTCAAAGCAAGACACCGTTGCTGATTCAACTATGGAGGCCGAATATATATCGGCCAATGATGTAGCAAAGGAAGCTGTCTGGATTAGGAAATTTGTGAGCCAGCTAGGAGTGGTGCCTACTGTTATAGATCCAATACCGTTGTATTGTGATAACAATGCCACATTGAGCTTGGTCAACGAACCCAGATTCCACAAGAGATCCAGACACATTCTTCGAAAATATCATTTGATACGTGATATTGAGAAGAGGAAGGACATAGAAATCCTCAGAGTCTCATCTGAAGAGAATTTAGCGGATCCATTTACAAAGGCCCTTGCACGTGATCGTTTGGAGAAACTAATGTGTAAAAGCGGTATGAAATACCATAAAGAGTGGGCCTTGTAGTGAGTGGTAGATGTTTTGAGAGTTGTATGCCTATGAGGCACATTGTCCTGAAAAACATCTTATTCATGAATAAAATAAATTTATTGGCATCAAATTATCTTTGTGCATTCGTGTCATCTTATATACTTAGATAATTTCCTTAGACTTATAGCAAGGTATACACTTATCTTGATGCTGATCACGATTATGAGAAAGTGTTTTTTACCGATTGGAGCTTAAAGTCTTAAACTGGTTCGTGGTCATTGATATGTCGAGAAAAGGATATCGACACATCGATAAGACCATTGTGTCTTTGTATTCACTATGGATTAGTAACGATGGACTCGTAATCGTTTGACTTGGTGAAGTCAGAAACAAGACGCAGGTGCTCATTAGAGAATGAGTTCACTGAACGACTCATAAAAGATTATCATTTGGTTAAACTTAATTTAAAATGTCAATGATAACTTTTTGTGATGATAGGCAAGCTGGTCCTATGACTTGAAGACATTGAACAAACCTGCATGTGAATGGTGTCACTTAGATCATTTTCCTAGCTTCAAGACTTTACTTGTCGAAAGGATTTTGGTTGGGTGGCATTTGAAGCATGTGAGGGGAGTTGTGTCTAAGAAAGGATTCGTCTCTCTCATTAAGGAGAGTTAGTGTTGTATGTGTTGGTTCGGTGCTTTAGTGAAAATCTTTGATCAAAGTATGTTGAAAGAAGTTCAACATGTATTTAACTAAAGACCGATGTAACTGACCGGTTTCAAGTTGGTGGGGTTGACATGTTACCATACCCTAAACTTGAATAAACAACATAGTCTTGACGAAAGGATTAAAACTGCGGTATTCATCACGGATACAGTCTTGGTAGTCCCGACGATTTTGTCAATGGGTTAAACCACATAATTATGATGCTGAAACAGGGACGGTAACTACTGCTCGTGGTCTCTGCCGTCTAGGGTCTCGAACCCAAACCTGTAGTAGGGTCAGGCTGTAGGGTCTCACACAGAGTGCGATCTTCGTCTAGTAATAGGTAGAAATTAGTTAGGGAGAATAATTTGCATTTGATGTAAGGGACAAAGTATTGCAAAAGATGTTTGCAATAGTCTCCAACATTCAGGATAAATGATCCTGAGTGCAAGTGGGAGATGTAGGGAAATATGCCCTCAGATCATTTGTATTTGATGCAACTGATAATAGGGACTAAATTGCATATGATGCAAAAGAGATTAAATGTGTTTTAAATAGTTTAAGACAATATTTAATAATATAAACTTAAGGAAAAGCTCACGGGTAAGACGGGAATGTCCCGGTCTTCGCCCAGGTTCGAACGGCGTCCAAATCGGACGTCAAATGCTCAAGATATGCCCAAAAGAGTTCTACGGATCAGTCCAAGCTGACCCAGGCCAGACTGGGTCTGGCCTGGACGCCTGGCTGGACCCTGAATCAGCCCAGGCTGAACAGGCCTGGGCGCCCGGCCCAAGCCAGGGCCTGGGCCCGCCCAGGCGCCCTGGGCGCCTGGGCCAGGCGCCCAGAAGCCCGGGCGCCTGGCCTGACTGGGCCAGGCGCCCAGTCTGGGCGCGCCAGTCTGGGCGCGCCCAGACCAGGTTCTGAACCTGGTCTGGGCTTGCCCAGCAGGCCTGGTGGGCCCCGCAGAATAGGTTTTCAGAAACCTAAGTTGGGCAGTTTTTGACGGCTCAGTTTTTGCGAAAAACTAGCCATGAGCTGAACTTTGAGCGGTCAATTGGAGGGTCAAATGAACTCCGATTGACGAACGGTTTTTTCCTATGCGTTCACCGTTGAACACCCTTCGAATTGATAGGTTGTATCAATTCTGAAGTTCAACGGTGAGTGAGTTAAAATTCACGGAAGTTTGAACTTTGTGAAGTGCAAACTAACTTAATTTTAATTTACTCATATTAATAGTCCCACATCGGATTTTGAGAAAAGGGGAGAGTCCGCCGCCTATATAAATAGGGGTCTGCTCTCCTCCTCAAAACTCGTCCCAAGCTCTAGATCTGAGCGGCTCTCAAAAATGTTGGAGTACGCTCGGATCTAAGCTTAAATAAATATTTCTCCCATCCCTATAAATTTCTGCCTTACTCCTGAGGGCTCTAGCAAAGCCGCAAAGGAGTTCGGATTCAGATCCGAAATCTTGGCGGAGGTTTCACTCACGTGAAACTTTCTGGAGCAAGTGGTTGGCTTAGCGACGAGAAGTTGCTGGGATCGGCGCAAGTGGTTGCTGGGATCGGAGCGGTTCGTGCGGGAAGGGCAATTGATTGCCTTCGGTAACACTTTTGCTGCAAGGCAAGAGTTACGGGCATGTTGAGTTTTCTCAACTTTAGTTTTAATTAATGTGCATTAATTTTATTGCAGTAGCTATAGTAGTTAATTAGATAGTAGTATCCTCAGGGGTTGGTCTGGACCCAACCCCGGGATAGTAGCGTAATCTTGGCTCGGGTTTTATGAAGATAGGGCTAGTTTATATAAAGTGTTTATATAAAGTTTTTCTCTTTATTTTTCCGCTTCCGCTGCGTTAAATTTTGTGCAAGGTTGTCCGGCCTTCGCTCTCAAGTACGGCGAAGGACGAACAATGCACTAGTCGAAAGTAAGCCCCGGATCTAATAAAACCCATCAATGGTTGCATATGATACTCTCCTACTTGAGTTACGTAGTTCTAGTGTATTTATTACTTGTACAGTCACCTTTATTTTATGCATTACATGCACGTTAATTGTCATGCAAGTGCAACCACTCATATTTTCACTCTTGTATGCATGTTTACATTTACTATACTTTCGCCCTTGTCTGTGGCAACTCCTTTAGCTTGTTTCCTTACTTAGTCTATTCTATACTTGTGCACTGCTTTCCTTTCTATTTTTTGAATTACCATGACTTGCCTACGGTTTCACTCTTCGTGGTACCATCAGACTCGTTCGACGAGCGACTAAGGCCCACGGAGTCCACGAAAGAAGCTTGAGGCAAACTCAGTCAAAGCCCATGTACCATTCTACCGTTGCACTCCCACCAATAGAACATGGGATTAAAGGCAGGCTGATAAATAGCGGGAGCATGGGCAACGGTTATCCTTATTAGGGGGGAAGATCTTGGCGCCATAATTGGTGACCGTTGCACTCTTAACGTCCCGAAAGAAACCCTGGAGATCTATAAATATTGGGGGAGACGGACAGAAGAGGAGGTACAAGATCTGATACAGTAGCATTATACTCACAACCCTATATTTCTCCACTAAAGAGCTTGCGACGCTAGACCTGAGATGGACCTCCGTGGGTCAATCTCAGCTACTCCAAGCTCCTTCTCTCTCTTAAGTTCTATTCTAACTTAAGCATCGGATGGGATTTGGGTCGAGACTCAGATCCGACCCCCCTGACGCTTCCTTGTGGTGCATATCATCGAGCCTTGCTCCAGCGGGAAGCTCGTGTTCGAGCCTCTCAACCTCGAATGACCGAGGCTCGATCCAGTCGAGGGTTGAACCAGCATCGTAAGACCACCTCCATCAACTAAAGACCCAAGTTCTTCCAACCTAGGGTCCCACTCTATAGGCTGACAGGGCTCCAATTCAACAAGGAAGGATCCACGTCAGCATCTTGATTGTTTCAGTCATTTTTGGCCTTAACAGTTTGGCGTCGTCTATGGGAAAGTTCATCAGTTCGACATCCACACGCAATTAACAAGCTATGTTGGCTGGACCCAGCAACGTTAGACCAAATCCAGGTCCAAATGAGAATCAGATCGCAAACCGCATCCAGATAAAGGATGCTGCAGACTTCGCATCCTCATCAAAAGGATCTAAAAGGACATCCAAAGCATCTAAGGTGTCCCAAGAGCAATTCGACCGATTTACAGAGCGGGTCGATAAGAGTATCGGCATACTGGCAACCCTCGTGCATCAAAGCATGGGAGGTCCACCACTCGTGAATGAGCAGTTGCCACCATCGAATCTAATCCAGACATCGACGAGGAATGCTGCCATGCCTAGGGATCCGAGAGTGGATCGCCAAGAAAATGTAACACTCAATACAACTCCTACACCTCACCATCATAGCGAGACAAGGAATGATAATCGCACATCCGGTTCCCAGGGAGGACCAAGTCCCTCAAACTATAGGCATGTGACTCGCAATATCCTGGATCAGGTAATAATGGAGTCGTTCCAAACTACCCTCTCGATTTTGCAGGGGGAAATGGGAGGAGAGAGGCGGAGGAAATTCCTAACCGATCCTCAGGAGCTACTTGCCTGCAAGGCAGGGATGAGCGATCCATACTTATCCAGTCCGCGCTTCGGTAGACCCATTGAAGAAGAACATCATGTCTGCTCCCCACCTCCCAAATTTCAGGCTCCTTGCCGTACCGACATATGATGGCAAAGGCGACCCGTGGGCACACATCCACAAATACTTAAACGTGATGCTGCTTCATGGGGCCGACGAGCCATGCCTCTGCTGAGCTTTCCACACCACCTTAGTTAAGACCACAGAAGGGTGGTACAACGAACTACTCGACGACTCTATCGGGTCATTCGACGAATTGGCCGATTTGTTTGGCAGGAAATTCGTCTCGGGTCGGTATCCCAAGAGAAAGTCCTCCCACCTCTTCACGTTCAAGTAGAAGGACAAAGAGCCCATCCGAGCCGTAGTCCAGCGGTTCAACGACGAACGGCTCGAAGTAGAGGATACACTAGATGTGACAGTCATCTCGGCTTTCACTCAAGCAGTGCGGGACAAGCACCTACGGAGGGCACTTCACCAGTTCCCATCAAACAATCTTGTGGAGCTATTCAATATAACGGATCGTTTCATCATCTCTTCCGAAGAAGCGGAGGAACCAGCTGAAACTACCGAAAAGAGCACTCCTGCTCGCCGTGGGGACACGAGGTGAGAAAATCCATCCCAGGAAACCCCTCGACAGGAATCTCGGGACAAGAGACAGAGGGAGAGAAGCCCTCGAAGCAAGAGCGCCTAGCTTATGCAAAACCGAGCACACCCAACACAGAGGTCCTTGATGGGTTTTCTGGGTCCTTAGGGCCATAAACTCGACGTCCGGCCTAAGATTCACATCTCATATACTGTGCCTTTGATGGGTCATCATATAAAGAATCGATAGTGAAGATTAGATCCTGAAGATCCTTCACATTCAGAACTCTTTAAATTCACAATATTAGGTCTTGATCATTTCAAATATCATGAACTGTGATGAGATCCTGAAGATTCACACTTCTGAAACGGTTAAACAGTTTTCGGACATATTTACTGACAATCCAAATATTGTCAAATTCACGCATCCCTGCTGCTAAAACTCCAGCTATGATTGACATACTAAAAATAATGGATGCAATCCACCAGTAGCAGAAGTGAATGTCCTCAACGAATGATAGGACATACCACAAGTCTCCAAAGAGAGAAAAACTCCCGGACACCTTTAAACAATACCACCATAGGAAAGTGAGATCATCTTCATATCATCTCCCTTTCTAGAACCTCTAGAAGAGATGAATCTGGTATAAATTGAAACATTATTGAATAATGTACGTACATAGGGACGTGTTTGGATAAACACACTTGTTGACTATTACTCACATTTCATTTAGCCGTTTAAATGATAATTATAAATATCGTTCCACACTCCATTTCCTGAAACAAACGTAGAGATTGGCCAGAAATGTACAACGATGCAATAATAAGTTGAGTTGGACCCACTTATGAAATATGAAGTGTTTGGACCTGAAGTCCTGATATCAAAAGATATCAAACCTGTGGGTATAATGAGTATTGAATAAACACGAATAAATAAAATAAAATTGTATGCTATAAGCAACATGCTATAGCTTATAGGTTCATTCTGCTGAAGCCAGGAAGCAAGTAAGATGAGATTGACTCACTTACGCAATACAACTGATGCATCAGGCTCCTTGGTTATGTTTGCGAAAATCCTACGATTGGCAAATGAAATTTTTGGGTTTTTGCTGCTATAGATGTTTTGACAGCATACTCTTATGGATTTGTTCCTCATTTTCTTACTTGTCTGTGTAACGACCCGCTCTCGGGGACCTGTTACTTATTTGATTTATTTGTAGGTCTGCAGTTAACCAGTGAAAACAAAATAACAACGATGCAGAGATGTATAAAAATACCCAAACAGTGTCCATTTATTACAATCCATACATTATAAATTAATACAACAAGATTAAATGAAGATAAGATGTACAACTGAAAAGGTGCCAGTAAAAGAACTCTACTACTGCAGCCTCAGGGACGAATTCTGGCTCTCAGGAGTCTCTGTGTCAAGATGTGCATTGTCTGCAGTGCCACGAAATATGCAACCGTAGGTAAGTTACATAATTCTACCAATAGAAATAAACTAGTGCAAAAGTACGGAGCAGTCTATATTAAGCATTTTAAAGACTATCATGCTAGTGCAATAAGTGAAATAAGAGCAGATATGCAGGCAACGACGTAAAGTAAAGTAGGGACAGGCAAGCATGCAAGTGCGACAAGTAAGTACATCTAGTCAAGCATGCAAGGTCGACAAGTAAAGTAAAGTAAGCGAGTATGCATGTGAGACAAGTAAAGTAAAGGTGGCCGAGCAAGTACAACTAGTAACGTACAAGAGTAACTATGACGATAGCAATAATGTGATGTCCATGACTATAGCAATAATGAGAAGTCCATGTTAAGAGAGAGTAATTGTGCCTATCCTAGTTCGTGACTTATAAAGGGAAGTACAGTGAGCAACCAAGAGTCCCCCTCTTGCCACGGGTGCTACCCGGGTGAACTATGCTATGAATACTGTTCCAGAATCTGTGATCAAGTCTATGATTTTTTCACCGGCTACTATAATAGGTTGCTAGAACCTGCACAGTGACAACAAGGCCTGGACTAGTCGCTTCCGCACTTCCGCTATTATAAGTTATCCCAAATCCCCAAGTGTCTGTGATGTTTATCAAATACATGTACATTACGAGATGTTCCACAAATTTATTCCACAAGATGTACCACGAGATAAGCCATAATGGTGTACCACTAATTATTCCATAAGATGTTCTACAAGTTATTCCACAAGATGTAACACAAGATATTCCACAATGTTGTACCACAAGATATTCCACACAAGATAATACATTCGACAATTCACGAGTTATATGCATGTCATGTAGCAATTGTAATATAATTCAATACATATATGTTGAAAAATGTAATAAAAATGATATAATTCAATACATATATGTTGAAAAATACGGATCGTTACAGTCTGAATAGACTTTGAGACATCTATTCTATGAAATATATATAATTCAACCAATAAAGTTTCTTATCAATATACGGACTCCTAATAAAGGTTGTCTTTGCATCTTTAAAAGAGCAACGAAAATGATTTGGGGTTATATTTTCAAATGAATCAAATCTCATCGGATTTTCTGAAGAGAAAACCGAAATATCTGTTTAAGCCTAACTATCAAATATGATATGAAAGACTTAGGCGAAAATCTTGGCTTACAGACTTATCATCTAGAACATGAACACATCATTTAGAAGATGAAACTCTCATCCAGCAGATGAAAATATCATCTAGCAGATGAAAATATCATTCAGAAGATGAAAATTATGTGACATTTAACTTCATACACCCGAAGTTGATGAAGATACATGGACAATTGTAATCCACTAAATACACCAATTGGTTGTATTAATTTACATAAAGACCCTTTTTGTTCGCTGGAAGAGGGGAAGAATATCCTAGGTCCTGAAGTTCCTTACTTGAGTGTCTTTGATACACTCTTTTATCTGGCCAACTGCACGCTTCTCTATATAGCGTCGGTAGTAAATCTATTTAGCCAGATATAGTGCAGCGCCTGTAGCGCGTCACTAGACCGGAGCTACGCATCTTCTGTGCTACCTCCAAGGGTCACTACTATAAATGATTATCCTCCATGTTAAACATATTTGCAGATGCAGGTAATAAATCAACACGATGACCACCTCGAAGGACATGCCACATATTGGAAATCTACAAAGCATGTGACTAAGGCAAACATCATCCTACCTTTCTGAGAAGCTCATCATCCAAGAAGCAAATCAAGAGTATGCATAGCTACGTCCTGAAGTAACTCACAGACACAATGTCGACTGGGTCGGAGACTAGAGACGTGGAGCTATCTACTGAGTCTGCAGACCATGCCACTTCCCTAGCTCATCCTTGAGAAGTCTACATCAAAGGCATTGAGACAAAGCACACATCTTCAGAGGAGCTCCCTTGTTTTCAGTAGCTGCCATATATGAGCAATGCTTGTATATATAAGCGATGCTTGCATTTTGTATTTTTTCTAGGAACGTTGTAGATGAAATTGATGTATAGATGTCTAGGAGATCTGTAAGCCTGAAGCTTGTACAGATCAGTGGGGAGTTAAATGTAGAGTTGTACTCGTTTTCCTTAACTATGATTTTTTCCACTGGGTTTTCCATAGCCAAATGTTTTAACGAGGTAACCACATTAACTCTGGATCCAGAAGTATCCACCTCTAGTGATATCCACAGAACAATGGAAGTTAAAGAGACTTGTAGTTTCTAAACCAGGATCCAGAAGTATCCACTCCTTGTGATACTCATAAGCACTATGAATCCTGAAGTATTCATATGCCGAGTTTACAACGATGGATGGATAAGCGGAAGTCTTATGAATATGCCTTGTGACGTTTGGTATTAGGACCTTTGGTATCCACCATGATTGTAAACTCATATATGATGGGAATTTGTGTATTTTTGCTTGTATTATTTCTTCTCCATAAGGAGGAATATATAGAGATACAAGAGTACAACATATTTACTCCTCATTATTCCTAATTAAATACTTTACCATATTCTCACCTATAGAATAGGTAACTAATAATGCACATAATTTCACAATATATGTTTACCATATATTGTGCCATTGACTCACGCTACCATATTCTCACATATAGAATATGTAACTAATAATACACATAATTTCACAATATATGATTACCATATATTTTGCCATTGACTCATGTTAACACCCCCCCTCAAGTTGGTGTATACACATCAATCATGCCCAACTTGTTTAGTGAGTCATAAAACGCCTTCTTGGAGACTCCTTTGGTAAGTATGTCTGCAAGTTGTTCTTTAGTTGGAACAAAAGGAAAGCTAATAATATTGGCATTTAGCTTTTCCTATATAAAATGACGATCAACCTACACCTGCTTTGTTCGATCATGTTGCATTGGATTTTGTGATATATCAATGGCTGCATTATTGTCACAATCAGCTACATAGAGCTTGTGAGTTCAAAACCAAGATCATGTAACAACCTTTTCAGCCATAGTAGTTCGCACACACCTTGAGCCATACCTCTATATTCCGCCTATGTACTAGATCGTGCCACAACTTTCTGCTTCTTACTTTTCCATGTAACCAGATTACCTCCCTTAAAGGTAAAGTAGCCTGAAGTGGATCTTCTATCTGTAATATTTCCTGCCCAATCTACATCCGTTAAGCCACAAACCTTCGTAATATTGTTGTGGTTTGAAAACAACACACCTCTTCATGGGGCTGACTTCAAATACTTCAAAATATGCATAACAACCTCCATGTGACTTTCACTTGGATTATGCACGAACTGACTTACCACGCTTACTGCGTAGGCAACATCTGGTCTTCTGTGTGCCAAATAAATCAAATGCACAACCAACCTCTGATAACGAGCTCGATCAGTAGGAACCTGATCAGGATATTCAGCCAAACAATGGTTTTGTTCAATAGGAGTATCCATAGGTCTGCAATCTAACAATCATGTCTCTGTCAGCAAGTCAATGACGTATTTTCTCTGGCACAGATAAATTCCTTCTCTCCCACTGGCCACCTCAATTCTTAAGAAATATCTGAGTTCAGCCAGGTCCATTTCAAATTTAGATGCTAGTTGTTTCTGTAATCTATCCATCTCAACTGTGTCATCGCCAGTGATCACCATATCATCCACATAAATAATTACAGCAGTTAGCTTCCCTTGTTAATGCTTGAGGAACAGAGTGTGGTCTGAAGTGCTCTGCTTGTAGCTAACCTTCTGCATGAAGTTTGAGAACTTTCCACACCAGGCACGAGGTGATTTTTTGAGGCCATACAATGACTTTCTAAATTTGCATACAAAATCACCAGAAGATGAAACAACATGTGGAAGATTCATGTACTGACGCACCCATAACCTACATCTAGGTTCCGCCTGGCGGTGTCACGATCGCCAGGCGTAGTATGGCCCCTAGGCTACGATTTCGGGCTCAATCTGCAAGCGGACGGTGTCGAGTTATAGTATATAAGATGTCGGATCCCACAGGGACGGTGATAGTGTCAATAGGTTCGCAGTCTATTTCTAAGTGTAGAAGTGAGATAGCTGTCTGGGTAACAGATTTGGGTTGGTTGTTGTTGCTGTAATATCAATAAAAAGGGACTATGGCTTTAGGGATCACCACTAGGATCGTTGGGGGTCGATGTTAAGATAGGATCCTTGCATTGCATTAGGGCTAGGGAATTAATCCCCCAATTCGTACCACTCTCGTGGGTTAGAATTGCGGGGTATTTCGGTGACTCTCGTTGACACAATGGCGGTAGCCGTCAACGTAGCGGTATAGTTTGTCGATGGATCCCCTCAAGGAGCGAGCCAGGCATGGCCACGTGCCTTGGTTGGATCCAACGATTTCCCTATTCGAATCCATAGATACCCCTTAAGCACATCAATTCCACAGACCGTGGGTATGATCTCAGTACGGGTTATCTACGGATTCGGTATGATATACCGAAATACAACCCTAAATCCCCAATTCAACGTAGGGATCCAGATCTACATTTTCCCCCTAGAATCCTAGGGCTAACCCATCAACCCTAAAATAAATCTACTCACACATCGCAATAGTGGACAAAAATATCATTTTCAGAGAAGAAAACATTATATCAATCAAAAGATTAGGGCTAAATACTTACAGCGAGAATAGACGAACAATAGATCCAGAAAAAATCCGAATTCCAATAGGTGAAAGCAAACAAGAACGAAGCAATTATCTCCAAGTGTTTGATCCAAAAATTGCTTACAAAAATCACTCTTAGAAAATCCACTACAAAAATCGCACAGCCCTCCCTAAAAAATCCCTAAAATTTACCTAATGGAAGTCTCCCCTCATCGCTCCCAGATCGCCAGCTTCAGTGCCCCCCGAGATCGCGCGCTTCGCAATCTTTCAAAACTTCCCAGAAATGCCCTTGGTGTTGCCGACCGAGTAGGTGACTCGGTCGAGCAACGGCTGCTCGGTCAGTGGCTCGGCCCGTGTAGTTGTGCTGCTCGACTGCTTGGAGATTTTGAAATCGACCTACCCGGACCGAGTAGTCTCTGCTCGGTCCGAGTAGGGCTCGACTCGGTCGGATACTCGGGCTCTACTCGGGCGCTGCTCGGGCTGTGGAATCTGAGGCTACTCGACCGAGCAGATGAGCTGCTTGGTCCGAGTCAGCCCGTATCCGCTACTGCTATAAATGGAGCTACTCGGTTCGAGTAGCTGGGCTACTCGGCCCGAGCAATTTCTGGGAAATGCTGCAGAAGCTCCTGGGGCTTCTCTCTCTCTTCTCTCTCTCTCTTCTCTCCTCCAATTGTCACGCCCCGCTTCCCAAAACAGCGGAGGCGAAGCGTGACTAAGGCCCGCTTAGGCCAGAGCTAAGGAGCTTTGACCCAATAAGCGTCTGTGTGGTACCAAGACGAAGGTACATGTCCCTGCATGTTAGTACAGAACAATAAAAGTATCAAAAGGAAGTGACAAATCATTTTATTTCAACATATCAAAAGTACAGAGTCTCAACGCCCGAAGGGCTACAACTGCAGAAAGGAAAATCTAACGGTGCAAGCACCCGACCTAAACAAGGAAACAAAAGGTGCTACGCACCCAACTATAAGAAATGGATATCTCTGGAAACTGCGACGAGAAGTCTCTAGCTCTGGTCCTCCTCAGGATCGTACTCAGGATCAACACTCTCTGGCTCCACGTCAACTGGTAAGTCAGTCTCCTCGACGTACTCTGGCTCGATCCCTGACGTACAACACCAAAAGAAGGAACTGTACGTCAGGTAAGGTCTACAAGAAGGGGTTAGACCAAACTGCAAGTGCACCAATTATTTAACAACGTTTTACTGGTTGATTAACATGTTGCGGTTATAACAGACGAACAAACGAAAGTACACGCAGCAGGAAAGTAAAACACAACAAGTAGCAGTCGTAGCGAGTGCTACCGACTACGGGACTAGCCTACAGGTGTCAAGACAAGACGGAACACGAAGAGCCAGACAGGACAAGACAAGACACGAAAAGGGTTCACGCCTTTACGATTCGAGGGGGATCATACCCTCTTGCCGCGTGCACGCTCAACCCTACCCCAAAACCCCAAGAATCGTGACAGGACAAGGGATCACTTGCTCTAGCTTGACAAGTGCCCTATTGCTCTCTGAGCTGTGTATCAGTACAAGGGATCACCTGCTCTAGCCTGACAGGTGCCCTATTACCCATCGGGCTATGTATCAGTACAAGGGATCACCTGCTCTAGCCTGACAGGTGCCCTATTGCCCATCGGGCTGTGTATCAGTACAAGGGATCACCCGCTCTGGCTTGGCGAGTGCCCTATTGCCCAGCGGGCTGTGCAAGACGGAACGGGACATGGCAAGACGGAAGGGACATGAGACGACAAAACAGGAGGGGTTGTACTAGGGTGTCCACAACTCTCACACACTCATGTCAATCCTATGATATCAAAAGTTGTTGTTTTTGGACTCAGACTTCGTTGTCAAGTCTGAGCCATCGAGGGCGTCCCGGACGCTATCATTTCACGTCCGATTCTCATTGTTCCAAAATATCAATTCTAACAAGACTAAGGCCTAAACATGGCCAAGAACACAAGTGGTACACTTGCCTGCGGTGGCGAGTGCGTCGTCTTCCTGGAGCGCCTCGTCCAAACGTCCAATCGGCGGAGGAACGTCTGAAAATCGTGACACGGCGACGGTGTCAGATCGCGATTCAATAATTCCTATTAGGGTTGTGTCTAGGTTATCGGGACTATCCTATTCATCAAAATCACATTTTTAATGCATATAAGTCTAATCGACGATCTATCCTATGCGTACATGCATAAAGTTCATTCGTCGATTTCTACGGTTTCACAACGTTTTACGGATCAACGGAAAATAAATTTAATTGATTTAGTTGCTGATTTTAATTAGGGTTTTGATTATCTATAGTGTGGGTTTCTACGCGTTTAGGGAACCAACCTGATTTGACGATCGAACGGAGGTCCGGCATCGGATCTGAAAAGGCGGAAGCTTTGCGTCGTCCGGAAGTTCCTAGGCCGTGGGTAGCGCAGCGAGGAACGTTGATCGTTGGTGGTGTCGTCGGCCTCCGTAGGTGGTGGCGAAGATCTCGGCGTCTCCCGGGGCCGTCGTCGCTAGATCTAAGATTGTATCGACACGCGAGGAGAAGGGCTAAGAGGAGATGAATCTCGGAAAGGAAAACAGGATGGCGGCCGGGGCTTGGCCGTGGGGTTTCAGATCTGGGGAGGTGAGGGTGGTCGGCTGTTTGTGGGGAAAATAGGAAGGGGGAGAAGAGACTGGAGAAAAGGAGAGAAAGGAGAAAAGAGAATGGAGAAAGAAGAGGGGAGAAGAACTTTGGAGAAGATGGAGGGCGCAAAGGAGGAGGAAGGACTTAGGGAAAGGAAGGAGAGGGGTTGGGGAAGAAGATGGTTAAAAATAATGAGGAGGAAAGAAGAAAACAGCCGCGCGTTTAAATAAGAAAACAAACGGCGGCTAGGTCAAAATCTAGGGTTTCGGGGTCAATTAGTCGGTCAGTGAACGGCGGTCGACCGACTAGTTTGAGAACTAGTCGATCAGTCGTCTAACTGAGACCGACTAAAAGCAAACAGAGAACAGTGTCGGTACAGGGTTGACAGATTTAGTCGGTCTGTGAAGGCTCGTCGACCGACTAGTTTGCAACCTAGTCGATCAGCCAGTGTTCATTGACCGACTAAAGGATGAAGATGATCGACAAGAAGTTTGGAAAATTAGTCGGACAGCGAAGGAAACTTAACCGACTAGTTCGTCAACTAGTCGGTCGGTATTCGTTCTTAGACCGACTAATGGTAAACAGTAACTCGACTGCATGAAATGATCTCTATCTTAGTCGGTCTGCGAAGAAGTGTTGACCGACTAGTTTCACAACTAGTCGGTCGGTGGATGAACTTAGACCGACTAACTGTAAACAGTAACTCAGTGGAAAAATCAAAGGGAAACTAGTCGGTCCATGAAGAGTTTCTGACCGACTAGATTGGCATCTAGTCGGTCGGTTCTTCTTCCTGAACCGACTAAAATGCACACAAAGTCTCCAAATGAAGTGCGAAGCTTCGGGATGGATTCTAGGGACTTCTAAGATGAGTCTGGCTCTAAGATAAGAGCGTCACGAAGCACACTCAGCTCCAGATAGGGGGAAAAGGGATACGGAAAAGAAAATGGAAAAGACAAACAATTATATATATATATATATAAATGTCATCATACAAAAACCAACCGTTACATCCTACCCACCTTAAGAAAATTCCACCCTCGGAATTTCTATCAGAATAGGTGAGGGTAACGCTCTCTCATCTCATCCTCTCTCTCCCAAGTGGACTCTCCAGGTGATCCGTGACGCCACATCACTCTCACCAGGTCGACTACCTTGTTCCTCAACTGCTTCTATCGACGGTCCAAAATCTGCACAGGCTGCTGGTCATAGGTCAGGTCCGGACGGACCGTGATCTCCGAGAAATCAACTGTGTGCGATGGATCACTGAGTACCGACGTAACTGAGATACGTGGAATACGTCGTGAACTCCCACCAAAGATGGTGGCAGAGCAAGGCGGTAGGCCACTGCTCCCACACGCTCCAGCACATCGAAAGGTCCAATGTACCTTAGACTCAGCTTCCCCTTCTTCCCGAATCGGATAACTCCGCGGTTCGGAGAAATCTTCAAGAAGACGTGGTCTCCCAGCTGAAACTCCAAAGGTCTCCTCTTGGCATCCGCCCAATGCTTGAAGCGATCCTGTGCAACCCTGAGCTTCTCCCTGATGTCTCTCACGACATCCACAGCTTCTACTATCATCTCCGGACCCAACAGCTCCCGATCTCCAATGTCATCCCAGCTCAGTGGCGATCGACATTTCCTCCCATATAAGGCAGCAAACGGCTCCATGCCAATGCTCGCTGGTAGCTGTTGTTATACGAGAACTCCACCAAGTGAAGATGGTCCTCCCAAGATCCCTTCAAATCGAGCGTACAAGCCCGCAGCATATCCTCTAGTATCTGAATAGTCCTCTCGGACTGGCCATCGGTCTGCGGGTGTTATGCCGTGCTGAAACTCAGACTCGTACCCAAATTCTCCTGCAGGCTTCTCCAGAACTGAGATGTGAACCTCGAGTCTCTGTCAGACACGATGCTCACAGGGATCCTGTGTAAGCGTACAATCTCCTGCACGTACACGGTCCAAGTTACAACCAACTCAAGGAGAAAAATTAAAGAGAAGTAGAAATGAAATTTTACCTCTAGATATTTCCTCGCCAAAGCTTCCGTAGACTGGCCCACTCGAAAGGGAATGAAATGCGCAGACTTAGTCAACCGATCAACGATCACCCAGACTGCGTCGTTCTGTTTCGGGGTCCGAGGTAAATCAGTCACGAAATCCATCGTTAATATGGTGCCACTTCCACTCCGGAATAGGAAGCGGTTGTAGCAATCCAGCCGTACGATGGTGCTCAGCCTTCACTTGTTGGCATATCAAACACTTGGCAACGCTCCGTGCCACACTCCTCTTCATGCCAATCCACCAGTAATTCAGTCGAAGGTCCTTATACATCTTGGTACCACCAGGATGTATAGAATATGGCGAGCTATGAGCCTCGCTCAAAAGATCCTCCCGAACATCACCTGCAGGTACGCAGAGTCTGCTGCCGTACCGCAGCGAACCATCCTCATGAATCACGAACTCCGTTCGCAGCCCAGCTTCAACCTGCCTCCTGATCCTCTGTAGCTTCGGATCTCCTGCCTGTGCTGCCTTGATCCGATCCACGATCGTGGACAGAATCTGCAAATTCATGAAAGAATGAACTACACCAGGTAGGACAACCTCCAGATCCATCTCCTTCAGCTCCTGCTGAATCCTCCAGTCGGCTGTATGTATCATAGCAGTAGGAAGTCTACTTAAAGCATCCGGTACTACGTTCACCTTACCCGGGTGATACTGCAAATCTATCTCATAGTCAGCCATGAGCTCCAACCATCGTCTCTGACGCATGTTGAGTGATTCGGGTTCAATATTACATATTTAACCCCCCATTTAGCCCTATTTTGTGCTCATGTGATACTACATTGTTCTCTAATTCATACGTATTTTCTACACATTTATTTATTAGAGAAAACACACTATTTGAGCACAAAGCAGTAATTAACGAAGTATTTCTGCACTTTTTATATTTTTCCTAGCTTGGTCTCAATCTCACGATTCCAACGACTATTTATTTGTATTTTTCTGAGATCTGTACTAATTTCTATGATTTGTTGAATGCAGAATACTAATTAAAATGCAGAAATACGAATTAAAATACACAAATACGGATCAAATACAGCCGGCCCGCTCCGCACTTGTCCACGTGGCGAGATCACGACGGTTTCAATCCCAATCGGACGGCTCCCAGTTATGAGACGACGCGGCACTTTGTTGACCGCACGATCGTGATCGAACGGCTATAACGAACGCAGATGGTTGTGCTTTCAACTTCAATCAGATGGGTGACGTGGCCGATTCAGACCCGTGAGATGAAGATCCAACGGCCGACACTCATCCCGCATTCGAATTCGTAATCAGCGATAGGCGGGGCGACGTGGCATCATCCGGTAGGTCTACGTACGATCCAACGGTCCGTATCATCGCCGCTCGAATTCAAATCAGCGGGCGACGCAAATTCCCCGAGAGCGACGTGGCACACATCGAGCGGATCTCCTTTTCAATCCAACGGCCGGCATTAATCAGCGACCGCGATTCGAATTCGAATCAGTTGCAGCACACGTGGCCACGTTGTCGCCGTCGAGATTCAATCCAACGACTACAAACGAAGCGGGCGCGGATCGAAGAAACGAAGCGGGTTTGCGCACGAAAATTAAAGGCCACGTGGCGAGGCGTGGTCCGATCCCGCTTGGATCAACCGCCGTGGTTTGATCCGATCTGGATGTGCGGTTGGGATGCATTCGAGTGCGGGTTTTAAACCCAATAAGCTTCTAAAACCCGCAATCTTATTATATAAGGTATTCCTAGGGGTTTTTGGGCGTATTCAAGCAGACTGGGGCGTATTTTGAGCGTATTGGAGGCTCTAGAAGCCGTATTCTCCCCCCTGAAAAATTCTGTAAAATTCCAGTGGCTATTTTCTTATTTTCAGAGAGTTTTGATGTCTTTTCAAGGATATTTGGTGATGAATTCTTAACTTAAACTCCTTATTTAGTGCTTTTTCTACCGTATTTTGCTATAATCTTGATGTATTTGTCTATGGAACTTGTTTATTCTGATATTATGAGTAGCTAAAACTTAATTGTGCTTGGTATGGAGTAGTTAGGGGATGTAATTTGTGTTAGTTTGGTTGAAATTCCTTGTGCTAAATCGTTAAAACATCGCTAAAATTGTAATCTTTGTTCGTAAATCGACTTTTTTTTAGATTCCAAAAGAATTAATTAAGTTGATGATCGCCCCAAAAGGGTGAGTTTTGATCTCCCCAAAAGGGAGTTTCATACCGTAGTTTTGATCTCTCTAAAAGAGAGTTTCATATCGTATTATAGCTTTAGCGACGATCTCATTGAATATTTTGCTTGAACCCCAAAAGGGCATCTTCCGATGAGTTGCTCCCAAAAGGAGAATTCATTGAGTTATATTGGGTATTTTCCGGTGAATTGCTCCCAAAAGGAGAATTCATTGCGTTATACCTATCAACCAAATTAATACGATTCACTGATCCTAACGAACCCATACCATGTGCAAACTTTTTATAGGCATTTTCATACACGATTTTCTATTTTTATATTGTTCACGTGTTCACATCACCATCACCGTCACCATTGTTGAAGTGTTTAGTCTCTTTTCGATAGTTTTCTATTTGATTTGAATTGTGGTTGCAACAGATTTCTTCCCGTGGATTCGACATCTGGACTCCCAGATTTTACTACTTGTACGGACTCTTGCACTTGAGAGAGAGCACCTTTCGGTGCCCACCAAGTTTTTGGCGCCGTTGCCGGGGAGGAATGGTTTGTAACTACGGTTTATTTCATTTGGAGGACCTTCGGTGAGATCTTTCTACTTTACTGTACATAAACTTTTTTTTATCATTTTATTTTAATTTTTAAAAAAAATGGAATACATGAACTTCTATTGCACGAACAACCGGTATGATGCACGGTATGCAAATGCACAAAAACATAGAATAGAAAAGCTCAAAATTGTTAATTTTAATCAAACTGACTGTGAAACTTTCTTTCAGGCCTGGAGGATGTTCACAGACATTATATCGAGCTATCCGCAGCATGGGTACACAAATGAAGAGCTTATGGCGTTCTTCCTAGATGGACTACAACCGCAGCTGCAGGAATTATTTGGAGGCATGACGCCGACAGTGGCGTGGGAATACATGGAGTCTCTGCAAGAAAACAAAGAAACTGGGGAAGAGACTTCAGAGAGCGATTCAACGGAGCCTTCGTGCCTCGATCAAGAAGAGCAAAGCGTAGACGTACCTTTGCAATCCTTGAAAGAGGAAGCTTACCAGACTATTCATACACAGGAGGCCACATCCCATCAATTCTAAGAGAATTTCCTTGCTCGGAGTCGGCAGATTCAAAAATCTATTGAAGATCTTAATTTGATTGCCACTTACGTAGAAGAAGGTAATACTTTTGAAACTCAATTTAAAGAATCACATACGAGTTTATCTTCTATTGCAGGTACATCGAGCGTGCCATGTCACGCTGAGGACACGAATATAAATATCCACATGGCAGAAAGTGTGTGCAAAAGAGAGGACGAGCTAGCAATTTTGGATGAACGAGAGGAGGAGACAGCTAGGGACAAGGGTTTTGAGATTATCGCCATGGAGTCAGAACCATGCCCTCCTCCAGTTTTGTCCCAAAATCATTTACCCCTCTCTCCATTGATCGAGCATCGTACAGAGAGTAGTGCAAATCTTTCAGGGAGTAGTCGTCAACTTGCTTTAGTTCATTTCACTTATTTTGATGACTACGTTTGGAATAATTTTATTGAAAGGAATCTTAAATTAATTTGGACTGACATAACTCATCTCTCGCAGGACATTGGCAAACAGCTTATAGAGATGCTTGGAGTTACGTTGCTGGGGTCCAAATTAGTCGTTGGAGGAAGAATAATCGCCGAGGAGCGCAAGGAGCAAATTGAACAACTTCCTCCACCATCAAAGATTCGGGATCCGCCATTTGATCACGGTGTGTTCTTTCCAGTAGTGTAGTTTTTATATGCTTTCTAGGTTGCTTGCTTGAATAAACTCGTACCCCTTTCGACATTGAGGACAATGTCCATCTTTAGTTGGGGGGTGTGTATGAGACCTTAGGATTTTTTTTTGAGAAGAATAAATCACCAAATCTCATCTTTTAAAAACTTCTTCATATGCCTCAAATGCGGATGATTATACGTTAATTGAGTTCTGAAAATTTTTTATGGCTTGAGTTGATTATTTTTCCTTCATGGAATTACTTTTAATATACTATTCAAGAAAACTTTCAATTTTCATGATTAATATCTCGAAATAGTTTGAATATATTTCATGCATGCTAATGTGATGAAAACGCTTAAGTATACACGATTTTTAAGAATAGTCTTCAAGTTGAAGAGGAATTTGGCCTTTGATTCTAATGTTTATATTCAAAGATGGGTTTTGAGTTGCTTACAAGAAAAGAAAGAAAGAAAAGAAAAGAAAAGAAAATGAAAAGAAAAAATATTCATGCAATCCTTTTGGGGCGATCATCAAAATTTTTGGATGAAGGAAAATGAACGAATAAGTATGTCACTAATAAATAACTTGGTTGGCTCGAGTAGTACAGTCCGAGGGGTCCTTTTTGGCCTAATGCCCTATTATCGTCTGATTTGGGAGCCATTGACAGGAAACTCACTCATTTGATGGAGCGATCCAAGTTATACAATTTTCTGCGGATGTTGCTTGATGCGCGTTACGGGGAACGAATAAAAGAAAAGAAATGGTGAATATACTAAGCAACTTCAATACCCATGTCTTGAATGATTATTTTGATAGGCCAATTCCTTGGAAACAAGAAAACTAGAACAAAACGACGTGTTATACTTTCGCTTGCGGAAAACGATGCTTGCATGTTATTTATTCATACTAAATTAGAGAAAATATCATGTGATTGATTTTGTTCATGGATGTGTATATTAATGGTCAAGATCATGTTGGAATGCGTATTAATGAGCCATGCCATGAGCAATTGATAGAATTTATTGTTTTATTAACCATCCGTATTCATCGCTCTGTTTGCTAGAGACTAGCAAATCGCTAGTTGGGGGGTGTGATTCGGGTTCAATATTACATATTTAACCCCCCATTTAGCCCTATTTTGTGCTCATGTGATGCTACATTGTTCTCTAATTCATACGTATTTTGTACACAATTATTTATTAGAGAAAACACCTTATTTGAGCATAAAACAGAAATTAACGGAGTATTTCTGCACTTTTTATATTTTACCTAGCTTGGTCTCGATCTCACGATTCCAACGACTATTTGTTTGTATTTTTCTGAGATCTGTGCTAATTACTATGAATTTTTGAATGCAGAATACCAATTAAATGGAGAAATACGCAATTAAATACGAAAATACGGCCACCAACCAATCACAAGCCGCCACGTGGCAGCATCGGAACGGTTCCTGCTCGCATCGAACGGTGATTAGCGGCGGGGCGAATACGGGCGACGTGGCTCGATCTGAGCCGTCGCCCGCGAATCCGACGGTGTTGATCGTCCCCGCTGAAGCGAAAATGAGAAGGCGACGTGGCGCGATCTGGAGCGTCGATTGAACATCCTACGGCCTATATTTACTCCGATCCGAACTCGAAGCAGCCGAGATCTGATCGTCGATCTCTGATCGAATGGTCCATATCCACTCCAAAGGCGAAGCGGATGCGGGCTTTGCACGGTTTTTAAAGCACACGTGGCACGTCCACGTTCGATCCCGCCCGAGATCAACGGTCGATATTTGAGGCGGTTGTGAAGCGGGTTTTGGTCGGAATTTTGAAGCGGGTTTAGATCCAATAGCACAACCCAAACCCGCAATGCCTCTATATAAGGTATTCCTAGGGTTTTTGGACGTATTGAAGCAGATTGGGGCGTATTTTGAGCGTATTGGAGGCTCTAGAAGCCGTATTCTCCCACTGAAAAATTCTGTAAAATTCCAGAGGCTATTTTCTTATTTTCAGAGAGTTTTGATGTCTTTTCAGGGATATTTGGTGATGAATTCTTAACTTAAACTCCTTATTTAGTGCGTTTTCTACCGTATTTTGCTATAATCTTGATGTATTTGTCTATGGAACTTGTTTATTCTGATATTATGAGTAGCTAAAACTTAATTGTGCTTGGTATGGAGTAGTTAGGGGATGTAATTTGTGTTAGTTTGGTTGAAATTCCTTGTGCTAAATCGTTAAAACGTCGCTAAAATTGTAATCTTTGTTCGTAAATCGACTTTTTTTTAGATTCCAAAAGGATTAATTAAGTTGATGATCGCCCCAAAAGGGTGAGTTTTGATCTCCCCAAAAGGGAGTTTCACACCGTAGTTTTGATCTCTCCAAAAGAGAGTTTCATATCGTATTATAGCTTTAGCGACGATCTCATTGAATATTTTGCTTGAACCCCCAAAAGGGCATCTTCCGATGAGTTGCTCCTAAAAGGAGAATTCATTGAGTTATATTGGGTATTTTCCGGTGAATTGCTCCCAAAAGGAGAATTCATTGCGTTATACCTATCAACCAAATTAATACGATTCACTGATCCTAACGAACCCATACCATGTGCAAACTTTTTATAGGCATTTTCATACACGATTTTCTATTTTTATATTGTTCACGTGTTCACATCACCATCACCGTCACCATTGTTGAAGTGTTTAGTCTCTTTCCGATAGTTTTCTATTTGATTTGAATTGTGGTTGCAACAGATTTCTTCCCGTGGATTCGACATCTGGACTCCCAGATTTTACTACTTGTACAGACTCTTACACTTGAGAGAGAGCGCCTTTCGGAGCCCACCATTGAGCTCCTTCTACGTGAATATGTACTTCAAACTTTTGTGATCGATGAAAATCTTCACGCTCTCACTCAGTAAGAAGTTTCTCCAGATCTTTAATGCAAAGATCACCGCTGCCAATTCCAGATCGTGCGTCGGGTAATTCTTCTCGTGCGTCCTCAGCTGACGAGAAGCATACGCGACCACATGGCCATGCTGATGCAGAACACATCCTAGGCCCTTCCCTGATGCTTCACAAAATACTTCAAAGCCTCCGCTCCGATCCGGTACTGCCAAAACTGGTGCCGTGGTCAACCTCGCCTTCAAGATACTGAAAGCCTCCTCACAAGCATCTGACCAAAGAAACTCCACATCTTTCCTCTTCAACTTCGTCATCGGCTCTGCAACCTTCCAGAAATCCTCGATGAACCACCGATAATAGCCTGGTAAACCAAGGAAGCTCCTGATGTCGGACGCTGACCGGGGAGTCGGCCAATCTCGAACTGCTCTGACCTTCTCCGGATCTACTGATATACCATCACCGGACACCACGTGTCCCAGGAATGCGACTCTGTCCAGCCAGAACTCGCACTTGCTATACTTGGCAAACAACTTGTGTCGCCTCAGCCTCTCTAGAACTGTCCTCAGATGACAGCTGTGCTCCTCTTCAGACTTCGAGTAAATAAGAATGTCGTCAATAAAGATAACGACAAACTTATCCAGGAAGTCGTAGAAAATCAAGTTCATCAAATTCATGAACACAGTTGGAGCATTGGTCACGCCAAACGGCATGACCACGAACTCATAATGTCCGTACTTCGTCCGGAAAGCTGTCTTCGGAACGTCATCCTTCTTCATCTTCAACTGATGGTATCCGCTCCTCAAATCCAACTTCGAGAAGACTCTCGAACCTCCAAGCTGATCAAAGATATCGTCGATGCGCGACAGCGGATACTTGTTCTTCACGGTGACATCATTCAATCCTCGATAGTCCACGCACATCCTTCGGGACCCATCCTTCTTCTTCACAAGCAACACTGGTGCACCCCACGGTGACACACTAGGGTGGATGAAACCCTTCTGCAACAGCTCATCTAGTTGCTTCCGCAGCTCCTCTAGCTCTGCGGGAGCCATTCTATACGGCACCTTTGATATCAGCTGCGCACCCAGCATCAGATCGATGCCGAACTCCAAAGCCCTGTCGGGTGGCAGACCCGAGATATCTTCTGGAAAGACGTCGTCGAAGTCTCTGACAACCGCTGGTCGGTCTAACTCCATCTGCAACGCTACTAGCACTGACACCTCCGGCTTGGCCCGAAATCTGATGGGCCCAAGCGACTCATCTCTGCTGCGGAACTCGAACTCCGGATGGCCTGGAATCCGGAATACCACTCTCTTGCTGTGACAGTCGATCGAAGCGTGGAAATCTCCCAGCCAATCGATGCCAAGGACGACATCGAAATGCGGCAGATCGTGGACGATGAAATCTGCGTATAACTCATGTCCACTAACCACTAGATGAATCGATCGACATCCCATGCTCACAGTCACCACTCCGTTCCCTGTGGTGATGTTCCAACACTTAGGAAGTGTGTGGGTAGGAATGGAGTGCTTCGTTATAAACCTCCGGGACATGATGCACATGGATGCACCGGAGTCAAACAAAGCCAAAGTAGGGTGAGAGGACACTAGAATGGTGCCTAGGAAACAAAGGGTCTACGGTCATGACACTACTCTAGCAATCAAACAACCAGGCAACACTAACATATCTAGCAATGAGGTCTAACTATAAAATGAAAAGACTAGGTCAAGGAGTTACCCGCAATAACTCCATCCAGCTCCTCAGTCTCAGCAGCTGTCATGGTATAGGCCGGCCTCTGAGGCTGCACTGCTCGCTGATTCGGGATATAAATTGCATATTTCACCCCTAACTATCACCATTTTGTGCCAAAGATTAGGCTTAATTGTGCTCTTTTTGGGTATATTTTCGCTTTATGTCATATTCGGGGCTTATTCTCATTCTTTGCACAAAATACTGTTTTTATCGTCTTTATTGGCTTCTTATTATTTTTCCTATGCTCCTGCCATTATTTTGATCATATCTCCATTTTTTGGGGAATTATTTGAGCATTGGAATATTTTATATGAATTTTGGAAGTCAATATCGTGTTTATAATAGTCATTAAATTAATTGCTCATCAAATGGACTAATTTCCTCTTCTTATATTTTTCAGGTACTCTTGGGAGTCTGGGAAATTTTTCAGAATTTTTTGGGATTTTTCCGAGACTCCTAGGTATTTTTCGGCATTTAATAGGAGGGGAAATGCAATTATTTTGGGGTAAAAAGGATTTCTGTTTTTTTAAAAAAACAATAAAGAAAAAAAAAATTTAAATGGTGGGCCGGCCCGCTCCGCGCCTTCAGCTCCCCCCGCGCGCTTATTTAGTAAATTAAAAAAAAAACTTTGCGGGCCGGCCCGCTAGCCAGCCCGCTCGCTGTTAAATTTAAAAAAATAAAAATAAAAATTTAAAAAAAAACCCAGCAGAGCGGGCCGGCCCAGCGGCCGGCCCGCCCCGCGAAATTGTGGAAACAGGTGGGCGCCTGGGGCCGGATCCGACCCGATCCGGCCCCGCTTGTTACGGTGCAGGCGCGC
Source organism: Scilla litardierei (assembly GCA_030789695.1). Taxonomy (NCBI): domain Eukaryota; kingdom Viridiplantae; phylum Streptophyta; class Magnoliopsida; order Asparagales; family Asparagaceae; genus Scilla; species Scilla litardierei. Next base: position 354,911,445 of record CM061133.1, read on the forward strand.
GCGCGGGTCGGGCGGCCAGCGCCCGACCCGCAAGCCCAAATTTTGGGCGTTTTTGTGGCCTGATGCGAAAAATAGAGTATTCACTCGACTGTTTGGAATTTTCTTGCGTTTTTGGGACAGATTCTAGGGCTTGGGGGTTTCTTCTTCCCCATTAGGGCTAGGGGTGGAGCTTGGAGGCCATGGAAGGTGGAGAAGCTTGGTGGAGGTGCTGGTGTGGAAGGGAAGGCTCATTTGGGGAGATCTTGGGTGAAATTCTTCCTCTCCCCTCTTGTATTTTACACTTCTCATTTTGTATTGAACTATAGATGAATTTTTCTATAAATCTCATCTTATTTAGTATGATGGAGTAATGTGATTGCTTGTCTGGTTGTGATGTTGGATTGTTGTTGTTGGTTTGAGAATTTCATCTCTAGCACAATTTTATCTTCGAAATTTGTGTATGAAACTTGAGTTAATTTGTTTATTGGAACCCGAAGGGGAAATCCAAGAAGAGGATAATCCTAGCGGACCCTCTCTATTGTGCTTAATTGATTATTACTCATGTGGGTTTCATTCACTACTTATTGCACCCCAATTGTTCGATGAAATGCCGTATTTTCTGATTGAGCTTCCTTAGCCGGGAGATCAATTGAGTTTTATTTGGGATGAATTCCCACACCCACGACCACATTCACACACACCACATGAGTCCTCCTCGTTGCTTGCGATTCGGCTCTCCACCCTTAGTATTTAGGTTAGGATTTTTTTTAGTTTCTTCACGTTTTTCACCACACTTTTACCACTCATCCACCGTTAGCACGGTAGTTGTTTCAGACTTTATTTTTCGTTATCGATCGATTTTGTGAACGTAGAACGAATTGTCCCTGTGATCCGACCCGGTACTCACCGGTTATTTTTATATTGCATTGACACTCCTACGCTTGGGAGTGGAAGGCGTGCACTTGCGCGTTTTCCGAGTGAACCAATTGGCGCCGTTACCGGGGACAACAGTTTCTATCATTAGCAATTTTTGATTGATTTTGAAACTTTTAGTGTGATACTTCTATCTCTTTGTGTGTGCCTTTCTATTTTTTTATTTTCCACTTTTTGAGTCTTTTGCTTGTTTATTTTCATTTTTTTTGAGAAAATTTTTTTTATTAACAACATGGCTTCTTCTTCTGATTTTTCGGACACTGATTTGGAGGATATCCCACTCCCGCCATCCTTTCATGGCACGGAGTGGGAGAACCCTCATTTACATATTAAAAATTTTGAAGAATGGATGTGTGCATGTCTTGGTGGGAATATTGATGATGATTGCATATATTTTAGATTCTTTCCCTCTTCGTTGCAAGATGATGCTAGACTTTGGTTTGATTCATTGTCTCTGGACTCACATTTTACCTGGTTGTCATTTCAGGCTGAATTTCTCCGGGTATTTTTGCCTATCTTTTTGGAGCAGGTACAGGGGCAGCAAGCCATGGAGCAGTACATAGCGAGCTTTACCCAGTCTGATGGGGAGGCCTACCATCAGGCTTGGCAGAGGTTCACTGATTTGGTGCCTGCGTGCCCACACCAGAGTTTCCACGAGGATCACCTCCTGCAGATATTTTATACTGGATTATCGTCATCTGGGTGGGATTTTGTGCAAATGAGCTGCGGGGGAGAATTCTTTGATTATTCGACCGAGAATTCATGGTGTTACCTGAGGGGCCTTGCAGAGTGGGAGCAGACTGTGCCATCTGGAGAGCCGTCACTTGGATATGAGGATGATGGACAGTCACTGGTTCCACTTCAGGATGCAGAGCTGCAGGCCCAGTGTCAGCTTGAGGAGCCACCTTTGGGCTCTTTTTCTTGCGACCCCATGGGATACAGAGCAGAGCAGGAGGATGGGTTGCATGAGAGCCAGGTAGAAGATAATGACAAATTATATATTGTGGAGTCGGAGGAGACAGATGACGGAGTGCGTGTCGACCACGACGGTGACACGATGCATTTTTATTTTGAGGTTGAGGATGAAGCGGATGTGCATGATGGCCGAGAGCATATTGAGGACACCATGGAGCCTGAGCCACATTCCACTTCAGAATTAGCTTCACAGGTCAAGGCGGTTGAGTACTTTGGGAGGACTACCGAGATGGACTATTTCTGGGATGGCGAGGATGATGTGTGCTTGGATTTGCCCGAGACGAGTCTACCTCCAGTCCCATCACTGATGTCACTTCCCTCGCCTCAGGATGCGCACTTGCCAGTCATCGAGGAGGTTTGTCAGGAGCAGTTACCAGTTGTGGGGAGTGTCGCAGAGACTGCTGATGTTGATATTGATGTCGAGGAAGAGGATAGCGACGAGGATTGCGAGATGATATATATTGAGCCCGAGCTCCCTCTTACTCCAGATTTCTCTCTGCAGCCACTTCCACCTCCTCATGAGGCCGTGCATCATACCGAGCCTAGCATCACATTTCAGGGAAGTTCCCACATTTCTTTTCCCTCCACCTCCGAATCAAATTATTTAATTCCATATCAAAATGATTCGGATTGTCGTCATTTGATTGTAAATTCTTTTATTCATTTCGACGACCCATTTTGGCAAGCTTTTCACTTGGATGGGCGCTCTCGCCCAATTATTTTTGACACGACCTATCTCCCCCATTTTGCAGGAACCTATCACAAGGAGATGCTTGGGGTTGTGTCGCTTGCCATTGATGCCCGCAATGGAGGTAGGGCATCGGACGTGGCGATGCTCGCAGAGGAGCGTAAGGATATGATCGAGCAGTTTCCACCGCCGTTATACATACGAGATCCGCCTTTTGCTAAGTTTTATTCTTTCCATGTAGTGTAAATAAATAAAAAGTTAGTTAGTTTGCTTTCGCATGTTTGCTTTCGTATTTTTTTTTCTTTTCTAGGATCTTTTGCCGAGATCTAATACTCTCCCAACATTGAGGACAATGCTTATTTTAAGTTGGGGGGAGAGTGTTAGAATCTCTAGGATTGTTAGGATTTTGAGCTATTTTTTTGAGATCCCTCTATGTTTCTCCATCACCCATTGATTTTCATTGCATATCATATTTGGCCTTCTCGTTCCTATGCCGCTTGCTTTGTTTAGTCCCTACATGCTTTCATGTTATGCTATTTTTTTTTCGGATTATCACTTTGGTATCGATTTCTCGATGTTTGATTGGCACGTTTTCATTTCTTTTCCAATTTGGAGTCAAATGCTAATATGCCATGTATGAATCTATTTTATACGTCGTGATATTTCTTTGAAATAATTTGGAAAAAGTTTGGTGTAAGTGGTCGCATGAATTGGGATGAATGGTGTAGTTTTTGGTTGGATTGGATTTGGCCAATTGTGCATGCTTTGTTTTCTTCTTAGAAGTGGGTGGATGAGTTGATAACTAGTGTTAGAATGAAAAAAAGAGAGTAGTATAAGTGAATGTTTCTTTCTAATCGAATTGAGTAGCCGGTGCCCCACGAAACATTGGGGAGGAAGCCAAAAATGAGATTTAGGAGATCATTCCATCCATTTGCATATATAGCGTCATCGCGTGTATGTAAATGTGGTCGTGTTTGCATTTATAGCGTTATCGCGTGAATGCAAAACATAAACATCAAAAACAAAAAAAAAGAAAAGAAAAGAAAAGAAAAATGAATGAAAAATAAAAAAATAAACAACATGAGTGATGCAATCTCATCTCCCACAACTTAGAGGAATTTCTTTTGTTTTGGCCATATTCAAGAAAATTGGAAATTTTGACATCGTGATATTTTCCGATACGTGTGATACGGTGCTTATTACCTTACTTTTCGTTGAATTGGATCGAGGGGAGTGTCATTTGTTGTTTATTTTCATACATTGGGTATATTGACGTTGAAATCATTTGGAAATACTATTTTGGAGTGTGCCATGAGAGTATCTTGGTTTGGTGCATGTTTTTCAATTTAATCCGAATTTATCGCATATTTTGCTAGGGACTAGCAAAAAGCTAGTTGGGGGTGTGATTCGGGATATAAATTGCATATTTCACCCCCTAACTATCCCCATTTTGTGCCAAAGATTAGGCTTAATTGTGCTCTTTTTGGGTATATTTTCGCTTTATGTCATATTCGGGGCTTATTCTCATTCTTTGCACAAAATACTGTTTTTATCGTCTTTATTGGCTTCTTATTATTTTTCCTATGCTTCTGCCATTATTTTGATCATATCTCCATTTTTTGGGAATTATTTGAGCATTGGAATATTTTATATGAATTTTGGAAGTCAATATCGTGTTTATAATAGTCATTAAATTAATTGCTCATCAAATGGACTAATTTCCTCTTCTTATATTTTTCAGGTACTCTTGGGAGTCTTGGAAATTTTCCAGAATTTTTTGGGATTTTTCCGAGACTCCTAGGTATTTTTCGGCATTTAATAGGAGGGGAAATGCAATTATTTTGGGGCAAAAAGGATTTCTGTTTTTTTAAAAAAAACAATAAAGAAAAAAAAAGTTTTTTTAAAATGGCGGGCCGGCCCGCTCCGCGCCTTCAGCTCCCCGCGCGCGCTTATTTAGTAAATTAAAAAAAAACTTTGCGGGCCGGCCCGCTGGTCGGCCCACTCGATGTTAAATTTTTTAAAAAATAAATATTTTAATAAAAACCCAGCGGAGCGGGCCGGCCCAGCGGCCGGCCCGCCCCGCGAAATTGTGGAAGCGGGCGGGCGCCTGGGGCCGGATCCGACCCGATCCGGCCCTGCTTGTTACGGTGCAGGCGCGCGCGTGTCGGGCGGCCAGCGCCTGACCCGCAAGCCCAAATTTTGGGCGTTTTTGTGGCCTGATGCGAAAAATAGAGTATTCACTCGGCTGTTTGGAATTTTCTTGCGTTTTTGGGACAGATTCTAGGGCTTGGGGGTTTCTTCTTCCCCATTAGGGCTAGGGGTGGAGCTTTGAGGCCATGGAAGGTGGAGAAGCTTGGTGGAGGTGCTAGTGTGGAAGGGAAGGCTCATTTGGGGATATCTTGGGTGAAATTCTTCCTCTCCCCTCTTGTATTTTACACTTATCATTTTGTATTGAACTCTAGATGAATTTTTCTATAAATCTCATCTTATTTAGTATGATGGAGTAATGTGATTGCTTGTGTGGTTGTGATGTTGGATTGTTGTTGTTAGTTTGAGAATTTCATCTCTAGCACAATTTTATCTTCGAAATTTGTGTATGAAACTTGAGTTAATTTGTTTATTGGAACCCGAAGGGGAAATCCAAGAAGAGGATAATCCTAGCAGACCCTCTCTATTGTGCTTAATTGATTATTACTCATGTGGGTTTCATTCACTACTTATTGCACCCCAATTGTTCGATGAAATGCCGTATTTTCCGATTGAGCTTCCTTAGCCGGGAGATCAATTGAGTTTTATTTGGGATGAATTCCCACGCACACGGCCACATTCACACACACCACATGAGTCCTCCTCGTTGCTTGCGATTCGGCTCTCCACCCTTAGTATTTAGGTTAGGATTTTTTTTAGTTTCTTCACGTTTTTCACCACACTTTTACCACTCATCCACCGTTAGCACGGTAGTTGTTTCAGACTTTATTTTTCGTTATCGATCGATTTTGTGAACGTAGAACGAATTGTCCCTGTGATCCGACCCGGTACTCACCGGTTATTTTTATATTGCATTGACACTCCTACGCTTGGGAGTGGAAGGCGTGCACTTGCGCGTTTTCCGAGTCAACCACTCGCTGGTACATCTGCCTCTGTGGCACCAAGGGTGGTCCACGAACAGCAGGTCCTCTCTGGGCTGGGGCAGGCGCCCTCATCTGCAACGGGGCTGGCGCTCCAACAACAGCATTGCGGGCTCTCGGACAATCCTTCGCAGCATCCGAAGCATCTTCACAAAGTAGGCACAGACCCAGCTTCCTCCTACAGTTGGTCTGAACATGTCCGGGCTTGCCGCAGAAATGGCACGGACCCTTGCTCTGATGCTGCACTGGTGCTCCAGGTCTCTTGAATGGCACATTCTGGACTGGCCTCATCGCCGGTCTGGCAGGTGGCCGGTACTGCTCCATAGGGCGCTTCCCTCTGTCCGCTGGAGTGTCAGGCAGGTGCGAAATCGTCTCATGATTCTTCGCAGCATCTAACACTTCCCTCATAGTCGAGAAACTAGCAAAGGACATGGAAGCCTAGACCTTCGGACGAAGTCCCTGACGGAACCGGTCAGCTCGGTTCTCCTCCTTCTTCACCATATGCGGGGCAAAACGGCTCAGCATCTCGAACTCAGCCTCATACTCATCGATAGTCATGTCCCCCTGTTTCAGATCCACGAATCTGCCCATCAGCTCTCTCCTAGCTGCCTTGGTGAAGTACTTCTCCTTGAACATGTGGCGAAAAGTCTTCCACTCCACCGGCTTCTGCAGGCGCCTCTCCTCAATACGCCACCAGTTTCGGGCAATCTCAGTCAGCTGCATCTTCGCGATCTCCACCCGAGTATCATCTGGAATCTTGGCAGCTATCAACTTCTCCTTAGTGCTCTGGATCCACTCATCGGCACCCAGAGGTCCCTCCTTCCCAGAGAAGGTCTTCGGCTGAAGCTCGTTGAACTGCTTCACTCCTGGAGCAGCTCGCGGAGCAGGCGGAGGTGGAGGTGGTGCAACAGGTGGGGCCTGGGCAGCACGGTGAGACTGCTGCACCAGCTGATGCTGCACCTCAAGCATCTCCCGCATCACGCCAAGGAACTGGCGGAACTCTGCACCCTGGTCCTCCGGACCGTCATCACTCGAATTCGAGGATCGAGTAATGCGTCGTCCAGCCATCCTGTGTTCAGAAACGAAAACACAGGTTAGACTCGTACAATGTTTGAATATCAAAATGAATGTCCTTACTCTTACTGTTCTGTACTTGCAGAAAGATTGGGACGTGGACCTGCATGGGCCAACACTAAAACCTGTCACGCCTCGCTTCCCAAAACAGCGGAGGCGAAGCGTGACTAAGGCCCGCTTAGGCCAGAGCCAAGGAGCCCTGACCCAATAAGCGTCTGTGTGGTACCAAGACGAAGGTACAGGTCCCTGCATGTTAGTACAGAACAATAAGAGTATCAAAAGGAAGCGACAAATCATTTTATTTCAACATATCAAAAGTACAGAGTCTCAACGCCCGAAGGGCTACAACTGCAGAAAGGAAAATCTAACGGTGCAAGCACCCGACCTAAACAAGGAAACAAAAGGTGCTACGCACCCAACTATAAGAAATGGATATCTCTGGAAACTGCGACGAGAAGTCTCTAGCTCTGGTCCTCCTCAGGATCGTACTCAGTATCAACACTCTCTGGCTCCACGTCAACTGGTAAGTCAGTCTCCTCGACGTACTTTGGCTCGATCCCTGACGTACAGCACCAAAAGAAGGAACTGTACGTCAGGTAAGGTCTACAAGAAGGGGTTAGACCAAACTGCAAGTGCACCAATTATTTAACAACGTTTTACTGGTTGATTAACATGCTGAGGTTATAACAGACGAACAAACGAAAGTACACGCAGCAGGAAAGTAAAACACAACAAGTAGTAGTCGTAGCGAGTGCTACCGACTACGGGACTAGCCTACAGGTGTCAAGACAAGACGGAACACGAAGAGCCAGACAGGGCAAGACAAGACACGAAAAGGGTTCACGCCTTTACGGTTCGAGTGGGATCAGACCCTCTTACCGCGTGCACACTCAACCCTACCCCAAAACCCCAAGAATCGTGACAGGACAAGGAATCACTTGCTCTAGCTTGACAAGTGCCCTATTGCTCTTTGAGCTGTGTATCAGTACAAGGGATCACCTGCTCTAGCCTGACAGGTGCCCTATTGCCCATCGGGCTATGTATCAGTACAAGGGATCACCTGCTCTAGCCTGACAGGTGCCCTATTGCCCATCGGGCTGTGTATCAGTACAAGGGATCACCCGCTCTGGCTTGGCGAGTGCCCTATTGCCCAGCGGGCTGTGCAAGACGGAACGGGACATGGCAAGACGGAAGGGACATGAGACGACAAAACAGGAGGGGTTGTACTAGGGTGTCCACAACTCACACACACGCATGTCAATCCTATGATATCAAAAAAAGTTGTTGTTGGACTCAGACTTCGTTGTCAAGTCTGAGCCATCGAGGGCATCCCGGACGCTATCATTTCATGTCCGATTCTCATTGTTCTAAAATATCAATTCTAACAAGACTAAGGCCTAAACATGGCCAAGAATGCAAGTGGTACACTTGCCTGCGGTGGCGAGTGCGTCGTCTTCCTGGAGCGCCTCGTCCAAACGTCCAATCGGCGGAGGAACGTCTGAAAATCGTGACACGGCGACGGTGTCAGATCGCGATTCAATAATTCCTATTAGGGTTGTGTCTAGGTTATCGGGACTATCATATTCATCAAAATCACATTTTTAATGCATATAAGTCTAATCGACGATATATCCTATGTGTACATGCATAAAGTTCATTCGTCGATTTCTACGGTTTCACAACATTTTACGGATCAACGGAAAATAAATTTAATTGATTTAGTTGCTGATTTTAACTAGGGTTTTGATTATCTATAGTGTGGGTTTCTACGCGTTTAGGGAACCAACCTGATTTGACGATCAAACGGAGGTCCGGCGTCGGATCTGAAAAGGCGGAAGCTTTGCGTCGTCCAGAAGTTCCTATGCCGCGGGTAGCGCAGCGAGGAACGTTGATCGTTGGTGGTGTCGTCGGCCTCCGTAGGTGGTGGCGAATATCTCGGCGTCTCCCGGGGCCATCGTCGCTAGATCTAAGATTGTATCGACACACGAGGAGAATGGCTAAGAGGAGATGAATCTCGGAAAGGAAAACGGGATGGCCGCCGGGGCTTGGCCATGGGGTTTCAGATCTGGGGAGGTGAGGGTGGTCGGATGTTTGTGGGGAAAATAGGAAGGGGGAGAAGAAACAGGAGAAAAGGAGAGAAAGGAGAAAAGAGAATGGAGAAAGAAAAGGGGAGAAGAACTTTGGAGAAGATGGAGGGCGCAAAGGAGGAGGAAGGACTTAGGGAAAGGAAGGAGAGGGGTTGGGGAAGAAGATGGCTAAAAATAATGAGGAGGAAAGAAGAAAACAGCCGCGCGTTTAAATAAGAAAACGAATGGCGGCTAGGTCAAAATCTAGGGTTTCGGGGTCAATTAGTCGGTCAGTGAACGGCGGTCGACTGACTAGTTTAAGAACTAGTCGGTCGGTCGTCTAACTGAGACCGATTAAAAGCAAACAGAGAACAGTGTCGGTACAGGGTTGACAGATTTAGTCGGTCTGTGAAGGCTCGTCGACCGACTAGTTTGCAACCTAGTCGGTCGGCCAGTGTTCATTGACCGACTAAAGGATGAAGATGATCGACAAGAAGTTTGGAAAATTAGTCGGTCAGTGAAGGAAACTTAACCAACTAGTTCGTCAACTAGTCGGTCGGTATTCGTTCTTAGACCGACTAATGGTAAACAGTAACTCGACTGCATGAAATGATCTCTATCTTAGTCGGTCTGCGAAGAAGTGTTGACCGACTAGTTTCACAACTAGTCGGTCGGTGGATGAACTTAGACCGACTAACTGTAAACAGTAACTCAGTGGAAAAATCAAAGGGAAACTAGTCGGTCCATGAAGAGTTTCTGACCAACTAGATTGGCATCTAGTCGGTCGGTTCTTCTTCCTGAATCGACTAAAATGCACACAAAGTCTCCAAATGAAGTGCGAAGCTTCGGGATGGGTTCTAGGGACTTCTAAGATGAGTCTGGCTCTAAGATAAGAGCGTCACGAAGCACGCTCAGCTCCAGATAGGGGGAAAAGGGATACGGAAAAGAAAAGGGAAAAGACAAACAATTATATATATATATAAATAAATGTCATCATACAAAAACCAGCCGTTACACCAATGGCCTCGGAAGTGCGACGAACTCCTCCAGAGCCCTGCCAACAAGCTCACGAGCACGTCAGATGTGTCCATACCCAAGCGGGGGTCCAAATCGCTCCAAAATTTCTGAGAATTCATAAAACTCTACGAAACTCGAAAATATCGTCAGAAACGCAATATCGTAGTAAAAAGTGTCATTTGGATGCGAAAATGATATGTGATGCGATGAAATAATGATATGAAAATGATAGAAAATTTGGACATATCATGTACACTTCATCAACTAACTCTCCATGAAGAAAAGCATTCTTGACATCGAACTGTCAGAGTGGCCAGTTCAAGTTAGCAGCAAACGAGAGTAGAACCCGAATGGTATTTATCTTGGCAACAGGAGCAAACGTCTCATTGTAGTCTATCCCAAACGTTTGAGTAAACCCCTTTGCCACAAGGCATGCTTTGTACCTGTTCATCGACTGGTTTGAGCAGGAGCACGCGCAAGGAGCACGCCCTCCACTCCTAGGGCTTGGAGGCCATTAGATGGTGGAGAAGCTTGGTGGAGTAGCAAATTAGTAGAGGGAAGGCTCATTTGGGGAGATCTTGAGTGAAATTTTTCCTCTTCCACTTTGTATTTTGATATCTGTCTTTTGTAATAGACTTGGGTTAATTTTGAATGAAGTTTCATTCTTGTTTACTATGATTGAGTAGTGTTGATTGCTTGGGTTGTGATCCATGGTGATGGGTTGTTAATTTTAGTTCTAATTATCCCTTGCCCATTTTCATGTTAATCTTGGATGAATTGCTAGGGCACACTTTAAGGGGGCCGATGGCAGAAGAGGTCACTTATGCAGGATCCGGATCTGTTGTAAAGTGGAGGGATCTGGGAAGAATCCGCCGGATCTGCAAAGAGGAGAGGAGCACGACGGATCCGTCGGATCTAGGGCTGATCTGAGGAAGATGAGCACGTCGGATCTGTAAAGGGAAGATGCCGCACCTCTAGATCTGGGGCTGATTGGATCTGCAAAGCACGCCACCGGGAAGAGGAAAGCCGGGCAAAGCACGCCGCCGGAAAGACGCCGGATCTTGGAGAAGGATGCACTGGTTCTCAAGGAAGCCGACGAATCTCGGGGAAGACGCCGGGATGTATGACGTCGGATCTGAAGAGGATAGCCGTCTACTCTGATACGAACTCAAATATGATGGAAATTTGTAAATTTTTGCTTGTATTATTTCTTCTCCATAAGGAGGAATATATAGAGATACAAGAGTACAACATATTTACTCCTCATTACTCCTAATTATATACTTTACCATATTCTCACCTATAGAATATGTAACTAATACTACACATAATTTCACAATATATGTTTAACATATATTGTGCCATTGACTCACGCTACCATATTCTCACATATAGAATATGTAACTAATAATACAAATAATTTCACAATATATGATTACCATATATTGTGCCATTGACTCACGCTAACATGTAAACGACCCTTGGTATCCATCTTAATCTATATATATATGATCTATGGCCTCCATCATAGAAATTGATTCTCAACAAATTACGGATTTGTAGAGATGGGAATGCGGCATGCCCAACTGGACTTTGGGCATACACTTTATTTTTTTTTCCCGATTATCCAGATCCGAAAACTGAAGGGTATTAGGAACCCAATCCGGACCAAAACCCAGTCCTGACCCGATAACATCATGATTGGCATTTGGGTCAAATTTTGAACCGATGTCTTTACAGGAGAAATAACAAACATTCATTATGTATTAATTATACACTGACCACCCCACGAGCTGGAGTAGCTCAGTTGGTTAGAGCGTGTGGCTGTTAACCACAAGGTCGAAGGTTCAACCCCTTCCTCTAGCGTCTTATTTTTTTGTAATTTTTCTTTACCAAAAACAAATTAGTTTTAAATCTTTCTCAACTAATCTGAGAATATGACAAACATTACTCATTTTTTCATGCTTCCATCCTTTTCTAATTTGATTAGAAACCATAATGATATTTTTTTAATAGAAATTGTCTTCAATATAATTAACCTTTTAGTAAGTAACTACTTCAAATAATGCTTTTCAAGCTTCTCCCATAGGCCCTTTACCGTTATCTCTTTAGACTTCTGATATTTAACCTCATTGACAGGCTTAACTGAATAGTTACTATGGTTGCATCCTCCCTCTCCATCGTCTATCTTGCCAAAATACATTCCCGTAATGTCTTAATTCCAACCACCAAAGGTCGGATACCATTTGTTGAGGGTGTTGTGTCGAACCGGACAAAGAGCTCGCCCTATATCATGAATTAGTAATCAAATTTAATGACAATTCTCTAACTCCCAAAATAATTCCATATCTAATGGTAATAAAATAATAGATAGCAAATCAAGAAAACAAAAAAGAAACGCGCACCTGATACTAAAATTTATACTAATTCTACCAAATTGGTATACGTCCAGTTGAAAAAGATCACAATCAATTTTTATTGAATTGGATTACAATGTCTAGGCACAAGGATGTATAAGCGCCAATCTTCAATTTTTGTATGGAGAGAATATCAAGACTGAAAATCAAAGTAGGGCTTGTGTTATTATAGCTACAATAACCTGAGAGCCTTTTCCCAGCTTTTTAATGGATTGCAACTCAAAACATAAGAACTCTTGCCCATTTATAACCTTGGGCTAATTTAGTTAATGGTCTAATAAGTAATACACCCAAAATCCGGATCCAAATTCTTTACTTTGGATCTGTTTCAGGGTATTGACAATATTGATGTTACCTAAGTCAGACGGGATTTAAACAAAAGAAAATATCCGCATCTCGAACGATCCGTTTCTTGCGCTTGTTTTGGCCGAAGTTCAATGCTGATTATTGGAACATTTCCTCAATCTCCCCCCACTTTTTCAATCTTGTAGCAAATTTCAATTTCCACCAATATTTCACAGCCGCACATACTTTCCAAAAGAAAAGGCATGACTAGGAGATTAACATGAACATGACCATTATGAGGCAAATATGTTTTAGCTGCCCTTAATTTGTCATGAACTTTATGCAAAATCATTGGCAGGAGTGGGAAAGGGTTTTCAAGAACTATAGCTTCTTCAGTTGAAGATCGTTTTATTGGATGGGGAACACAAAGATCATAACATTGAAGAGATTGATAGGATGCATATAGCGTGATATACCCAACTACAATCACAATAACCGCATGCACAATAACACTGTCTTTAATCATGCCACGTCAGACCTTCAATATCAAACCCTTTCAAATCCAAACCTAGCTATATTTTCTACTGAAAACTTCTCATTGTTTGAACAAATTGTGCCAACAGTGTCTACCGAATACAAGATTTCAATAAACAGGAACCATATGAATCATGATTTATGATTACACTGATTTCTTCATCAAAATGAATGGTAAACAGTAGAAAGGCGAATACAAATCAAACAAAACCCGGCCATTATGTCCTATGAGAGTCTATTGTTGAAAAATATGATTCAAAACTTCAAAATTATCTCAAGATTAATTTAAGATTTATGAGGATTTTATGGAGATTTATTGGAAATTTTTGGAGCCAAAAACAATGATTTTCTGAAGCCCGGAGTTGATTTTTTCCTCGGTCCAAGCGGTGAACAGTAAGCCTACACTGTGCGGCCCACAAACATAGCCATTGTGCCCGCAGTGCCCGCATGTGCGTTGTGTGGGCCACGCAGCGCGAGCGAGCGAGCGAGCGGCAACGACATCAGCCACGTGTCGATGCCAGAGGCGATCCCACCTCGATCCGATGGTCGACACAACTACGAATGCGAGTGCACACCGGGTGCAGTCGGCATCGTGGATTCGAATTCGATTCGGATTACAGACCCGATAAGATTCAACAGTATTTTAACCTTATTTCGCTAGGGTTTTGATGCGGATTTCGAGCGAATTTCATATACAAGTTTACGGCTACATGTAGAAAATATAGAGTGCAAACTATGAGCCAAGGGATTACAAGTTTACAACTGTGGCCACACGTCGACACCAAAGGAGATCCAGCCTCGATCTGATGGTTGACACAGATGTAAACATGGGCGTGTGTGGGGAGCATGCCACGATAGAGATCCAAATCCAATTCGGATTCCAGACTCGATAACATTCAATGGTATTCAAACCTTGTTTCGGCTAGGTTTTGATGCGGATTTCGAGCAAATTTTTTATACAAGTTTGTGGCTACATGTTAAAAATACAGAAGGCAAACTGAGAGCCAAGGAATGGTTGTTTGAGAGCTAAAAGAGAGATTATTTTCCAATGTTTTTTGCCGATTTCTTAGCGGGTTTGATTATTCCAATGAACCGAATGGCATAACTTATAATCCAATATTATTGAAGCATTATGATCTCTCCAACTAGACGTACACTAAGTATTTGGTGGACCCAATATAAATCTTGGCGTCAGGTGCGTGTTTATCTTTTATTTTGTGTTACGTACATAAATATATTGTCGTGTTGCGGGTTTTGTAGAGAAGTCATTAGCTTTGTTCGTTGGTTCAACGATCGTCTACCTTCACGTGTTGCGGGTTTTGTAGAGACGTCATTAGCTTTGTTCGCTGGTTCAACGATCGCGTACTTTTGCGAGGCGGTTGCTTTCTTGATAAGCCGATCGAGAGTGCATAGGGGCCCAAGAAAGGTGATCGCAATCATCCGTGACAGCTATTGCTCAAATGTCTCAAGGAAGCTTAGGATTGGTGTGCCTTCGAAAAGCGCTTGTTTCGTGAGATTGTGACTACTCTTCCACTCTCGTTTGCCCGTGCACGCACGTGCAAACTCATGTTGTATGGAAGATATCTGTTTTAGGAAGCAATACTTGAATGCATGAAATATGGGAGAGAGACAGATCGAAACATGAGGCCATCTTTTTTTTTAAATCTCAATTTGAGCCATTGACCTTTGAGTCGCTAAATCTTCATGTGTCCCTTCACTTAGAGATCTCTCTAGGACCATTGCGGTAGCAAAAGAACACCTCTAATTGGGCATTGGTCAACGTTTATACTATATACCATTTAGTCCATTCTTTCCCGTTGACGTTCTAGCCAATAATAGAGAGACATGGGGGAGAAGTTGGCCCCTGACAATTATTAGTATGCCGATACCTTTGAAATTGATTCAGAGTTTATAAGAGAAAGTCAGCTCTACTTCATGATGCATTGGCAATAATGTTTTCAAGTGAAAATAGACAATAAACATTGTCTTTCATCCTTGCATGTTTTAGGGAAGACGATTCCCATGTCAGCAGTAATGCGACAACGATTGTGGCAGCGATGTCGCTCAGGAGAGAGTTGAGGTGAAATCATAATGAAATGCCATGTGAATAATTACAGCAATATATGTATGTAGTTGGCGACAGAAACAGTAGTAGCAGATAAGGAGACTGTAATCTGAAATAGAGATAGTTAATTTAAACAGACCAAGTGTGTTCAGATCTCATTACAGCTATGCTGTTTTCACATGCCATGGTTTCCTCATTAGTATTATTATTATTGATGCAAGCCATGCATTGTGTACTATGATACATAGCATGGGGCTGATATTCCAAGGCTTTGTCTATCCTAAGATTCCCCACTGCTGGGATATTTTTTGTGGCAGAAATAGAGAAGTTGGGGGGGACAGGTAGATAGAAGCCTGACAACAAAGTAGCCAACTTTTTTATCTCCTTTTTCTAGTGGGCATCTCATGCCACCATCACAAATCATGCCCTTGGATGACTTTGTTTGGTCTCAGAGTTGGTTGGCATGAAAAGGGCAGGAGAGATAGGAAATGGGTGTTTCAGAACAGAAGTTTGTCTCTAATATTTGCATGTTTTTTGCCATCTTATTCTTTCCAGAACAGAAGTTGATTTCACCATAATATGCTGATTCTGCACAAATAGACTAACTCCTCTCTAGCCCAATATGGCCACCTTTAGACCAGTACTGAACATGAAGGAATGGGAACAAGATATGGCAGTGTTCAGTACAAATATGGAGGGATTTTGTGTCTTGTTGTTCATGCTTCTTTGATTTGAAGCTGTCCATGTCCTAGCTGCTGTCCTCTGCCTGATGCTTCCTTTTATTTGGATGCTTCTTTTGAGTTTGTTCCAAACCAACCACTTGCCTCTCAATTCTTTTCAATCAACTCAATGGGGAAAGCTATGGCTTATCCATCCATCCAATATACCTGGAAAAAAAATACTAAATATCCAAGAGGTAGTAGTTGTAATGAAATGGTTAATGAAACATATTCCCAAAGCTCTCAACGCGAACACGCTTCTTTCTTCACATGCGCCATATCTTCTAGACAACGACGACGACGACAACTATAATGGATGAGCTAGATAACAAACACTCACACAACACCAAAGAGAGAATGTGAGGAGTAGGGTGGCTTCTTAGATCATCTGGTTGTCCTCTGAAAGGACAGAGAATATCTTTGCAATGTGAATTCATGCACAACAAAGGATTCCATCATCTCTCTTTCTCCTCCATTGGTTTTGAAAGCATATAGAGAAGGCTAATGAAATCAAAGGGCATGGGCATTGCTAAGATGCCGACGAAACTATCCTAAAGTCCTAACTAAAGAATCTTGTTCTTTTATGCTCCCTTGTGGTAGGCAAGAAGTTTGTATGTAAAAGACACTGAGGTGTCACTTTAATTTATGTTTTAAGTCCTGACAAATTACACTGATTCCATGCTTAATTAGTCAACAAAAGTTTTGCATTTCTTCCCATTTTTAAGTACTGGTCTAAAGGTGGCCATATTGGGCTAGAGAGAATTTCAATATTGGGCTTCCATAGTTTTTAACACACAAGTTTGAGTGTTGGGGGGACTATTGGTGATTGAGATTGATCATGATTTAAGGGCCTAGATTACTACCTTCACCCTTCAATATCTAATAGATACTCCTAATTGTAGTTGAAAAATATCATGATTATTACTTCATTTGTTGCAAATCAGAGCAACAAGGCCACTTAGATCGCCCGTCTAGCTTCTCAGACATGTGGCTTCTCCTTTCACCACAAGTCGGCCAATTATCCCGGGAGAATTTCTTGGAAGAAATTCAATTCTCTGGAATGATTCGAGTTCGAGACTTGGGAAAAATGGTGTGGGGGCATGCATCGCACTACTTGGATGTAGTGTATTGCTATGTTGGTATTGTAAGAAAAGCATCTCGAATTCAAGTTCCAAAATATTCCAGGCGTTTATCGTTGGATCATGAGGTGGCAATCAAATCACTGGAGGTGGTGTGAATAGTGTTCTAATACAAACTCTAAAGTTTTTGTCTAAGAGAATTAATTGAATTACCAATAAGTCTCTTAATCAACAATTATATCTTGCAAGTATGAAGATAAATAATGGAAGCAAATGCAAAAGTATTAATCAAACACAGAGAAACAATCGCAAACATAATCAAATTATTCTGATTCGGACTCCTTTGTCCTACTCCAGTCCATAGGCCTCACCTGATCTTATCCACTATCACCTTCTAATAGGGAACAATCTTTAAACCCTAGGCCACTACACCACACCTCGGTGTATGGATTCAAACAAACTCAAACATGATATAGCCAGTGGCCAACCCAGAGGCCACCAGATTAATTATCTCCAGCTGATTAGTCCAGTACGGTCCACGACTACGACCCAACAGTCCAGGAGCCCTCATGTGCAGCTTACCTCCGCTCCAATTATGGCGACAGCTCCACTGACCGTTGGGCTCCCGCGATTACGGGGTCCACCCATCAAACCAGGCAACCAATGATTGGCCTTTAGCCCATCATCATTATGGGCAGCATAGGTCAAAGGAAATAAAGCACCATAAATACGTGAGCGTTATCTGCGCATGGTGTGCACAAACCATCGCCGATAAAGAGTTCCACAGAGGAAGAGGAAGGGATGAATCTATGTGACCCGAAACTCAGGTATTCTTATACTCGTGTCTACTCCACCAAACACTATCTTCATCCATATAGCTCGGCCTGAGAACTAGCGGATGACCTCCCAACAGGTCAGACATAGTTCCACCGAGCATCCCTTAGTCATCTGCTGACTTAAGCTTCAGATGGGATTTGGTCGGAACCCAGATCCAGGCCCTTGACGAGCTTCATGTGTTGTAGATCGCTGTGAAGATCTCTCGGTAACAGCTCGGTCCAGCATCCTTTGCTCGACTCGGAGTCCCTTCAACTCGGAGATAAGCTCGCCCAGCGTCTCGAAGGGTGCCCCCATCATCCTCGTCAACGACATCCTTTGGGCCATCCTTCAGCAATATCCGTGGTGAGAAAACACCCTGAAACATCTGGTGCCATCTGTAGAAAACGAGTCAGCATTGATGTTCTTATCCACATCGACCGTGACTCGACCCACTAACGAGGGGCCTGAGAGGCCAGTCAATATGGGGACGATAGACGTTATGCCTCCTACCCTGGATCCTGACTCCTCTACTCGAGGGCTACCCGAATCACAATTAGTGACTCTGAAGCAGATCCACCTATTCACAAAGGAGGTGAACGCCAACATACAAACATAGATTGCCGTTATAGAACAGATCATGGATCTGCAACCCCGATCAATGGGCGACTGACCGGTCTCCCTAATTTTTCAACAACAGCGTCCTGAGGTACGGTCTGCCATAGTGGCAGACCCAGGGGATGCATCCCCAAACCCATAGCAACAGTTCGGTATGCCTCTCGTGTCTTTACAATGGGCGCAAACCCATGTCTCTCCTCAAAACCAAGGAGAACAAGGAGGCGAGAGGGTTGGTATTAACTTATCCACGGTCGGTCGCAAGAGAAAACCGCCTTATCATTCTGGACGACGATCAACACCTAGAGATCCGATGAGAGCGAAGTAGGAGTCCTCACCAGATGCCATAAGTGGGCCACAAAGGAGATCATGAATGTATGTATCGACGTCTGAACATATCTGATAACCTAGAGGGTTAACGAAGTGATTCCTCGAGGGCTTCCAACAACACATAGAGAAGACCCAAGCACCGAGAGGACATCCGACGACATCGCCCCCCCCCCCCCCCCCCCCCTCGACGAGCTCGGGAGAGGAACATAACCCACTAAAGAAGAGGATCAAGAAGAGGATCACCACCTTGAGCGTTCTAAACCATCCTTCGAAAATCTACAAAGGAGTGGTATAATAGACGTCCTTATCGGTCTAGCTGAAGCTTCAAACGCCTAGCCCCAAGCCTTCTGCCAACAATTCATGGTAGGAAGAAGGAGAAAAAGAAGCTCGGGCCACTTGTTCAACTCGGTGCAGAGGTGAGAAGAAATGCTGAGGAGTTTCCTGAGACATTTCAACTCTAAAAGGCTAAACGTTGAGAGCTATAACGATGAAGTAACCATTACAGTTGTAAAGAAATGGGTCCGATGTGACCCTTGCACCATAAAGTGTCCTGGGACCTAGACCAGCTCCTTGCCAGGGCAGAGCAGTTCATGATGGCGGATGAAGTGTTTGCATTTTGTGAGGGAAGCCCTCCCAAAAACCCCCCACTGACCCAAAAAAGGAAGCTAGGTTTAAAGAAGGTACCCGCCCGGAGCACGAAGATCGTAGAAGATGAGAGGGGAACCCTAGGGACAGGTCGGATAAGAGTGATGCGATCTTCACAAAGCTCAATGATGAGTGGTTTATATGTAAACATTTCACTCTCATCTCACACGCTTTTTCACCTCATTTTATTCACCGTACCATTCTATTTCATCTGCTTTTGTTTCCATTTTACTCGTTGGTTTCAATTTGTGCGTTTCAGGTAAAAGGAAACAAATTCAGGATAATGGAGCATTAAAAAGCAAAAATTAACAAGAAGAGTCAAAGGAGAGAAAGGAATGAGCAAGGCAAAGAGAGGGAATCAAAGGAAGAGAAATCTGGAGAAGATGCCACAAGAAGCGCGCAAGCCTTGCAAATACTGAATATCTGCTCTCAACCCTGTAGTCATCTTCACTCCTTATTTTTTCTTCGAATAGCATCTCTTCCCGATCCCAACGCCACCTCACTTGCTCAAATCCGATTTTTCTAGATTTTTTAAGATTTTCTGGAGTGCAGCTTGATCGTGTTGGAAATTCCACGCGACCGTATGGAATTTACACGCTGCAGTATGGAATTTAACTGTTTTCCAACAGTTTGAGCCTTCATACGGCCATGTGAGAAGAACAAATTGCCGCGGTCGTATGAACCAAGTTCATACGGCTGCGTGGTCTTCTCTCCTCACCAAGCAAAAGTAAACAACGAACCACGCGGCCGTGTGGTTTCAAACCACGCGGCCGTGTGGTTTCAAACCACACGGCCGCGTCATTTTCACGTCAATGAAAGCACCACATGTGGTTTCAAACCACACAACCGCGTTATTTTCACCTCAGCAAGCAAGAGAAAATAAAGAACCACACGGCCGCGTTATTTTCACCTCAACCCAAAACCAGCGGCGGCAGAAGCAAGAGAACGATGCGGCTACATGGTTCAACCACACGGCCGTTTGAAAGAAGGTATGGAGCTCGACCCGTTAGCGACTAGGGTTGTATTTAAAGCACTGGGGCACCGCCGTTCGAGGGAGCCGAGCTTTTAGGCTCGTTTTTATATCTTTTTCTGTTCTATCTGTAATTTTAGGAGTAGATTAGAGTTTAGATGAGTTTAGATTACTTTTCTCTTGGATTGTAACTAAGGATTGACAACTCTTGTTTGTGATTCAATGAGATAAGTATTTCTTTGCTTTTAATCTGCGTTTTATTATCATTTTGATCGTTATTCGTGTTCCTTTCGTGTATCTTTGTGATTCTACGAATGTTACAGATTAATCAATTGATTCACATAGCTAACAAATAACCTAGGACGAAATTGGTACTCGATTACCCATCCTTCCTGTGGATGACCCGTATAGCGCTACAACGACAGCCGTGCACTTGCAGTTTACAATTACTAAAACTCCTATCAAGTTTTTGGCGCCGTTGCCGGGGAGTCGCGGTTTGATTGATATTAGTGAGATTAGGGTTCGCTAGACTACGTTTTATTCAAAAACTATAAAATTCCAATAACAAATATTTTTCCCACCACCGAATATCAATTTATTTGTAATTCTCTTGTACCACTGACGCGCTTGCCTTAGCTTTATCTTTGACGTTTCAGGTGCTATTTGGAGAATATGTGGAAGCCCGATGGATCCTACATGGAGAGTCTCGGTGATTTGTTTTCACGTGATGCTCGGATTGGAGGTTACGGTTACATTCCACAGGTTGTGGTGCTTTGTATAAGATGTGGGATGCAGGGACATGTTTCCACCCAATGCCAAAATTTTACACACCCTTACAACCCACCATCATATACCCACAACCTATCTTATGAACCCTCCTACCATAACCCTCCACTACCACAACAAATATCCCACCTCGAGTTTCTTTTGGAAGAACAACTCTGCGACGAAGCTCAATGGCTCAAAACCCGAACCAACGCCCAAGCCCAACTCTATGAACTCACCCAAAGTGTAAACCGATTGGTCATACCATAGGGGAGTCACATTTTCTTGGTAGGGATTTGATCGCACAAACACCGTCCGGATGGGATAATCTTGATGGAAGAGCCACCTCCACCATCGAGATTCAGGTGAGGCAATGCCATACACCACAGGATCGGATCTACAATTTCACCCAACTTGCCTAAGAGACTCTTTCGGAATCTTGGGAGAGATTATCAGATTGGTGGACGGATTACCAAGGCATGGGATAAGCACGCATGAGCTCCTCTTGTAACGACCTAGAAGCGGAAGCTGTTACACTCTTAATAGTTTTGCAGGTCATGCATGTACCAGTGAAGTCAATATAGTTTAAACAGGAAATATTAAGAACAAAGATAAATGAAATACTCTTTTATTAAACATTGAAAGGGGATTACAATGTCTAGGCAGAAAAGAAACACTATAGCTCAACTAAAACAATGCTGAAAAGAAAACGACTAAGAGAAACTAACTCTCCTGATGACACGGAAGCTCAGAAATCTGCGTTCTCAACAAGAAAATCAGACTCCTCGTACTGTGGGGCCTCCTCTTCGAGCTGAGTATTACCTGATGGATTTGAACCACCATTAATAAAGTAGATTGCAAAATCGAATTAAATATTTAATTGATTTATTTTACAGGAAAATTAAAAGATATAAAAGGAACTGTAAAAAGGAAATTACTGACCTGGCGTGAACAAATGGCAATAAGTAATGAGCAAATGACCAAAGGAAAATGTTGTATTGTGTCGTGACTTATAAAGGAAGGCACGATGTGCAACGTGAAGTCCACCTTGGACTGCGGGGTGCTACCCCGAGCCGAGTATAAGGACGAATTGTACCGAGAACTCAGGATCCATAAAGGAAATCCTCCCAGATAGGGGCCATAAGCATGGCTTCAATCGCTCCCGTACCCTCTCAATTTATAAGTTACCACATACCCGTGATGTTAAGTGTAGTTGTTCTCTAGATTGTATATTTAGTTAGCTATGCAACTATATCCTCAGGTTATCATGTTTGGTGCAAGAACATCAGGCGTACCGATAATATCGTATCATTTTGTTGCATAACTTCTAAATAGATGCTTTAGAGAAAAGTGCCAATTATATACGTATGTCCAATTAACATTATGAGATAACCATCCATCTATCAAATACACAACAATTACCAACAAGCACTTTTAAAACGTGTTACAACAAGAGAACAATTTCTATAACGTCAAAGTGTAAATGTAAGTAATAAAGAACCTTCAAAGAGCAAAGTAAGATTGATTAAAACATAAGAATGAATCAGATTCATGTTGGCACCTTTCTAAGTTGTGGTCTACCTGCCTAGAGGGGTTGCTCGGTTCCGGATTTGCTTGAAAGGCTACTGATCCAGCTCAATTTCATTGCAATAAAGAAGGTACATGTTCACAGCTTTTAAGATAACTTATACGGGGGACAAAGACTGAATTTTATAAAGGAAAACTCAAACTTGATTTATAAAAGGAAAACTGAAACTTCATTTATAAGGAAAACTGAAACTGGGTTTATAAAATAAAGCTGAAACTTCATTTATAAGGGAAACTGAAACTGAATTTGTAAAGGAAAACTGAAACTCAAAAATAATACTGAACTTAATGCTCAGAGAATTCTATTATAATTTCAAACAATTACTGAACTGAGATTCTAGAAGAAAACTGAACTGAAAATTTAAAAGAACGAAAAAATTGAATTTTCTTTACAGGATCATCATTAATTGAATATATAAAGGAGCTGAATTTTAATATTTGAAAACACAGAACATGAGGAAACGAAAACAGAGCTGAAACTTTAATATTTTAAAAGAACAGAACTTAATATAGAAAAGATCAACAGCCCAAGGAAAAATAAGATATAAGATATGTATATTTCCAAAGGAAAAACTGAATATGTGCAAGTCAACGCAAGCAAACCCAAGCCGTGCCTTCCACCTCGGCGGCTGACCATAAATAATTAATTCTACGCAATGGTATAATAGTGAGCAACGGCGAAAGTGCCATGAATCCAACCTAGGTGCCAAAAGTATTCATAGAGGAGTTATCCTCTCTAAAATATTACATGAATCATCATCTTCATTCTAATAATAAATAATTAGAAGCTTAGTAGGGTTCGAAATCTACCTGAAATCGAAGTTTGTAAAAATATAATAAAGATCCGAAGCCAAACAGAGTAGAACCGAAACACCAAGAGCAGATCTGCGACCAAGGAGCAAAATCGAAAACCTCTCGGAGCAAGATGGGAAGTCCTAGGGCAAATTCGTAGCCCTAAAAGCGAGACCAAGTCCCACGGTGATGTCGAAGCCCTCAAGAGTAGAATCCGAAACTTCAGAAACAAAAAAAAGGGAATTTTCGAAGAGACAAGGAATAGTTTTTCGCATGAAGAAAAACGAAAACCCTAGAAATCCATTTATATAAGTAAGGAGGGAAGAGAGGAGAGATCTTATCGCGAGGGGGCGGGATCTGCAACCGACACGAGGATCTCGCGAGAGGGGGTTGTGCGCGTCACCGGATGGAGAGGGTTTTCGAAAACCCTAACTGCCGCAGTGATTCTCGCCTTCGCCGCTGCCGCCTGTGTGAGAGAAAAAAAACGAAAGGAGAAAAAAAAACAACGGGGCTGGGTTCGGGCGCGTGAGAGAGAGAGAGAGAGAGAGAGAGAGAGAGAGAGAGAGAGAGAGAGAGATGGGAAAGGGTTTTAATAAAAGGGAAGTGGGCTTGGGCTTTGGGCCTTGTAAACGGACCTTTACACCTCTGCATCTTCAATGAAGGACTGTACTTTGACCTGCATGAATCCATGGTGAAGATGGACGGAGGGCGACTCTTCAATATGCCACCTGAGGATGCATTGGAATACATGGAGATCGCAACCGTATCTCGCACATCTCACGTATTGCAAAGAGGTAACTCATATGATTCAAATCTGAAATTTTTTGACATGAGTTTAATTTCCCATGCAGATGCTACCATTGAGACCCACGTCCATCACCACACCCCAGACGATATATCTCATGTCGATGATGATCCATGCATTGGCTCGTGGGTGGACACTATTTCTCTTGGAGAGGTTGGTGATGAGCAAGGACCACGACATGGCGCCATCGACCCCACGGAAGATGACAATATGGATGATGGAACATTAGTACGAGCTGAGGGGAACAACATTCATTATTACTCCACCACGGAAGACGGGAGTGAGGTGTACTTGGAGAGAGCAAGATTTCAGACATCAAGGAACCCAAGTCACTTCTCCCATATGATAGCACCCCTCACTTCATACCACGTGAGATCATCGAGGAGACTATGGAGGACAACACTGACAAGTAGGATGAGAGCAAGAGCACTCCATCATCGCCTCCACAGGACACTCCCACTCCACCAGAGACATTACAACCACCAGAGCTTAATGCTCCCATTCAGGGATGTATTTTAGACTCCACTTCTGAGTCACCACTCCACTCCATAACTCTTTTGATTCAGATACCATTGACTTAACACACCCCTCGCAGGATACAGATTTTCGTTTAACGAAGGTATGTTGGTCCATGGCAGCACCTGAGAAGTAAGTATATGGGATTAGAGAAGCGACGATAGCATCTCCGTCAAGGGACTACAATTTATTTCCAGAGAGTTCTCGTCAACCCATTTCACATATCCTATTACACTTTGACGATTATCTCTAGAACACATTTAAAATGGGAAAATTTTCATCACCATGGACTGATACTCCATATCTTTTGCAGGCCATAGGTGGACGTCCTCAAGAGAAGTTTGCGGGAGCATTGCTAGGGTTCATTGGCATTTGTGGCACCGCGATATTGACGGAGCCACAGAAAGAACAAATTAAGCAGTTGCCTACTCCAAATAAAGAGCTGAATCCACCGTTTGAAAACAGGTGTACTCAACCCAGTAGTGTAGAAAACCTTACATTTTTCTAGGATCCTAGTAAACTCGCCTTCTCTCTCTGGCGAGATGATCGTATTACTATTTAGAATTTTCTAAATTTTATATATTTTCATTCCTCATTTGAATAATCACTCTCTACCTCGATTGGTTTGTCCCAAAATCTTTGAAACCATAGATCCAAACTCTAAACTCCATTGGCCCCCTAAGTCCAAAGCTTAGCGACCTTGAGCTCAAATTCTCAATTTTTGAAGACCCTAACTTAATTTCAGCTAAAACACTTTCTTAGGTCTTTGTACATATTAAGAGATGAAAAATAATTGAGGTTGAGCATGGAGCTCATGGAGCAATGGGAAGATGAACATATGAGGAGCAAAAATAAGGGGAAGAGTAGCTCGTGAGGGTCATGAGTTCGAGAGAGGCAATGGAAGAAAGGAAGAAGGAAAGCAGCTTGAGAGGAGCAATGCAATGGAAGGGAAGAAGAAAAGCCAACAACCTACGCGGCCGTGTGGTTCGCATCCACACGGCCGTGCGGGCCATGTGAATCTTAAAACTCAACCAAGTTCACACGGTCGCATCATTTTCTTACCCAACATTAGTTTACGCGGCCGTGTGGTTCTTTCCATGCATCCGTGTGAGATCGGGTTTAAGAGCTGCGACCTGACTTTCTAGGATTATATTTAAACATTTGGGCGTCGTCATAGAAAGGGAGCCGAGCTTTAGGCTCGTTTGCCCCTTTTTACTGTTCCATTGCTTATTTAGGAGTAGTTTATGGTTTTAATTAGTTTTAGTTAAATTTTTGGGGATTTTTCTCTTTGATTTGTGAAGGAACTGACAACCCTCTTGCGGATTAATGAGATAAGCTTTTCTCCTGCACTTTTCTTAATATTGTTGTTGTTATTTTGTTGTTCTTGTTGTTGTTATTTGTTGATGGTGTGGTTGTTGTTGTGTTGATATTGTTGTGTTGTTGTTTCAACATTTTCCCCTTCGTTTCTATTATTATTTCCCCATCTCCACATTACTTCCTCTGTTAAACCCCCATAAATCCATATATCCCTTATAATTGATTAACGTAGCTAGTATATAACCCGAAATCGAGCTAGTACTCGATCAATCTGCCTCCTTGCGGACAACCCGTAACGCACTACGACGACGACGTGCACTTGTGGTTTACAAATATTAAAACTCCTATCAAGTTTTTGGCGCCGTTGCCAGGGAATATATACATATAAGCGTGTGACTTATATGTATACATTTCATGCATTATATTTCCATCCATACATTTCACGCTCATCTCACACGCTTTTGCCTCATTTTATTCATCGTTTCATTCTATTTCATTCGCTTTTTTTCCATTTTAATCGTTGGTTCCGATTTGTGCGTTTCAGGAAAAAGGAAACAAATTCAAGATAATAGAGCATTAAAAGGCAAAAAGTATCAAGAAGAGTCAAAGGAGTGAAAGGAACGAGCTAGGCAAGGAGATGGAATCAAAAGAAGAGGAATTTGAAGGAGATGCCACAAGAAGCTCGCAAGCCTTGCAAAGACCGAAGATCTGCTCTCAACCCTATGGTCATATTCACTTCTCCTTATTTTTTCTTTCTAGATCATCTTGTCATGATTCCAAAGCCATCTCATTTTCTCAAATCCAATTTTTCTAGATTTTTCGAGATTTTCTGGAGTATAGCTTGGTCGTGCTGGAAATTCCACGCGGCCGTATGGAATTTCCATGCGGCCGTATGAACTCTTTTTCAATAGTTTGAGCCTTCATACGGCCGTGTGAGCAGCACAAATTTCCGCGTCCGTATGAACCAAGTTCATACGGCCGCATGGTCTTCTCTCCACACCAAGCAAAAGCAAACAGTGAACCACGCGGCCGTGTGGTTTCAAACCACACGACCGCGTCATTTTCACCTCAATGGCAGCACCACGCAGCCGTGTGGTTTGAAAACATATCAAACCACATGGTCGCGTCATTTTCACCTCATCAAGCAAGAGAAAACAGAGAACCATGCGGCCGCATGGTTTCAAACCACCCGGCCGCGTCAGTTTCACCTCTACCCAAAAGTAGTAGCGGCAGAAGCAAGAGAACGACGCGACCGTGTGGTTCAACCACATGGCCGTTTGAAAGCAGGTATGGATCTCGACCTGTTAGCGACTACGGTTGTATTTAAAGTGCTGGGGCACCGCCGTTCGAGGGGGCCGAGCTTTTTAGGCCATTTTTGGTCTCTTCCACTGTTTATTGAAGTTTTAGGAGTAGTTAGGGTTTAGATTAGATTTATATGAGTTTAGATTACTTTTCTCTTGGATTGTAACTAAGGATTGACAACTCTTACTTGTTATTCAATGAGATAAGTATTTCTTTGCTTTTTTGTGTTTTTATTGTCATTTTGATTGTTATTCTTGTTCCTATCGTGTATATCTGTGAATCTATGAATGTTACAGATTAATCAATCGATTCATGTAACGGCCGGTATTTTTAGCCGGGTTTTAGTCCCTGTGTATCGGTATTTTCTTTCGGACAT
The DNA here is from genome assembly GCA_030789695.1 of Scilla litardierei. Classification (NCBI taxonomy): domain Eukaryota; kingdom Viridiplantae; phylum Streptophyta; class Magnoliopsida; order Asparagales; family Asparagaceae; genus Scilla; species Scilla litardierei. Next base: position 354,939,237 of record CM061133.1, read on the forward strand.
CTGGATTATTTTTGTCCATATGTTTCGTGTTGCGCGTGTGCGACTCTGTTTTTCTGTCTTTACCGTATCGTTGTTAATTGACCGCAAAGTTTAACTAAAAACTTAATTTAATTTTATTAATTAAGTATTAATCACTTTTGTTATTTTAATAATTATTTTTTAAAAAATACTTAAATAATGTTTCATCCAACTGTTTCATTCACGTTTAGAAATCCTTTTAACAAATTAAAGAAGGGAAGTGAAACACGTTATTCATAGCCAGATGCATGCTCTAACTTAAGTCAACCAACATCATTAAATAGTGTCTTAATCCAACACCTAACTGATTAATTTTGTCTCCTGCCAAGTTTCTCAAGGCAAACTAAACTACGTCTCTTCCCCGTTAAAACTCTCTGCAAACCCCCATCAACCTGCAAGCAAATCTCTGCAACAAATCCTACAGCAAATTAACCATCATTTCCAAACCCAAAATCCTTCATCAGACAAACCTGCAAACAAATTCTTCAGCAAATTTTTCCCAAGTCCAAATCTGTTCATCATCATCTATCAACCCAACAAATCCAAATTGAAACCAAAAATCAGAAATTTGGAGGAGAGAAACCACAAATCTGAAATCAATTTCAGATTCAACCTCAAATCTGAAAACACCAAAGATTAAGATCCAAAACCCAATCAAAACAAATAGCTACAGATTCAAATAGATCTGAAAATATTTTCAGATTTAAACCCAACCCCTTTTCTTCCCTTCGTCATCTTCTTCCTCCTCCAACCTTTGGCCGGCCCCCTCCTCCTCCATCCATGCATCCAAGCCGCCGGCCTCCCACCTGAGCCGCTGGACTGCCGACCCGCCGCCGCCTTGGAGTTCCCCGCAGCCGCCGGAGGAAGCCGCCCGCGCATAAGCGCCGTACGCCGGAGCACCGGAGCGACGACGCCCCGCCCTCCGTTCTTCCTCCTCGAGCGCGCGTAGGTGAGGCTTCCCCCATTGCGTGAGCTCCTTGCCTGCAATACAAAAAAAACGAAACACTAAAAGAATAAGAATGAAACAGAGAAGAAAGTGAGAAAGAAATAGACAGAGAGAGAGCCTGAGAATAGAGAGAGAGGAGGGCCTAGCTATTAAGTGAAAGTTGATTTAATAAAGGAGAAAAATGACACGTAAAGTGACAGCCTTGACTTAAGAGTAATAGAAGAGAGAGGAGAGGGATTTTATTATACTATTAAATAAATTTGAAGAGTGAGTCAGCCTTGTTAAAATAATAAAGAAGAATGGAATGACAAAAAGAGACAGCATGTACATAAGATAAAGAGATAGAGTAGTGATAATGTTGGCAGGTTATTAACTAAGGGATGTCCTTGATAAAGTTGGCAGATTACTCGTTAAAGAAAGAGTTTTGGGTGTTAAATAATGTATGAGTATGTAGGAATATTAAATTGGAATGTTAACCATACCATTAGTTTAAGCTAAGATGGGTATTAATAAGATGTTAATATTAATTTAGAACTATAACAAGAATAATTAACTTTCTGATCAAATTTCGTTAATTCCCAATTCAGCACTTTTACTCATTATAATAAATGTTATTATTTAATGACGCAGATACGACGCGAACTTTCCTACCGTTACTCGGACAACCTAAACTGTCCCAGTCAGGCAAGCGTGCAGTTATTTTATGTTTTTGTGCTATCTGATGTTGTACACTTAATTGCTGACACAAACACACTTTTTTTAGAATTTCTAGACTTAAACTCGTGTACGTGTGTATGGACCCCTTAATAATCAAAATGAACACACTTTGTGAATGGTAATGTTTTTGGACATGTATGGTTAATTTTAGAACTGTTGATAATTATAGAATGTTAAATGCCGTTGGCTCTCGTAGTTAAATGCCGTTGGCTACCGATGTTACATGCCGTTGGCTACCGATGTTACATGCCGTTGGCTACCGATGTTACATGCCGTTGGCTACCGATGTTACATGCCGTTGGCTACCAGTTGTCGTTGGCTACCAGATGTTACTGCCGTTGGCTATTAGTTAATCTCGTTGGTCACATGTGATTACGTCACATGCGACTAGTCTGGACTCGTGTTTCAGTATATGACGGATTAGCATCTTGGCACGTGATCCAGGAAATACACTTGGGTGGGGTTGGTTCCCGGGCACTAGCCGGTAGTAAACGGGTCACCTTCGGGGGCACTTGAAGGTGTATTTATTTACTATTCGTCTAACGGCGGGAATCTTATTCACGGACTTGCACACACAGTTAAATAATTGAAAAAGAAAGTTAATTACAGACTGATGTTACATTGCTCAACTGCCATGTTAATTTTACAACTGAAATGCCATGCTAATGTAACTTGTTGCTTTAACTACCATGCTAGTGTAACTTTTCATAATTGTTTTAACTGTTTCAGTTCATTGAAATACATGCTAGTGTAAATTCTTTTAACCGCTGTAAGACTGCCATATATATAACTTGTTATATATATATCTTGCCTTGGGTCATCTGACATCTACTTGCAGACCCTTGCTAACTTACATTCATGTTGTTTGAATGTATGTCAGGTTACGAGACAGGTTACCAGGAGGACGAGTTGCTGGATCAGAGTGATCCAATAGACCAGGATTCTGCTGATCCTGAAGTCCACCCTACCGTGGACTAGAGCTGATTATCACCGCTGCAGTTATTTATTTTCACCGCTGTGATTTGTAGGGTGTGTACCCACTTTATCTGTATCGCTATTGTTGTAGGCCATGTTTGGGGCCCTTTTATTATTGTGTACTTTATCTGGATGTTGGCTTTAAATATTTCTGTTGTTCTGAGTTGCATGCAAGTTCCTGCGAAAGGTGTTTTCACAGACGCTTATTGGGTTCGAGCTTCACCGCTCCAACCTAAGCGGTCCCGCTCGCGTCCTCGCCCCAAGTATAATGGAAAGCGGGACGTGACAGGTTTTTGTGGTGGCCCATGCATGTCTTGCATTAGCGAAACTTCAGTCCAATGGAAATACTAACAATGGCCAAAAACGTCTAGATTTATCTAGTACACAACTTAACCAAGTTTCATTTCTCAGCATGGCAGGAGGACACCACACCAGGAATGGAAATGGGAACGATAATGCAGCTAACGGAAGTGCTGATATCAATGTAGTCCTCGAAGTTATCAGGAGAATGCTGGAAGTTCAGCAACAGCTGATTCAACAAGGGTAGCAACCTGCTCAGAATGCACCACCGCCACCCCCTCGAGCTGAACCAGGAGTTAGACAGTTCCATGAGTTGCAGCCCAAGAGCTTCTCTGGAAAAGAAGGGCCTCTAGGAGCTGATGAATGGGTTCAAGCGACTGAAGATAAACTGAGTGCTGCATGTATCCCACAGGCTGGATGGGCTGACGTGGCGAAACTACAGCTGACCGACAATGCCAGGAGCTGGTGGCAACTGGAGGAGAAACGTCTGATCAGACCGATCTCTTGGGGCATGTTTAGGGAAAGGTTCGATGCTAAATACTTTCCCAAGGCAGCCAAGAGAGAGCTTCAACAACGTTTCGCTAACCTGGTCCAAGGAGATATGACAGTAGATGAGTATGAGGCTGAGTTTGCCATGCTTAGCCATTTTGCACCTCATGTGGTTGAAGACCCTGAAGACTGTGCGTTTCAATTTCGCAAGGGCCTGAATCGCAAGGTCCAAGCCTCGATGACCTCGGTGAGACCGACGACACTTCAGGACGTTCTGGATTGTGCACGTGAGCATGAGCTGGTAGAGAAACTCCCCGAGGGACCTTCAGCTGGAGGAGGCAAGCGACCCATGGATCCGCCTAGGATGGTGCCCAGAGGAAACTTCCGACCTCCGCAGACTACACCGTTCAAGAGGCCATCCACTTCTGCCGATCGATCGCATCTGACTTGCTACTTCTGTGGCAGGACTGGACACCAGAAGAAAGATTGCAGGAGGATGCTGAACCAGTGTCTGGTATGCGGATCACCCGCACATGCTGCGAGAGACTGCCCTCACGGCAAGGACCGTCGACCACCTACTGGAGTACCTGCACCTGTTCAGCGTGCAGTGCCTGCACCTGTTCAGCGAGGAGCACCCGGACCTGCTCAGCGTGGACCACCTCTGATCCCTCAGGATCGAGCTTATCAGCAGGTCCACCAGCCGAAGCGCCAGGCGTTCACGATGACAGCTGCAGAAGCTGAGGCTGAGGATGAAGTGATCACAGGTAACATGTATACCTAGTATTTATCTTTTACCAGATATTAATGCTTGTTAGTTAGGTTCTCTTGCTAAGTTTATTATTTTCGTCTTAGGTATTATCTTAGTGGCCTCACACCCAGCTCTGACCTTATTTGGAGCTTCCCTGTGTGTTATATCCCAGAAGTTTGTAGTTAAACACTCGATTCCTACCTACCCACTTCCCAAGAGATGGAATATCACAACCGGAGGTGGCGTAGTGAGTGTTACCTTGGGATGCAAATCCTGTCCCTTAGTGATTTGCGGACATGAACTTTATGCAGACTTCATGGTCCTGGATACACCCAACTTTGATGCTATTCTCGGCATGGACTGGTTAGGGACTTTCTATGCTACTATCGACTGTCACAAGAAGAAAGTAGTATTTGAAATTCCAGACCATCCGGTGTTCGAGTTCATTAGTGGTAGTCGTTCGCTCGAGCCTATCAGATTTTGGGCTCAGCCGAACGAAGCGATCCTCGCATCTACACAAGTCGAACCGGAGAAGCCTGCAGTGGTTCGAGACTTCGAAGATGTATTTTCGGAAGATATTTCTGGATTGCCGCCTGATCGAGCTTTGGAGTTCAGTATTGATCTGATGCCAAATACTCAGCCAATCTCGAAGGCACCTTGATCGCGCCCCGGCGTACACGTCCCGAGGCGACGGTTGTAGTTTTACCGCAAGCGCACGGTATAGCGGCGAGCGGGTATCGAACACAGGGAGGACGAATGACCGTGCTTGCTCCTAATCGACCTGGCTATTCAGAGGGATAATTGCCTTGGGCGATCATGTCACAATCGTCAGACAAAAGTGCAAAATATCAAATCAAATAGAGAACGCCTAGGGAATGGGGAATCCCCACTACTCACCGTATTTCACAATTGTGGTTCGCCGGTATCGAAATCGCTAGGATGAGAATTCGGATGAACTAGTTGCAACTAAATGTGGAACCAGGCTCACGCTCTCGCGCTGTTGCCGGTCTATAGCTATCCTGGGTTTGGGTCCAATCTCTTGCAAACCCTAGCCTAGGGAAGCTAGCATTAGGATCAACATCATCGTCCAATTGCGCACCGAGCCCAATCTCTTGCAAACTCGGTCCACAATCTAGATTAGGATAGTTCCTACCCGTCCAATCTCTTGCAAACGGGTATCGGCACGGAATTGCAACCGGAGATCCTAGCATCGGTCCAATTTCTTGCAAACCGATACTTCGAAAATCCGGCTCCAACCCAATTCGGATTTCTAGGGCTTCCTATCGAATTGGGATCCAATCTCTTGCAAATCCCTATTGACGTGAATACCTAGCTATCCGTAGTAATTCGATCCCAATCTAATCCCTAATAACAATCCTGGCTCAATTCCTACCAATTCAACACAAATACGAAATTGGGCTCGTAGGGTTCATCCCCACGCCCCAAGACGTGGAGACTACTCACTAATCATAGCAATAGCACAATAATTGGCAAAGAAATAGACAATGGAATTCATCACAACAATGATATAAACAATAAAAATAGAGTTTTTGTGGAAGAGAAGTGCAAACCAATGTAGATCTTCAATCAACCCAACAAAAATCCAAGTTTTTCTCTTCACCAATCACAATTAATAAAGCTAAAAAGTAGACTCAAAAAGCTGCAAAAAATCTGAGAGGTGGCTCTCAAAACTAGGGTAAAAACAGAGCTTAAATAGCCCCAAAAATCGTCTAAAAATCCTGACCAAAACGCCCCTGCACAGCCTGTTTTCCGCAAATTTCGCTACAGGCAGCGCATCGCACTCGGCCGAGTGACAAAAGTCGCTCGGCCGAGTGAAAACCCTGTCAATTTTCCAGTAAGTCGGGGACTTCAGGGGTCTTCAGTTCGGGGGTGGCTCGGCCGAGTGAGTTGTCGTCACTCGGCCGATGGCTTCACTTCACTCGGGCGGACGGGATTTGCCACTCGGCCGAGTGGGTCTTCTGAAGCTCAGATGGCCGAAAAACAGTAACTTCGGTCTTTTTGAGGGCCTTCGTCTGGGCGCCACTCGGGCGGACGTGGTATCGTCACTCGGCCGATGTGGTCTCCGTCGCTCGGCCGAGTACACATGGAAGTCGTGTCTGAACGGGTCGGCCGAGCAGTGTCTCGCTGGTCGGCCGAGTGGCTCCTCCACTCGGCCGAGTGGGACACAAAAAATGCCCAAACTGGTCGTTTTGGCCTCCTCGTCGCTCCGGCGACGTCCATTCTTCTTCCGCTCCTCTCCAACAGCAAAATACCCCTCGGGGAGGTCGTCGGTGGCCGTCTAGATTACACGCATCTCGAGATCACTCCTAATCGCGCCAAATCACCTGAAATGCGACAAAAACAACAAATCGTAAAAAGCATCGCAATATCGTCGATATATCGTGAAAAACATGATTTGGGCGATCAAAATGGCGTGCAAACATGCGGGAAAAGGGTGTAAAATAAGGAGTGATCAAAATCCCCCAAGCTTGCCTCTTACTCGTCCTCGAGGAAGATAAGTAAAAAGCGAACCCGGTGGATTCGGAAAACGAAAACGGCGAAAAACGAAAAAAAATGAAAAACGAAGAAGAATGAAAACCAAACGAAAATAAAGAAAGAAAGAAAGAAGAGGTAGGATGCTAGATCATTTTCTCAGGACGTGGGTTTCACCTACTCTTATAGCATGCACCGAGTGAGAAATACATGTCAAAGAATCTCATTTTGATATCATAATAGAATAGTGCAAGTAGAAAATAGAAAACCCACGAACAACGGTATAATCATGAAAAACGGAATGATTTTAAAATTAACATCGCCTGAATCATCTAAAGCGGTATACAAGTCTCAGATCACACACTTTTCAATTGAACGCTTTCTATCTGGAGTATAAGAGTATCACATCATAGAATAGAGAGAATAGAAAAGTATGGGTTTCATGAAATGAATGCTAGGCTTAGATTTCTGGATTTCGTAAAGCTAGAAACAATCTCACCGAGTATAGAATATTACTTAGCCTAGGTTGTCGTGCAATGTCAAGTAGTCGCTCTCTCACACATCAATGGATCTCCTCCCCCAAGCTTATCTATAAGCGTGGTGGCACAAAAATATTTACATCCCCGTTTTTATATAGCTCCAAAGGCAAAGAAGAGAAAGAAGAAAGAAAATAAGCGAGATGGGATCTTTTATTGAGGATTTTTCCTCTTTTCTCTCTTTTCTCTTTTTTTTTTCTTTTTTTTTTCTTTTTTTTTCTTTTTTTTTTTTCATATATACAATGATCCCAATTCAAAGAGAGATAATGATATACGAGAATGTTCTTCTCTCTTTTATTATATTTTTTTTTTTTGGAATAAGAGATTTGGAGCTAGGAATTAATAGCGGGGGAAATGCCATAAAATAGAATCACTAAGGGGAGATTCACCAATGATTTTAAAAGTAGAGAAATGATGTTCAAGATTTGTGGAGAAAGAAATAAATATAACTCTCGGCTCACTCTATAAGACATGCACGACAACTTCAGCAGGGTAATCTAATCTACTCAGTTTCGATCACAAAAAAGCTAACTAATCCAGATATATCATAGCTAACCATCATTCAATCATCCGGAAGTGAAGTGTACAATTCATGCATATAGAAGTGATAAAGGAAAAGAAGTCAGTACTCCAGATATAGGCATTCAATGCGTGAATCTTGGTGTGTTTTCTGTGATAGCATACATATGAATATTCAGGCTCAGCTAATAATAAAATTTCATCCATTTTCATGAGGAAAAAGTGTGGGCTCCTATTTCTAAATGCAAGCGAGTCATAGCATATGATATCAGAAATGAAATCTAAGACACGACAAATATAGCATGCATATAGAATAAGCTAACTCCACGTAGACATCATCACAGAAAATTCATCTCTAGCATGAGATGAAAAAAGGAAGAAGTAAAGATAAAAGGAAAATAGAACTATGCAATGCGGCACACAGGAAAGTAAGGAAAACGTGATGCATGGCAAAACAAAAGGAAAATAACGAAAAATGAGTGCAAAAGTGAAAAGCGGTGTGAAAAACTGAAAATAAAGGTGGCAAATCGAAAAAGAACGTGAGAGCTCACTCCCCCAAGCTAAACGGCACAGTGTCCTCAATGTGCAAAGTGTGGCACACAGAGAGACAATTAACGTGAGGGGCAAGTGAGGGTGCATGCATGAGGGGAAGGAAGGAAAAAAAATAATAAAAGGAAAAATAAAGAAGTGAAAATATGATGCGGGTATGATGCATGCACAAACAGGAGTGATATGAAAATACGGCACCAAAAACGCTCCCTCTCTCCCAAAAAGATATATATAGATGTTATCAAAATGAGAAACCCTAGTAGATATGATATGATGTGCACAAAAAGATATGATCAAAAATATAATCCCAAAATAAGTGAGAGGAGGGGGGGTGGACAAAAAAAACATCAGGACCCAGCAGAGACGGGCAGCACAACGTCAGGAATGGATAAAGGCATCAAGAGTGCCTAAGAAGGCGGTGCCGCGCCGTCTCCGTCCTGAGGCGGAGGGGGTGGTGGTGGTGGTGTAGGCTGCTGAGCTGGGGTGGGCGTGGGAGTGGAAGCAGGTCGAGCGTGTGTGGGAGTGTGTGTGGGAACCTGCTGGGTGGGTGGGGGTACGCGCGGGAGACGCTCTAAGATCTGTGTCAGGCAGTAGTGGATCTGAGGGATCAGGTCAAAGCGTCCAGCCATCGTAGAGACGGTGGAGGACAGGGTCCGAAGGTCTCCTCTAAGACCACTCACCGCCACCTCAAGAGCACGTATGCTCTGCAGTACAGTGTCGGGCGGGGGTGGTGCAGAGGGACGCACCGGTCTAGGCTGCGCAGGGCGAGGCTGGCGTACGCGTGTGGAGTATGTAACGGGCTCAGCAGGGAATGGGACAAAAGGTGTCGTGCCAGGAAATGTGGGCCGGGCCTCAGTGTGAGGCCGGGGCGGGCGGTGAGAAGTGGAGGCAGCGGCAGCGGAAGAAGAGTACAAAAGCGGCTGCGAGGCGGCTAGTGAGGTCGGTGGCACAGAAGTGTGGACAGACGCCACGACGCTCTCGGAGAAGACGGCGGTAGTGGAGACAGAGGAATCTCCCGCTGGGGAAGAAGTGTGTGGTCCAAAAGGTGTAGCCCCAGCGGAGATCATGCTAACCATGGTCTCCACGACCGAAACGAACGAGGGCTCTCCGTACGCGACTACGGTCGGCGGGCGCTCGGGGAAGGCAGAAGAAAGAGGCTCGACAGACAAGGGGCCAGTGGTGGAAGTGGGAGTGGTGGTGACAGCCTCGGAAGCGGTGACAGTGGTGGAAGTGGGCTCAGCAAGGGTACTCGCGACACTGGTAGAGGTGAGGACAGAAGTGTCAGGAGCAGTAGAAACGACAGGTGTGGGCTGAGGGGCCATAGGGGCGGCAGCGGGCTCGGCAGGGCGTGCAGCAGGGTCTGCGGGAGCAGCCTGGGCAGCGTGGGCGGCGGGGCCCTGCTCGGCCTCCTCGGCCTCGAGCACGTAGGCGGCGGGGATGAGGACATCCATATCTGGGAGCCAGTCAACGTGGGCCGGTGTAATCTGGGTCCGAGCAGGGCTCGGGAGAATCATGTAATCGGCCCCATAGGGGCCGTGCAACCAGACCCAGTGACGCTCACCGTGCGGACGCAGCATCTTCATCCGGGCCATAACGTCTATCGACAAGGAAGTGGGGCCCGGAACGCGTCGCAGGTCGTCGGGGAAATCCTCGCCGGTCATAAGAGCCAGCAGGGTAATCAGGCCGCCGCAGCATATCGGTGAGCGAGCGCCCACCGATACAATGATGCGGTCTAAGTACCATGCCGCGATATCGATCACGACGGCGGGGACAAGCTCATCTCCATCCCTAGACAGAGCTCTGGGACGTGTCATCGCATAGAGCATGTAAAGCTCTGGCGTAGACATCGTGCCCGGCTTATATCTGGCCAAAAAGGTAGTCGCCATGAGGCGCTGGGCAATGCGTAGGCAGGGATGTACGATGGCCGAGGCCTTGGCCCTACCAGGGTCAAAGGCGGCGTGGAGACCCGTGATACGTGCCCAGAAGGCACCGGCGTCGAAAGAGGGTGGAGGGATATGTGTGGGGCCATAACCGCGATCGGCTCCGGGGACTGCGGGCCAAGAGAAAAATGCTCTCATCATATCGAGAGTGACCTGGCACTCTCGATCCATGAACCGGAATGAGCATCCCTCATCGGTCCGGGCGATCGAACTCAAAACCTCAAGTGTCGGACGGGTAAAAGTATCCGCCGACACCTGGAAAAAATCTCGCCAGCCCACGTTGTCGTACAACGTGAGCATCCCCTCAAGTACCCCCAGGCGTCCTAGGTCAGCGAGGTGTGCGAACCTGGAGGGTACGATCGAGCGCTGGGAGATACGCTCGAAGACGGCGCGGTGTGCGTCGTCTCGGAACGTAATCCCGAGCGGCCCGACCAGTGGAGCCGGTGGTGGTGGCTGTGGATCGGCGGGGAGAGGCTGTGCGGGCTGTGGGTGCGCTGCAGGCTGTGCGGTGTGTGCGGAGCCTGCAGGCTGTGCGGGGTGTGCGGGGTGTGTGGGGGACGGTGGAGGAGAGTCCTCCAACTCGTGGGAGGGGCCGGCATCATCCGACCGCTTCCGCTTGGCGGAAGCTCTCTTCGACCGCGGCCGTGTCCGGGGCGGCATATCTGCCCCGAGCGCGCGCCGAAAAAGTGAAAAGTGCGGCGTGTGCACAAAGAGTGGAAAGAGTTTACCCAAACACGCCGCGAGTGCTAAGTAGTGGAAGCGTGCGAAGTCCGCGCCTCCACGAAGTCCTGAGCAGCCCGTAGAAGCTCCCCTGAGCTCCCCTAAGCTCCAAAAAGCAACCTGCGCATGGAAAAGCGATATCAGCGAGTAATAATCAAAATGTATGGAGCAATAGGGGTATAACAGATAGATATGTGACTTGATTTGGGTTAGGGGTTCGATTGACACACGGATCCTCAAAAACTACACAAAAAGAGAAGAAAATGGTGAAAATAAGCGAACCGGAGGTGATCGGAGACGGGGGTTGCCGGCGGCGACTCGGGCGGGTGGCGGCGACGGTCGGCCGGCGGTGGCAGGCCGAGCGGCGGCGCGTGCGGGCGAGTGGATGTTGGGCGAGGCGCGATCGGGCGAGGGGAAGCTGAGGGGGCGCGGGCGAAAGGGTTTTTTTTCGTTTTCGAAAACTGCGCCTCCCCCTTTGGCTTTATATTAAAAAGTTACGACTCGGCCGAGTGACGTGATCACTCGGCCGAGCGAGGCAAATAAAAATTTCTCCCCGATATCGCTTCGGCCGAGTGGCCTTGCCAGGCTCGGCCGAGTGGAGTAAATCCATTCGGCCGAGTGACTCAAGCTACTCGGCATGACTCGCCCAAGGAGGGTGTCTGTTTCACTCGGCCGAGTGAATATATATACTCGGCCGAGTAGCAGTTATAATGAAATGAGGAAAATAGACAGAGAGTTGGGTACAGCAGACTTCCCTTGTTCGTGAGCGGCTCGGCCGGACGAACTTCTGTACTCGGCTGTTTGTCTTCGTTTAGACTCTAAACTCCGTCTTTCTTCCTCCAGTCGATTTCATGCTCCTCCTAAGCGTCGAACGCCTTCTTAGGGCGCTCCTCATCGTCTCGTTCAACCTCCTCATGATGATCTACCTATCTCCTCTCCTGTCAAGAAAAATAGGACCCGTTATCACAAAATTTTTGATCGGATGACTCAAAACACTAAAAATTTCTAAAACGAAAATAAAGAAAAAGCGAAAATAAAGCAAAAACCGTCGGGTTGCCTCCCGACAAGCGCTCGTTTTAGGTCGTGAGCTCGACCCCCTATAATTTTCAATCAATGCGGGATGTTTGGTGCATATGAGATGCACCCGTCAAACTTTCCGGGGAGCGCGCTTGGATTCGGACGTGGCGGCGAAGCGTTCTCCCGCGGTGGTCTCCTATCTCGAATAGTGTTGGGGGGAGGCTCCCCCAAGCTAGCATTTGCCCCGGTCAACGGCTTAGCCGGCGATGCCGATTTCCGTACCGGCGGAGCTTTCTTTGGAGACTTTGATTTCGAGAGCTTGCAGAGCTCTCGAATCCTTGCGACATCAGCGTCGCCTTCATCTTCATCAGCGGAGAAGTCGGGGGAATCATCATTATTGTCCTCATGGCCTAAATCCGGGCCTTCATCCAATTCTTCATCAAAAAGGGCACCAATTGAGTGAGGAATCGCCTCCTCTATCACCTCATCAAGGAGGTCCATATAATCGAGCTCCTCATGGTAAGGCATGTGCTTCATTGCCTTGGGAATGTGGAGCTCCACCTCGATGTTTCCGACGTTTAAGGTTAAGGTACCTTCGCGCACGTCGACGATGACTCCGGCGGTGGCGAGGAATGGGCGCCCAAGTATCAATGAGGTGTCTCCCTCCTCCTTAATGTCCATGATGACGAAGTCACATGGCAAGCATATTCCACCCGGGACTTGAAGTGGGATGTCTTCGGCAATCCCCACCGGCCTTGTTATCCGTCCATCGGCTAATTGAATGCGCATGTCGGTGGGTTTCAACTTTGTCCCGGTGTTAAGCTTTAAGAACATGGAGAGGGGCATGAGACTCACACTAGCCCCAAGATCGACCAACGCCTTTTGAAGAGGCACGCCGCCCAACGTGCAAGGAATCCGAAAACTCCCCGGATCTTTAAATTTTGCCGGCTCCTTTTCTCTCTTGGTGAACCAAGAGCCCTCCTCGGCTAGCATGATCTTTTCCTTCCTCTTTCTCCCCGAAATCAAGTCCTTCAAGAATTTGGCATATGTGGGGATCTCGATGATGGCGTCAAGGAAGGGAATATTTAGGCTAACTCCTCTTAGATACTCGAGGAATTTCGCTAGCCTTTTCTCCATTTTCGCTTTCGCTAGTCTTTGGGGGAATGGGACCGGTGGCATGAAGCGCCTCTCCTCAATTAATAGCTTCTCCCTAGATTTCTCCTTGTCTTGTGGCTCCTTCTCCTCTTCAATCTCGATTATCGGCTCAACCGGCTCCAAACTTTCCTCCACGGCCTCCTCAATAGGAATCATGGCGGGGGTGGTGTCCTTCCCGCCTCTAGTAGTGACGGCAACTACGGCGTTGATGTGGCCCGTGTTGCCCCGTGGGTTTTGCTCCGGTTGCGCCGGCAATCTTTGAGTGTTCCGGTTGAGCAACGCTAATTGCTCCGATATTTGAGCCACTACGGTATTGAGAGATTCTTGCCCCGCCTTCAAAGTAGCATTCACCTTATTCTGCTCGACCATGAACGCTTCCACTCTAGTTTCGAAATCGGATCGTTGTGGAGCTTGTGGAGGGTTTTGGTTTTGATTCCTCCACCCTTGATTGTATCCGGGAGGCCTATAAGGTGGGACTTGTTGCTTTGGTTGGAAGTTTTGTTGTGTAGGTCCCCTCGGCGGATAGTATTGTTGTTGGGGTGGTGGCGGTCGAGCTTGATTAGGCGGTTGTTGTGGCGGGTTCAAAGCTCCTTCATTGTTGGCGTAGGAGAATCCCGGGTGATTTCTTGCGGCCGGATTGGACCAATAACCTTGGTTCCCCGCAACATATTGCACTTGCTCCAAGGATCCTTCTCCTTGCTCTCCTCCCGAATACATGGCTTGAGGTTGGTCTTGCCAATCACTCATTTGGCTTGCCGGCGCGGAGGTGGAAGGGCTTCCTTGGGGCTCCGTGATGAATTTCTCCAATCTCTCCACCACCTTGTGGAGAGAATCAAATTTGCTCGTAAGCTCCGCTACGGCCTTTGCCTCGTAGATGCTAGTCGGCTTTAAGGAGGACGTAGAGTGTCCTCACTCATCGCCCCATTGTTGGTTATTAGAGGCCATCTCCTCAATTAGGGCCGTAGCTTCCTCGGGAGTCTTTGACAAGATTGCACCATTCGCCGCGGCATCAATAATTTGTTTGGTCCCCGGTTGGAGACCGTTGTAGAAGCTATGCACTAACTCCCAATCTTCTATACTGTGGTGCGGGCACTGGTGCTGCAAATCCTTAAATCGCTCCCAAGCTTCATAGAGCGTCTCGTGTGGTCCTTACTTGAAGGACATGAGAGCGCTCCGGATCTTCACCGTCTTGGATGGTGGATAGAATTTATCAATGAATGCATCCGCCAACCCGTCCCAAGAGGTGAAAACTCCGTCAGCTTGCGTCCTCAGCCAATAGAGTGCTTTGTCCTTTAGCGTGAAGGGGAAGAGGCGCAGTCTGATGGCATCAATCGGGACCCCCGGCATTTGGAAAGTGGCGCACTTCGACAAGAATGATTGGATGTGGTAGTGGGGGTTCTCGTGAGCGTTCCCATGAAATGGGTCTTGTTGCATCAAAACCACCAATCCCGTCTTTAGCTCGAAGTTCTTGTCGGCCGCCAACTCCGGCACGGCGATGGATGACGTAGTAGAAGAGGTTTTAGGCCGAAGCCTATCGCGAATAGAAATTATTCTCGCCATTCTCTCCGCCAATTCTTCAGGAGTTTCCCGGTTGGTCATAAACCCCCCTTCCGGATATTGTCTCCTTTCCGCTCTGAGTCTCCGCGCGGTACGTTCGATCTCGGGATCGAATAATAGGGCTTCGGGGTCCGCCGTAGATCTCGTGTACATGCACAGTGAAAACAGAGTTTCAAAGAGATGATTAGTACCGTGGAAGGGTTAGGTAAAAATAGCAAAGGAAATAATAATGGTAAAAGAAATAAAATAAAAAGAAAATAAAAGAAAGAAATAGCTAGGTGAAAAAGAATCAAACGCAATCGCCTCCCCGGCAACGGCGCCAAAAACTTGATCGCGTCCCGGCGTACACGTCCCGAGGCGACGGTTGTAGTTTTACCGCAAGCGCACGGTATAGCGGCGAGCGGGTATCGAACACAGGGAGGACGAATGACCGTGCTTGCTCCTAATCGACCTGGCTATTCAGAGGGATAATTGCCTTGGGCGATCCTGTCACAATCGTCAGACAAAAGTGCAAAATATCAAATCAAATAGAGAACGCCTAGGGAATGGGGAATCCCCACTACTCACCGTATTTCACAATTGTGGTTCGCCGGTATCGAAATCGCTAGGATGAGAATTCGGATGAACTAGTTGCAACTAAATGTGGAACCAGGCTCACGCTCTCGCGCTGTTGCCGGTCTATAGCTATCCTGGGTTTGGGTCCAATCTCTTGCAAACCCTAGCCTAAGGAAGCTAGCATTAGGATCAACATCATCGTCCAATTGCGCACCGAGCCCAATCTCTTGCAAACTCGGTCCACAATCTAGATTAGGATAGTTCCTACCCGTCCAATCTCTTGCAAACGGGTATCGGCACGGAATTGCAACCGGAGATCCTAGCATCGGTCCAATTTCTTGCAAACCGATACTTCGAAAATCCGGCTCCAACCCAATTCGGATTTCTAGGGCTTCCTATCGAATTGGGATCCAATCTCTTGCAAATCCCTATTGACGTGAATACCTAGCTATCCGTAGTAATTCGATCCCAATCTAATCCCTAATAACAATCCTGGCTCAATTCCTACCAATTCAACACAAATACGAAATTGGGCTCGTAGGGTTCATCCCCACGCCCCAAGACGTGGAGACTACTCACTAATCATAGCAATAGCACAATAATTGGCAAAGAAATAGACAATGGAATTCATCACAACAATGATATAAACAATAAAAATAGAGTTTTTGTGGAAGAGAAGTGCAAACCAATGTAGATCTTCAATCAACCCAACAAAAATCCAAGTTTTTCTCTTCACCAATCACAATTAATAAAGCTAAAAAGTAGACTCAAAAAGCTGCAAAAAATCTGAGAGGTGGCTCTCAAAACTAGGGTAAAAACAGAGCTTAAATAGCCCCAAAAATCGTCTAAAAATCCTGACCAAAACGCCCCTGCACAGCCTGTTTTCCGCAAATTTCGCTACAGGCAGCGCATCGCACTCGGCCGAGTGACAAAAGTCGCTCGGCCAAGTGAAAACCCTGTCAATTTTCCAGTAAGTCGGGGACTTCAGGGGTCTTCAGTTCGGGGGTGGCTCGGCCGAGTGAGTTGTCGTCACTCGGCCGATGGCTTCACTTCACTCGGGCGGACGGGATTTGCCACTCGGCCGAGTGGGTCTTCTGAAGCTCAGATGGCCGAAAAACAGTAACTTCGGTCTTTTTGAGGGCCTTCGTCTGGGCGCCACTCGGGCGGACGTGGTATCGTCACTCGGCCGATGTGGTCTCCGTCGCTCGGCCGAGTACACATGGAAGTCGTGTCTGAACGGGTCGGCCGAGCAGTGTCTCGCTGGTCGGCCGAGTGGCTCCTCCACTCGGCCGAGTGGGACACAAAAAATGCCCAAACTGGTCGTTTTGGCCTCCTCGTCGCTCCGGCGACGTCCATTCTTCTTCCGCTCCTCTCCAACAGCAAAATACCCCTCGGGGAGGTCGTCGGTGGCCGTCTAGATTACACGCATCTCGAGATCACTCCTAATCGCGCCAAATCACCTGAAATGCGACAAAAACAACAAATCGTAAAAAGCATCGCAATATCGTCGATATATCGTGAAAAACATGATTTGGGCGATCAAAATGGCGTGCAAACATGCGGGAAAAGGGTGTAAAATAAGGAGTGATCACACCTTATCGTATGGCTCCAGCAGAACTCGAAGAGCTACGGAAGCAATTGGATGATCTGTTGCATAAAGGATTCATTCATCCCAGCGTGTCTCCCTGGGGTGCACCTGTACTACTGGTCAAGAAGAAGGAAGGATCGAGAAGAATGTGCGTGGATTATCGGGAGCTGAACAATGTCACGGTGAAGAATAAGTACCCGTTACCTCACATTGATGACATCTTCGATCAACTCGGTGGATCACGAGTTTTCTCGAAGTTGGACCTCAGAAGTGGATATCATCAGGTGAAGGTCAAGAATGAGGATGTTTACAAGACAGCTTTTTGGACCAAGTATGGACATTACGATTTCGTTGTCATGCCGTTCGGTGTGACCAACGCTCCTGCAGTATTCATGAATCTCATATTCTATGATTTTTTGGATAAATTCGTAGTGATATTCATTGATGACATATTGGTCTACTCGAAGAGCGAGAAGGAGCATGCCGAGCATCTACGGATGGTTTTGGAGACGCTTCACCGTCATCAGTTGTATGCCAAGTACAGCAAGTGCGAGTTCTGGTTAGAGCGGATTGCATTTCTCAGACATGTGGTATCAGGCGAAGGTATCTCAGTTGATCCAGAGAAGGTTACATCGGTCAGGAATTGGCCTACCCCTCGGTCAGCATCAGATATCCGGAGTTTCCTAGGATTGGCGGGATACTACCGTCGATTCATTCAGGATTTCTCGAGGATAGCAGATCCCATGACTCGACTGACGAGGAAGGACGTCAAGTATGTTTGGTCAGATGCTTGCGAGCAAGCATTTGGGACTTTGAAGGAAAAGTTGACATCTGCACCAGTTCTGGCTATACCAGATAGGACTGGAGGATTCGAGATCTTTTGCGATGCCTCGGGCAAAGGTCTTGGATGTGTTCTGCATCAACACGGTCATGTAGTCGTGTATGCTTCTCGACAGTTGAAGATTCATGAGAAGAATTACCCGACTCACGACTTGGAGTTAGCCGCTGTTATCTTCGCTTTGAAGATTTGGAGACATTTCTTACTGAGTGAGAAAGTGAAGATTTTCACTGATCACAAAAGTTTGAAATATATTTTTACTCAGAAGGAGTTGAATATGAGACAGCGCAGATGGTAAGAACTGATGGCTGATTATGACATCGACCTGCAGTATCATCCAGGGAAGGTTAATGTTGTACCTGACGCTTTGAGCAGACTTCCAGTGGTCATGACTCTCACAGTTCAGTGGAGGTTACAACATGATCTGTGTGGGATGAGCACAGAGATTGTATTACCTGGAGTCACATCATCGTTGATGAATATGCAGATTCAATCGACAATACTGGATCAGATCAAAGTTGCACAGTCTGGAGATGCTAAACTGAAGAAGATCCGAGAGCAAGTTGAAGCTGGACTTCAGACGGACTTTATCATTCATGAGGATGGTTCCTTGAGATACGGCAGTAGGATCTGCGTACCTTCTGGTGATATCAGAGATGAGCTGATGAATGAAGCTCATAGCTCTTCCTATTCCATTCATCCTGGCGGTACCAAGATGTACAAGGATCTCCGTCTGAATTTTTGGTGGCACTGTATGAAGAGAAGCGTAGCTCGTAGCGTCGCCAAATGTCTTGTGTGTCAGCAAGTGAAGGCTGAACACCATCGCATTGCCGGATTACTTCAACCTCTGCCGATTCCGGAATGGAAGTGGCAGCACATCACCATGGATTTCGTAACTGGACTACCTCGGAGCACCAAGCAAAATGATGCGATTTGGGTTATCGTTGACCGATTAACCAAGTCTGCGCATTTCATACCTTTCCGAGTTGGACAAGCTACGGAGATACTTGCGAAGAAGTATATGGAGGTAAATATCTTTCTTATACCTTTATAGCTTCTTTCTAGTATATGTCGTGATGTGAGCGACAATCGTGCAGGAGATTGTGCGATTACATGGAGTTCCTGTGAGTATTGTTTCCGACCGGGACACGAGATTCACGTCTCAATTCTGGAAGAGTTTACAGACGAATCTGGGTACCAGTCTGAAATTCAGTACTGCGTATCACCCGCAAACTGATGGACAGTCGGAGCGCACTATCCAGATATTGGAGGACATGTTGAGAGCTTTGTATGTTGGATCTCAAGGGTTCGTGGGAGGATCATCTGCATCTGGTGGAATTCTCCTACTACAACAGCTACCAGGCGAGCATTGGCATGGCGCCATTTGCTGCTCTCTATAGAAGGAAATGTCGATCCCCGCTGAGTTGGGATGCCGTTGGTGATAGAGAACTGTTAGGACCAGAGATGATAGTTGAGGCTGTGGATGTTGTGCGTGATATCAGAGACAAGCTTCGGATTGCTCAGGACCGTTACAAGCATTGGGCAGATGCTAAACGGCGTCCTCTGGAGTTTCAACCAGGAGATCATGTGTTTCTGAAGATCTCACCGAATCGAGGAGTGATTCGCTTTGGGAAGCGAGGCAAGCTTAGTCTGAGATACATTGGACCTTTCGATGTGCTAGAGCGAGTTGGAGAGGTAGCTTATCGCTTAGCACTACCACCGTCTTTAGTGGGAGTACATGACGTCTTTCATGTGTCCCAGCTGCGTCGTTATGTCAGCGACCCCTCACACGATGTGGACTACTCAGAGATCACAGTTCGACCAGATTTGACGTACGAACAGCAACCAGTGGAAATCTTAGATCAACGTCAGAAAGTCTTCAGGACCAAAACTGTTAATCTAGTCAGAGTAATGTGGCGTCGCGACTCGCCAGGAGAATCTACCTGGGAGCGGGAAGATGAGATACGCGAGCGTTATCCATATTTATTTCATGCACCTTAGTTGATAGGAATTCCGAGGACGGAATTTTCTTAAGGTGGGTAGAATGTAACGGCCGGTATTTTTAGCCGGGTTTTAGTCCTTGTGTATCGGTATTTTCTTTCGGACATCTGGATTATTTTTGTCCATATGTTTCGTGTTGCGCGTGTGCGACTCTGTTTTTCTGTCTTTACTGTATCGTTGTTAATTGACCGTAAAGTTTAACTAAAAACTTAATTTTATTTTATTAATTAAGTATTAATCACTTTTGTTATTTTAATAATTATTTTTTAAAAAAATACTTAAATAATGTTTCATCCAACTGTTTCATTCACGTTTAGAAATCCTTTTAACAAATTAAAGAAGGGAAGTGAAACACGTTATTCATAGCCAGATGCATGCTCTAACTTAAGTCAACCAACATCATTAAATAGTGTCTTAATCCAACACCTAACTGATTAATTTTGTCTCCTGCCAAGTTTCTCAAGGCAAACTAAACTACGTCTCTTCCCCGTTAAAACTCTCTGCAAACCCCCATCAACCTGCAAGCAAATCTCTGCAACAAATCCTACAGCAAATTAACCATCATTTCCAAATCCAAAATCCTTCATCAGACAAACCTACAAACAAATTCTTCAGCAAATTTTTCCCAAGTCCAAATCTGTTCATCATCCTCTATCAACCCAACAAATCCAAATTGAAACCAAAAATCAGAAATTTGGAGGAGAGAAACCACAAATCTGAAATCAATTTCAGATTCAACCTCAAATCTGAAAACACCAAAGATTAAGATCCAAAACCCAATCAAAACAAATAGCTACAGATTCAAATAGATCTGAAAATATTTTCAGATTTAAACCCAACCCCTTTTCTTCCCTTCTTCATCTTCTTCCTCCTCCAACCTTTGGCCGGCCCCCTCCTCCTCCATCCACGCATCCAAGCCGCCGGCCTCCCACCTGAGCGGCCGGACTGCCGACCCGCCGCCGCCTTGGAGTTCGCCGCAGCCGCCGGAGGAAGCCGCCCGCGCACAAGCGCCGTACGCCGGAGCACCGGAGCGACGACGCCCCCCGCCCTCCGTTCTTCCTCCTCGAGCGCGCGTAGGTGAGGCTTCCCCCATTGCGTGAGCTCCTTGCCTGCAATACAAAAAAAACGAAACATTAAAAGAATAAGAATGAAACAGAGAAGAAAGTGAGAAAGAAATAGACAAAGAGAGAGCCTGAGAATAGAGAGAGAGGAGGGCCTAGCTATTAAGTGAAAGTTGATTTAATAAAGGAGAAAAATGACAAGTAAAGTGACATCCTTGACTTAAGAGTAATAGAAGAGAGAGGAGAGGGATTTTATTATACTATTAAATAAATTTGAAGAGTGAGTCAGCCTTGTTAAAATAATAAAGAAGAATGGAATGACAAAAAGAGACAGCCTGTATATAAGATAAAGAGATAGAGTAGTGATAATGTTGGCAGGTTATTAACTAAGGGATGGCCTTGATAAAGTTGGCAGATTACTCGTTAAAGAAAGAGTTTTGGGTGTTAAATAATGTATGAGTATGTAGGAATATTAAATTGGAATGTTAACCATACCATTAGTTTAAGCTAAGATGGGTATTAATAAGATGTTAATATTAATTTAGAACTATAACAAGAATAATTAACTTTCTGATCAAATTTCGTTAATTCCCAATTCAGCACTTTTACTCATTATAATAAATGTTATTATTTAATGACGCAGATACGACGCGAACTTTCCTACCGTTACTCGGACAACCTAAACTGTCCCAGTCAGGCAAGCGTGCGGTTATTTTATGTTTTTGTGCTATCTGATGTTGTATTAATTGCTGACACAAACACACTTTTTTTAGAATTGCTAGACTTAAACTCGTGTGCGTGTGTATGGACCCCTTAATAATCAAAATGAACACACTTTGTGAATGGTAATGTTTCTGGACATGTATGGTTAATTTTAGAACTGTTGATAATTATAGAATGTTAAATGCCGTTGGCTCTCGTAGTTAAATGCCGTTGGCTACCGATGTTACATGCCGTTGGCTACCAGTTGCCGTTGGCTACCAGATGTTACTGCCGTTGGCTATTAGTTAATCTCGTCGGTCACATGTGATTACGTCACATGTGACTAGTCTGGACTCGTGTTTCAGTATATGACGGATTAGCATCTTGGCACGTGATCCAGGAAATACACTTGGGTGGGGTTGGTTCCCGGGCACTAGCCGGTAGTAAACGGGTCACCTTCGGGGGCACTTGAAGGTGTATTTATTTACTATTCGTCTAACGGCGGGAATCTTATTCACGGACTTGCACACACAGTTAAATAATTGAAAAAGAAAGTTAATTACAGACTGATGTTACATTGCTCAACTGCCATGTTAATTTTACAACTGAAATGCCATGCTAATGTAACTTGTTGCTTTAACTACCATGGTAGTGTAACTTTTCATAATTGTTTTAATTGTTTCAGTTCATTGAAATACATGCTAGTGTAAATTCTTTTAACCGATGTAAGACTGCCATATATATAACTTGTTTTATATATATCTTGCCTTGGGTCATCTGACATCTACTTGCAGACCCTTGCTGACATACATTCATGTTGTTTGAATGTATGTCAGGTTACGAGACAGGTTACCAGGAGGACGAGTTGCTGGATCAGAGTGATCCAATAGACCAGGATTCTGCTGATCCTGAAGTCCACCCTACCGTGGACTAGAGCTGATTATCACCGCTGCAGTTATTTATTTTCACCGCTGTGATTTGTAGGGTGTGTACCCACTTTATCTGTATCGCTATTGTTGTAGGCCATGTTTGGGGCCCTTTTATTATTGTGTACTTTATCTGGATGTTGGCTTTAAATATTTCTGTTGTTCTGAGTTGCATGCAAGTTCCTGCGAAAGGTGTTTTCACAGACGCTTATTGGGTTCGAGCTTCACCGCTCCAACCTAAGCGGGCCCGCTCGCGTCCTCGCCCCAAGTATAATGGGAAGCGGGGCGTGACAATTCACGTAACTAACAAATAACCTGCGATGAAATTGGTATTCTATTATCCATCCTCCCTGCGGACGACCCGTAACGTGCTACGACGACAGTCGTGCGCTTGCAGTTCACAAATATTCAAAGCTCCTACCAAGTTTTTGAAAAACTTGATAGGAGTTTTAATAATTATGAACCGCAAGTGCATGCCTGTCGTCGTAGTGCTATACGGGTCGTCCGAATGGAGGATGGGTGATCGAGTACCAATTTCGTCCTAGAGTATTTGTTAGCTACGTGAATCGATTGATTAATCTGTAACATTCATAGAATCACAGAGATACACGAGAGGAACAAGAATAACAATCTAAATTACAATAAAAACGCAGAATAAAAGCAAAGAAATACTTATCTCATTGAATCACAAGAAAAAGTTGTCAATCCTTAGTTACAATCCAAGAGAAAAGCAATGTAAACTCATCTCTCATCTAAACGCTAATCTACTCCCAAAATTACAGATAGAACAGAAAACGATACAAAAGCGAGCCTAAAAGCTCGGCTCCCCCGAACAGCGACGCACCAGTGCTTTAAACACAACCCTAGTCGCTAACAGGTCGAGCTCCATACCCGCTTTCAAACGGTCGCATGGTTGAACCATGCGGCCGCATCGTTCTCTTGCTTCTGCCACCGCTGCTTTTGGGTTGAGGTGAAAATGACGCGGTCGTGTGGTTTGAAACCACACGGCCGTATGGTTCTCATTTTTCTCTTGCTTGGTTAGGTGAAAATGACGCGGCCGTGTGGTTTGAAACCACACGTGGTGCTACCGTTGAAGTGAAAATGACGTTGCCGCGTGGTTTGAAACCACACAGCCGCATGGTTTGCTGTTTTCTTTTGCTTGGTGAGGAGAGAAGACCACGCGGATGTATGAACTTGGTTTATACAGCCACGGAAATTTGCACTGCTCACGTGACGCGCTGCTCACACGGCCGTATGAAGGCTCAAACTGTTGAAAAATAGTTCTTACGGCCGCGTGGAAATTCCATCTGGCCGCGTGGAATTTCCAGCACGACCAAGTTGCACTCCAGAAAATCTAGAAAAATCAGATTTGAGTAAATGAGGTGGCGTTGGAATCGGGATGCGACGTTCTTTGAAGGAAAAATAAGTAGTAAAGATGACCACATGGTTGAGAGTAGATCTTCAGTCTTTGCAAGGCTTGCGCGCTTCTTGTGGCATCTCCTCCAGATTCCTCTGCTTTTGATTCCCTCTCATCGCCTTGCTCGTTCCTTCCACTCCTTTAACTCTTCTTGGTACTTTTCGTCTTTTTAATGCTCCATTATCCTGAATTTATTTCCTTTTTCCTGAAACACACAAATGGAACTAACGAGTAAAATAGAAATAAAAGCGGATGAAATAGAATGAAACAGTGAATAAAATGATGTGAAAAGCATGTGAGATAAGCGTGAAATGTATACATATAAACCACTCATCAAAATCCCCCAAGCTAAACTCTTCCTCCTCCTCGAGGAAGATAAATAAAAGAAAAGAGTGGGGTATGCATGCATTCAACAAATTATATCAAGAATTCCATGGCGACAAGCACATATGAAATGGAGAGTAAAGAATTTCATATTGTGGATTTATAAGCACATCAATTCCCATCAATCTATCAAGGTATAGCTTGAAAGATTTTTGCTAACGTAAATAATCATGCAATATACAAAATCATGTCGATGCTCAAACCTCGAAATAGTTCCTTATCCCGCAAAAGCTATAAAAATGGAGACCGAAATCATGCGATGGGTCGAGGAGGCGTTAGTATCATAGAATGGGTCGCGAACTCCTAAAGAAGGTGGTATTTACGACATGTTACCATTCCATGACTCGTGAGATTGCTAGCCTCATTCATGCCCAAAAATTTTCATCTTATATTGTAACGACTGGTTTTCATGTATTAGGATTAATTATATTATATGTATATGTTTTGGTGGATTTTCTCCTTATGCGTGGTTTTCGTCTCCGTAGCTTTCACTTTCGATCGTTTCGTCGTGATTTTCTAGCTTCTTCCTTAGAATCGTTGATCTTGGAGTAAGTCACTCATGACGAAATTCAAATCGCTCATATTTTAGAGTTAGAGTGATCCTAGAACCCGTAGAAATCTTCCCGAAGCTTCGCGCTTCGATTCGGCACTTTTAGCGCACTTTAGTTGGTTCAAGAAGGGGGGACCAACCGACTAGATTGAGATCTAGTCTGTCAGGAACTCTACTGGAACCGACTAGTTCATTGAATCAATTGTACAGTAGTTACTGTTTATTTTTAGTCGGTCTAAGAACAACCACCGACCGACTAGATTTGAAACTAGTCCGTCAGAACTTGCTCTCAGACCGACTAGTTCCTTTGATACATTTTACCTGAGTTACTGTTTATCGTTAGTCGATCCAAGAACAACCACCGACCAACTAGGTTGCAAACTAGTCGGTCAGCCATTGTTCTTTAACCGACTAATTCTTTGACCATTTTGTCAACCTGAGTTACTGTTTGGATTTAGTCGGTCACAGTTGGTCGACCGACCAACTAGTTCTTAAACTAGTCGGTCAGCCACTCTTCTTTGACCGACTAATGACCCCAGAAACCCTAATTTCTGGGCAGCCGCCAGGTCGTTTTCTATTTAAACCCCACTTCGTTTCTTTTCTTTCTCTCTCTTCTCCTGGCCTCTTTCCTTCCCCCTTGACCTCTGATCTTCTCCAACCTTCCTCTAGCCTTCCTCCTTCATCAAGAGCCTCTCCCCCCTCTCCATTTAGGCCGGCCACCATGCCCTAGGCCATCTCCAACCCCTAAAATCCCCAAAACCCCATTTCTCCAAATTTCTCCATCCATTTCCAGATCTAAACCCTAGTTCCCCGGATCGTTTCTTCCGTCGCCGTGCTTGCTCGATATCATTCTTCTGCTAACGATTCGGTAATAACTCGATTCTATAATATTCTCTTAACCCATTTGTGTTTTTGTGAAACCCTAATAAAACTAGGTTGGATGTTGTTCTAATGTTGTTTTGCCATGGCAGTGACCTCTTCCCCGTAGATTAGCGTCCGTGAGACGAACATTCGTGATCGTCATCCTCGGTGCTAGGCAAGTGAAACTTTCCACTTAGGGTTTTGGGCCATGTCTTAGGCCATTTGCTTGTTGTAGGCGTAAAAGAGACTAGGCGACGAAATGATACTCGCCTAGGCGCAATTTCAGGAACTAGCTTGACAACGAAGCTAGATCCGACATTTATCATGTTGCACAACTACCATGTCATGTTTAATTTCCATTAACGGTACGCGAATTAATTGTCATGTCATTGCATTCTTTAAGTGTTCCCGTGATTACGTAGCTCTACTACACCTTGTGAAATGATTGAGGCTAGGTGCACCCCTATGCCAAATGAAATACGCTCCTCGTTTGTGATCCCGAAAACGAGCTCTTGTGCGGGGCAACCCTGGCTCATTTACTGAGCATCGTGTATAGGGACCCTGGCTCGTTTACACGTGGGTTTTGGGGTAAGAGTTAAACGGCCATTCAACTGGGAGTCTGCCTGATCAGCAACTGCAGTTGAAAGGCGTAAACTCTGGGTTCTGGGGTAGTGTTAAGCGGCCAATCAGTGTGAATGTCCAACAGTTCAGCTGTAAGGCGTAAACATCTACAAACAACTTGAAACGTGACTAGTGAAAAGATTGAGATTGTTAGTAGCTTGGCTACTCTTGACATGCCCTGAAAATTGTTCTCTTGTACTTGTGGTTTCACCATGTCTTACTTGTGCACTCATACCATAACTGCCATGTCATGCATACTATAACTGTTAGGTTGTTAGTTTGCCTTCTTTTTCAGTTTCCTTGCCCAAGTCTTTTAGACTTGCTGACATGTGCCCCTTTACTCTTTTGGGTGACACATGTTAGATCTTGAGCCTGAGTTCGTTGTTGAGGACGAGGTGTTTGCAAACGCCGAGCCCGAGCCTGTGTTTGACAAGGACTTCGTGGACACGGGCGATCAGTCGTAGAGACTGTTTGTGTTGTTGTTTAGACTGTTTTGTTGTCGGTGCGTGGCACCAATACTTTGTTATATTGTCCCTTTTGTTGGCCTTGTTCTGGTTCTTTAGACTCTTTCTTTTAGCCTGGTGGCTTTTCTGGATGTTGAACTTAATTTTCATGTTGGACAAATTCTGAGATTTGAGATTTTATTTCTGTCTCTCCTTGTGTTATTATTGGTGTTCCGTTTGTGGTTACAGGGACCTGCTTATGTTTTATTGACGCTTATCGGGTTGGGGCTTCACAGCCCCACTCCCGTGCGGACCTTTTCACGTCTTGCCTCCATTTTAGGGAAGTGGGGCGTGACAGGTTTTGTTGGTGGCCCATGCAGGTCCTGTTCTGTAACTGCAAATATCAGAATAACGATAATAATATTAGAATGTCCAATAAACTAAGTTCGACATCAGAGTCATAAGCTATGAGTCTAATTGTTTCGTTTTCTGTGTCATTAGATGGCAGGAAGGTGATTCACCCGAGGTGGAGGTAGTGGTTCGTCCCCTCATGACGAGGAGCCTGAGCGAGAACCCAATAATGGAGAGATGATGTGGATGATGCTTCAGATGATGCAGGTGCAGCAGGGCGTGCTCCTGCAAGTCCAGAATGCTCCAGTTGTTCGAGCTGTTCGGGCAATCCAGGATGCCCCTCGCTCCGAGCCGGGAGCGAAGCAATTTGGGGAGCTGGGTCCCGCATATTTTGATGGGTCTGAGGGTCCTCTGGCTGCCGATGAGTGGATTCGGAACATAGAGGATAACTTGAAGATGGCGAAGATCACCCCGGCTGGATGGGTTGATTTGGCGAAGAGGCAACTCAAGGATAATGCTCGGAACTGGTGGGGTGCGGAAGAGAAGATGCTGGTGGAGTCGATAGCTTAGGCTACCTTTAAGTCCAGATTTGATGAGGAGTTCTTTCCGAAGGCTGCTAGGAAGGAGATGCTGCAGCGCTTTATTGATCTGAAGCAAGGGAGCTTGACGGTGGACCTGTACCACCAAGAGTTCACTAGGCTGAGTCGGTTCGCACCGAAGATGGTGCAGGATGCTGATTAGAGGGCTCAGAGGTTCCTACAGGGACTTGCTTTGGAGCTTCAGAGTTTTGTGTCTTCCTCTGATCTGGACTCTTATCAGAAGGTTCTGGTCGCTGCAAGGAGGCAGGAGCTGAACCTGAGCCAGAGGAGGGGACATGTTTTTGGCGCTGGGAAGAGGCCTATGGAGCAGGCCAGGGCGGTGGTTAGGCCTGGTTTCAAGCCTAATCATCCGGTGCAGTTCAAGAGGCCAGGAGGGCCTAATCAGAAGACTTGCCATTTCTGCGGCAAGCTTGGCCACATCAAGGATCAATGTAGGAAGTTTCTGGACCAGTGTTTGGTTTGTGGTGATGCTTCTCATGTCGCGAAGGATTGTCGGCATGCGAATCAGCTGCGGAGGGCACCTGTTGCAGTACAGCCGTTACAGCAGAGAGCGCCTGTTCCTGCCGGTCGTGGAGCAGCTCTTGTCCCTCAGAGGCAGGCCTTTCAGCAGGCTTTTCCGCCGAGGAGGCAGGATTTTCTGATGACCGCTGTGGAGAGCGAGGCTGTGGATGAGGTAATCACAGCTAACTCTCCTTCTAGCTGTTCCTTTCTTATTTGGCCATGTTTGTTAGATTATGTTGTTTGCTTGGACATGATTTTTTGCTAGACTAGGGCTTGATTGTTAGACTGTTTGTAGGTGTGATTTTGGTGTGCACATTTCCTGCCCGGGTTCTCTTTGCCTCAGGTGCGTCGATGTGCATTATTTCTCGGAGCTTCGTGGAGAAGCATTCCTTGTCGACGTCCCCTCTTTTCGAGAGTTAGAATATCGTTACAGGGAATGGCGTGGTCTCGGAGCATCGTGGTTGCAATTCTTGCTCGTTGGTGGTTTGTGGACATAAGCTTTACGCTGATTTCATTGTCCACGACATCATCAACTATGATGCGGTCCTTGGGATGGATTGGCTTGCGAGCTTCTATGCTACGATCGACTGTCGGATGAAGAAGGTGGTGTTCGAGATTCCCGAACATCCAGTATTTGAGTTCAGCCGAGGTAGCAGTTCGCTTGGTCCTGTCAGGTTTCGGGCCAGGCCGGTGGAGATTGTGGCTATGCAGATGGAGCTGGAGAGGCCAGCTGTGGTGCGAGATTTTGATGACGTCTTCCCCGAGGAGATGTCTGGATTGCCACCTAATCGATCTCTGGAATTTTCTATTGATCTTATTCCGGGAGCGCAACCGATTTCGAAGGCGCCGTATCGTATGGCACCCGCTGAGTTGGAGGAATTGCGGAAGCAGCTGGATGAGCTTTTGCAGAAGGGTTATATCAATCCTATTGTGTCTCCGTGGGGAGCACCGGTGCTGCTGGTGAGAAAGAAGGATGGTTCGCGTCGCATGTGCGTGGACTATCGGGAGTTGAATGCGGTGACCATCAAGAATAAATACCCGTTGCCTCGCATCGATGATATTTTTGATCAGCTTGGAGGTTCGAGGGTGTTTTCGAAGTTGGATCTGAGGAGTGGTTATCATCAGCTGAAGGTGAAGAAGGAAGATATTCCGAAGACAGCGTTCAGGACGAAGTATGTACACTACGAGTTTGTGGTTATGCCTTTCGGTGTAACCAATGCACCCGCAGTTTTCATGAATCTGATGAACCTGATTTTCTACGACTTTTTAGATAAGTTTGTCGTTATCTTTATTGACGATATTCTGATCTATTCAAAGTCGGAGGAGGAGCATGCCTCGCACTTGAGGACGGTGTTGGAGATTTTGAGGAAGCATCGGCTATATGCTAAGTTTTTGAAGTGCGAGTTTTGGCTGGACAGAGTTGCCTTTCTCGGGCATGTGGTGACTGGAGATGGTATTTCAGTGGATCCCGAGAAGATCAGGGCCATCAGAGAGTGGCCTGTACCGTAGTCAGAGTCTGAGATTCGGAGTTTCCTTGGGCTTGCTGGTTACTATCAGCGCTTTGATCGCTCCGGATATACACCCAAAGAACGGTTGTAGTTTTACCGCAAGTGCACGGTGTAGCAGCGAGCGGGTATCGAACACAGGGAGGACGAATGACTGTGCTTGTCACGCCCCGCTTCCCAAAAACACGGAGGCGAAGCGTGACGAAGGCCTGCTTAGGCCGGGGCTAAGAGCCCAGACCCAATAAGCGTCTGTAGTTTTCCATAGCGAAGGTACAGGTCCCTGCAAGTTAGTACAAAATAACAAAAGTACTGAAAGGAAACATTTCATTTTATTCCAAATTTATCATCAAAGTACTGAGAGTCTAAAAATGCCGTAAACGGCTACAACTGCTGAAAGGGAAACTAATGGTGCAAGCACCCAACCTAGACAAGAAAGTAAGAGTGCAACGCACCCAACCTAAACTGAAAGGGAAAATCTCTGGAACAGCAACCGAAGATCTCTAACTCTGATCGTCCTCTGGATCGTACACCGGATCAGCGCCCTCCGGCTCCAAGTCAACTGGCAGGTCCGCCTCGTACTCGTACTCTGGCTCCACACCTGACGTACAGCACCAAAAGAAGGAAACTGTACGTCAGGCAAAGTCTACACAAACTGTCAGACTCTACTGCAAGTGTATCAACTTTTAACAATGATTTACTGGTTGTTTTAACATGCTGGGATTATAACTGAGAAACGAAAAGCAGCGTAGCAGGAAAAGTAAACGTAGCAACAGTAGACGTAGCGTGTGCTACCGACTACGGGACTAGCCTACAGGTGTCAGGACAAGACGAGACGTGACGGACAGGACAAGACAAGACGGGACAGGACAAGACACGAAAGGGTTCACGCCTTACGGTTCGAGGGGGATCAGACCCTCTTGCCGTGCGCACGCTCAACCCAACCCCAAACCCAGGAACTCAGGACAAGATTCACAGGGATCATTTCCGCTAGGGAAACATCCGAAACGCCCGAAGGCTTTTTGTATAACAGGGATCACTTCCGCAAGGAAAGCATCCGAAACGCCCGAAGGCTTTTTGGTCACAGGGATCACTTCCACGGAGGGAAGCATCCGAAACGCCCGAAGGCTTTTTGTAACAGTCATGGGGATCACTCTCGCATGGAGAGCATCCGAAACGCCCGAAGGCTTTTTGTATCACGGGGATCACTTCCGCGGAGGGAAGCATCCGAAACGCCCGAAGGCTTTTTGTATCACGGGGATCACTTCCGCGGAGGGAAGCATCCGAAACGCCCGAAGGCTTTTTGTAACAGTCACGGGGATCACTCTCGCATGGAGAGCATCCGAAACGCCCGAAGGCTTTTTGTATCACGGGGATCACTTCCGCGGAGGGAAGCATCCGAAACGCCCGAAGGCTTTTTGTATCACGGGGATCACTTCCGCGGAGGGAAGCATCCGAAACGCCCGAGGGCTTTTTGTGTGACAGGACACGACATGACAAGTGTAGGGAAAGTTATTCTAGGGTGTCCACACGCACGCACACACAAGATAGTCCTATGTTGTCAGCAGTTCATTGTTGTCAGGCTCAGACTTCGTCGTCAAGTCTGAGCCGTCACGGGTCGTCCCGGACGCTATCATTTCACGTCCGGTTCTTATCACGCACAATCTAACAGTTCTTCAAACTAGAACTAAAGCACAGTCAAATCGCAAGTGGGTACACTTGCCTGGAATAGCGAGTGCGTCGTCTGTCCGGGGCGTCTCGTCCAGTCGTCGCGTCTGCGGTAGTCCGTCTGAAAAGAGATCACGGCGACGGTGTCAAGTCGCGATTTTCGTCAACTCCTATTTAGGTTCATTTCTAAGTTGAACATGGCTACCCTAACCGTCACGAGTCAAGTTGTCCGAGCAGCCTATCCGACGATTCTACCCTATGTGCACAGTCAAAAGTCCAAACGTCGGCCTACGATTATGCATCGATTTAAGAGAGCAGAAACTAAATTTAGTGAGTTAAGTTGCCAGTTTTAGTTAGGTTCTCAGTTTTGCTACTGTGGGGGTTTTGCTACGAGATAGGGGAACCAACCTGTCCGGAGTCTGGGGTAGAGCGGACGTAGTGTCTGAACGGCGACCGATCTGACTGGCACGGCTACGGATCGTCTCCTAGCGGTGTCTCGGCTACAGGCAGCGTAGCCAGACACATTCTGGGCAGCGGACGGGACGCGTGAACAGCGAGCAGCGCGTCGGGTAGGCGTACTACGGCTTCCGGAGAACTTGCAACGACAACCGTGATGAACGGTTCGTCGTACCCAACGCCTACGACGTCGGGAGTCGTAGGAAAAGTCCGGGATGACAATGAATACTCCCAGAAGGTGCAGGAGACTGTCGGAGGGCTCCAACAGCGAGGAGAGGCGGCGAGATCTCGGCGGCGCGACGGTACGACGCCAAACACGCAAAACAGCGAGTATACTCGCTGTTTCAGAGGGCTTCGCGGCCTGGGGTCGCTGTCAACGGCGAGAGGGAGGCAGAGGGGGTTCACGGCGATGGCGTGGGGCTCCGGCGGCGGCGGCAGCGGCGGCGGCGGCCGTCGCGGGCTGCTGCGGCTGCTGTGCGGTTTTCGGCGCTTCGCGGCGGCTATCGGCGGCGAGGGGCGGCGCAAACGAGAGAGGGGAGTCGGGGGCGGTTACTGGAGGTGGTCGGCGGCAATCAGCGGCCTCCGGCGGCGCTCCGGTCGAAGGTGAAGAGGGTTTGCGTGAGGAGGTAGGGTTTCTAGGGCCGGCGTTTTGGATTATTGCGGCTATGTGTATTTTTTTGTGAAATCTTAGGGTTTAATAGGATTAATTAGTTAGGGGTATTCTCGTAATTTAACCGGCTTTATTAGTGCACAAGGGTCAAACGGTGCCCGAAAATTATAAGAAAAATAGCGGGGCGACCGGGGCGACGAGAGCAAGAAGTCAGAAGAGACGGATTACAATTTCGATGTCGGGAAACAAAATTAAAAATACAAACGCCTCAAGTCAAAAGTGAGATACGCGACGTCTCCTCGGAAAAGGTCCAATCGTGGACGAACGGCCCGTGAAATGATGTTGCAAGTCAACACGGCAAATGTTGTACCCTCAGCGAGAGTCACAACGACATATCACACGATAGGTTTCGGAAGCAAACAAAGTCTAAAATAAATACGTGCACGGTCAAGCACACGTGCACAAAGAACTTACGATCGGAAACCGACCGTTACAGTGCTTGCTCCGAATCAACCTGGCTATTTGAGAACAGAGAAAATTGCCTTGGGCGATCCTGTCACAATCGTCAGACAAATGTGCGAAATATCAAATCAAATAAAGAACGTCTAGGGAATGGGGAATTCCCGCTACTCACCGTATTTCATAAATGTGGTTCGTCGGTATCAAAATTGCTAGAATGAGAATTCGGATGAACTAGTTGCAACTGAATGTAGAACCAAGCTCACACTCTCGCGCTGTTGCCGGTCTATAGCTATCCTAGGTTTGGGTCCAATCTCTTGCAAACCCTAGCCTAGGGAAGCTACCATTAGGATCAACATCATCGTGCAATTGCGCACCGAGCCCAATCTCTTGCAAACTCGGTCCACAATCTAAATTAGGATAGTTCCTACCCGTCCAATCTCTTGCAAACGGGTATTGGCATGGAATTGCAATCGGAAATCCTAGTATCGGTCCAATCTCTTGCAAACCGATACTTCGAAAATCCGACTCCAACCCAATTCGGATTTCTAGGGCTTCCTATCAAATTGGGATCCAATCTCTTGCAAATCCCAATTGATATGAATTCCTAGCTATCCGTAGTAAATCGATCCCAATCTAATCCCTAATAGCAATTCTAGCCCAATTTCTACCAATTCATCACAAATAGGAAATAGGGCTTGTAGGGTTCATCCCCACGCCCCCAAGACGTGGAGACTACTCACAAATCATAGCAATAGCACAAAAATAATCAATGAAATAAGCAATAGAATTCATCACAAATATTGAGATAAACAATAAAAATAGAATTTTTAAGGAAGAGAGATGCAAACCAATGGAGTTCTTCAATTTAATCCAACAAAAATCCAAGTTTTTCCTCTTCTCCAATCACAATAATAAAGCTAAAAAGTAATCTCAAAAGCTGCAAAAAAATCTAAGAGATGGCTCTCAAAACTAGGGTAAAAACAGGGCTTAAATAGCCCCAAAAATCGTCCAAAAATCGTGACCAAAATACCCCTGCACAGCCTGTTTTCCGCAGTTTTCGTTACAGGCAGCGCATCGCACTCGGCCGAGTGACAAAAGTCGCTCGGCCGAGTGAAAACCCTGCAATTTTCCAGTAAGTCGGGACTTTCAGGGGTCTTCAGTTCGGGGGCGGCTCGGCCGAGTGAGTTGTCGTCACTCGGCCGATGACTTCACTGCACTCGGGCGGACGGGATTTACCACTCGGCCGAGTGGGTCTTCTGAAGCTCAGGCAGCCGAACTTCGACGTTTTGGAGGGGCCTCGTCTGGGCGCCACTCGGGCGGACGTGGTATCGTCACTCGGCCGATGTGGTCTTCGGTGCTCGGCCGAGTGCACAGGTAACTCGTGTCTGAACTGGTCGGCCGAGCAGTGTCTCGCTGGTCGGCCGAGTGGCTCCTCCACTCGGCCGAGTGGGACACAAAAAATGCCCAATCTGCTTGTTTTGGCCTCCTCGTCGCTCCTGCGACGTCCATTCTTCTTCCGCTCCTCTCCAAAATACCCCTCAGGGAGGTCGTTGGTGACCGTCTAGAGTAAGCGCATCTCGGGATCACTCCAAATCACGCCAAATCACCTGAAATGCGACAAAAACAACAAATCGTGAAAAGCATCGCAATATCGTCGATATATCGTGAAAAACACGATTTGGGCGATCTAAATGGCATGCAAACATGCGGAAAAAATGTGTAAAATAAGGAGTGATCACGCTTCATTAAGGACTTTTCCCGTATTGCTGAGCCGATGACCAGATTGACGCGGAAGGATGTACCTTTTATTTGGTCGGGTGATTGTGAGAATGCTTTTGGTGTTCTGAGGGAGAGATTGACGACTGCCCCTATTCTTGTTGTGCCTGATCGCAGTGGTGGATTTGAGATCTTTTACGATGCTTCTGGCAAGGGTCTCGGTTGTGTGTTGCATCAGCACGTGCACTTTATGGCGTATGCTTCGCGTCAGCTCAAGACTCATGAGAAGAATTACCCGACGCGCGATTTGGAGTTGGCTGCCGTCGTGTTTGCGCTCAAGATTTGGAGGCACTTCCTGCTGAGTGAAAGTGAAGATCTTCACCGATCACAAAAGCTTGAAGTATATTTTTACTCAGAAGGAGCTCAACATCCGACAGCGTCGATGGTTGGAGCTCATGGCGGATTATGAGATTGATTTGCAGTATCACCCTGGCAAGGTGAATGTGGTTCCTGATGCGCTGAGTAGGCTTCCAGCGGTGATGATTTTGACTTCGCAGTGGAGATTGCAGCAGGATTTTTGCGAGTCTGGTGTTGAGATTGTTCTTCCTGGGGAGGCTTCTTCGTTGATGTGTATGCAGATTCAGTCGACGATCTTGGATCGGATCAAGGCTGGCCAGGCCGAGGATCCGAAGCTGGTGAAGATTCGGGAGCAGGTGGAAGTCGGTCTGCAGACTGACTTTTTGATTCATGAGGATGGCTCGCTGAGGTTTGGAGCTAGGTTGTGTGTGCCAGCTGGGGATATTAGAGAGGAGTTGATGGTGGATGCACACAGTTCGCCGTATTCTGTGCATCCTGGTGGGACCAAGATGTACCAGGATCTTCGTCTGAATTTTTGGTGGCATGGTATGAAGAGGAGCGTGGCTCGGAGTGTAGCCAAGTGCTTGGTTTGCCAGCAAGTGAAGGCGGAGCATCAGCGTACGGCAGGGTTGCTACAACCGTTTCCGATTCCGGAGTGGAAATGGCAACACATCACTATGGATTTTGTGACTGGACTACCTCGGAGTCCGAAGCAGAATGACGCGATTTGGGTGATCGTAGATCGATTGACCAAATCCGCGCACTTTATTCTGTTCCGAGTGGGACAGTCCACTGAGGTGCTAGCGAGGAGATACATGGAGGTAAATTCTTTTACTCTCCGTTTTTATTTCCTTTTTCCTAGTTTAGATAGTGATGTAATGTGAATCGTGCAGGAGATCGTACGACATCACGGAGTCCCCGTGAGTATCGTGTCGGACAGGGACACGAGGTTCACATCTCAGTTCTGGCAGAGTTTGCAGAAGAGTTTGGGTACGCGTCTGAGTTTCAGCACGGCGTACCATCCGCAGACGGATGGCCAGTCCGAGAGGACGATTCAGATCTTGGAGGACATGCTGAGGGCATGCATGTTGGATTTCAAGGGTTCGTGGGAGGACCATCTACATCTAGTAGAGTTTTCCTACAACAACAGCTTCCAGGTGAGTATTGGCATGGTGCCTTTTGCCGCTCTTTATGGGAGGAAATGTCGATCGCCATTGAGTTGGGATGACGTTGGTGATCGGGAGCTGTTGGGACCTGAGATGATTGTGGAGG
Source organism: Scilla litardierei (assembly GCA_030789695.1). Classification (NCBI taxonomy): domain Eukaryota; kingdom Viridiplantae; phylum Streptophyta; class Magnoliopsida; order Asparagales; family Asparagaceae; genus Scilla; species Scilla litardierei. Next base: position 354,975,357 of record CM061133.1, read on the forward strand.
CCGTGGATGTTGTCAGGAACATTCGGGAGAGGTTGAGGATTGCTCAGGACCGTTTTAAGCATTGGGCGGATGCTAAACGCCGTCCTTTGGAGTTTCAGCCGGGCGACCATGTGTTCTTGAGGATTTCCCTGAATCGTGGTGTGATTCGCTTTGGGAAGCGAGGGAAGTTGAGCCCGCGATACATTGGACCGTTTGACATTCTGGAGAAAGTTGGCGAGGTAGCCTACCGCTTAGCCTTGTCGCCATCTTTGGAAGGAGTTCACAATGTTTTCCATGTGTCGCAGCTTCGTCGATACATTAGCGATCCATCTCATGCTGTGGATTTCTCGGAGATTACCGTTCGCCCTGATATACGTATGACCAGCAGCCAGTGCAGATTCTGGACAGGCGTCAGAAGTCACTTCGGAACAAGGTTGTCAATCTTGTGAGGGTGATGTGGCGACACGGCTCGCCAGGAGAGTCTACTTGGGAGAATGAGGATGAGATGCGAGAGCGTTTCCCACTTTTGTTTTCGGACACGTGAGTGTTGGGAAATTCCGAGGACGGAATTTTTCTTAAGATGGGGAGGATGTAACGACTAGTTTTCATGTATTAGGATTACTTATAGTATATGTATATGTTTTGGTGGATTTTCTCCTTATGCGTGGTTTTCGTCTCCGTAGCTTTCACTTTCGATCGTTTCGTCGTGATATTCTAGCTTCTTCCTTAGAATCGTTGATCTTGGAGTAAGTCACTCATGACGAACTTCAAATCGCTCATATTTTAGAGTTAGAGTGATCCTAGAAGCCGTAGGAATCTTCCCGAAGCTTCGCGCTTCGATTCGGCACTTTTAGTGCACTTTAGTTGGTTCAAGAAGGGGGACCAACCGACTAGATTGAGATCTAGTCGGTCAGGAACTCTACTGGAACCGACTAGTTCATTGAATCTATTGTACAGGAGTTACTGTTTATTTTTAGTCGGTCTAAGAACAACCACCGACCGACTAGATGTGAAACTAGTCTGTCAGAACTTGCTCTCAGACCGACTAGTTCCTTTGATACATTTTACCTGAGTTACTGTTTATCGTTAGTCGATCCAAGAACAACCACCGACCGACTAGGTTGCAAACTAGTCGATCAGCCATTGTTCTTTAACTGACTAATTCTTTGACCATTTTGTCGACCTGAGTTACTGTTTGGATTTAGTCGGTCACAGTTGGTCGACCGACCGACTAGTTCTTAAACTAGTCGGTCAGCCACTCTTCTTTGACCGACTAATGATCCCAGAAACCCTAATTTCTAGGCAGCCGCCAGGTCGTTTTCTATTTAAACCCCACTTCGTTTATTTTCTTTCTTTCTCTTCTCCTGGCCTCTTTCCTTCCCCCTTGACCTCTGATCTTCCCCAACCTTCCTCTAGCCTTCCTCCTTCATCAAGAGCCTCTCCCCCCTCTCCATTTAGGCCGGCCACCATGCCCTAGGCCATCTCCAACCCCCAAAATCCCCAAAACCCCATTTCTCCAAATTTCTCCATCCATTTCCAGATCTGAACCCTAGTTCCCCGGATCGTTTCTTCCGTCGCCGTGCTTGCTCGATATCGTTCTTCCGCTAACGATTTGGTAATAACTCGATTTTATAATATTCTCTTAACCCATTTGTGTTTTTGTGAAATTCTAATAAAACTAGGTTGGATGTTGTTCTAATGTTGTTTTGCCATGGCAGCGACCTCTTCCCCATAGATTAGCATCCGTGAGACGAACCTTCGTGATCGTCATCCTCGGTGCTAGGCAAGTGAAACTTGCCACTTAGGGTTTTGGGCCATGTCTTAGGCCATTTGCTTGTTGTAGGCGTAAAAGAGACTAGGCGACAAAATGATACTCGCATAGGCGCAATTTCAGGAACTAGCTTGACAACGAAGCTAGATCCGACATTTATCATGTTGCACAACTACCATGTCATGTTTAATTTCCATTAACGGTACGCGAATTAATTGTCATGTCATTGCATTCTTTAAGTGTTCCCGTGATTTCGTAGCTCCGCTACACCTTGTGAAATGATTGAGGCTAGGTGCACCCCTATGCCAAATGAAATACGCTCCTGGTTTGTGATCCAGGAAACGAGCTCTTGTGCGGGACAACCCTGGCTCATTTACTGAGCATCGTGTACAGGGACCCTGTCTCGTTTACACGTGGGTTTTGGGGTAAGAGTTAAGCGGCCATTCAACTGGGAGTCTGCCCGATCAGCAACTGCAGTTGTAAGGCGTAAACTCTGGGTTCTGGGGTAGTGTTAAGTGGCCAATCAGTGTGAATGTCCAACAGTTTAGATGTAAGGCGTAAACATCTACAAACAACTTGAAACGTGACTAGTGAAAAGATTGAGATTGTTAGTAGCTTGGATACTCTTGACATGCCCTGAAAATTGTTCTCTTGTACTTGTGGTTTCACCATGTCTTACTTGTGCACTCATACCATAACTGCCATGTCATGCATACTATAACTGCTAGGTTGTTAGTTTGCCTTCCTTTTCAGTTTCCTTGCCCAAGTCTTTTAGACTTGCTGACATGTGCCACTTTACTCTTTTGGGTGACACATGTTAGATCCTGAGCCTGAGTTCGTTGTTGAGGACGAGGTGTTTGCATACACCGACCCCGAGCCTGTGTTTGACGAGGACTTCGTGGACATGAGCGATCAGTCGTAGAGACTGTTTGTGTTGTTGTTTAGACTGTTTTGTTGTCGGTGCGTGGCACCAATACTTTGTTATGTTGTCCCTTTTGTTGGCCTTGTTCTGGGCCTTTAGACTCTTTCTTTTAGCCTGGTGGCTTTTCTGGATGTTGAACTTAATTTTCATGTTGGACAAATTCTGAGATTTGAGATTTTATTTCTGTCTCTCCTTGTGTTATTATTGTTGTTCCGTTTGTGGTTACAGGGACCTGCTTATGTTTTATTGACGCTTACGGGTTGGGGCTTCACAGCCCCACTCCCGTGCGGACCTTTTCACGTCTCGCCTCCATTTTAGGGAAGCGGGGCGTGACATATATCTTTTTCTATTTGGATTCTTAATTGACTTGTGTAAGGAGCGTTGGGTCGATGTCTCCCAAGTCAGACGACCTTAAAGCATCGGGACAAAAAGGACCCCTCAGACCTACTAGCTCAAACCAACTAAAAATCTTATCCATATGCACTCTTCCAAGCTAGATCTTTTGACGCGAGACCCCGACGGTTTCTATCGTGGGGATCCAGTTACTCAGTGTTGCTAGGAGAACGGTGCTTGTTTTATTCTTTTTCTCATACATACAACTTTTTTTCATTTTTTTTATCATTTACGAGATAGGTAATGACACTCCTCATTACTAGATAATATATCGTAAAACCAAATCTTATGGTTCCACTGGTCATTATGCTCAACTAAAACCACCAGGATGCATGCATGAAGTGGGTTTCCATGATATACTATAACCCATGACTGTTTCGAGTACTTTTATTTCAATGATTGTGAACATGAGCATGTCAAGCATATTACAATGAGATCTAGCATTAGAAGCATTTCCAAGCATATATCGTTAGGGATGGCAGTAATGGCCTAACCCGCCCGGCCTAACCCGGTTTTGACCCGGCCCGACCCGGCTTGCAGACGGGTCGGGGCAAGCTTGGACTTTGTATGCGCCCCGGCCCACCCCGGCCCATCTCATGCTAGTATGTAGTATGCAATATTCCAATATGTCCTTCTATGTTGTTATGTCATCTCATGCTAGTATGTAGTATGCAATATTTCAATATGTCATCCTATGTTAGTATGTTAGTTTATATCCATGCTTACCCATGCTTGGGTCATCCATGTTCAGTCCATGCTTAAATGATGTAGTTAACACCATGCTTTCACTATGCTTGTATTATGTTGTTTTATTTGAATGACATAATGGTATCCTAATCACAACATTGATGAAATTGTAATGTAAGGATGGTAATCAATGGAACTGAGTACCACATAGACCAAAGTGCCACATGGACCTACGTGCCACATGGACCAAAGTACCACGAAAACGTCGGAGGCCACCTCTTAAACCCATGCGAGCCACCTCTTGAATCCATGGATGCCACCTCTTGAATCTATGTGGAGCGGTAGATGAGACCGCGTAAATAATGGGAATGATGGATATTGTCACATGTTAGGAGTGAGGAATTATGAGTACCATAACAACATGGAACTCTCAGTATATCTTGAGATAGGTGAGATTTCAGACATTGGGTTTGGGGGAAAACATGTATAAAATATAGGCTTAAGGACTGGACCAGTTTATATGAATCTCACTCGCACTCCCGACAGCCAGCAAGAGGAGTGGACAGGATTAAAGAGGCCTATGGTGTACTCGTGATGTACCATGAGGTAGTGGAGTAACACCATCTCACTCCCGAAATGGAAGAGTTACGAGAGTCCCCATTTGTATAGTGCTCGTGCTCGCTGGCGGGGTACCACCATTTCACCCACCTTGGGTGAAGGCCAAGCCCTTACGTCCTACATTTTGCCCGGGGTTTCCAAATGTTAATTTTAATGACAAAACTCTGAAGATTAACGCATTATAAATTTCTTTAGATTGTAATCAGTGGATGTTCACGTTGTCTACTTTTCTTTATGCATATTATCCTTATAGTACCTTTCTTGTATGCTCAGTACATGCCTGTGATGTTCCTGCTTTACCTTTATGCATTTAATCTGTTCCTATGATTATTACCAAAAGTCAGAACCTTACTTAGGTTGAACAGTTCTAAGACTAGCCCTCTACCTAGTGTAGTTAAATTTCCTATTAGGTCACGCATTAACGAGTCCCTCCCCCTTTCTCCAGTACTAGAGACAGAGACGGTAGAGCAGGACCCTATTCAGGATATTACCCCCAAGCTTCGAGCTAGAGACGGAGCCCTCGGAGGGCGACTTCATGGAGCCAAGTTCACATGGGTAGTTTAGGGAGTGAGTTATACTTGTTGTGTGGACACTTTTTCTTCTTATGGATTTGGGAGTTCTTTTTGTAATTCTCCTTTTGTACTGTGTACAGTGATATATGTATTTGTATCCTTACCTTACGTATATAGAGACATTTTGTAATCTTGTGTCGTATCCGTGAATATCTGTGTTGGAGAATTTCTATTTTTCCTTGTTTGTACTATTACAATAGTCGCAGTGGCATGTGTGAAATTATTTAAATCACAATTTAAGCTTAGTGGTATTTAAAGTCAATGGGTCAAAGTCTTGAGTCTAAATACTGTCGCGGCCTTGTCTCTCCGTATTATTTACGAACACCCGAAAATGTACGTATTTCTGCGTATTTCGGAGAACAGGGCGTGACATTGTGCCACCAAAATATTATCAGATGCATGTCTCCTAGGAATAAAGCTAACATGCATGGGACTAACCAGGTCATGTAGGAGAGGACGAATCATGTTCACCAACACCTTAGTCACTAATTTATATGGAACACAGCACAAGCTGATAGGGCGAAATTGCGTCATCCTTTCTGGGTGATGAACTCTAGGAATAAGAATCAGTAAAATTCTACAAAGATCGATCCGTATCAAATTCACCCCGGACCAGCGGCTCAGAAAACAAAGTAGTCAACGAATTCTTTACGGTATCCCACATCTCCTAAAACACCCCAGCTTGAAAACCATCCACCTCGGTGATTTCCACGGTTTCATTTGAAAAAGAACATTTCAGACTTCAGCTTCCACTACCGGGCGATCAAGAGATAGACCTCGATGAGAGGGTATAGAGTTGCATTGAGGATGAGAAGTGATCGATCGGATAGACTCTTCCTTCCAGAACAGGCCTTTATAAAAATCTGTGACATGGTTCTGCAGCTCTGCTTTCTCCATAATACAAGAACCAGCGTCATCCTTCAACATAGAGATGCGATTTCTATGCCTACCGCATAAAGTAGACATATGAACGAATTTAGTATTTCTATCCACAGTAAGAAGCCAATTCACTCTAGAATTTTGAGCACAGAAGATCTCTCCATTGGAGAGAATATCATCATACACGGCATGCAATCAATCGTTCTTCCAGTTGACAAAGTTGGTGAGAATTGTGAAAAGAAAGTTCTCGATGCACTCCATCAATTCTCATCTTCAGCGGTCTCTTCTGTCGAAATAAGTTTCCAAAGGAGTGCTTATTCCACAACGGAAGGTCCCATGCAACATGCTTTAACTTACTATCCCACTCACCTGAGACTCGAGCCAAGGTGGTAGGAAAAGATCATTTTTTTTAATTACGTAATTACTTAAACCATAATTTTGCATGTCCATATTCAAGCTTGAGAAAATTACGAGAAAGGAAAGGAAATGCTTTTTGACCTTTAATTGCACAAAGTCACGACAGTGTGATTTCATGCACGTGTTTCAAGCCCCCATTGTTGATCATTGACTCGACCCTATTTTCTCACTGTGCAACAAAGTCCTGGACTTTACTTGGGCCAGCCAACGGGCCGTGCTGACGTGTCCAAATTTGTCAAAAGAGAGTTTGGTTCTCCCCGCCCGCAGAACCCGATCTTAATCTCGTGATCCAAACCCGCAACCCAGTGGCACGAATGAAAGTGATGTGGCCAGGAGTGGGCCCACCGACGACCAGTGATATTGGTACACGTGTCAGGCGATACGGTAAAGTTTGAGTCCGCATGTACTTTTTGGTTGTACTGAAATTGGCACGAGCTCCAACGCAGAATGCCCAGAATATAGGCATGCAATTCCGTCATCTTTAGACTTATGCGGGTAAGACCTTAGACTATTGATGTCCCAGAGTAATAATAAAAAGGGGTAGGGAGTTGCTTTGCGAACGTACCATTACTTCATTGTGTCATTTTGGCCCGGCGGCCCGCCGGCCAGGGCCCGGTGGCCGATTAATGGGCCGTTGACCGGCTCGGGTCCGGAGTCAGGGCCGGGCTGGGGCCGAGTCCCCGGCCACCGAGCCGGTCCGGTCCGGGCCGCCTATTGCGAGCGGGCAAAATGTTGCCCGTTGGGCAATTAATAAAAAATTTTCCATTATTTCTACACTAAACTCTACTCATCCTATTTTCTAAATTTCAATTCTCAATATTTACGGTGCTCTAAAACTACAAGCTATTACCGTTCTCTCGCTACTACTGTCTCTACAAGCTTCCCTCTCCGATCTCTCGCTACTACCGTGCAAGCTTCCCTCTCCGATCTCTCGCTACTACCGTGCAATCTTCCCTTTCCGATCTCTCGCTACTATCGGGCTATATAAGCTCCGATCACGCTCAAACGTCAATCAGGTTCTTGTAGTATTACTTTTAGCTTAGCATAATGGCAAGACCGTCTGAATCTAGAAATATTAATATGAACTTTAATTTTGAGGATATTGCCGATTATGAATATTATGTTGATTTACTGCGTAATAGAGAGAGGGACTTAGCAACACTGGACTTTATGGCAGATGCTGAAACACAAGAACCTGAGACTCATATGGCTAGTACTAATCCTAGCCCCGTCATACCACAGACTACACACTCGCCTTTTTCGCATGATGCACACACTTACACTAGTTCACCAGCACAAACATCATATCATGATTCACATATGCCTATACAGGCTACACAAACAACCCAAAAGAAAGGACCAAAGTCCGGTTTTGGGATCACTTTTCACATGAAATGGTTAAAAATAGTAGCGGCATCGAACAACTTCGTTCTTTTTGTAAGATATGTAGAACTAGTTTTGTTGCCGCACATGCTGCCGGCACTTCACATCTACTAAGACAGATGAAATCTCATGCTAATAAAAAAAATGCTAGACAATCCACTTTAAATTTATCTGCATCATCTGGCTCTCTTACTAGTTTCTCATATTCTGCTGAAAATATGAGAAAAGAGATCGTTAGATTAGTGTTAAGCAAAGAACTGTCTTTAAATTATGGTGAAAACTCCGAATTAGAGCGATTCCACCAAAATGCACTTAACCCTGCATTTAGAAGAGTGTCTAGGAACACTCTTAGAAAAGATTTTTCTCGAAGGAAAGCTAATATGCATAAGCTTTTTATTAATCTAGAATCTAGGATTTCATTAACTTCTGATATATGGTCTACAAAATAGGGTGCAACATACATATGTCTTACGACCCATTTTGGAGATCACTAATTCATAATTCAGAAAAAAATTATAGGTTTTAAGGTGTGAAAGCATGCACACACGGGTAGGGTTATTAGTAGGGTTTTGCTATCTATTTGTCGTGAGTATGATATAGAAAAAAATTAGCACATTTACTTTTGATAATGCTTCGAATAATAATATTGACATTATGTTTTTACAATGTCAATTAAACCCAGATCTAGATGGGTTAATTTTTTATCAATGTTGTGCATGATATGTGTTAAATTTAGTAGTTCAGGATGGTCTGAAAATTGCTTATGTTTATCTTGAAAAGGCAAGAAACCTTATGCTATTAATTACAACTAATTCACAAAAAAGAGGGAATATAGACAGTTTTATCGTAGTAACCAACTGCATTATAGAGCATTTAAATTTAGTGTTCCACATAGGTGGAATTCAACCTATCTAATGATGCGTTGTATGAAATTGAATAGAACCCAACTTAGTGAGTATGCAAGTGCATACCTTGCCAATAATATTGATTATGATATTGGTGATTATGAGTGGCTAATTATAGATGAACTTTATGATTTTTTTTGAAATTTTCTACTTGTCAACAAACAAATTTTCGGGTGTTTACTACCTCACTTCAGTTCTAGGCTTAGACCAATTAGTGTTGATCTCTGATGTTATACAAAAACATAGAGATAATGAGACCATTAGTACTCTAGACCTTAGAGCAATGATAGAACAAATGGAGAGTGAACTCCGTAAGTATTGGAATCTCGTTCCTTTGCTATACTCTTTAGCGAAGGTTTTTGATCCCTGTTTTAAGGAGGAAGTTGCACTTGACTTATTAGATACCTATTACGAAAACCTGAACCTTAATGCAGAACAACACAAAGCTAGTTTTAAGAGTAGATTAAGATCACTTTTTGCTGTATATGAGACACGATATGATAGTTCTGCACACACATCTGTTGTTCAAGCATCTTCTTCTGCTTTAAGCAGGCTCCACCTGCTTATGGGGAAGAAGAAGCAAAGAACGGTTGGCACAGATAATTGTTCTAGTGAACTGTCTAGGTATTTGTCAAATTCTTGTCCCTTTACTGAAGAAGAATTGAATAATGAGAATTTTGATGTTCTGTCATGGTGGAAACAATAAAAGATTAGTTATCCAATTCTTTCCATGATGGCTCGTGATTTGTTAGTTATACCCATATCCACTGTTGCTTCGGATTCTACTTGCAAGTAGTCATGTTCTTAATTAGCAACAAGAGGTCACGGCTGAAGCCAGATATTGTCGAAGCGGCGGTTTGTGCAAAGGATTGGTTCAAGGCTGAAGCGAGGACCCAACATCAGACTGACCTTTCTGAAAACTCTGAAGAAGAAGAAGAAGAAGAGACTTGATGCTAGTCTTGCTAGATATCTTTACTTGTATCAGCATTTTATTACATGTATTAGATTGCTTTTTTTGGCCAATGTATGAGAGGTAAGGCTGGCCAACGTATGTCCCCCCTCAAAAAGATTTCAATTAATAAAATTTAAAGATTCAACCTGGGACCTTCGAGAATTTCGGGATTAAAATTATTTCTTATATAATTTTTTAATATGTTACGTATATTTTTTTAGATTTAAATTTTTTCTTATATAATTTTTCTAACACATAACATGTTATATGATTTACTATATAAATTTTTAAGTAACTAATAATTTTCCAACACTTAAGATTTTCCATGAAACATATAATATTTAATATTTATTTTTAAATTACTAAAATATTTTTTCTAAGTTACTAAAATTTTGTATTTGAATTGTTTAGATTTTTTTTCATTTTTTTCCTAATTTTTTCTTAATTTTTTTAATTTTTTTATAAGGTAAATACACCCGGGCTGGCCGTGGCCCGGCCCGGGCCGACGGGCCGGGCTGGGCGGGGTTCCTCTCCGCCCTGGCCGGGCGGGCCGAAATGACACCATGACCATTACTCAGGTCGCAATACTCTAATATTTTGAAAAAACGAGTTTTTGTCTAGTGCATATATCGCATTACTAGAAATGTACTTAAGTTCACAAGTCATTTAATTATCGCGTGTTAACTAATTAAACCCTAAAACTAATTGCTCATTACATACACCTAACTAGTTAATTAAGGTAATTTGTTAATAAAGTAATTAATTACTTAATTAGGGGAAGTGGGAGGGGCTGGGAAGGGGTAAGGAGTGGGAGGGCGATGGGGAGGAGGGGCTGGGGTGGGCAGAGGGGAGGGGGAGAGGGAGGGAGGGGGCTGGGGGCGTGAAGGGGTGGATGTGGGATGGGTAGGAGGGGTAGTCGCATGGGGGAGGGGGGAGAGGGAGGGAGGGGGATGGGGCGGGCGGAGGGGGGTGGGATGGGGGTTGAGTAGGAGGGGCGGGCGCGCATGGGGGAGGAGGGAGGGTGATGAGGCAGGCGATGGGGGGCAGGGGCAATGGAGGAGGGCAGGCACAAGGGGAGGGAGGTGATAGAGAGTGGGAGGGAGAGGGGGTCCGGAGGGAGGGGCGGGATCAGATGGAGATGGGGGGGCTGGTGCGGAGGGGTGGGTGGATGGGGGAGGGGAAGGAGGGGCAAAGGGGCTGGGGCTAGGCAGAGAGGATGACAATGGCAAGCTTATAAATAAATGTAACTGGAATTAGTTAAGTGCAATTAGTTTCTCTAATTAGTTATTTTGGTTAAGTGTTATGTGTACTGAACAGAAGAACTATAGAGAAAAATATAAAGAAAAAGAAAAAGAAGAGAGAAAATGAGCAAAATATTTTTAAAAAGAATAAGACGAAGTGGATGTGCACCGAGTAATTTTTTAAGCGGGATGTGCACGTGAGTAATTTGGTATGTGCATCGAGTAATTTTTTTAAGCGGGATGTGTGCGGTGAGTAATTTGGTGTATGCGCAAAGTAATGTTTATGGCGGTATTTCGGGGGTTTTGAAAATGTCAATTTCATTATTTTTCAAAAAACTTAAGCGGTATGTGCACTATGCAAATTGGTATGTTCACAAAGTAATTCCCAATGGATTAATGTTGTTAATATAGAAAGTTCTTTTTAGTGTATTATTACTATTAAATAAAATTAGAAGACTACATGTGTTGATATACCACCTAATAATAAGTTGACTCCAAGACCATCCTTGGCAAAGGCTCATGGACATAGAAACTATTACAGGTAAAGCAAAGGCACACCCTAGATGGAATGCTCACTCTCAAAGTTGAACTACCAAAATGTCCTTTCATTAACTCTACATGTAAGCTCCCATTTGGGATGATGTGGGCACATTCTCATTCCCATACACACACACGTGTATGTCTATTATGGTACATGCAGATCAACATAACGCTACTATGCAAGTTGAAGGAAGCCATCTAAAACAACTTACGCATGTGACAGGAAAAGAAAGTTGTCCAAAAATTATTTTACTATGATCGAAAATCGACCTACATCACTATCAGGCATACCAAAACAAAAGCAAAGAAAAATACAAAATTCCCCTTATATAGGGGTCTACTCTTGTCTTTTCAGTTTATCAATCCTTTTGTCTAGTCAGCAAAACCCATTCACAACACACACACACAAAATATGCAATGTTTTCTCGCTCCTGATCCGGAGCTAGGTTGTGCGATTTGGGGGCGATCAGCAATTTTTCATTTCTCTGATCAAGTAAACGTGTTTATGTTATAAGATAATTGGATTCAAGAGATAGAGAGAGAAGCTTTCATAGCCAAAGGAATGAGTAACCATGGCCATAGGCCATGGTTCTCTATATATTGATATAGGGGAGGAGATGAAAGGCCTCGAGGAGACCAAGAGTCCCCATTACTCATAGTAATGGGGACTAATGATAGTGGGTAATGAAGGAGGGGAGGCCAAAGGCCTCCCTCATTCATAACACTCTCCCTTACCCATTCATCACTTTGGTCTCAACATTTGAGGCAAAGAGGGGTGGATACTTTTGGATCCAGAGTAAGAGTGTTTGCCTCGTTAAAACCTTAGCTGTGGAAAACCCAGTGGGAAAAACCCAACAGCTTAAGGGAAAAGAGTACAACCCACAGGTTACTCCTGTTGGATATGGATGACGTTTGTACACCCTTGTAGGGGATGTACGAGGGAATACGGACCTCGAACGTCGCGTACACGAAGTCGTGTTCAAAGGGAATATGTTCCCTTGCAGAGAGGATCTCTAGATAAGTGGAAAAGTCGCATTATATATGCATAAGTGCATGCGACATATGGCTAATAAAGGGGGAATATCTTAAGCTTATGTTGTACCATGCATATGGTACAACTTAAGCTTATAATGTGCCATGTATGATGGTACACCTTAGTTAAATTGTTCCAAAGGAACAATTACTCCTAAAATAACTACCTTGGGGGCTATAAATAAGACCCAAGGCTTAGCCATTTCCTAACACTTTTGCATGGTATTCATGCCTTGCATTTCATTCTAGCGAAGCTCTGCAGAAATCCTTCCTCTCTCTTTATCCAAGTTCTTAATCTAAAAGTAGAGATTTAGATTGTGGATTTAGTAGCCTTACTCCGTTCGTGAGAAGACTCGATCCGTCGTGGCGAATCCGAAGGTGAAGTTCAGAGACTACCGTGCCGCATACGCAAGCGTAAGTCTCAACTTCATTTATCGATCCTAACTCTGTTTTGACAGGATCCTACATTGGTATCGGAGCCATACGGGTTCGCCCCGGTCAAAACCACCGCCACGTCGAACCGATGAACGAGGCGTTGTCTTTTTCACGAATGGGTATCCTACCATTACGGATACGGATATGGTAGGAACGCTTCGTGACGGAGAGAACGCAGAGGTTGTTCTTTTCATGTTAGGGTCTCCTATCATTACAGATATGGTAGGAACTCTCCGTGACGGGAAGAACCGACCGTTCACGTAGTATGTTATTTTTCATTTTTGGCACACGGCCATTAGAAAATAAATACTTTCTCGACGAACGGGTGCTTCATCGACGAACGGGTGCTTCATCGAGGAAGATGATGGAAGTTATCTCCATCGGAGAAGATGAATTTTGGTGCATGTACACCATGGCCAAATGGGCTATGGAGGCCATGCACACCCCCTCTCCATGCGGAGGGGGTTAGCTACGGCCAATAACCACCGCGACCACCCCATCAAGGGGGAGGAGTACATGCGGCCACCCCATGAAAGGGGGGAGACCGGCCATGGCCAAAGGGCCATGGCCGGTCAAGGCCAATAAGCCATGGCCGGGCCAAGGCCGGCCGGCCCTGGCCGGCCACGGCCATGGCCAGGGAGCCCTGGCCGCGGCCTTGCCAGGGCCTGGCCTCCCTGGCCGAGGCCAGGGCAGGGGCCCTGGCCCCCGGCCAGTGCCAGGCCGCCCTGGCCGAGGCCAGGGCAGCGCCCTGGCCTCAGGCCAGGGCCTGGCCGCCTTGGCCGAGGCCAGGGCAGGGGCCCTGGCCCCGGCCAGGGGCCTGGCCGCCCTGGCAGAGGCCAGGGCAGCGCCCTGGCCGCCCTGGCAGAGGCCAGGGCAGCGCCCTGGCCTCAGGCCAGGGCCTGGCCAGCCACAGCCCTGGCAGAGGCCATGGCCTGGCCAGCCCTGGCCTCGGCCAGGGCCTAGCCAATGGCCGGCCCTGGCCGCTACCAGGGCCACGGTCGGCCCTGGCAGCGGTCAGGGCCTGGCCGGGGGCCGGACTGATCGGCACTGGCCGGGAGTGATTCAGACCAATTTTTTTGGTCGACCAATTTGGGTGTTTTGGTCGACCAATTCGGCAAAAGGCCTTGGTCGAACATAAACGTGCCGACTAGCCCATACGGGGCCAAACGACAGTCGTCTGCGCCAAAATTCTCTCATACGGGGGAAAACGCCTGGATCCATACGGGAGCCAGCGACGATAGTTTGCAAAAAAATCCCCAAAAGGGGGATCCGACCTTGGCACGGCTACGGCTCATTCCCGACAAATAGTCAGGAAGTGCCGAATATTTCACTAGTATCATAAGGGTACTAAGTTGAAATATACATTTTTTTTTGAAAAATACGTTTTCATACGTTTTGAAAAATACGTTTTCAAAAATGCTTTTCCGCTGCAAAGTACTATAAGAGTACTAACATTTGATAAATTGAGGGAGAAATATTGAAAGTTACTCTAGATGGTGATTGGAAACATAGTGACCTTTCCGATTCTAGAGTAACATCTTCAATATTTTTCGAAAGTAACTTATCAAATTATGAATATCATTCCAAGTGGGAGTTGAAATTAGAACTATCCAAATGGGATATTCTATTATCACTTCAAATGGGAATTGTATTTTTAAGAATTTTCAATGCAATATTTTTTTTGATCAAACCTTTGGTTTTGTGACTTTTGCAGCGTTTTAAAAGTAAAATGTCTACCGCTTCAAAGAATATCGTCGCTGAATTAAACAGAGGTGAAAAACTCAACGACGATAATTACAAACTTTGGTCCATCAAGATACAATACGTTCTAGAGGAGTAAGAAGTGCTCGAAACTCTAAAGAACGTTATGATTGAACCCGAGTTGGGCACTACGGCCCAACACCGACGAGACACGGAAGCTTTTGATGCTTGGTCTCGGAAGAACAAGATAGCGCGCATTACGTTATTAAGCAGTATGGCTGATGACATAATGCGCATATTCCGATAACATGACCTAGCCAGGGACATATGGTCCAAGCTAGAGGAGAAGTTCGGTGGCACATCGGTGTCCAAACTTCGCGCCTTAACTATAAGGTTCGATTCATATAAGAAACGTCCAGATCATTCCATGGGGAAACATCTGCGACATATGGCGAACCTTATCTCGGAGTTAAAGGACGCAGGTCATGTGCTCACGGATGAGCAACAAATCCAAGCAGTCATACGTTCCCTACCAAATGGGTGGGACCAAATGAAGATGCATCTCACTCACAATGAGAGCATCAAGACCTTCAGCGCTGTTTCCAAGCACCTCGAATTAGAGGAAGAGCGGCTTGCGGCTGCCAAGCCAAGTGCAGAAGTGCACATGGTTGCTAGTTCCTCACACGGGGGAAAGAAACGGAAAGATCGTTCGAAGTTCACAAATGAACGTAATAAGCAACCTGAGTCTACCAAGAAACCCAAACATAAGGGTGGGCACAAGAAATGGCACAAGAAGAAAGACTTGAAGAGGATCAAGTGCTTCAAGTGCAACAAGCTCGGTCACTATGCTCGTTCGTGTACGAGTGGAGGCGACGAGGTAACTTGTAAATATACTAGTTACATATGTGTTTCTAGTTCAATATTTCTTGTGGAATCTAATCCATTTTGGATAATTGATTCAGGTGCCACCGACCACATAGCAAGGGACAGACGGTCCTTCGTGGAGTATCACCGGATACCCCAAGGAACGAAGTGGATCTATGTAGGAAACAACACACGTGTTGAAGTGAAAGGCGTTGGGACTTGCAAGCTAGTCTTGGACAACGGCCGCACTCTCCTACTTCATGATGTCCTCTTCGCTCCAGATATTCGAAGGAATATAATTTCTGTGGTCGTATTAATGGGTCTTGGCTATAACTGGTTTTTTCATGATTGTAATGTGGACTTAAGTTGTAATAATACTCTTATTGGTACTGGGTTTGTATTTAAAGGATTTATTGTAATGAGTACAATGTATGATTCCTCATGTAATGAAAATTTTCTTATTGCAAATTCTAAGACTTATGAGTCTGATGTGATTTGTTGGCACTCAAGGCTTGGTCATATTGGACCAACGCGTATGTATAGACTTGCCAAACGTGTCCTTCTATCCAATGTTTCAAAGGTTGAAATGTCGACCTACGAACATTGCCTTGTGGGGAAATCTTGTCGCAAGCCGTTTGGAACCGGCACAAGGGCCGAGGTTCCATTACAGCTTATCCATTCGGACATATGTGGTCCGATGAATGTCAAGACAAGACGCGGAAAGTCCTATTTCATCACTTTTATTGATGATTTCACCCGATTCGGACATATCTATTTGATATCCCACAAAAGTGAAGCTTTGGCTTACTTTAAAAACTATATGAGTTTAGTGGAGAATCAATTAGATCGCAAGATTAAGGTCTTGCGAACCGATAGGGGCGGTGAATATCAATCAACAAGTTTTAAGGGACTTTGTGATGAAAAAGGCATAGTACATCAGGTAACTATGCCTTATACTCCTCAACAAAACGGTGTTGCAGAAAGGAGAAATAGGACTTTAATGGAAATGATCCGTGCAATGATGGCGCAAGCTAACTTGCCAATCACCTTTTGGGGTGATGCATTATTGACAGCCGCTTTCATTTTAAACCGCGTACCCTCGAAATCAGTTAGCTCCAATCCTTATGAGTTGTGGAACCAAAGGTCTCCTGACTTAAACATTTTGAAACCTTGGGGTTGTGCATCCTACGCACATATTTCCTCCCATAAGTATGGCAAATTTGGGCCAAGGGGAAGGAAATGTATCTTTATACGATACGCAGAAAACTCCAAAGGTTATGTTTTTGTTAGTCAGGAAGACAATGGTGGGCTAATTGAGTTTGAGTCGAGGGATGTCACTTTCTTGGAAAACAAGTTTCCAAGACAGGGCGAGATACGTCAGGACTTATCTCTATTTGAGATTTATGATCAAGAAGGATTATCTCATTCGAGTGGGAGAATTCTTGGTGAAAACGAAAATACGTTTCAACCTTCACCAATGGATTATACGAATGACGATTATCCTATTCCATACGGGAATAATGATCCAAGTGGGAGCAATTCTAACGACATTCCAAGTGGGAGTGATATTAGAATTGATCTAAATTCGAGTCAACAAGGACTTGAAGAATATCAAATACGATGTAGTAGTCGTACAAGGTTGGCTCCTCTAAGATTTGAGGATGAATTTCCGCAAACCTTTATGACTTTACTACAAGAAGATGACGAGCCTGCTACTTTCAAACAGGCCATATCTTGCCCTGCTAAAGACAATGGATGGAAGCGATGCAAGAGGAGTTAGAATCCATGAAAGTTAACCAAGTCTGGGACTTAGTTGATTTACCCAGAGGACGTAGAGCTATTGGGAACAAATGGGTTCTCAAGATCAAGCATAAGGCTGATGGCTCTATTGACAGATATAAATCTCGCCTTGTCGCGAAAGGTTTTACGCAACAGGAAGGGATAGACTACGAAGAGACCTTCTCACCTGTTGTTCGTTTTACCTCAATTCGCCTGATTCTGGCAATGGTAGCTTGCTTAGACCTCGAATTACATCAAATGGATGTAAAGACTGCCTTTCTCAATGGAGAATTGGACGAGGAGATCTATATGGAACAACCAACAGGGTTTGTTAAAGAAGGAAACGAACATAAGGTTTGTAAACTTCTTAAATCCATATATGGTCTTAAACAATCCTCGAGGCAATGGTATATACGATTTCAAGAGGTTGTCTTATCAAATGGATTTTCCATGCTTGATGAAGATAACTGTGTATATATCAAGAGGAATAAGAACAAGTATGTTATTATGTCTCTATATGTAGATGACATTTTAATAGCCGGAAACGACAAGGGCTTTGTGATGGATATCAAGGCTTGGCTTTCATCAGGTTTTGAGATGAAAGACATGGGAGAAGCCGCATATATCCTTGGAGTTAAGATTTCAAGGAATCGTTCGAAGAAACTTCTTTCTCTTTCACAGGAGACTTATATAAAGAAGGTTCTAGAACATTTTAATATGCAGGACTGCAAGTCCATTGATACTCCAATAAGCAAGTGCGACAATTTATGTCTAAAATCATGTCCGAAGAACCAAAAAGAGAAGGAGATTATGGAAAAAGTTCCATATTCCAGTGCAGTTGGTAGTCTAATGTACGCTATGATGTGTACAAGACCGGGCATCTGTTTTGCCATTGGAATGGTAAGTCGTTACCAATCCAACCCAGGGCAAGTACACTGGAAAGCGGTTAAGAGGATAATGCGGTATCTCAAAGGAACTGCAGACTTTGCTTTATGCTATCAATGAGATGCCTTGAGGCTCGAAGGCTACACTGATGCTGATTGGGCGGGTGATCTCGATGAGCGACGATCGACCTCAGGATATGTTTTTCTACTCGGATCTGGTGCAATGTCCTGGAGTAGCAAGAAACAATCCTGCATCGCACTTTCAACCATGGAAGCCGAGTTTGTAGCATTTAGCATGGCAGTCCAAGAGGATGTTTGGCTTAGGAAGTTCTTAGACAGGCTAATTAATGCAAGTGACTCAGGTGCTGTACCCATACACAGCGACAGTCAAGCATCTATAGCCTATGCCAAAGATCCGAAATTCCATTGTAAGACCAAACACATAGATATCCGCTACAAATTTGCAAAAGACTATGATAAGACCAAGAAGGTAGATATAAGGTACATATCTATGCATGAGATGATTGCGGATCCGCTTACGAAGGCGATCCCCAGAGATGTGTTTTACAAACACTTATCATCTCAAGGATTGCGTAAGAGCTGAGTTTTACCAATGTAAATTCCCATGTCTGTAAATGATCAAAATTAATAAAAGAATAAGTTCTTTTTCAAACATTGCATATGAATTTCTTGAGAAATGTTTGTGTACATTTTTGAAATCTCAGCTATACTTTCTAGTATGTCGGACAGATTGAGGTTGGCTCTCTCACATGAGCAACCGCCTTATTCTATCAGACGGATAGAATAGAGATGAGACCTGTTTGAAGTCAAAATCATCAGACGGATGATTTAGAGTCATGACTTAAACAAAATGGTCGTATGAAAGATCTGCATCATATGGATGCTTACAAAAAGATCTGAGATCTGTATCACAAGGATATTTAAATCTCATAGGATTTTTTAAATCCTATCTGTCTTATGCAGGATGAGAGTCTGGAAATATTTCATGGGTAGTAAGGGACTCAAAAGATAGACACTGTGGTGTCTGATCTTTCATCCGTACAACATCATTAAGACATACTCTCCCTGGGAAAGGAGTGATGTTGTAATACGTGTTCATACCACGTATGCATTTCGACCACTGAGTTAGTAGCAATAGTGTTTGCTATTATGTGAGACTCAAAGGCCATATGGGTCTTAACTCTTACCCTCAAGGACTCCAATTGGTTCCTTTAGATTTGACGAGATGATCGCTATCTTAGCGTGTTGCTAATGGGCTATGATAATTCGGCTCGGCGGGACACGTTAGAAAAGCGAATCAAGTCAAGATCAGAAGGTTCGCAAGAAGAGTAAGATTGATTTCATATTCGCATTTGGACTTTAATGATTCAAAGCTGGCCAGCCAATTGTGATCCAGATGGGATTCAATTGTTGAATATAAAGCATAAGAAATGTGAAGAAATAATCTAGGGTAAAGCATGCGTTGAACTACTCAACTTTGCACCTTCGAGGTCGTTGTGTATCTCTAATAAGTGCACAACAACAGACTCTATGTGCATGACGGTCGCATGGTCTATTTCTCGGTATGATAGATGAAAGAACTAAGAGGAAGACATTCTCTTACAATCCCCTCAAGTGTGAGTGGGAGATGTTGGATATGGATGACGTTTGTACACCCTTGTAGGGGATGTACGAGGGAATACGGACCTCGAACGTCGCGTACACGAAGTCGTGTGCAAAGGGAATATGTTCCCTTGCAGAGAGGATCTCTAGATAAGTGGGAAAGTCGCATTATATGTGCATAAGTGCTTGCGACATATGGCTAATAAAGGGGGAATATCTTAAGCTTATGTTGTACCATGCATATGGTACAACTTAAGCTTATAATGTGACATGTATGATGGTACACCTTAGTTAAATTGTTTCAAAGGAACAATTACTCCTAAAATAACTACCTTGGGGGCTATAAATAAGACCCAAGGCTTAGCCATTTCCTAACACTTTTGCATGGTATTCATGCCTTGCATTTCATTCTAGCGAAGCTCTGCAGAAATCCTTCCTCTCTCTTTATCCAAGTTCTTAATCTAAAAGTAGAGATTTAGATTGTGGATTTAGTAGCCTTACTCCGTTCGTGAGAAGACTCGATCCGTCGTGGCGAATCCGAAGGCGAAGTTCAGAGACTACCGTGCCGCATACGCAAGCGTAAGTCTCAACTTCATTTATCGATCCTAACTCTGTTTTGACAGGATCCTACAACTCCCCCTGATCCGTACAAGCTTCAGGCTTACAGGTCTTTCAGTTGTCGCATGCCAATGTTCTTTACAAGTTTTACAAAAATACATTTGGGCAAAGACTTAGTAAAAAGATCAGCTAAGTTATTGCAGGACTGTATCTGCTGAACTTCGATCTGCTTGTCCTCCTTTAGCTCACGTGTCCAGAAAAACTTGGGAGATATGTGCTTCATCCTGTCGCCCTTGATGTAGCCTTTTTGAAGTTGAGCAATGCATGCAGCGTTATCTTCAAACAGAACGGTAGACTCCAAATCACCGGTCTTCAGGCCAGTAGATTGAAGAATGTGTTGGACGACGGATCGTAGCCAATAACACTCTCTGCTTGCTTCGTGGATCGCAATGAGCTCTGAATGGTTGGATGATGTAGCTGTTGTGGTTTGCTTCACCGATCTCCAGGAGATAGCAGTACCTCCGTAGGTAAAAACAAAACCAGTTTGGGATTTTGCCGTGTGCGGATCAGAGAGATAACCTGCATCAGCATAACCAAACAATTTGGGGGAGGCACCTCTCTCGTAGTAAATTCCAAGATCAATGGAACCCTGAAGGTATCGTAGAAGATGCTTTACTCCGTTCCAGTGGCGCTTTGTGTGCGCTGCACTATGTCTGGCTAGAAGATTAACTGTAAACGCTATATCGGGACGCGTACAGTTAGCCAGATATAGAAGTGCTCCAATGGCACTGAGGTAGGGTACTTCAGGACCTAGTATCTCCTCCCCCTCTTCCAGTGGCCGGAAGGGGTCCTTTTGTACATCTAGTGATCTTACGACCATAGGAGTACCTAAAGGATGACATTTATCCATATGAAACTTGTGTAGAAGTTTCTTTGTGTAATTAGATTGGTGTAATAGGATTCCACCTCTTAGGTGTTCTATCTGTAAGCCAAGACAATACTTTGTTTTGCCTAGGTCTTTCATTTCAAAAGTATGTTTAAGGCTTTCAGATATCTCTTTGATCTCTGCAGGAGATCCTATGAGATTTAAGTCATCTACATATACAGCTATGATGACGAATCCTGTTCCCATTCTTTTGATAAAGATACAAGGGCACACTTCGTTATTCGTGAATCCTTGTTGTGCAAGGAAGTCACTAAGTCTGTTATACCACATCTTTCCCGATTGTTTTAGACCATATAATGATCTATGTAGCCTTACGGAGAATACGTCCCGAGGTATCTCTTTCATCTCTTGGGGTAGATTAAACCCATCAGGGAGTCTCATATAGATATTTTTATCTATATCGCCATATAGATATGCAGTCACAACGTCCATGAGCTGCATTTCTAGGCTTTCCAGAGAAGTTAGGCTTATTAAAAATCGGAAAGTGATCGAATCCATGACCGGAGAATACGTATCTTCGTAATCAATCCCCGGTCTTTGGGAAAATCCATGGGCTACAAGGCGTGCCTTATAGCGAACGATCACATTATTTTCATCTCTTTTTCTTATGAAAACCCACTTATATCCCACAGGTTTTACACCTACTGGTGTTTGGACTACCGGTCCAAAGACTTTGCGTTTCAAGAGTGAGTCCAGCTCTACTCTTATTGCCTCGTCCCACTTTGGCCAATCATCTCGGCGTTTACATTCCGCCAGAGATCGTGGTTCGACGTCATCGTCATATTCAGTGACGTGAACGGCAATATCGAACGCAAAATCGTCGACGACGACTATACTATTTCTGTCCAGTACTTCTCCAGTACGTACAAAATTTAATGATGTTTCTCCTATTGTTTCCTCTGCTGGGAAAATCAGGAGGGGAGAAGTAGCTGGTCTGAGCTCAGCATCCTGTGGAGGGATAATCTTAGTATCACCAGGAGTCTTCCTCTTTCGAGGAACTTTATCTTTTGAACCTGGTGGGCGTCCTCTTTTCATTTGAGGTAAAGCCAAATCTGCTGCCGGTGGGTTGCATCCATCTATGGGGATGTCAATCCTAACTGGCGTATTGGCAGCAGGGACGTGTGAATGGACAATCTTCTGGTTGTCCGTGAATTTATCCGGTAATAAATGTACTGTATTCTGGATGTGAAGGATCTTCAGGATCTCATCTTCACACAGATTAGTACGCAGATCGTAAAGGGACAAAGACTTCTGGTCCCAACTAATGGTCTCAGAAGCTTCTGGCTTCTTAGACTGTGTGCCCAGTTTTGGAAAAATTTTCTCATTAAATTCACAGTCTGCAAAGCGTGCCTTGAATGCATCACCCGTCAGGGGTTCAAGGTATCTGATAATAGAGGGTGAATCAAACCCAATATATATACCGAGACGACGCTGAGGACCCATTTTGGTCCTCTGAGGTGGTGCTATTGGGACATATACCGCACAACCAAACACTCTCAAATGAGAGATATCCGGAGGTGCGCCGTATGCTAGTCGCATCGGGGATAAAGTGAGACCTCCAGAGGGTCTTATCCTAATAAGTGATGCGGCATGTAAAATAGCATGCCCCCAAGCATCCACAGGCAACTGGGATTGCATAAGCAATGGACGTGCAATCCACTGGAGTCTCTTTATAAGAGACTCAGCTAATCCGTTTTGGGTGTGAACATGTGCTACCGGATGTTCAACTTCAATACCCGTTGCCCGGCAATAGTCTTCGAAGACTTGTGAAGTAAATTCTCCCGCATTATCAAGACGTAGTTTCTTGATATGGTTATCGGGGAAATGAGAACGCAACCTTATTATTTGTGCCAATAGCTTTGGAAAAGCTAGGTTGCGGGTGGACAAGAGGCACACATAAGACCATTTGGTTGATGCATCAATCAGTACCATGAAGTACCGAAATGGGCCACTTGTGGGGTGAATAGGCCCGCAAATGTCGCCATGTATTCTCTCAAGGAAACCAGGAGACTCTAATCCCACTTTCAGGAGGGATGGTCTCGTTATTAGTTTTCCCTTGAAACAAGGGAGACATGGAAATTCACCCCTTTGAAGAATCTTCAGGTTCTTCAATTTATGTCCACGGGATTCAGTGATGATGCGGCGCATCATTGC
Organism: Scilla litardierei; assembly: GCA_030789695.1. Lineage (NCBI taxonomy): Eukaryota > Viridiplantae > Streptophyta > Magnoliopsida > Asparagales > Asparagaceae > Scilla > Scilla litardierei. The sequence goes on from CM061133.1 coordinate 354,998,592, forward strand.
TGTTACAGGGTGACCAAGTCTATTGTGCCAGAGTTGGAACTCTGGCAGTGATTGGCACGTCTGGTGCTCAATCATATTGGCTTCTACTGGTTGAATGTATGTTAGGTAGAGACCCGACGGGAGTCCCTTGAATCGCTCGCAGATGATCTTCTGGTCATCTTTTTGGCGAGTTACAATTAGATATTCAACCTTATTTTCATCTCTGGTCTCTAAGTGATATCCGTTTAAACGGAAATCCTTGAAACTTACGAGATTCCTATTTGATTTAGGAGAGAATAATGTATTATTTATTTGTAGTCTTGTGTTATTTGGGAGCAATATAATAGCTTCACCAGTTCCTTCGATTATTTGGGACAGTCCTGAAATTGTGATAACAGGACCGTCATATTTGTTTACGCTATTAAAATAGCAATGATCGCGAAGGATTGTATGCGTCGAGGCACTGTCCACTAGGCACTCAGACATCATCCATATAAACAAAAACGAAATTTTATTTGAGCGAAAATGTAGATAACATTCGAAAATAAAAGATCGTACTAAAGCAAAATAAAGATGAAGATACATCGAATTCTAAATGCATAAATAAAGGATAGTGCTCAATCGAGCAGGTCGTCGTTCTCGAAGTCTTTAGCAGTAAAGACAGTTGGCGGCAGTACACCAGCCAAGTTTGTCTCGGGTCGAGACTTCTGGCTCGCCTGTTATAAATCCTGTAGGTGGCGAGGAGTGCGACAGTTTCTGGACCAATGGCCAGTCATGCCGCATCTATGGCATTTGTCCTCCCAGGTCTTCTTTGGAAGTGAAACGTGCTCGGTGTTCTTTCGCTTCCAAGTGAAGTTTCGTTTCCCTTTATTGTTTTTGTTTGTCTGGGGAGCTGCACCTCTTGGTTGCTTCATTACCGCTTTCCCTTTAGTGTTTTTAGGCTTCCTCTTGTTTTTCCACTTCTGGGGAGAAACATGGTGGGCTTCAGGGATTGGGGCAGTGCCAGCTGGACGCAAGTTATGAGTTGCAAGCAGTAAATCTCGATTTTGCTCTGCCCTAAGTAGGCATGAGATCAGATCAGAGAATTTCGTGAAGTTGCGTTCACGATACTGCTGCATGAGGATTGCATCTTTCTCGTGAAACGAGGTAAATATTTTTTCCAACATGCGTTGTTCTGTCACTTCTTCACCACACAACTTCAGGCGTGAGGTGATGTTATGCAGTGCAGAATTATACTCAGCGACGGACTTATAGTCCTGAAGTCTGAGGTTTTCCCACTCATAACTGGTACGGGGTAATATAACATCAATTTGATGTTTATACCGTGCTTCCAGCGCTGTCCATAGGTCCTTTGGGTCCTCAACCGTTAAGTATTCGGCCTTCAAGGTCCGATCTATATGTTTCCTAATGTAGATTATGGCTTTCGCCTTATCTACATCGGATACAGTGGTTGTAGGGCTGCTGCTAGATGTAGCAGAAGCTTCGGCCGCTGCTGGGGCCGAGGAAGGAGCCAAAATGGACCCAAGGAGGGCCATCGAACGCAAGTGGAACTTCAGGTCCACTCGCCAACTCAGGTAATTTGTCCCTGCAGAGTCAAGGACTTCGAAATCGACGCTTGCCAATTTTGCCATTTTATCTATGCAATTTAAAATGAGCATGAATTAATTAAAATTCAAATATTCATGCACAAAGAAATTAACAAGTAAAAATGCGGGGATCGGCCAGATACCCAAAATAGTACACAGTCCAAAGTTCGTTTACAGTCCATAAGAGAAAAAGAAAAATACAACTTTGGAAACCCAAACTGGGTCCCTATATCTCCGTCTTCATATGCTGTTGCACCGAGCTTTGGCTTTTAATACAAATTTCATCACTTACAAATTCTCTCAAAAGAAAAATAAAAGTGCAGGAATGTAAATAGGTATACAATGGCCGATCCCGAAAAACACATTTTTACTTATTTAAACATCCACGCAGTTATAAATATGCTACTGGCATAAAAATGAACAACCACGCATATATCTCAAGCAAAACATATTTGTAAAGGAAACTAGAAAATATAATTATCTCGTAGACCACGTGGAAACGTCATACACCGTTAGGTTAGTTGACTAACGGCAGAGCGGTCTCAGGATCTTTGAGATAGTTATATTTTGAAAAATAGAGTCCTAGTAAAACATAGATTATAATATGCAAGAGGGATGTATAAAATATTGGTCAACAAGGAATATAGAGATTATTTTTGATTTTACTCAGGGGAGAGTCCCGTTAAAGAATTGGCTTCAGGCAATTATTTAGTAGGCTAAATATAATTTTTACCGTTAAAATATTTGTGTAATAGGGGCTAAATATAATGTAATAGGGGCTGCAGGCCCAATTAAAATATTTGTGTTATTGATACTCACTAATGGGCTTCTGGCCCAAATATCATTTTTAATTAAATTTAGCCTACTTTAGGTTGGGGAAAAACCAATAATCCCCAAAAACCGTAAGTCTGTCCCCACAATCTCCACCTCATTAGTTACTGATTTGGGTCTGGCGGTGGCCAGAAAACCCCCTCACGCAGCAGCCAGAGTAAAATACCCTCCCCTGATGCCCCGCAAGGGTGGAAGTCAACAGAGAAGAGCCCCCCCGTCGGGGGGGAGGCGATGCCGATCCCCCCCCCCCCCCCCCCCCCCCCCCCCCCCCCCCCCCCCCCCCCCCCCTCTCAGGTGAGAACCCGCCCACGGAAGCATTTATATCATCCATATGTACAACATTAACCTAGTTGTTTCCCTATTGCTTCATCCTATTTCATTTACATTTATTTAAAACTTAATCTACACTAACAACCTTTTCCATTGACTCGTCAGAATAACACCTTTATAAGAAAAGGATCCTTCTGGTGCTAATTGCATTACAAGAACACCTTTATTAGATGTAAGAATTATGACTAGGGGAAAATTTGTGCTACCATTGCTTTCATGGGAACGTTTTCATGGGAACAATCAATATCAAAGTGGTACTGCTCATTGCATTACAAGAACAATTGTTGAGCTTTTGATCAATAAGAATGTGACCAATGATATTATATCAACATGGCAGCATCCCTCCGTTGATTTGATATTGCTTTATGATTCATGCTAGTATGCAAGTGGAAGGAAGCCATCTAAAACAACTTACGCATGTGACATGAAAAGAAAGTTGTCCAAAAATTATTTTACTAGGCTGTGCGATTTGGGGGCGATCAGCAATTTTTCATTTCTCTGATCAAGTTAACGTGTTTAATAATTGTTCAAGTGTTACTACAATACTTACTTAAACATGGTTATTAACAGTTTTGTAGTGATAATATCTTGTATAATTGGTCTAATCAAAATTATACAAGGAAATTCACAAAGGTTTTAGGTCATGGTCAAAACTTCAAAATTGGACAAGCTGAATTTGAACTTTAAACCATACGATATATTCTTAACAACTCTAACCTAAATCAACACTTAACAATCTTTTTCGCTTTGAAATTAACCCCTTAACATTTTTTTTTTGACCATATCCGAAATCAACAAGACTTTGAATTAAAAGTTTGAAGTTCAAAATGCAAATATTATCTTATCATTAAATAGGCTATTAGGTCCAAATCTTAAAATTTTAAAAAGCCATTTTGGACTACTTTATGCAATTTGCCGACCTACTTTGTATAAAAAGTTGGTGAAAAACTCTCTCATCAGAAAAGATTAAAGAGTACATAATTATATATTCTTCAGTGTTTACAAAGATTAAAGAGTGGTCCAAAAGGGAAGCTGGTGGCTTTGTGTTGTTCAACTTTTTTGGACTATATTTTGTAGCATGCTTCGGATTTTCTTGAACTTTAGGGCAACCTTCTTCGTACGGCAAGGATTTTATAAACGTCAAAAGAGAAAGGCAGAATTTTGGCCCCCCCCCTCTTGGTTTGTCTTGGACCTTGGAGGCTGACTAGATTGTCTCAACATTGCATAACATGTCACTCAGTGTCTTGGATGCATGCTAACCTTGCTTTTAACATGGTGGATAAGTTAATAACCTAATCTCCTTTCCTATTCAACTATGATTTGGTGGGTTTGGCAGGTGAGGAATGAGCACATGTTCAGCCTGAATTCCATGAAACTATTTTGAGATATTACATGAAAACCTATTTTTGCTGGCAAAAGCCAAAAAACTGTCAGCGAAAATAATCTTTGATGAGATAAAATCCGTCAGCCGTCCCATCAACGTTCGGTAGTAAGTAGAAGTTTACTGACTGTTTCCGTCAGCAAAAAGTAGACCATTTTTGACGGAAGATCGTCAGCAAAAATAGACAATCGCTGACGAAGACCGTCAGCGAAAGCTGATACGACAATATTATCAGCTCCGACCCAAAAGCCAGGTAAGGCCCACAGCTCCGGCCCAACAATCCAGAGGCACCCGCGTCAAGCCGACCATTACCGCATTTAAAGCGACAGCTCGACTGACCATTGGGATCATCCATTTAAAGCGTCGGCTTAGAATGAGGGCATTCAAGGACTGACAGTTAGCTCGTCATCAATGCCGACAGCTCTGGTCAAAAGCAATAAAGCACAATAAAAGCTCGGACTTACCTTCTAACGTCACCCAAAAGCCATCTGCTATAAATTAAATAGTCTCTCGGATAATTAGAGAGGGGAGGATCCCAGGACGACATGACAAACAATTTTCGGAGAACCACAAAGTTAAGTACTCATATTCTAGGATGTGCTACACCTAAACTCTACTTTTTCTCCATAGCTCGGCACGATAACCATCGGTTGATCTCCCTAACAGATCGGCAATAGTTTCCACGAGCCTCTTTAAGTCACTATCTGGCTTAAACATCGGAGGGGATTAGGCAGATCTGACCCTTCCTAACGAGCTCTTCTCTTCGTGTTGCAGGAAGCTGAAGGTATCCCAGAAATAGCTCGGACTTGGTGGGAACAGCTCGGACCAGAGCTCCAATTGCTCGGATGGATGACTATTCAACCCAGGGTTGGCTCGCCTGGCAGGCGACACCAGTCAGCTCCTGACGCCATCCTACGCCAGCTAATGCAACCCCACCGTCATCTAACAATACCGATGGTGAGAAAACACTCATAAACATTTGGTGCCGTCTGTGAGAAACGAGTCGACATCCACATCTCCAGCCACACCGACCATGACTCAACCCACCAATCAAGGGATTGGAAGGCAAATTACCGTGGGGGTGACAAAGGAAACGACGCCCCCTTAGATCCCAGTTCTTCCACTCATTGGATGTCGAGTCATAATTAGTGAATTTGGAGCGATTCCATGCATCCTTATGGGAAATAAGCATCAGCATTCAAGCGTTGTTTGCCATGATAGAGCGATTGGCAGGTTTACAGCCCCAGATAACCGTGAGCCCACCAGTCGTCCCGACTCCTTCTCAGCCACACCTAGAAGTGCCACCCACGATGCCAGTGGGCCAAGGAGCGGTACCTCCTAAATAGAGCGACTGTTCATCTTGACTTGTTTCCCACTGCAACAGAAAATGTGCTCCATCTCTCCTCGTCCTGAAGGAGCTCAGGAAGACAAGACTGGGGGCCACATCTCAACTACAGCTGGTCTCAGGGGCTCCCAGCCCTCACTCGATGGAGCTCAGGAATGTCGTCCTACTTTGGCTGATGATCGACATAAAAAGAGCTAGCGTGGGTGAAGTCACAACCCACATCACATGTCACCCGTAGGCCTCAAGTGGAAGGCTCGAAGAGACAGACGCCATCCGAGCTCTTCCAACAGATTGGATGAGGAGCAAACCCCCTTAAAGAAGAGAATTACCTCGGCCACGTTGCTGCCCAGATTCTAGATGCCTGACCTAGACAAGTATGATGGCTCAGGCAATCTGCACGAACATGTCCAAAGCTATAAATGAATGATGGAGATATAGGGGGGCGACGACTCCCTCTTCTGTCATGCATTCCAAACAACTCTACGAAAGGTCGTGAAGAAGTGGTACAATAGATTCACCAATCGATCTATTGTGTCATTCAAAAGCTTGGCCTAAGCCTTTTGCCAACAATTCATGGTGGGGAGGAGGAGGAAACATAGCTCAGGTGACCTGTTCACATTGGTACAGAGAGAGGGGGAGACATTAAGAAGCTTTTTGAAACGCTTTAATTTTAAAATGTTGAATGTCGAGAACTGCAGTGACGAAGTGACCATCGCTGCACTTAAGAAGGATGTTCAGTGCAAAGACTTGATGAAATCTCTACATCATAAACTGCCCCTCAACATGGATTAGCTCCTTACCAGAGTAGAATAGTACATAATGACAGAGGAGGCATTGGCCAGAAGAGCTCATAGGGATACTCCGGTCATGCAGCTATAAAGATGACATACAAGGACGAACTATAAGGATGACCAACAGGGACAAACTATAAGGATGACCAGCAATGGACGATATGGAGATCATCCATCCTTAGAATGCAGAGCATCTGCGAAGTTGTTATCAGTACAAGACAAGTAAACCGAGAAAACCCTTGTGCTATTTCTTTTCGGTTTCTTTGTTTTTTTCATTCATCTGAAGATTTTATTTTGTAGAGCTAATAACTCCAAAAGAGCATTAACGGGAAGACCATAAATGACTTCTCCCATTTTTCTTTCTCTAAAGTGCACATGCCCATTGTTACGACCAGGAGATCGTGATAATCCGACCTTCCTCCCCAAACCACCAAAATACCCCGATGGCTCGCCCCTGCCGAACGGGCGGCCGATCCAACGACAGGGCGCTCCTTGCCCGAACTACAGAGGCCCGCAGGGCGCCAGTCGAACTGTGGGTCCGAAACGACGGGGGATTGGACGCACCCCACCTCGACCACCGACAGGGGCGCTTGCCCGCTCTCCCTCAGTCCGCCAGGAATAGCGCGCATAAGGCGCATCCAGACAGGGCAGCCTCGGACGTTGACAGAGGCGCACCCATTCTCCCCCGGCGATCCAGGACCCACGACCAAAAGTGAACGGTCGGTTCGAACATCCCATACTCAGGCCGGCCCAGCGGCTCGTCTAGGGCCCCGCCCCAGGGAGGCGCTCCGCCGCATCCTTGGCTCATCGGACACGACAAATAACCTAGTATAAGAATGCAACTGACACTTACGCTGCCCGACCATCTGATAAAGCACCCCCTGGCCGCTGCGTCCCCTGACACTTAATGCTTTTGGCCCTGACACTCTGACAAAAGCACCCCAGGCCGTTGCGCCGTCTGACAAAAGCGTGGCTGACACTCCCATCCCTGACATCCTCGTCTGAAGCTTCTGCTGGCAGCAGGGCCAGCTCAGCACATCGAATCAGCTTGACAGGTCAGCCCTACCTAACCGCCTACCGTCAGGTATAAATACCACACCGCTTCCATCGGTAAGGGGGTTGGCAAATTTATTCTCAATCTTCTTACTCGCACACACAAGGGCAAAGATCGTCCATATCTTTGTTCTTCCACTATAAGCTCGTAACGTAAGGTCGGCTCACACTCGGTCCGACCTGCGTGCCTTGCCCCGGCTTTAAGTCCTATTACTGACTTAGGCATCGGAGAGGCTAAGGGTTGGACCCCAACCTGGCCTTTCTGACGAGTTGCTCCTTGCGCAGGATAGCTCGTCCCTCGGATCGTGCTCGCCCTCAGTAGCAACCGTTCGGCCCTCTACAACCGTCCCCGTCGGATTCGACACCGTGGTCAGCCTCAACGACGAGTTTAGCCTCTACACCTCACTAGTCACCTGTCAAAAAGCCTTCCCCAGTCCCATCATCATCATAACCACCATGCCCTTGGTTCCCATCAATACAAATTCATTATACGCGAGTTCTACCCCGCAACAATTGGCGCCGTCTGCGGGAACGAAGGGTCACACCCATGTTAGATCACATACCAGTTAATCGAAACCCTGACCACGGCAAGGATCCTATGGATCAAGAACCACACTCCCAACCAATGACTCCCGCTTCAGACCCACCCCCGGGGTCGAAGTCAAGACGGTCCAGGCCTCGGCCCGCGCGGAGCAACAGAGCTTCAAGGCCTTCACTAAAATGATGGCGGGCTTCGCAACAATCGGGCCAGAAGCACCCCCCCGGCCCCTCTGAGCCCCCGAATGTGAGGTGGAATCTTCACCCTCAGTTCGAGGAGGAAGGGGAAGACCTGGGGCTCACCGCGGAGATTGCGGCCCAACGGAAGCTCTTGGAGGAGGAAATGGAGATCGCACGGCTGCGGAGGCGCCAGGAAGAGGCGGCCGCCGCACAGAGGCACCTGGAGGAGGCAGCCGAGACCACCCGGTGAGTCCTCCTGGACGACGAGACCGCCTGACGCCAGCTCCACTTCATTATCGCGGAACGCGAAAGGCTCCGGAGGGAGAACAAAGAGAATCGAGAAATCCCAGAGGTGTCGACGACGGGCCGGTGACACATGAATGAGTACAGCCCGCCGCTCGCCAGATCCCCATCTCGGGGGCAAAGTCCGCCCCGCCGGCGTCTCTCCCCAGACCGTCTGAACAAAGAGGCCGTCCGTCAATAACTCCGCTTCCTCGCCTAGAAGTGGACAAAGATCCGATTAAACGATTGAATCCACCCGATCCGATCCAAAAAAGTAGATCGGATATCCGATCCGATGAAAGTGACTTGTTATTAATAAGCAGATCCAACCGATTCGTTTGAACCTGATTCGGATTCGGATTTTAGTTTTCATCCGACAGAATGTGATCCGATCCGATTAGGTTTTGAGCGGATTGTGTTATTATCTAAGTTCATCCGAATATCCGATTCTCAATCCGATCCGTTGTTTTTCACTACTACCTAAAAGCCACTGAATCAATGCATCATGGCTATTGGTTAAGAAGACTAACAGACTCAATTGCATCCCCCATCGGTCCCATCCAGTTAAACTTGACCAACTTAGAGTGAGTTACAAACTAATAGTCACTTCTTATTATTTGCATATTAGAAGTAATGATGAATGCGGAGGTGGAGCATCATGAGGAGACTAGGACATCATCAACAACTACTACAAATTGATATCTTTGTGGAAGGAGAGCTCTGATTTGTTTGGTTTTTTATAATTTTTGCTGGAAGGAGAGCTCTTGGTTGTCAAGCTCATCCTCCTTGAAGTTCATGCCAAACTAGTATGGAGATATTGCAAACAGAGATAGATTCTTTATGTTATTTTAGCAATTTGTATTTTGTAAGGATATTTCGTTTCTACATTGGAATTGACTTCGGTGTTTAAAAGTTAAACTTTCAGAATCTAATGAAACAAGTTACAAATTATGGCATCAATAACTTTAAAATTTCAATAAAGCTAATATTAACCCGATCCGAATCGTATCTGATCCGAAATTCTAATCATCCGAATTTTCAGATTAACTTTTTTTATTAGTGGATGTGGATCAGATTTTTCTTCATCCGATTCAATCGGATCGGATGGTGGATTGAGTCATAATCCGATCCAAATATTCGAATGCCCACCCCTATCCTCGCCGCAGAGCACGAGAGGCTCCTGAGGGGAAATCAGGAGCGGAGAGAGATCCCTGAGGCGACGGTTGGGGGCCGGCGGTACTGGGATGACCGCAGCTCGCCGCCCGTCGAATCCCCTATCCGCGGAAGGAGTCCCCCTAGGCGACCGCTTCGCTATTCCCCGGGGCCTGACGACCGACGATAGCCGAGGAGGGACCGAAGCCAAACCCCAGAGTGGCGGAGAGGGCACACACCCGAGCGCCCCGCCTACCCGGAGGAGGCTACGTCGTTGGCACAATGGATCACGTCCGCCCCGAGTCATTCTCTAATGAGCACTGTGTCTTGTCTCCGACTTCACCAAGTTGCATGATTATGAGACCAACAAGACAAAGACACAATGGTCTGTCTGATGTGCCGATATCCATATCTCGACGTATCTATGACCACGATCACTTTAAGAATCAAGCTTCTAATGGTCAGACATTTCTTATAATCGGGATCTCTATCTCGAAACAGGTATGACCTTACTACGAGTCTAAGGAAATTATCCAAGCAACATATAAAAGAGGATTACTCAGATAATTGATACCAGAAAGCATACTTTCATTTATGAACAAGATGGTTACATAGATAAATTGCCTCGAGGGCATACATCTCTCCATAACTCCCTCATTGGGCGATCTAGCTATACGATGATGAATATCTCAGAAGACCACATGCGATACTGGGCTAAACGATCAGGACCACTCCCTTACGACTGATCCAGCTATACGATCGGGGATGTTAGAAGAGCTCGCGGGATGCTCGACTATATAATTGCGGCCATTTCCTCATGGGTCGATCCAGCTATATGATCATGGATATCAGACGACATCACTAGCTGGTTGGCTATATGATTGGGGGCCACTTCCTTGCTGGCTGATCTAGCTATATGATAGGAGATAACTCAGAAGACCTCGTCGGTTGGTCAGTTATATGATCAGAGGCCACTACCTCGTGGGCCGATCTAGCTATATTATTGGAGATGTCAGAAGACCTCGTGGGCTGGTCAGTTATACGATCAGGGGCCACTCCCTTGTAGTCTAATATAGTTATACGATCAGAGATAACTCAAAAGACCTCATGAGCTGGTCGGTTATACGATCGGGGCTGCTCCCTTGCGGGCCAATCAAGCTATATGATAAGGGATAACTCAAAAGACCTCGCGGACTGATCGGCTATACAATCGGGGGCACTCCCTTCTGAGTCGATCATGCTATACGATCAGAGATAACTCATATGTCCTCGCAGGTTACTCGGCTATACGATCGGGGGCCACTCTCTCGCGGGCCGATCAAGCTATATGATTGGGTATGTCAGAAGACCTTGCATGCTGCACGGCTATACGATCGAGGGCCACTCCCTCACAGACTGATCTAGTTATATGATCGGGGATAACTCAAAAGATCTCGCGGGCTGTTCTACTATACGACCAGGGCCACTCCACGGTGGGCTGATCGAGCTATATGATTGGAGATAAATCAGAAGTCCTCGTGGGTTCCTCGGCTATACAATCGGGCAACACTCCCTCGTGGACCGATCCAGCTATACGGTCGGGGATATCAAAAGACCTCGCGGGCTGCACGGCTATACAATCGGGGCCACTCTTTTGCATACTGATCTAGCTATACGATCAGGGATAACGCAGAAGTCCTTGTGGGATGCTCGGCTATACGATCGGGGCCACTCCCACATGGGCTGATACAGCTATATAATCGGAGATAACTTAGAAGACCTCACATGCTGCTTGGTTATATGATTGGGGGTCACTCCATTACGGTTTGATCGAGCTATTTGATCAGAGAGAACTTAGAAGTCCTTGCAGGCTGCTCGGCTGTACGATCGAAGGCCACTCTCACACGGGCTGATACAGCTATACGATCGGGGATGTTGGAAGACCTAGTGGGCTACTTGGCTAAATGGTCGGGGCCACTCCCTCTTGCACTGATCCAGCTATATGATCGGGTATATCATAAGATCTCGTGGGCTGGTAGACTTTACGATCGGGGGCCACTCCCTCATGTGTTGATCCAGCTAAACGATCGGGCATCACTCTCAGCTAGCCTCGCCTCGACTACCAACATACAGGTAATGCTTGCCACAACGCCCAAGCTTAATCATCGCAAACCGTTGAGCTCGGGATATGGGGAATACAAATTAATATCAGCTCTGGCCCAAAAGATCAAAAAATTAGGATGTTTGGATGTTTAGATGTTTCAAAGGCGTCCGACTTAATCTCCAATGCAATTAGTACATGGTGCAACACCGACCTCTTATTTCAGGATGTGTGGATGCACAACACATATCCATATAGTATCACTACAGAGAATAAAAATTAGGACATCAATGCCGTCTTAGAATCTATATCGTGTTTAATTCACTCTAGATACATAGATACCTTGCATCCCAAATATGAAAGGCGTTAAAAAGTACGTCTCGAAGACTGTGAATTGATGTGTCAACATTCCCAACACTAGGCTTAACTCGGTTGAAGCATGAAGCTCCACTGACCATTTGAAATATCAAAATAAAAATAAAAAATCAAAGATTCAAGAATTATGAAATGTGATAATGAGATCTTGAAGATCCTCCACATTTAAGAAACTGTTCAATAGTTGTCGGACATAGTTACTGATAACAACAAAATTGTCAGATCACACATCTATGCTGTTAACACTTCAGCTATGATTGACATCACCGAGAATGGATGCAATCCACCGTCAGCAAAAATGAATGTTCCTCAACTAAAAGAGATAGACCACCAGGCTCCAAGGATAAAATTTCTAGAAAGAGGAAAGCTCTAGGAGGCCTTAAGACAATACCATCACAGGACAATGAGCTCATGTCCATACCCTCACCCCTCCCGGAACCCCAAGAGGAGGAACCCCAAGAGGAGGAACCCCAAGAAGAGGAGAATTCGAGAGAAACTGTAATATCATTAAATTTTGTACGTACTGTGGAGGTGTTAGATAGAAAGAACACAATTATCGATAATATATTCACGTATCATATTGCCACTTAAAAAAAGCGATGATAATTATATAATATCGATCCACACACCATTGCTAAAATGCAAACGTAGAGAATTTCCAATGTGGAACGAGGCAATAAAAGCTAAGCTGGACTTGCTTATGAAAAGTAAAATGTTCAGACTTGAAGTCTAGACACCAAAAGGTGTCAAACCTGTGGGCATAATGAGTATTGTATAAATATGAATATAAGTATGAAATCATATGCTATAATGCATAGCATATAGCTCAAGTTTTTTTTCCGATGAAACTATGGAATACACAAGTAAGATTAGCTTGACTCACTTATATAAATGATGCATCATACTCCCTAGTATACTTGCGAATACCTTGCGATTTGGTAAAGTAAATTTTAGATATGCTGCTATTGGATGTGGTGACAACATAAATCTGATAAAGATACACTCTTCATTTCCTTAAATGTCTGAATAGACTTCGGTACATCTATTTCATTGAAGAGATAACAAAATATTGTACAACCAAGTGAGTCCCTTGACAAAGCAAGGATTCATACTAGAGGTTGTCTTTACATTTTTATAAGTGCAAAGTCCATGATTTGAGATTATAGGTGTAAACGACTTAAATCTCATCGGATCTCCTGAAGAGAAAACCAAAACATATGTTTTAGTCTGACTATCAAATATGATATGAAAGACCTAGGCAAAATAAAGATATGTCATGGCTCACATATTAATTATTTAAAAGATAAAATCTTGTTACATTAGACTTCATATACCCAGAGTGTGTTGAAGAATATTGTCATCAACTAAGTACACCTATGGTAGTATGTTCACTGGATGTACAAAAAGATCCATGCTGTCAGCTGGAAGAGTGGGAGGATATTTTAGGTCCTGAAGTCCCTTATCTAAGTGCAATTGGAGCACTTCTTTATCTGGCTAACTTCACGCGTCCCGATATAGCATTTGTAGTAAATCTATTAGCCAGATATAGTGATGTGCCTACAAAGCACCACTGGACTAGAGGTAAGCATCTTCCGCGCTATCTCCAAGTGTCGAAAGATTTGGGATTATATTATAAGAAAGGATCACCCTCCACATCGATTGGTTTTGCAGATGTAGGTTATATGTCCGACCCATATACTGAGAAGTCATAATCTAGGAACTTGTTTATTTATGGTGGGACGACCATCTCATGTAGATTTGTAAAGCAAATTATGATGGCAACAACATTCTATCATTCCGAGATCCTCGCCATTCCTGAAGGAAGCCGAGAGTGTGTTAGGTTGCGTCCAGTGGTACATCACATCCCAATGACGACGGGGTCAAAGACGGGTAATTTGGAGCTGACCACATAGTTTAAAGACCATGTCACATGATTACCCCAGCTTCGAGGAGACCACATTGGAGACGACAAGACAAAATACACCTCTCCTGAGTTCTTTTGGATTCAGTAGCTGCCAAAGAATGGCGATATCTTTGATTTGCACATACCTTTTCAGAATGTTGATTGATGTAAAATGCCTAAAAGCTATGCAAGCCCAGAGCTTGTACAAATCAAGGGGAGTTAAAATAGAACTCTTTTTCCTTAGTTATGAGTTTTTTCCACAGGGTTTTACATAGCCAAAGGTTTTAATTAGGCAAATCTCATTAACTCTGAATCACGAAATATCCACTACTAGTGATACTCACACAATACTCAAAATCTCGAAATATTCATGAGTATGTGTTTACACTAATGGCTGAATAATGGGGGGTGTTATGAATGGTATTATGTGGGCCAATCATAGGCCCGCGTAGGGCTTATCCTATCCTGTAGTAGATTAGTAGTTTGTATCCACAATAACCTTTGTATCTCACCATTGTATGAACTCTTCCCATTCCCATATAAATAAGACCTGCGATCTCCCGCAGAAAGCACTTCACAACATTCATATCATAATCTGTTTTTGACAGATATGATTTTGGATCCGAATCCATATTCGAAAAATGATTTCAGATACGGATATGTCATTCCGTATCCAAACCATTTACAATCCATGTTCCATGTTCACACATTATGCTAAAGACAAACTGCCAATAGGCCTTAGTGTATGAAAACTATTATTTAATAATTTCTTTAAAAAGAAAATTAGAATAATGGATATAATATGACATACAATGTTAAAACTCATATGTCGAAAACACCATTCTCTCTTTTTTTAGATAATCGGAACCGCTAATTTCGTTCATCCACACATGGAAAACAATTCTATTATTACAGAACCATCAAATTTGCGAGGAGTCGATGAACGAATAATACCAATTAAGTTCATCCGATATTCGGTGTAATGAATTTTTTTGGAATATTAAGACCAACATGATCGGTTCCGATTGTCCAAAAACAACTATTCCTTTACTATTCCTTTAGGCCTAACTTCATATGATGCCAACTATTCCTTTACTTGAAAAAACAAGTCAGTGAATAAAAAAATTATCTATGCATACAAGCCCTGCCTTCTAAATACATAGAGACATTGCTATCAAAAGCAAGTCATATCAGGAGGCTGGTTTCTCTCTGGCATTTAATTAACAGCATTAAAGGGCTTAAATAATGCTTGCATC
This sequence comes from Scilla litardierei, assembly GCA_030789695.1. Lineage (NCBI taxonomy): Eukaryota > Viridiplantae > Streptophyta > Magnoliopsida > Asparagales > Asparagaceae > Scilla > Scilla litardierei. The sequence continues at coordinate 355,013,653 of CM061133.1, forward strand.
AAAAAAATTAATCACTTTACTTTAATTGTTGTCAATTTGGAGATTTCATTGGTTTTGTCCAATAATGGCTCTTAGAAACCATCAAAGGCAGCAAACTATGCGTACACACAGCCAGCTGCTGATGAATTGGGAAACAAGAGTCAAAAAGACAAACGTGGCCCCTTAGTAATCTCCTTCCTTTTAATCTTTGTTTACCACTAATGATAACAAAGTTTTGCCTAAATAATACGCGCACCAAATCTTTCACCCAAGTTTCTACTCTTTACCCACGGGGGACCCACGATGAGCTGGTGCAATGAATTGCCAGGTGCATTGAACAAATTAATGAATTAATAAATCACCCTCTTGTATCTCAAAAGCGTGCCCCTCCGCGACGTTGAAGGCTCTAGCTGGCGGCCAGCCACTGGATCAGATGTGTCCAATATCGGACGGCAGAGATGCTTTCCGTGACCTACCATTTATTGATTTTTTTAAAATTCCTTTTACAATTATTCGTGTGGGACCCGTCTCCACCGGTTCGGTTTTTTACTTTCTCGTGCCGGACCCATATAAGTCCACAAATTTCGGATAAGGTTAGAAAAACCATGGTTGAGATGTTTCGGCAAATTTTGATATTCGCCTTCGCTTTTATTATACTTATATCTACTTTTTTTAAAAAATAGATAACTAATGGGGGTGCAGCATTCATGAAAGAAGTGAAATTATACAAAATGTCTAGAATCACTAAATTTAGGTCCGACGGACCTTTTAGCGGTGATCCGGACCGGACCGGAGCTCAATGAACCGGCCCCATCCATCGAGGATGCGGTGACTTTAAAATTTAAAATAGCACCCTTTTGCAGATTCATCCTTATCAAATTAATATGTTACAAAATAATTCCTCGACCCTAACTCGTTATCGTATAGCCTCGCCTCAATGAGCTTCGATTGACTTAATTGCCATGTATTTAAACTAAATTAATAATTAAGTTACATAAAACCGCTCCTAATTCTTTACAATCCTCTCAACGACCTCCCGTTAAAATTAGGGGCGTAAGCGAAACGGATGCCAAACAAATATCACAGTAAAAATTATCCGTTCACAGTAATAATATCCGTTCTGTTTTTTATACGGATAGATGTTTCGTGTAGGCGGATCGAAATTACTTTTTGTATTTGCTTAAATGCGGATAAAGATAGGGTTGAGAATTCAAATATATGGTTATAATGATAATTTTATGGTAATTATGTAGAAATTTCGAATATCCATTAACAACTCCAACTGTTGAACTAAGGAGAGGTACATAACAACGCCCTCGTGCTCAAACGCAACTATATGAGATAATGGAAAGCGAAAGAGTTGGCTTTCCTCGTGACTATGCACGTAGGGAGAGTTTGCAATAGTAGCAATAATAATAATAATAAATGTAATAATTGCAGGGTGATGTATGCAAAGATAGCAACGCAACGCGCGCATGCGAAAAGACGGAACAATGATATTATCTTTTTACTGGACGAGATTGAAAAAGGATGGAAGGATGAACGGGTGAAGTGGGACCCGCCACGCAAGGTCAAAGATGGTGGATCGCTGAGTGGGGTGGGGCCCACATAGCCAGCCAATAAGAGGGCTCGCCCTCGCGTCCCAGGCTCCCAGCCTTGACGGCGGCTGGTTCTCTGGGGGTGCGCGAACCGAGGCACGGCCGATGTGACCGGCTGAACCGACACGTCAGCAGGTAAAAACGTAGGCGGGTGGGGCCCGCCAAGTTGGGAGCGGATTAGTATAAAGGTTGGACTTCGCTCTCTCTCTCAACGGAGTCCGTGATCCCTCAAATCTCTCCCTCTCTCTCTATCTCTCATTTTTATTTTCTAGTTTTCTTTTATCTCTTTGTTTGGACTTCTTCGTAGTCGATTGAGGGAATCTAGGGTTAGGGTTTTCGTATCTTCGGGCCAGGGCTTCGATCGGGGGCGAGGATCGGCGTCGGCCGGAGGCGAGATGGCGGGGGGCATCAGTCTCGAGGAGATCAGGAATGAGAACGTCGATCTGGTGAGAAAATTTCTGACAATTGCTGTTTTTTTTACTGTTTAGTTAGTTTCTTGATCTTGTTGGGAGTTGATGGAGTCATTTTTTCTAGGTTTAGTAAAAATTTTGTATCTGATTTCTTTCTCTAGGTCAGATGAGATGTATATCTATGAGGTTGCGAGTTTTTTTTATTCTCTATTATTAGTGATTTTTGATATTTTTTAGATCACCAAATGCATGTTGCTATCTTTTTTCAAAAAGAAGATTGATAGTCGTTTTTGTTAATCAAAATTTAATTTAGTATTTTTATCACGAGTTCACTTTTTTGTTGAGATCTTGTGATGTATCGTTCTGTTTAAAGATCTGTTTGTGTATGTAGAGCATAATATAAAATTAATGGGAATAAGGTCTTCTGTAGATCTGTTTGATGAGGGAGCTAAGTTTTCAGTTAGAATCCTTTTCGATCGATCCGATGTTCGCTTTTGATGATTTTTCTTATTATTCACCCGAAAAGTTTATCATTTCTTAAATTGGATTATATCGAATCTGAATCAGTTAATTGTGGTCTTGGATCCTTTTGCTTTCAAATCGGAGTGAAGGGATATAGCGAAATATAGTAAAAAGTCATCAGAGATAAAAAATATTTCTGTTTCACTACTTTGAGAAGTTTGACTAAGGAAATTAAATTAAATAATAAAATAATTAACTATTTTAATAATTGATGCAACCGACGCCTTATTATTGGCTGTATTTTCGTTAGACTGTTTAATTTTGTCCCCTCTCTGCTTGCTGCCGTTCCGCGTTTGCGAGTACATCCGTCGTACACGGCCCCGTCCTCGGTTCTTTCATAGGTTAACGTGCCGAAGTTAACGGAGGAAAAATTGATAGACACACAGACTACCGAAAATGCCCCCCCGTTAAATAGAAATAAAGTTTTTGTATTCTTTTCTTAAATGCGATGCCAGCTGAGGAAGGGAGTGGGCCGAATTTTAGTGGGCCCCTCCATGTTCTTCCTTTGTAAATTGGACGTTTAACAGTCGGCCTTGTCCTGATTGTACGTTCTAGATTCTTTGTGATTGTACGGCCTCGATTCGGTGATGGGCGTGGCCCGTGGGTGAGTTGTGCTGCTGCAGTTATGCTCCCCGTGCTGCTGCTGACCCACTTTCCGCGAATTTTTTCGGGCTTTGTTCATTGAATCTGCGTGATCTCTGTTGTTCGGAGAAGATTTGAAGATACACATCCTCTCTGTTTTGCCGGTCAGATGGTGCAAGATGTTATCACGATATTTAGATGACTATTTTAATATATTTTTTGTTTTTTTTTTGTGATAACATGATTATTAATTACTGTTCCACATGAGAAAGTAACATCTTTTTCATGAGAAGTTGGAGGTAATTTCTAAGAAGTTTTTTAAACTTATGGATCGCGTGAATGTTACAGGATAATATCAGAGATGTTTGACTTTCTAATTTATAATAATACGTTTCATTTTGTGCTACATGTTGTTGTTGTAGGAACGGATTCCGATAGAGGAGGTGTTTGATTCGCTGAAATGTACGAGGGAAGGTCTTTCATCGGAGGAAGGAGCCCACAGGCTCGAACTCTTTGGCCCCAACAAACTAGAGGAGAAAAAGGTTTTTTTATTGAAAAGATCATTTTTTCCCGTTTTGATGGCATCATAGTAATCTGATGGTCTCATACTAAATTTTGGATTGAACTCCGATTACAGGAAAGCAAACTCCTCAAGTTTTTGGGCTTTATGTGGAATCCCCTCTCATGGGTCATGGAAGCAGCAGCCATTATGGCCATCGCCTTGGCCAACGGTGGGGGGAAGCCCCCAGACTGGCAAGACTTTGTTGGTATCATGGTGCTGCTTGTGATCAACTCCACTATCAGTTTCATTGAAGAAAACAACGCTGGTAACGCTGCAGCTGCTTTGATGGCTGGTTTGGCACCCAAAACTAAGGTGTGCTTGGGCTCAAAGTTTGAAAATGTCCCTCCAATTTGAGTCATCAAATCTGTTGTCTGACTGACTGAATTCATTTTGTCACTGTAGGTTCTGAGGGATGGCCGCTGGAGTGAACAAGATGCAGCAATTCTAGTACCTGGAGACATCATCAGCATAAAGTTGGGAGATATTGTCCCTGCTGATGCCCGTCTTCTCGAGGGTGATCCGTTAAAGATTGATCAGTCTGCCCTCACAGGTGAGTCCCTTCCAGTCACCAAGAATCCTGGTGATGAGGTGTTCTCTGGCTCGACATGTAAACAGGGAGAGATTGAGGCTGTTGTCATTGCCACCGGAGTTCACACCTTCTTTGGAAAGGCTGCTCACTTGGTGGACAGTACCAACCAAGTTGGCCATTTCCAGAAGGTCCTCACAGCCATTGGTAACTTCTGTATCTGCTCCATTGCCATCGGAATTATAGTGGAGATCATTGTCATGTACCCGATTCAGAAGAGGCACTACAGGGACGGGATTGACAACCTCTTGGTCCTTTTGATCGGAGGGATACCAATTGCCATGCCCACAGTCCTGTCTGTGACCATGGCTATTGGGTCTCACAGGCTATCGGAGCAAGGCGCTATCACTAAGAGGATGACTGCCATCGAGGAGATGGCGGGTATGGATGTGCTTTGCAGTGACAAGACAGGAACTTTGACACTTAACAAGCTGAGTGTAGACAAGAACTTGATCGAGGTGTTTGCCAAAGGTGTGGAGAAAGATCACGTCCTCCTATTAGCTGCAAGAGCATCAAGGGTTGAGAATCAGGATGCTATTGATGCTGCTATGGTCGGAATGCTTGCAGACCCGAAGGAGGTATAGACCTATTTTCAACTTTCAACTTTTTCTTTATTATTTATTTTTGCAGACTATTACTGATTGTGATTTATACATACCTTCACAGGCTAGAGCTGGTATCAGGGAAATACATTTCCTTCCCTTCAACCCAGTTGACAAACGAACTGCTTTAACCTATATTGATGCTGATGGAAATTGGCATCGTGTCAGTAAAGGTGCTCCTGAGCAGGTATCTCTCTCTCTTTATATATACACTCTTTGTTTTCCCCAAAATTTGTTAAGATTTGAATTGATTGTATAAGTCTGAGTCATATATGTTTCACTTGTGTGCAGATTTTGGACCTTTGCAAATGCAGGGAGGATGTTAAAAACAAGGTCCACTCTGTTATTGAGAAGTTTGCTGAACGTGGTCTTCGATCATTGGCTGTGGCAAGACAGGTTTGTCACCGTATCCCCGCAAATTATTTGAATAATAATTTATTTGTTCCTAACATCAATGATTCATCTTGATCTGCAGGAAGTTCCTGAGAAGAACAAGGATAGCCCAGGAGGGCCATGGGAATTTGTTGGCCTGTTGCCATTGTTTGATCCTCCAAGGCATGACAGTGCAGAAACCATTCGCAGAGCTCTGAATCTTGGTGTCAATGTCAAGATGATTACCGGTAACGTTTCTCTTCCGTTAGTACCTAAAAGCTATTAGCAGCTTTGTTATCATATAATTCTAATCCCATTTTATGTTAATAACTTATTCAGGTGATCAGCTTGCTATTGCCAAGGAAACTGGTCGAAGACTTGGAATGGGAACAAACATGTATCCATCTTCGTCATTGCTTGGGCAGGACAAAGATGCATCAATAGCTGCTCTTCCTGTCGATGAATTGATTGAGAAAGCTGATGGCTTTGCCGGTGTTTTCCCAGGTGAGCATTGTGTACGATAATTGTATGTATGGATGAGAATGGGCATGCCCAAAGCCTGAATAGGCTTCCAATTGGGCACGCCACATCCTCATCCCTACAAATCCTTCACTAATTCTTGAAAGAATTAGTGAAGGATTTGTAGGGATGAGGATGTGGCATGCCCAACCCAATTGGGCTTTGGGCATGCCCATTCTCATCCCTAATTGTATGTATATCCATGTAAGCTACCCATTTACTAATCCGTTTAATCTCTCTTTCTAATAGAGCACAAATATGAAATCGTGAAGAAGTTGCAAGAAAAGAAGCACATTTGTGGAATGACTGGAGATGGTGTTAATGATGCTCCAGCCCTAAAGAAGGCTGATATTGGAATTGCTGTTGCTGATGCCACAGATGCAGCTAGAAGTGCTTCTGATATTGTCCTCACGGAGCCTGGACTTAGTGTCATCATTAGTGCTGTTCTCACTAGCAGAGCCATTTTCCAGAGAATGAAGAATTATACGGTAATTGCCAGATCATTGCTGAATCCTTCAATCATTTTTATTTTATAGCTACGTGTCTAACTGACCTCCCCTTATTTATTTCCGCTTCAGATTTATGCTGTCTCCATCACAATCCGTATTGTTGTAAGCACTCTATTGCGAATCAAATCTTTAGAGTCTTTAACTGTGCATTATACTTCTAATTCCATACTAAATGCTTTTTCTTTTTGCAGCTTGGCTTTATGCTTATTGCCCTGATATGGAAGTTTGACTTCTCTCCGTTCATGGTTTTGATCATTGCTATCCTTAATGATGGTTAGATTTCCTGACTTAAAAGCTCACGGTCCCATGCATTTTTGTTTCTCCTTCCTATTGGTTGCTGCTCTTCGAGACTTATTTATATGACACCTCGTAATTGTAGGTACCATTATGACCATCTCAAAGGACAGAGTGAAGCCATCTCCCCTACCTGACAGTTGGAAGCTGAAAGAGATTTTTGCCACTGGTGTTGTATTCGGCACTTATTTGGCATTGATGAGTGTTATCTTCTTCTGGGCAATGAAAGATACCGACTTCTTCTCCGTAAGCGTCCCATTTTCCATTGTGTTTATTGTTCTGCATGCAAGTGTATTTTCTTCTAAATTTGAAGTCGCTGACTGATTGTTAGAAAAGCCAAATAGCATTGACATGTATATTATATCGCCATACATATGTAGGATAAACTAGGTGTTCGATCGATTAGGCACAGTCAGGATGAAATGATGTCTGCTTTATATCTGCAAGTCAGCATTGTAAGCCAGGCCCTCATCTTTGTCACTCGCTCTCGTGGATGGTTCTTTGTCGAGCGTCCCGGACTTCTCTTGGTCGTCGCTTTCATAATTGCGCAGCTTGTAAGATATATATTCCTCAACTTTCTTTTATATGAACATATTTATTCTGTCAGACGTACATTCATCAATTCAGATAGTTTAAAATTAACAGTTAGCGTGGCCTGTATTCTTGATCGCTAACAAAAAAAAAGTAACAATACTGATAATACTTTTTATCATTGGGCAAGGTTGCAACTTTGATAGCTGTGTATGCCGACTGGGGCTTTGCTCGTATAAAGGGTATTGGCTGGGGATGGGCTGGCGTCATCTGGCTTTACAGCATCATCTTCTTCTTCCCTCTTGACGTTTTCAAATTTGCTATTAAATACATTTTAAGTGGAAAGGCGTGGAACAACCTCCTCGAGAACAAGGTACGCATCGGGTTTCTGTTTAAGCAATTGGTAAATTGTCGGTGGGGTTCATCTTTCTGATCCAATCTGCATCAAATTGCAGACTGCCTTCACTACCAAGAAGGAATTCGGCAGGGAGGAAAGGGAGGCCCATTGGGCTATGGCGCAGAGGACACTTCACGGACTTCAACCTCCCGAGACCACCAACCTCTTTGCCGACAAGAACAGTTACAGGGAGTTATCCGAGATTGCCGAGCAGGCCAAGAAGCGAGCGGAGGTTGCAAGGTTTGTCATCATCCTGCACCCTCTTTAATGTTAGATATTTGACAAGGGCGTCTAAATTATGTAGTAATCTTTTTTGGTTTGGGTGCCCAGGCTTCGAGAGCTGCACACGCTCAAGGGTCATGTAGAATCAGTGGTCAAGTTGAAGGGGCTGGACATTGACACCATCCAGCAGCATTACACGGTGTAAACAAGAAAATATTTATATAGAGTATTAATACCGTTAAGTGAACCATGGACACCATTGATGGAGGGGCAAGAAAGGGGCTGCTCGAATGAGTGAGTGGTAGAAGAGGAAGAAGATGACCCCTTTATTTATTTATTTAATAGCGTAGACCTGCTCGTGGTGTGTGGCTTTTTGTCCCTTCATATTTTTTTTTCATATTCTCTTTCTTCGGCCCATGAGAGCTGTGGTGAACAGCCTAATTCAGTTCAACGCCGGCTATGCGGGATGTAAGACAAATAACGCAAACCTGCAGTTATCCATCCATTTTCATTTTATTTTCCCTTTTTTCTTATTTTTTTTTTGTGTTTTCGGTCGTTGGTTCTCTTTCTAATTAGTGATTTCAACTTCAAGTGACCTTTTAGTAAAAGCTGAATGTTATTTTTTTTTGTTTCAGAGTCTGTATTCTTTGATGTGGATTGGCTGAACATTTGCTGGTGACGAACTCTAATTTTTGTCAGTGTATTGTTTTCTTTCCGTGAATGCATCCTGTGTTGAGGTGCTTTTACCTTACCATTCAGTGAGATATTTGCTGACATGCGGATTCTATTTGATCGGCTTGTGCTTACGATTCAACCGATAGATACGCAGAGAGATCTTGAACGAAGTGAAGTAATATTTTTGCCATGTTACTTTGAACGTCTCAGAGCTAAGTTTGCTTTCAAACCGTGGAGGGCTTTTATGACTTGGGTTGGTGCTGCCGCACTGCAACTTTGGAGCCTGAGAAATCTTATGCCGCCGAATGCTCTACATGCAACTGACATTACTGGCGAAAACAATGCAAGAGAGAAGATTAACACTACTCACGAGATCCCATGGTCCTAGGTATTATTATTAAAACTTGCATTGCACATGATATGGGCATTTCATAACCCACTCCATTCAATAGCGTTCCTTGCCCAACGGCTGTTAAATTTAAATAAATACATACCATTATTCCATAAGCACCCAACAGGGTCTTACTAGAAAATCTATTATACAAATGAGTATGTTTTTGAATCTTGTCCTATTAAGATAAAAGCTAACTAGGATTAAAGCTGACTATGACAAAGTGTTATGTGTAATTTGGAGGAAAGGATTGCGTGATGTTTTTGAATTTAAAAAATCAATCAAACAACATGGGGAAGTTTGTATGGGAGTTGCTATTAGCACATACCTGATTGCTGAGTTCACAGACCACTTATTTACAAGTTTGATCTTTTGCTGAGCACAGACCACTTATTTACAAGTTTGCCATCCTCCTCACCCTCTCTCTTTGCGTTGCCGTCCCCCTTCTCCACTGCTGCCGCCAAGGACCACATCGTCCAAGTTGCTCCTCCCTCGTGCGGTTCCATAAAGTTTCGATCTTCCTAGAATCTACACACCATGCAAGCTACAACTATCACCAGGATCTAGGGTTTAGTCACTGAATCCAGCACTAGGGTTTCCAATAGCAGCATAATCGATTGTTACAATCATACGGATGCCAGCGCTGCCGGTGGACGACGGTGGAGCTGCAAAAATCCCTTCGTTTGCAGTAACCCCGCCAAATAAAATGAGCCGATGACCAATATAACCCGGCGTCCCCTTCTCACCAATGGCGGCCACGGCTGTCAACGTGTGCCCGCATTTGGACCCTGACCCATCATCATCATCCTCTATAACCGCGTCAACCACCAAGTAAATTGGTGCCAGCCGCAGTCCAACGACGACGGCAGACTGCGCCTGAGTGCTGCCCTACGCCGGCGGAGCGGCGAAAGCTGGCGGTGACGGCGATGGCTCCTTTGAGGAGGGATCATGTGGTTGGCACTCATGGTGTCAAAACGGCCCGGCCCGGTTTTTTTAAGCATGTGGGGGGCTTTTTTAAGCCTCAGGGGGGCTTTTTTATCCCGCGGGCTAAAACCCGGGCCGGGCACCCCAGCCCAGCCCTGGCCCTGGCCCCGGGCCCGGGCTGGTCAATGGCCCGTTGACCAGCCCCCGGGCCCGGGCCGACGGGCCTCAGTGCCGATTTGACACCATGAGTTGGCACTGAGCGGATTGTGATCGGCGGCGGCGATGGAGAAGGAGGATGGCAACGCAAAGGGGGAGGGAAGAGGGGTAAGGCAAACTTGTAAATACGTGGTCTGTGAAATTGGCAAAAGATTTTTAAGGGTAAACTTGTAAATAAATGGTCTATAAACTCAGTAAGCTGGCATGTGCTAATAGCAACTCCTAGTTTGTATTTCGGAGGAAAACTCTTTGCGAGTGGGTGGGGGACAAAATCATTTAAATTAAACAAAGAACTCTCACCCTCTCTCTGCTCTCTTTCTCACTCTCCCGGACCCCCTCCATCTCCCCTGCCCTAAGCCCGACCCTTCTCGGACCGCCCCCCCCCCCCCCCCCCCCCCCCGGGCGCAGACCATCATCAGCCCGCAGCGACTCCTCTCCCCCTCAGCCCTCTTCCCGTTCTTCTATCAACGCAGCCCCCCCCCCCCCCCCCCCCCCCCCCCCCCCCCCCCCCCTCCCGAAAATACTGGCGATCACCACCGCGTGCACAACCTGATTTCCATGCTGATTCATCCCCAAGGAAACGGCCACCGTCCCAAAATTCTTCCATAGATTGTCTCTCTTGAGCCAACGAAGATCATGGAAGGGGGAACGGAGGCCGATTTGATGCCCACTGGAAAGAGATCGCGGCATCAATTGACGCCGGAGAAGACTCCTCCGACGAAACCTTAGACTCCGATCAAGTGGCGGATGCGGCAACGCCACCAGTTGGCGATGAAATCAGTAGCAACGAATACGTGAGTCTAGCCCATTTGAGATTCAGATCACATTCTCTGTGCTTATATTATCATGTGCCCAAATTTCCATCCAGTTATTTGATTTTCTCGCATGTCGCAGAGGATTGGAAATGTCTTGCCCCCCATGAGCGATGCTGACAACCCTGGAGATTGCACAGTTGATGTCAAAAACAATTCCAGTTCAACACCTTTGGAGGCAACCCTGTTTGCTCTGTTGGGGGATTGCTGTTGATGTTGGCTCCCATTTACCTGAGTAGTTCCTGATGCTTCAACAAAAGCATGAAAGTAACCCTCTTAACATGCCTTCTTAATGTTTTAGTGATACAATGCTATTTTTATTTGTCCTAGTGACTATATTTAGGCTAAACAAAAGTGAATTCAGGTAAAATAATGACATGACGAGGTATCTGACGACAAAACGTATAAACCGTGTGGAACCAAAATTAGATATTGGGGGGACTTTGTCTATGTGCATCAATAGATTAGGTATACATCAGGTTTTATTTTGTAAAATAGAAAGAAAGGGGCTTGCTCAACAATTTTATTTTGTTATTTGTTTCACCTTATCCAAAAGGCAAAAGACGGGGGCTTGGATGTTATTCTTGAGTAATATGAGTAATTTGATTATCCAAAAGGCAAAAGACTTTCCGTTGATTTAAAGTAACTTATTTAGATGGGATTGTAACTTTTGAAACGGTGAAGAAGATGTGTGACCGTCCTAAACATGTGTGATTTAAAGTAACTTATTTGGATGAGATTGTAACTTTTGATTAATTTGCATCTCCTTATTTGGATTAAGCAGTTTACATTAGTCCACATTTATTTATGCTAGGTATATAGATCAGATATGACATAGGTTGGGAACCAAATGCATTATGTTGTTAGAAGAGTCATAAAAATCTTGACAGAATTCCAAACAGAACGTGGGCAGTTGCTGATTTTTATCGTAGTAATTGTGCTGGTTCATACACAAATGAAAGAACACATACAAATAAATAATTCTTTACTATCATTATTTTAATTTTTTTTGGCCAACGGAGGTCTCAACCAGCAGCGGATACAGAGGATACTACCTTCCACGCATCCGACCTCCGATTACGAATTTAGGAGAAGATCAAGTGCATATCCCAAAACCTCGCTGTCGAAACTTCGACAAGCTCCGAAATACAGGTGATTCACTTGCAGTGCTTTAGTGAGCTCGATCGAAGAAACATAGTTTGAATCCAAAAGGTAAACATGTTATTTGATTCTTTCCCGTGTTTGAAAGCGAAATTGCATGACTTTAGAAAATTGCAGGATTATAGGGTATAGGGCTTTGGACATAAAAACAAACTGAACCTTGAAATTTTGATGGTTATATGTTATTTATGTTTTCCATGCAATCTAGCACGATGCTCCGGTTTGCCAGAGGGCTACACAACATAAAAGCACCGAATCGCCTGGTGAGTTGAGATCATTATTCTTTTACAAGTTCTAGAATCTTGATGAGTCTAAAGTACTTGCATTTTGAAGCATTATAATGTCACTGACCCAAAACATTATTATCCGTGGAAGTTATAAGATATTAACAGTTCTTTGATGGTTGTTGAAAGTGTAGCATTATAATACCACCAGTATAAATAGAAACTAACTACAGATAGTTGCACAAGATATAAATGGGAAGAGTTATTTAATTTCACCATCATGCTAGCATATTTAAAGAAACCACTATAACTAATAAAGGAGAATAAAAAAAATGCATGTAGATCGTGGGTCGTGTTGCATATGGATTTATGCAATTTTTTTGGTTTTTGATCTGAAGTGGAAGCAACCTTTTGGAAGTGTGCATCGCATAATTTTTATGTGTTATAATTTCTCTGTTGGTGTTCTATTGCTGTTTAGGAATATGGTCAGTGTTTATTTTTCCTAATACTTTGGATATACTGATTTTGATTAAGCTTTAGCGGCAAATTTACCGATTAAAATAAATAACTTGGAGGCACAAAAACACTTCATGCTATGCAGGTATATTCATTAAAGAAAATATTGCATTATTTTCTACTAGATTAGTGTGAAATATAAAACATATATTATTGCAGACTATCAGCCAATTGGCCAATATAAACCTTCCTACCAGGACTATTGAGCTTTCGTCTGCTCCCTGGTCCATCATTGATGAGTCACGGTTTCCCTTTCAAGGGCTTCTAATTAGTGAACCATTTGAGATGTATATTTGCTTCTTTTTTATTTCAATTTTATTTCTTATTTTTTTATTTCTTTGCACTTAGAGCATTGTGCCATTCTAAATATGTATCAAATCAAATTTTTTATTGGAGCTTGCATTTGAGGGGCCTGTCCTTATTGAAGTAATTTTAAACTAATCTTTGATTGAAATGAATAGTATGGAGCTTAATACATGTGGTATATATTCAAATGTTCAATAGCCAAAGGATATTTTTATAATGAATTTAGCAACATTACCTATTTTTATAATTAGTTCAGTTTATAAAATATTTATTTTACAATTCATTTTTTGTTCTCATATTCATGCTTACATGCAATCCATTAGCATATACATACCAATTAATCATGTAAATTACATTCTATCTTTCCAAGCTTCTTGAGAATGCCACTTGTTGGCAGCTGATTTGAAAGAATCAAAGAAAAGTGCATGTACTGGTTAAATTAAAGATATCTATGAAGGAATTGTTCATAACATGAATGCATATTGATCTCTATATAAGGGAAATTACACAATACATACATTTCATCGGCACTCCTCTAATTACAATTTAGCATCTGAAGAGAATATTTGCATTGATTTTTTTGATCCCATCACATGTAGTGCTTTCATAATTTTAGAAACCAAAACACGGAGGTCTAATAGCATGCTGTCATGCATGAAAACTACCTGACCATTTATTGCATGTTTGTGTATGATGCAGATACATCACAACATTATCTACTGCTGCCAACTATAAAGAGTGTCATTGATTCTATGACCTATGCAAAGTTGGTAAATGCAATTTTCAACTACATGACCCCCTATGATTTTGATTCTGCAATAAATGCTTCTTTGGCAAAATATTTTATATCCTACGCCATTATTTTCTTTATTAAAATTTACGAGTTTATACTTCACGTCTAGATTCAGTATTCTCAATTTTTTACGCACACGTGCACATCATTGCTCTGTCTCCGTTTTCAAAATTGATCATTAGTGAATGGCAACTTGAACAAACTTATGTAGCTTTCTTCTATAGAGAAGTTTTAGACACTGATGTATCTCTATTATGGCAAAGGTAACATTACCCTGGTAGGATTTGCTATTCAATGATGGAATGCAATGTAAATAGATGACATATCATTTCTGCTTTTATTGTTCTCAGTTGATATCCAGTTATTTCTGTAACTGTTTGACTTTTTTTTTGTTATTTTCATTTTATTAAGGGGTTTGGGTTCCTAACACCCTATTTAGAGTAACCACAACCTTTTAATCCTTCATCAAAGGCGAGAACATGGGGTTGTCCCCCCCTTTTTTCTTTTTTTCTTTCTTATGATATACTGTCATACATACGTCTTTCTCTGTTATTAAAAAAGAAAAAAAGATGCAAACATGAACTTTTCTGCAAGTTCTGCAAGTTATAAATTCGTAGACACAATAACTAATATCCCAACAACCAGACACCCACAAGATAACCTTATTGCATTAACCACTACCTCATTAAGCCCCTAACCCCACCCCCCATTCAAGCACCGTTTTAAGTTGGTCAGATCCAACATCCCACCCCTACTCGCAACCCCCAAGCTTCGTGAGGTTCATGAATCTCCAACCTCCGCATTTAGTCTGTAACACCCAACATCACAATTTATATCCCATATTAATTACACATATCATATTATAAAACCCACCATTTCTCTTACCCACCACATCTCCCTCTCACCCTCTTCACACCACGGCAGCACGTTCCCGTGCCCTCCTTCCCCTCTTCTTCGACGAGGCATCTACCCAACCAAACACCACTCAGCCCTGAACGAGCTCAAGCTCCCTCTCACCGCCGCACCGGAACTTACACAGCAGGCTCGCCAAACCCCCACTCTCCCAAGCTTCCCTCTGGACATCTTGCCATGGAGTCACTCGGTCGGCGAGCTCCCACGACACCGACGAAGTCCCCATCGACGGGTCAAGCTCCCCTGAGCTCTCGAACACGGCGTCTCCCGACCACCGGCCTCTCCGACAAACCCTGCCATGCTTCCCATCACTGCGAGGCACTCCCTCCTCCGGCGAGCCCCAACAATGGTGCGCCATCGTCTGCCCCTCTCCGAATGGCAACCAAGCTCAGCCCCGCCTCCTCCGAGCTCGCAGACCTCCCTCGTCACTCGACCAGTGTTCTAAAACAAGTTATATGCGACCGCATATACGGCCGCATATAAGGATGCGGCCTTTGACCGCATGAAAATTAAGATATGCGGTCGAATTATGCGGTCGTTCGCATAATTGACCGCATATGCGAATATGCGGGCACATAATCGGCAACTAAAAAATCCCAACCCATTAAGAAACACGACCTGTTAAACATAAAAATCAGTTTTTAAATTTTAAAATACTTATGTTTGACATGTTTTTAATTTGGACGTAAAACTAAATAGTTATGTTGTGTGTAGATTGCTTTAGACGTTAGATTTTAGTTATTTTATGTACTGATCGTCATAATGGTGCTGACGTTTAGTATGAATTAATCCATAATTTTAAAAGCTAATATGATTTTTTCCTAATTCCTATAATTCTTATCTTTTTTAATTTAATATACACAAACACATAAACTTATTGCTTATTTATATACTAAATTATTCATTTTCGCGTAAACCGCGTAAACCGCGTAAACCGCCGCATAATCCGCTTATGCGCTATGCGCTCATAGACCGCGCGCATAATAAAACCGCCTTTTATAACACTGCACTCGACACCTCCCGTTGATCCCTTGCCGTGCTCCTTCGAAGAGCGTCGAAGCCGCCACCCCTAGCCTGACGAGAAGGCCCCGCCTTGCGCACCCCGCCGCCGCACCGATCCACTTCCGCCCCTCAAATCCCGCGTCGCTGCCGCCCTAGATCCGCCGCCCCGATCAACCGCCTGCCGCCGTCGATTGCTGAGCCCGCCACCCGATCAGCTGCCCGGCCCGCCTGAACCGCCCACGCCGACTGGCTGCCGCCCCCCGCATCGCATGCGCACCTGCCGCCCAGATCCGCCGCCTTTAGACCCCTGCCGTGCGTCCCTCTGCAAAACAAAAAAAACAAAAGAAAGAGAGGAAGAAGAAACGAAAGAATAAAGAAGGAGACAGAAAGAGGTAAGAGAGAGTAACGTTTTTAAAATTACATTTATTAACTATAGGTTAATTTTCAATCTATTCATTTAAAACTATATGTACGGTTACATTTATTAACTATATGTTAATTTTGTTATCATAGTTATTGTGTACAGTATGGGTTGATTTATTGTATATTATCCAACCTGCTAGTTATAATAATTACTATCCGAATGATCCACTCATGCCGAGCTTAATATTACATAACTATAAAATCAATTGCTAGTTACTATAATAAGTTATGTGGTTAGTCACAGTAACTCATTCTTATTATTAGAATAGGACTTTAATTGGTCTTTAAAATCCTGGACTCTATATTATTATGCAATTGTTGAACAACACATGTTATGTAATGTAATTCTGGTATCCAGCAAATAAGCATGATTATAATTATCTTTCTCTAACTCCAGAGCCTTTTCTAACCCTCATTTTGATTTCATTCATTCATCAGGCATGTTTTTTTCCTATAACTATTGTAAATGAAGCTTGCATACATGATAAACCAAGATGTGGTACCAGGCTCTGTTGTAACCAAATCCCTTTTTTAGTATTATGTTTTAACTGCGTCTGAGCTGGGGTTTTGTCGAGACTAATACAAGAATCCTAGGCATCTACTCTAAGGATTTATATAATTGGATAACCATTGAAACTTTGGGGATAGTGTATGATTAATTAACTGCAACTCATTGTTAAAATATTGGTATCATAAATAGGTATATCCTAAATAGTATGAGTGTGCTAAACCCATATCAGATTACAGGAATGAGCACACGATTGTATAATAGTATAGACTATATCCCTTTAATCCTCTGCATCACTTCTAATATTAATTAATAGTGAGATTCCTAATTTAATGTTAACAATTTAGCTTAACTCCAAATCCAGATGTTATCAAAATTCATTATTCTGGTGCACTTAACATTGGAGTTTACTAGTTTAACTCCCAGATTGTAACAGGTGAAAGCTAAGTATTTTGAGTTTGTTGGATCATAGTAAATTCATGTATGGAAGTTATGTCATAATGAGCTTGTTGTTAGTAATTTTAGAGTCTGTCACTACAAACACCAAACACGACACTACCTATTATGGCGAGTAATACAATAATTAGATTATTAATTATTAGTACGTGTTTGACCCGTTTTAAGATATAAAAAAATAAAAACGAGTAGATAATTAGATAGAAAATAGTGTGACCTTTAACCGATTATTTCTGATGTTTGCAGGTACTATTTCTCGTGCATGAGCATCTTTGGAAGCTCTAGCTCTAGTCCCGGCTCACTTCCACAACCTCGAAACAGTAAGTCACGTTAATCTAACTTTAGAAATTTAGATAGTGTAATAGTATGAACATAGGACTTGACATCTAGTCTCGGAACAGTTATTGATTTGAACAGATGAATAGAGACCTAAATAAATAGGTAACTTAACTTTAGAAAACCTTACCTTTCTCTCCCTCTCTCTGCCTCCTCTTGTTCTGTCGTCTCTTTTCTTCTTATTGTTCCTTTGATGCAGAAGGGGGAGTCAAGGGGGGCGGCAAGGGAGCTCCGGCACACGGCGGGCGGCGGCCTGGGGGCACGGCGGCGGCGTAGCCAAGGGGTTGCGTGCGGGGCTAGGTCAGCGGGGGCCGGAGGCCTGAGGGCGGCGCGGCGGGCGAGAGTTGGCGGGGGCCTGGGTGGCGCGGGCGCAAGGGTGCGGCGGCGCAGGGGGCCGGTGGTAGCTATGGCTCCGGGCGCGTGCGTGCAAGGGGGAGGAGGCGGCCTGGGGTTGGGTAGTGGTGATTGAATTGGGGAAGGAAGAAAGATGAAATTGGGGTTAGTGGGGGTTGAATTTTGGGGATTTCAGTCTCAATTTCACTTCTCTTCCCCTCAATTTCTGATCTCTCTTTGTGAATTGGGTGTGATTGATTTTGTTTGCTGTTGGGTTGAAAAGGAGGTGGATGATGAATTTTTTCAGCTTTGGGATGATGAAGGGGCTTATGGATCTTGTTTGCGGATGATGGGGAGTGGATTATAATGAAGGGAAACCCCATAAGAAGGACGGTGCCGTGGGAGGGAGGGTGTGCAGAAATTGAAGAGGGGAGATGGTGGTTGCCGACATGGGTAATTAGAGGGGCTGCCGACAGTATTGGTTAGGATTAATTAGGTTAGGTTATTTAGTTTAAAATAATAGTAATTAGGTTATGGCGTTAATCAAAATAAATTACTCGGACTACTGAAATAAGATACGGGCCATACCACAATCAAACACGCCTAAAAGATACCGGTCGTTACATCCTACCCTCCTTAGAATAATTCCGTCCTCGGAATTCTCTACAGGGCATAGAAAAGGTAAGGGTAAGTGGTAACGTCCTCACATGTCATCCTCTCGCTCCCAGGTAGACTCTCCTGGCGATTCGCGACGCCACATCACTCTGACTAGATCAATAGTCCTGTTCTTGAAGTCTTTCTGGCGTCGATCTATGATCTCCACGGGTTGCTGCTCGTACGTCAAGTTTGGACGAACTGTGATCTCTGAGTGGTCCAGGACATGACTCGGGTCGCTCACATAACGACGTAACTGCGAGACGTGGAACACATTGTGCACTCCCTCTAAGGCAGTGGGTAGTGCAAGCTTATGCCACTTCTCCTACTCGCTCCAGAATATCGAAAGGGCTAATGAATCGAGGACTAAGCTTTCCTCTCCGACCAAAACGAACCAATCCTCGGTTGGGCTAGATCTTCAGAAAAACATGATCACCGGGCTGGAACTCCAGGCGTCGACGTTTCGCATCTGCCCAATGCTTGTACCTGTCCTGAGCCAGCTACAGCTTCTCTCTGATGGTCCGAACCACATACACGGCTTTGGTGATTAGCTCAGGACCAGCCAACTCTCGATTCCCTACATCATCCCAGCTCAAGGGGGATCGACACTTCCTCCCATACAGTGCCGCAAAAGATGCCATACCAATGCTAGACTGGTAGCTGTTGTTTGCAAACTCCACCAAATGGAGATGGTCTTCCCATGATCATTTGAAGTTCAGCATACATGCCCCCTGCATGTCTTCCAGTATCTGAATAGTACGCTCTGACCGACCATCTGTCTGCGGATGGTAAGCCATACTAAAACTCAAGTGAGTCCCCAAGCTCTCCTGAGGGCTCCTCCAGAAACGAGATGTGAATCTGGTGTCTCTGTCTGAGACAATGCTGATAGGAATGCCGTGCAGCTTCACAATCTCATCCACATACTTCTTGGCCAATACTTCTGTAGACTGGCCCACTCTGAAAGGAATGAAGTGCGCTGTCTTGGTCAATCGGTCTACGATCACCCAGACAGCGTCATTCTGCTTCGTACTCTTGGGGAGTCTAGTCACGAAGTCTATCGTGATGTGCTGCCACTTCCACTCCAGAATGGGCAAGGGCTGTAACAGGCCGACAGTCCTCTGATGTTCAGCCTTCACCTGTTGGCACACGATACACTTCGCTACGCTCCGTGCGATGCTTCTCTTCATGCCATGCCACCAGTAATGCTGTCGCAGATTCTGATACATTTTGGTTCCTCCAGGATGTATGAAGTATGAAGAACTGTGAGCTTCCTCCAACAGCTCCTCTCTAATAGCGCCGGACGGTACACAGATCATGTCCTCAAACCTCAAGGATCCATCTACATGAATGTGTTACGGTACCATTGAAGTGGAAGTGGCTCATTTTGACATAATAGTAACACATTCATGCTGTAACATGTTACGGTTTGGAACATGCACAAGTCCTGCTAGGCACCAATGAAGTCAACATAGGCTATGTTGCAGAAATACGCCAAAATACTCTTACATCAAAATAGAGTACAACGTTATTACAGACCGGTCGCGTACATGAAAGGAAAATACAACTGAAATACAAACGATACACCAAGCTCCTCAGAAAACTACAAAGTAATTCTCTCACACTCACTCTCAATACCTAGCGTCCTGCTGGTCCTGCTGGTCAAACTCAACCGCAAACTCAATGTCTACAGCCTCTGGTGTGAACTCTTCAACCTGAGAGATATTTGGCGGGTCCACCACAAAGAGAAGGGTCGCCAGGATCAGACATAACTCAAAGTATCTCTAAGCGTGTATATTAATACAACGTACAAGCATGGCAATCGAAAGAGAAGAAGTAATGTGCGAACAATAGTGGTAAGGAAAATAAATCAGAAAGAAACTTTGCAGTTTTACAACTATCAACAATTTCTAGCAGTTAAATGTACAGTATTAAAAGTGACCATGTTACGAGTCTAACTGTGCCGTACCTAGACCGTGACTTATAATGCGGGGTACAGTAAGTAACCAAGAGTCCACATCTTGCCACGGGTGCTACCCGGGCGAACCATTCTCTGAGAACTGTGCAATAATCTGTGATTCGTGATGGTTGTCACCGGCTACTGTGATGGGTTGCTAGAACCCGCACGGTGACAACATGCCTGGACTAGTCGCTCCCACACACTCGCTATTATAAGTTACCCCAAACCCAATGTCTGTGCAGGTTACCATTCTTGCAATTTACGAGTCATTTACTATTCTTCACATTTCCAGTTACATCTTCCTGTCAATCATGTCACGTAGTCCAATTCGATTTCTTTTACGATACTGTGCAATTTACGAGTTTATCTAACAGTTCAAAATGGAAACATTATGAAATTGAAATGACACTAGATTGACATGCATTTATTTTGTTTTAGCACTCATAGCAAGTGTACGGTGAGTTACCGATACGTCTTGTAGTGAAAGGCACGTTTCGATCTGCGGTAGTGATACCTGGTTCACACGTGTTACGAATGAGTTAGCTACACAAAATAATAATAGGCTAAGAGGGCATGTTATTAGGAAAATAACTAATAATAATATTATTACACTAAATCTTACAACTAATTACTTATAACATGTTATTAAAACTTAACTTGTTATAACAAATACATTACATTAACTACTAACATATTTACTAATATAGGTTTATAAAATATTAACTTATATAAAATAACTTATATAATAACTCATTTAATAACTTAAAAGAAAACTTGTATTTAACTTTAGCTTAAACTTAACTTAATGAAAATTAACTTAACTTAATAAAAATTACCTTAACTTATATATTAAAACCTTAACTTTATAAACTAAATCTTAAAAACTTAATAAATTATAACCTATATAATAAACTAACTTAACATATAAAAAATTAACTTAACTTTATAAAATCTTACCTTTCTCTGCCTCTCTCTGTCTCCACTCGTTCTGTCTTCTCTTTTCTTCTTTCTTTTTTTGTTCCTTTGATGTAGGAGGGGGAGTCAAGGGGGCGGTAAGGGAGCTCCGGCGCAAGGCGGGCGGCAGGCTGGGGGCACGGCGGCGGCGCGGCCAAGGGGTTGCGCGCGGGGCTAGGTCAGCGGGGGTCGACGGCCTGAAGGGCGGCGCGGCGGGTGAGAGGCGGTGGGGGCCTGGGCGGCGCGGGCGCAAGGGTGTGGCGGTGCAGGGGGCCGGCGGCAGTTATGGCTCCGGGCACGCGCGTGCAAGGGGGAGGAGGAGGCAGCCTGGGGTTGGGTAGTGGTGATTGAATTGGGGGAGGAAGGAAGAGGAAATTGGGTTCAGTGGGTGTTGAATTTTGGAGATTTCGGTCTCAATTTCACTTCTCTTCCCCTCAATTTCTGATCTCTCTTTGTGAATTGGGTGTGATTGATTTTGTTTGCTGTTGGGTTGAAAAGGAGGGGGATGATGAATTTTTTAAGCTTTGAGATGATGAAGGGGCTTGTGGATCTTGTTTGCAGACGATGGGGAGGGGATTATAATGAAGGTAAACCCCATAAGAAGGAGGGTGCCGTGGGAGGGAGGGTGTGCAGAAATTGAAGAGGGGAGGTGGTGGTTGCTGACATTGGTAATTAGAGGGGGCTGCCGACAGTATTGGTTAGGATTAATTAGGTTAGGTTATTTAGTTTAAATTAATAGTAATTAGGTTATAGCGGTAATAAAAAATTACTCTGACTACTGAAATAAGATACGTCCATACCACAATCAAACACGCCTAAAAAATACCGATCGTAACATCCTACCCTCCTTAGAATAATTCCGTCCACGGAATTCTCTACATGGCATGGAAGTGGTAGGGGTAACGTCCTCGCATCTCATCCTCTCGCTCCTAGGTATACTCTCCTGGCGATTCGTGGCGCCGCATCACTTTGACTAGATCACTAGTCCTGTTCATGAAGACTTTCTGGCATCGATCTAGGATCTCCACGGGTTGATGCTCGTACGTCAAGTCTGGACGAACTGCCATCTCTGAGTGGTCCAGGACATGACTCGGGTCGCTCACATAACGACGCGACTGCGAGATGTGGAACACATTGTGCACTCCCTCTAAGGCAGGGGCAGTGCAAGCTTGTATGACACTTCTCCTACTCGCTCCAGAATATCGAAAGGGCCAATGGATCGAGGACTAAGCTTTCCTCTTCGACCAAAACGAATCAATCCTCGGTTGGACGAGATCTTCATAAAAACATGATCACCGGGCTGGAACTTTAGGTGTCGATGTTTCGCATTTGCCCAATGCTTGTACCTATCCTGAGCCAGCTGCAGCTTCTCTCTGATGGTCCGAATCATATCCATGGCATTGGTGATTAGCTCAGAACCAACCAATTCTCGATCTCCTACATCATCCCAGCTCAAGGGGATCGGCACTTCCTCCCATACAGTGCCGCAAAAGGTGCCATACCAATGCTAGACTGGTAGCTGTTGTTGTATGCAAACTCCACCAAATGGAGATGGTCTTCGCAGGATCCTTTGAAGTCCAGCATACATGCCTGCAGTATGTCTCCAGTATCTGAATAGTACATTCCGACTGACCATCTGTCTGCGGATGGTAAGCCATACTAAAACTCATGTGAATCCCCAAGCTCTCCTGAAGGCTTCTTCAGAAACGAGATGTGAACCTGGTGTCTCTATCCGAGACAATGCTGATAGGAACTCCATGCAGCTGCACAATCTCATCCATGTACTTCTTGGCCAATACTTCTGTAGACTGGCCGACTCTTAAAGGAATGAAGTGCGCTGTCTTGGTCAATCGGTCTACGATCACCCAAACAACGTCATTCTGCTTCGTACTCTTGGAGAGTCTAGTCACAAAGTCCATCGTGATGTGCTGCCACTTCCACTCTGGAATGGGCTAGGGCTGTAACAGGCCGGCAGTCCTCTGATGTTCAGCCTTCACCTGTTGGCACACGATACACTTCGCTACGCTCCGTGCGAAGTTTCTCTTCATGCCATGCCACCAGTAATGCTGTCAGATCCTAATACATCTTGGTACCTCCAGGATGTATGAAGTATGGAGCACTGTGAGCTTCCTCCAACAGCTCCTCTTTAATGGCGCCGAACGGTACATAGATCCTGTCCTCAAACCTCAAGGATCCATCTGCATGAATCTTGAACTCTGGCCCCTGGCATGCTATCACCCGATCTTTGATCTTCCGCAGCTTTTGTGCAGTCTTGATCCTCTCTACCAAGGTCGACTGGATATGCATACCCATCAAAGATGCAGTCATTCCGTGTAGAATCAATTCTATACCCATGTCCCGGATCTCTTGCTGTAACCTCTATTGAGTCGTAAGGGTCATCACCGCTGGAAGACGACTCAATGCATCCGGTACGACATTGACTTTCCTAGGATAGTACTAAATGTCAATGTCATAATCTGCCATGAGCTCGACCCATCGTCTCTGACGCATGTTGAGCTCCTTCTGGGTAAAGAGGTACTTCAGACTCTTATGATCCGAGAACACCTTCACGTGCTCTCCCAATAGGAAGTGCCTCCAAATCTTCAATGCAAAAATCACTGCTACCAACTCAAGATCATGAGTGGGGTAGTTCTTCTCATGGATCTTCAACTGCCTAGATGCATATGCTACGACTTGACCGTGCTGATGTAGCACGCATCCGAGTCCTTTGCTAGATGCATCACAGAAGACTTCGAATCCTCATGATCGGTCTGGAATGATAAAGATGGGTGCAGTCATCAACCTCTTCTTCAGTTCCTGGAAAGCATCCTCACGTGCTTTCGACCAAACAAACATCACATCCTTTCTCGTCAATCGCGTCATGGCTCCCGCGATCTTTAAGAAGTCTTTGATGAACCTGCATATTACAGCCCTTGTCCATTCCGGAGTGGAAGTGGCAGTGGCAGCACATCACGATGGACTTTTTGACTGGACTACCCAAGAGTACGAAGCAGAATGACGCTGTCTGGGTGATCGTAGATCGATTGACCAAGACAACGCACTTCATTCCTTTCAGAGTGGGCCAGTCTACAGAAGTATTGGCCAAGAAGTACATGGATGAGATTGTGAAGCTGCATGGAGTTCCTATCAGCATTGTCTCGGACAGAGACAACATGTTCACATCTCGTTTCTGGAGGAGCCTTCAGGAGAGCTTAGGGACTCACTTGAGTTTTAGTACGGCTTACCATCCGCAGACAGATGGTCAGTTAGAGCGTACTATTCAGATACTGGAAGACATGTTGCGAGCATGTATGCTGGACTTCAAAGGATCCTGCGAAGACCATCTTCATTTGGTGGAGTTTGCATACAACAGTTATCGGTCTAGCATTGGTATGACACCTTTTGCGGCACTGTATGGGAGGAAGTGCCGATCCCCCTTGAGCTGGGATGATGTAGGGGACCGAGAGTTGGTTGGTCCTGAGCTAATCACCGAAGCCGTGTATGTGGTTCGGACCATCAGAGAGAAGCTGCAGCTGGCTCAGGACAGGTACATGCATTGGGCAGATGCGAAACGTCGACACATGGAGTTCTAGTCCGGTGATCATGTTTTTCTGAAGATCTCGCCCAACCGAGGATTGATTCGTTTTGGTCGGAGAGGAAAGCTTAGTCCTCGATCATTGGCACTTTCGATATTCTGGAGCGAGTAGGAGAAGTGGCATACAAGCTTGCACTGCCCTTGCCTTAGAGGGAGTGCACAATGTGTTCCACATCTCGCAATTGCGTCGTTATGCGAGCGACCTGAGTCATGTCATGGACCACTCAGAGATCGCAGTTCGTCCAGACTTGACGTACGAGCAGCAACCCGTGGAGATCCTAGATCGACGCCAGAAAATCTTCAGGAACATGACTATTGATCTAGTCAGAGTGATGTGGCATCGCGACTCGTTAGGAGAGTCTACCTGGGAGTGAGATGATGAGATGCGAGGACGTTACCCCTACCTTTTCCATGCTCTGTAGAGAATTCCGAGGACGAAAATATTCCAAGGAGGGTAGGATGTAACGACCGGTATTTTTAGGCGTGTTTGATTGTGGTATGGCCGTATCTTATTTCAGTAGTCAAAGTAATTTATTTTGATTACCGCCATAACCTAATTACTATTAATTTAAACTAAATAACCTAACCTAATTAATCCTAACCAATACTGTCGGCAGCCCCATCTAATTACCCATGTCGGCAACCACCATCTCCCCTCTTCAATTTCTGCACACCCTCCCTCCCACGACACCCTCCTTCTTATGGGGTTTCCCTTCATTATAATCTCCTCCCCATCGTCTGCAAACAAGATCCACAAGCCCCTTCATCATCTCAAAGCTGAAAAAATTCATCATCCCCCTCCTTTTCAACCCAACAGCAAACAAAATCAACCACACCCAATTCACAAAGAGAGATCAGAAATTAAGGGGAAGAGAAGTGAAATTGAGACTGAAATCCCCAAAATTCAACCCCCACTGAACCCAATTTCATCTTTCTTCCTCCCCCAATTCAATTACCACTACCCAACCCCAGGCCGCCTCCTCCTCCCCCTTGCACGTGCGCGCCCGGAGCCATAGCTTCCGCCGGCCCCCCCTGCGCCGCCGCACCCTTGCGCCCGCGTCGCCCAGGCCCCCGCCGCCTCTCGCCCGCCACGCCGACCTTCAGGCCGTCGGCCCCCGCTGACCTAGCCCCGCGCGCAACCCCTTGGCCGCACCGCCGCCGTGCCCCCAGGCCGCCGCCTGCCTTGCTCCGGAGCTCCCTTGCCGCCCCATTGACTCCCCCTCCTGCATCAAAGGAACAAAAAAAGAAAAAAGAAAAGAAGACAGAATGAGAGGAGACAGAGAGAGGCAGAGAAAGGTAAGGTTTTATAAAGTTAATTTAATTTTTTATATTTTAAGTTAGTTTATTATATAGGTTATTATTTATTAAGTTTTTAAGATTTAGTTTATAAAGTTAAGGTTTTAATATATAAGTTGAGTTAATTTTTATTAAGTTAAGTTAATTTTCATTAAGTTAAGTTTAAGCTAAAGTTAAATATAAGTTTTCTTTTAAGTTATTAAATGAGTTATTATATAAGTTATTTTTATATAAGTTAATATTTTATAAACCTATATTAGTAAATATGTTAGTAGCTAATGTAATTTATCTGTTATAACAAGTTAAGTTTTAATAACATGTTATAAGTAATTAGTTGTAAGATTTAGTGTAATAATAATATTATTAGTTATTTTCAGAATAACATGCCCTCTTAGCCTATTATTATTTTGTGTAGCTAACTCATTCGTAACACGTGTGAATCAGGTATCACTACCACAGGTCGAAACGTGCCTTTCACTACAAGACATATATGTAACTCATCGTACACTTGCTATGCGTGTTAAAACAAAATATGCATGCCAATCTAGTGTCATTTCAATTTCATAGTGTTTCCATTTTGAACTGTTAGATAAACTCGTAAATTGCACAGTATCATAAATGAAATGGAATTGGACTACGTGACATGCTTGACAGGAAGATGTAACCGGAAATGTGATAATTGTAAATGACTCGTAAATTGCAAGAATGGTAACCTAAACAGACATTAGGTTTGGGGTAACTTATAATAGCGAGGGTGCGGGAGCGACTTGTCTAGGCCTGTTGTCACCGCGCGGGTTCTAGCAACCCATCACAGTAGCCGGTGACAACCATCACAGATCATAGATTATTGCACAGTTCTCAGAGAATGGTTCGCCCAGGTAGCACCCGTGGCAAGAGGTGGACTCTTGGTTGCTTACTGTATCCCGCATTATAAGTCACGGTCTAAGTACGGCACAGTTAGACTCGTAACATGGTCACTTTTAATACTGTACATTTAACTGCTAGAAATTGCTGATAGTTGTAAAACTGCAAAGTTTCTTTTCTGCTTTATTTTCCTTACCACTATTGTTCGCACATTACTTCTTTTCTCTTTCGATTGCCATGCTTGTACGTTGTATTAATATCCATGCTTAGAGATACTTTGAGTTACGTCTGATCCTGGCGACTCTTCTCTTTGTGGTGGACCCGCCAGATATCTCTCAGGTTGAAGAGTTCGCACCAGAGGCTGCAGACGCTGAGTTTGCGGTTGAGTTTGACCCGCAGGACCAGCAGGACGCTGGGTATTGAGAGTGAGTGTGGGAGATTTACTTTGTAGTTTTCTGATTGGCTTGGTGTATCGTTTGAATTTCAGTTGTATTTTCCTTTCCTGTACGCGATCGGTCTGTGATAAGGTTGTATTTTATTTTGATGTAAGAGTATTTTGGCGTATTTTTGCAACATAGCCTGTGTTGACTTCATTGGTGCCTAGTAGGACTTGCGCATGTTCCAAACCGTAACGGGCCCCGAGAGGGGGTCGTTACAGGTGTAACGACCCGCTCTCTATTTTGTTTTCACTGGTTAACTGCAGACATGCGGATAAATCAAATAAGTAACGGGCCCCGATGATGGGTCGTTACAAGTGTAAAAAATACCCAAATAGTGTTCAATTATTACAATCCATATAGTACAAATTAATACAACAAGATTAAATGAAAGATAAGAGGTACAACTAAAAAGGTGCCAGCAAAAGAGCTCTACAACTTCAGCCTCAGGGACGAACTCTGGCTCTCAAGAGCCTATATGTCAAGCTGTGCGTCGTCTGCGGTGCCACGAAACATGGAACTTTAGGTAAGTCACACAATTCTAGCAATAGACGTAAAGTAGTGCAAAAGTGCGGAGCAGTCTATAATGAGCATTTTAAAGGCGCTATCATGCTAGTGCAATAAGTGATATAAGAGCAGACATGCATGCAAAGACTAAAGTAAAGTAGAGACAGACAAGCATGCAAGTGCGACAAGTAAAGTACATCTAGTCAAGCTTGCAATGGCGACAAGTAAAGTAGGCGAGCAGGCATGTGAGATAAGTAAAGGTGACCGAGCAAGTACAACTAGTAACGTACAAGAGTAACCATGCCGATACAATAATATGATGTCCATGACAATAGCAATAATGAGAGTAATTGTGCATAGTCTAGTTCGTGACTTATAAAGGGAAGTACAGTGAGCAACCAAGAGTCCCCCTCTTGCCACGGGTGCTACCCGGGCGAATCATTCTCTGAGAACTGTGCAATAATCTGTGATCTGTGATGGTTGTCACCGGCTACTATGATGGGTTGCTAGAACCCGCACGGTGACAACAAGGCCTGGACTAGTCGCTCCCGCACTTCCGCAATTATAAGTAACCCTAAAACCCCAAGTGTCTGTGATGTCTACCAAGAACATGTTTATTACGAGATGCTCCACAAGCTATTCCACAGGATGTACCACAAGCTATTCCACAGGATGTACCTCAAGCTATTCCACAATTGATGTACCACAAGCTATTCCACAAAATGTATCACAAGATATTCCACAATGGTGTACCACAAGATGTTCGACACAAGTATTACGTTCGACAATTCATGAGTCATATGCATGTCATGCAGCAATTGATGCGACTATTTAAACGTGAGCAATCATGCAATAAGTGTATGCAAAGTCCATGTATGGTGTTTAAGTGACATGCAATATGGCGTTCCATATTTACTATGATAGTTAGACCAGGACCACTGATTGACTTTCTTATTGAAAAACAAGAAAGATAAGGATAAAGACAAGTCCAACAAAGATGTTGATTCCATGCTTCGAGCATGTAGTTTTCAATTAGTACACAATTTACCCAAGTAGATGGTCGTGTACTACAACCATCTAAGTTGAAAGTTAGCGATGTCGTACGTTCAAGTCAAAGTCGGTCTGAAGTTGATTTATTTCCTATTTAGCTAGGTCTCTATTCATCTGTTCAGGTCAATAACTGTTCCGAGACTAGATGTCAAGTCCTATGTTTGCAGACGATGGGGAGGGGATTATTGACCACCAACATCCCACCCGCAACCCCCAAGCTTCATGTGGTTCATGAATCTCCAACCTCCACATTTAGTCTGTAACACCCAACATCACAATTAATATCCCATATTAATTACACATATCATATTATAAAACCCACAATTTCTCTTACCCAACACATCTCCCTCTCACCATCTTCACACCATGGCAGCACGTTCCCGTGCCCTCCTTCCCCTCTTATCCGACGAGGCATCTACCCAACCAAACACCCCTCAGCCCCGAACGAGCTCAAGCTCCCTCTCACCGCCGCACCGGAACTTACAGAGCAGGCTCGCCAAACCCCCACTCTCCCAAGCTTCCCTCTGGACATCTTGCCATGGAGTCACTCCGTCGGCGAGCTCCCACGACACCGACGAAGTCCCCGTCGACGAGTCAAGCTCCCCTGAGCTCTCGAACACGGCGTCTCCCGACCACCGGCCTCTCCGACGAACCCCGCCATACTGCCCATCACCGCGAGGCACTCCCTCCTCCGACGAGCCCCAACAATGGCGCGCCACCGTCTGCCCCTCTCTGAATGGTGACCGAGCTCAGCCCCGCCCCGCCCCGCCTCCTCCGAGCTCAGTACTGCCTCCACCGAGCTCGCAGACCTCCCTCGTCACTCGACACCTCCGTTGATCCCTTGTCGTGCTCCTCCGAAGAGCGTTGAAGCCGCCGCCCCTAGCCCGACGAGCAGGCCCCGCCTTGTACATCCCGCCGCCCCCATCGATCTGCTTCCGCCCCTCAAATCCCCGCAGGTCTGCAGTTAACCAGTAAAAACAAAATAGCCACGATACAGAGATGTACAAAAATGCACAAATAGTGTCCAATTATTACAATCCATATAGTACTAAGTAATACAACAAGATTAAATGAAAGATAAAAGGTACAACTAAAAAGGTGCCACCAAAAGAGCTCTACTACTACAGCCTCAGGGACGAACTCTGGATCTCAGGAGCCTCTATATCAAGCTGTGCGTCGTCTGCGGTGCCACGAAACATAGAACCGTAGGTAAGTCACATAATTGTACCAATAGACATAAAGTAGTGCTAAAGTACAGAGCAGTCTATAATGAGCATTTTAAAGGCTACCATGCTAGGGCAATAAGTGATATAAGAGCAGACATGCAGGCAAACACGTAAAGTAAAGTAGGGACATGAAAGCATGCAAGTGCGACAAGTAAAATACATCTAGTCAAGCTTGCAATGGCGACAAGTAAAGTAGGCGAGCAGGCATGTGAGACAAGTAAAGTAAAGGTGACTGAGTAAGTACAACTAATAACGTACAAGAGTAACCATGACGATATCAATAATATGATGTCCATGACAATAGCAATAATGAGAGTAATTGTGCCTAGCATAGTTCGTGACTTATAAAGGGAAGTACAATGAGCAACCAAGAGTCCCCCTCTTGCCATGGGTGCTACCCGGGCGAACCATTCTCTGAGAATTGCGCAATAATTTGTGATCTGTGATGGTTGTCACCGACTACTATGATGAGTTGCTAGAACCCGCACGGTGACAACAAGGCCTGGACTAGTCGCTCCCGCACTTCCGCAATTATAAGTTACCCCAAAATCCAAGTGTTTGTGATGTCTACCAAGTACATGTTTATTACGAGATGCTCCACAAGTTATTCCACAGGATGTACCACAAGCTATACCACAAGATGTACCACAAGCTATTCCATAAAATGTATCATAAGATATTCCACATTGGTGTACCACAAGATGTTCCACACAAGTATTACGTTCGACAATTCATGAGTTATATGCATGTCATGCAGCAATTGATGCGACTATTTAAACGTGAGCAATCATGCAATAAGTGTATGCAAAGTCCATGTATGGTGTTTAAGTGACTGATGCGGCTGGAAATTAAGAGGAGGGGCGTTTGCGTAAAAGAACAAATAGGTGTGCTTTGCCTATTTAAGGGGGTTGAGCCGGCCCTAATTCTGATGCGAAAATTGTTGAGAGAAATTCCTTTTTAAGATTATTCCTTAGATAATTTGTATTAGGGCTTTTCATATTCTCTTAGATTAATCTCTTGATAATTGTTTCGTCGATTCGTAGTCGTTAATTAGTGAGTAGCTTATTTTGTAGTAGTAATCTTTTAATTTCAGATCTGAACTTTCCAGATCTAGATCCAGAAACGCATCAATTGGTATCAGAGCACTAGATCCAGGGCGAGCACCCGATTTATGGATCTGATCGACGCATGGGTAGAGCGAAGGGAAAGGGTGTGCCGTCAAATAATGGAGAATTTGGCGGAGATCAATCGTTGCTACAAGGAGAAAGTGGCGGAGATCGGCTGTCGCTATCTTTCCGCTGCAAAGACAAAGATAGATCTGAAGCCTGCGGCTGTCGACGATCCAGATTTGGAATTTCCAGATCCAGATCTGGAATTTCCAGATCCAGATCTACCAGATCTGGAGCTTCCAGGCGTAGATCCACCAGATCCGGAGCCAGATCTGGAGAAGTCAGGGTATAACGACGCAGATCTGTCGGCGGAGAGGGACGACCACACGCCGCCACGACACGAAGACAGAGGGGCCGGCGGGGTGATTCCGGCCCCCGGCAGCCCTCCGGGGAGCCGCCGACCCCCCAGGGAGCTCTGGGGGGCCCGGCGAACCCCCAGAGGGGCGGCGGAGGGCCGCCAAGCCCCCGGGAGGGGCGGCCGCACCTGCCGCCCCTCCATGCGCAGGCGGCGGCCCCAGGGAGCACCGCCTGGGGGCCGCCGACCCATTTTCAGGGCCGGCCGCCCCCGGCGACGTCCTGGGGGGCTTCGGCCGACCCCAGGGGGGGATCCCGAGGGCCGGTGGACCTCTTGGGGGCCCCACCGACCTTCCAGGACGACCGACAGGCTTTTTTCGAGGATTTCCAGGCCCCCGGAGGCCCCGCACCAGGTCCGTGGAGCACAATTTTCAGGATTTCAGCCATCTATGGGGCCCGGGGAAGGATTCCAGCAGTGCATCGATGACGACGACCATCCAAAGTACTTGTGGGGGCCCGACGACGTTTTTTGGATCCCACCTTGGCCCGACGATATTTCTCCGGACGTCGTTGAAAGCGGTGGGGATCACTCTCATCCGTTTGATCCGGGAGGAGTGCAATCGACCGGGTAGGACGGATGGCCCACGGACATCATGCACCACCTTGAGGACAAGGTGGATTTTCAGGGGCGGAGTAGTGATGCGGCTGGAAATTAAGAGGAGGGGCGTTTGCGTAAAAGAACAAATAGGTGTGCTTTGCCTATTTAAGGGGGTTGAGCCGGCCCTAATTCTTATGCGAAATTTGAGAGAGTATTTTATTTTATCCCTTAGATTAATTGTATTAGGATTTCGGCTTTTCCCCCTAGGTTAAGAATCGTCTTTTGGTTATTAGTTAGCGAGTAGATTATTGTATTAGTGTTCCTTTTTAATTGTGAGATCTGAAATTCCAATAAAAATCCCATTTTTATCTTCAAATCCCTAGCAAATCGCATCAGTGACATGCAACATGGTGTTCCATATTTACTATGATAGTTAGACCAGGACCACTGATTGACTTTCTTATTGAAAAACAAGAAAGATAAGGATAAAGACAAGTCCAACAAAGATGTTGATTCCATGCTTCGAGCATGTATTTTTCAATTAGTACACAATTTACCCAAGTAGATGGTCGTGTACTACAACCATCTAAGTTAAAAGTTAGCAATGTCGTACGTTCAAGTCAAAGTCGCTCTGAAGTTGATTCGTTTCCTATTTAGCTAGGTCTCTATTCATCTGTTTAGGTCAATAACTGTTCCGAGACTAAATGTCAAGTCTGCTGTGTAAGTTCTTGGCCAATACCAGATCTTTGACTTATGCAAGAACTGTGATTGTGAAAACCAAGGTTTTAGGTCTGGGTATCGCTCCTCCCAAAATTTAGGTTTCGGTATCGGTATCGACCGTTTTGGTGGTTTCTGAAGCAAGTTTCGTTATCGTCTGTATCAGGAGTTTCGGGTATCTGTATCTGTTTAGGAGATACTTTAAATATTTATATACTATATACATTCTGTATGCCTTTTTCTGTATTTTTTCTGTATTTCCTATATTTTTCTATATTTTTCCTGTATTTCTGTATTTTTCTGTAATTCTGTATATTCATGTATTTTTTGTATTTTCTTGTATTTTCCCTATACTTTTCCTTATTTTCCTATATTTTCCTTGTATTTTTCTGTTCACATTACTCATTTGTAAAAAAATTAACTAATTAATTAATATAAAGGGTTATTTAGTACCGACCCCCTCTGTTTTCTCCGAAATTAGCAACACCCCCTATGGTTTCAATAATTAGTAAGACCCCCCTATGGCAGCCAATTTTGGACCCCCTCCCCCTGTTTAGGGGGGTCTTTCTATAGGCGGGGGAGTCCAAATTGGATACAATAGGGGGGTCTTACTAATTATTGAAACCATAGAGGGTGTTGCTAATTTCGGAGAAAACACAGGGGGTCGGTACTAAATAACCCTAACATAAAAGAACAACAATAAAAATTGACGAGCCTACAAAAATGAAGAAAATAAATAAAAAGATACAAAAATCTCATTCGTAGTTCTCATCATCTGGCTGTGGTGTATGGTAGTATGGAGGATAGGAATACTGCATCTGTTCCTGCCCTAAAAATGATATCATCATGTTATCATATGCATATGGCCGGTTCAGCTTGATTAAAGGCGTGTCATGACCGCCTTGACTGCTGGACTGCTTAGTCACGTTCGGACCGTATATGTAATGACTACCATAATCTACATAGACATCAGCGTGTTTGTACGGTGCAAAATAACCGTCACGACTGACTGAGTATCCACCGGAATACGATTGATGAATGTCAAAAATATCATAACCTCCATAATAATCAGACGAACGTTGATATCCGTGATAGATTGTTTACCGTAGGTATCGCCCCCCGTTCTTCACTTTCGTGTTGCATATCATGATCTCTATACCCATGCGAACATGGTGTATCATAAGCATGAACCCTACATCTCTCAATAAGGCAAATGGATTCCGACGGACCACAACCTCCGTCTGTAGGACCTTGGTCATCGGGAGACGAATCATCATTGCTATCGGGCCGAGCCCGAGTGGGTGCCTTCTTTCACTCGTACGTGATATTCACTGGAGCGTGACTTGGCCACGGCTGGTTGCTTCTTGTACGTTCTGCTTCTGCAAGCGCCTTGTCCAACCAAGGATTTTCTGTCATTGAGCACCTTGTTTTCTATCTCACTGGTCCATTCCTGCAATGAAACATCGTCATGGAAAATCTGATCCAAATCGATCAGTTGGTGAACGTCCTTCTCGCTCCTTCTCGCATGTCTTTGTCTCAGTCTCATATTATAATGCACATAGACCAGCTTTTTAAGGTGTTTCATTGTTAGCATGTTCCTGGTCTTAGTGTGAATGAGTGAGAATATGGTCAAGTTTCGTTCACAATTGGAAGAAGAGACCGTTTGGCTCAAAACAAGCACAACTAAGCGTGTAAGAGTTGGAGCTTGCTCTATCCCAACACTTAACCACCAATGAGCTGCAAAAAGTTCCATTGGTCAGAAAATACGGATCGTTTTATGGGAAATATATAGAAATCTAAGATCCTTATAGATACTTGGAATGACCCTTGTTATCGCCATTTCCGCCTTAGTAGAGTTGAAATAACCAACACTCATCTTATAGGCCTCCAGCTACTATTATCAATCATAGTTTTAGAATGTGAACTACTACATCGAATCATATATCAAAATAAAAATATCCGAATTTTATTTACCTCTCTGTTTATGTCAGTTTGCTTCGAGATGTCTGAGTCCAACCAGCACCTCGTTGTCATTTGTTGCATTGGAGGAGTACTGGAAACAAGGATTCAAAAAATAGTGATATGATCTAGAGGATCGATCAATTAATTTCAGATTTAAAAAGTGGAAAAATATAAAAAGAGGAATTTTTATGGAATTATAGATTGCGAAGAACGAAGATTGAATAGATAAATGAGTCTCTTTCGAGAGGAGACTCGCTCTCCTAACTTTTGTTGCACGGAACAAAAGCCTAAAAACCTTCACAAGAGATGCCTACAAGTTCTTCACAAAAGAAGCATAAGAAAATAAAAATGACGGCTAGCCCTAATAAATAGAAAAGAGGGGATTTACTATTCTAGTCTGAAAAGACTAGAATATCCCTAGACTAACCCACTACGTGGTACCACGCCTCCTACGCCACACGTAAGTCACCATAGGGGGGCCCGCCCCTTCATAATGGCCGCTGGATGTGGGATCCGCATCAATGCCCACCCCTTCATAATGGTCGCCGGATGTGGGATCCGCATCATACCCACCTCTAAAAGAGCCACCTTGTCCTCAAGGTGGAAGTCGGGGAACTGCTCCTGGATCACGCTGTATGCCTCCTACGTTGCATCGGAATCTGGCAACCCCGCCCAGTGTATCAGCACCTCTCTGCGCCCGCTCGGTCCCTGACGAACGGCCCAAACCTCCAGTGGCTCCAGCAGCACCTCCATCTCCTCAGTAAGGGTGGGCGGTAGGGTAGAAGACACCGTCTGCTCTCCAATAGCTCGGCGAAGCTACGACACATGAAAGACTGGGTGTATCGTAGCTGTCGAGGGAAGTCTCAGCCTGTAAGCCACCTGTCCAATCTTGGTTGAGATCTCAAAGGGTCCATAGAATCTAGCCGACAGCTTCTAGTTCCGCCTCCTCGCTAGCGATCTCTGTCGGTAGGGCCTCAGCTTCAGATATACCATATCGCCCTCCTGAAAGTGTACATCACGTCGATGCCCATCTGCCCTAGCCTTCATCACCTGCTGAGCCCGTAACAAGTTGTAACGGCCGGTATTTACTATACGTTATACGACTGTGCGTATAGCAATTTCGGATACCTGATTGGGTTTGTTGCTTTGTATGTGAGTCGTGTCGTTGATGTCGATAGGGCCGTAGCACCTTGGTTGCATCCTTAGCAAGCCAACCCACGACGTGTGCCCAACTTGAGATTACTTGTCACCTTTGGACCCCGTATCATTTGTACGCGTATTTTCCTTGAAGTTCACATATTTTTCTTAGCCTTATCTTTCATTCGGAACGCATGATGTGATATGCCGTTGTGACCCTCTGGAAGAGTGTTTAATTGTGGAATTATTTTGGAACGTCATTTCACGGGTCGTTCCCCCACAAAATAACGTTGTTTGAAGAGGTGTCGTAGCTCTCACCTTCATCGTTAGACCCTTCCTTTTTTTAGTTCCGTTCTCCATTGCCCTAGCATGTGACCAATCTCCTTAGTCTCGGTTCTTTCATCGACACGGTCGTCCCGGTATTTTTATTATATTTTTTAGACGTCGTTTAGTTGGCCTTTCACACTATTTTCTTTCATTTTGTAATTAGCCTAAATTATCCCATTATTAGTCTTTCTAAACCCTTCTAATATAGCTCTATTTCATTTTAACCCTAGTCACGCACCCAGCACAACATTCACGCACGCGCCAACCTTGTAACCTTACACTCACTTAAAAATTTTATAGTGTACTAGCGTAGGTGCTCTTGCTACAAACCTTAGACAAAGATTATTAATAAGCTAAAATGTAATAGCTTAGGCCCCTTAGCCTTCATATGCTGTCAAACACAATACCCACACAGCAATGGGAATTTAAACCATAATAATAATAATAAAAGGGGAGTAAGAAATACCTATAACCCTAGACACCCCCCACGTGACAGCCCCACCTACCCTATTCTTATTTTTAACAAAACCCTAGAGGATCTCACACAACAGCCGCCCATAACAACCCTCCCTCTTCTTCACGCCAACTCGCAGTGGCCTCTGCACGCTTCTTCACCGTCGAATAAACCCCCAAGAGCGAGCTCTCCTCCTCCCCTTCAACCTACAACAGCCGTCGAATCACCCTTGAAAACAACTCCGGCCATCTTTCGAGCAAACGTCGCCCAACACTCCCTAGCTACCGCCAGATCTGTCATCTCGTCGGCCTTTACCGCTTGGCTCCGGCCACCCTGCCGTCGGGCTCCACCCACCGGCTAAGCCATCTCGCCGGCCATCCCCTCTTCTTGCCGAGCAACTGATGTCACCCTCTCCCAACAGCAAACCCTCCCTCTCCCTTCAGCAGTCCGGCCTCGCCATGGACCTCCCATCGTGCCGGCCACTCAACGGCAGGCCGCCGGACCCCCCTAGAATCTGCCCAGGCCGCAACACCATTGCCGGTGAACCACCCTCCCTCCGGTCTCCTAGGCCGTGACAACCACTCTCCTCTTCCCCTATAGCGCCCAACAAACATCCAAGGACAGCCGACAAGCCCTCTCTTCTACAGAATGGCCTGCCGCGAGATCCTTTCCTTTAACCCCATGATCGAAACCTGCTCCTCCGCTTGATCCGGCCTTCTCTCATCCCGTTCGACCACCGGACTGCTATCATCTACCCAAAACAGCCGTGCACCCAAGAATCTGCCGTTAACTCATCCGACAGCCCCTGCACCGTTGCCGTGCCCCATTGCGCCGTAGCCGCGCGCAACACGGCTGTCCC
Source organism: Scilla litardierei (assembly GCA_030789695.1). Classification (NCBI taxonomy): domain Eukaryota; kingdom Viridiplantae; phylum Streptophyta; class Magnoliopsida; order Asparagales; family Asparagaceae; genus Scilla; species Scilla litardierei. Next base: position 355,051,383 of record CM061133.1, read on the forward strand.
CTAGGCCGAAGACCCTTGCATGGCCTTCACTTGCCGCTGGCATTTGTGTTGCCCGCCGCCGTACGCGCGTCGTACCACCGTGGTCGCTAGCTGTCGGCCGTACTCTTCGCGCTACCGGAATTCAATCCCTAACGTCGCTACCCGACGTCAGTGTAGCTCTCGCGTCGTGTGAGGGTATATTTCTAACCGTAGGAACCTCAACCATCGCATGTTAATTCAAGATAAAAAACGTATTTTTACTGCTTTGTAACTCTCTAATCCAACTTAATAATACGGGACTGTATGCTGATTATTGGACTGAGCGTGGGAACTCTGGACTTTGAGATTTGTGGTTCCAGCATGTATTGCAGGCAAGTTGCCTGTTCCTTGTTTAGGCCGTGTTTTAGGCCATTCCTTACTTTTAGCGTAAAAGAGACTATGCGATGAAATGATAGTCGCTTAGACACCTTCCAGATCTAGCTTGACAACGAAGCTAGATCCGACCCCTTTTCATGTCATTTCATGCATCCATGTATGTCACGTTTACTTTAAATATCTGTACGCACTCCTTTTGACTATCTACATGCCATGTTTATGCATCTTGTACATCTTGCATCTGCTTGTTCGTCGTGGTTCGTAGCACACGCTACACTTGCATCTAGGGAAAAGCTAGGCACCTGCGTTGCAGGCACAATCCTAAGCTAGTCCCTGGATTATAAAAGGCTAGGCACCTGCGTTGCAGGCACAATCCTAGGCCAAGGCTAGGCACCTGCGTTGTAGGCACAACTCTATGCCAAAAACACTTCCTGGCTCGTGATCCAGAAGCGAGCACAATGTGGTCGGTGATAAGCCAAAGCTCGATACACGTGGGAGGGGTGGGGTTAAGCGATCACTTGAGCATAGAAGTGTGCCCGTATAGCCACTTCAGCCAAAAGGCGTAAACCCTGTGCACATCGTGAAAACAAGTTAATCGTGAAATAGTGAATATTGTTTAGTAGCTCTGCTACACTTGTCGTGCTTGTCTCGTTTACTCACTTGTTGCACTCATGCCATACCTGCCATGTCATTGCATTCATTCTTTATAGAACTGCTAGCTGCACTTAATTTACCTTTATTAGTTTCATTGCACAAAGTCTCCTTGGAGACTTTGTTGACATGTGACCCTTTTCTCTTTTGAGTGTCACATGTTAGGTTGTGAGCCAGAGTTTGTCGCCGAGGACGAACATGTTGCAGGTGTTGAGTTCGAGGACACTGGAGACTAGTCGTAGAGCTCTTTCTTGTTGTTGCTTTCTTCTTAGTCGCTGTTAGGCTGTCGGTGCGTAGCACCTCTCTTTTCATATAGATGTTATGTATTAAGTCGGCCATGCTTTAGGCCTCTTTTCATGCTCTTGTACTTTTCTTTACGACTTGTTTCTGAATGTTTGGAAAAATCTGGAAGTTGGTGGAGTTTTATTTCTTCTTTAAATTATTATCTTTGTTTTGATTCGTGGTTGCGAGGACCTGCCATTTGAATTTTTACAGACGCTTATCAGACTGCAGCTTCACAGCTCCACGTCTGAGCGGACTTCCTCACGTCCCGCCTTACATACTTGGGAAGTGGGGCGTGACAGGTTTTGTTGGTGGCCCATGCAGGTCCTTTTGCAACTGCGAAATATCGGGACAACGATAATAATAAAAACATTCATTAATTATTCGAAACATTCAAGTCGTAAAATCTGAGTCTAATAAGAGCGTTTTCCGTGTCTTAGGTGGCTGGAAGACGTGTTGCCCGAGCATCTGTCTCAGCTTAGTAGGGAAATCCATTAGATCAGGACTATAGTAAGACTTGGTTATACATCTGTGCTTGCTAGTTAGAGGTCCTTGATTGCTAGTTAGACTCCATGCTAGAAATTGATATAATCGTCTTTGGAGTTACCCTAGTGGTTCTTGCATAGCTCTGACCATATTAGACTTCTAGAATTTCTTTAGTCGTTCGCTTGGGTTCATCGATTTCGGGCCAATGCGAACGCAGTTCATTACAGTCTAATTCCTTAAAAAGTCTTAGTGTTGAGTTTCCTAATCTTTAGTTGGTCGACCGTAGGAGTTCGCCGTAGATTTTCATGAGTCAAATCCTAGGCGTGTTTATGTTTCGATCATGCGATCATTTTCCTTGCCATCGATTCACGAGATCGCCTCATGACGATCGTCGTTAATTTTCGAATCTCTTCGTTACAAATCTTGAATCTTCTGAAAGTATTTTCGATATTCCTTATTCGCTAAGTTTAAACTCGTTCGAAAACTTTTAATATATATACTTAGACTTCATACTCTTCCGTTGACTTAAATTCATTTTTTTAATTTCGAAACTTTTGTCGAGATTTTTGATTACTATTTTATAATATTTTTCCAGCCTATATTTTGTTGAGCATTGGTGTTTCATACCAATCTTATTTTGATGATGATTACAACATTATGTTGTTGCTAATGACTCTCATGTTTTAGTCTCTCAGTTTTATTTCAAGAATATCTTCCTTGGAGACTAATCACTTGGTGCAAGGATGGACATCAAGTGGAGAAGAGCCAAAGCTTGGACTCAAGGAGTGCCAAAGCTTGGAGATGATGGAGAGCAATCAAGGCATCAAGATTGAAGACTTAGACTCTAAGGAAAGCATTGTAATCCATGTAATATTTATTTTATTGCTTTCTCTCTCTTTTGAGTCTAGGTTAATGTAATGCCTTGTTAGATGGTTTACTCATTTATGCATATGCATCTAACCATCTTAGTGAGCCTTAGGATTATCATAGAATCCAACCCAATAGGTTCACTCTGTCCAAAGACTCATTTGGAGTCTCTGGCTTTCCGTCAGTCGCCTGATGAAGGAAACACAGTCGACTGGGTGATTTCCAGTCGACTGTAGATCCTTCTACAGTCGCCTGATATGCACAGCTCAAGTCAACATTTCAATTGACTCAAACTTGAGCTTTACGCACAGTCGACTATTGGTCAGTTTACAGTCGCCTGTATAATTACAGTCGCCTGTAGATTGGTCATCAGTCGCCTGTATAGCGTAAGTGCATTCTCTGCATCTCTCTGTTGTTTCTCCATCTTATACAGCAGACGACTGATTAATGTTTTACAGTCGACTGGCTAATAGACAGTCGACTGTATTATTGACATCAGTCGCCTGTGTGCTTAACTGGAGAAAGAGTGCATCTCTCTGTTTTATTCCATCCCCTGCAGCAGTCGCCTGCTGAAGGACTAACAGGTGCCTGTCCTGTTTACAGTCGACTGTATCAACTTCATCAGTCGACTGTCCTGGCTCAGAATATAGCCGTTGGATATTTTCTAGCCGGTGATCAGTCGAATGTCTTTTGATCATCAGTCGACTGTTCCTGTCGTTTTCGCCAAGTTTCTAGCAGTTGCAGAATTGATTCTTTGGCTGTTTTCTTGGGGGTTGGGGTTTGATATAGGGTTCATATATATATATATATGTGTGTGTGTGTGCTGCCATCTCTTATACTTCTTGATGCTATTGAATATCTCAAGAGATCTATAAGTAACTCTCAAACTCCCTCAATTCCCTCTCAAGAGCTCTCATTCATCTTCATGCATTGAAGTCCAGCTCAAGGGAATTCATCCAAGTGCTTTCAAGCATATCTCAACACTTGGAGATCCTCTTCCATGCCTTGCATCCATTCATGAGTAAGCATCTCAAGGTATATGTAAGAGTATTTACTTTACTTGGTGTAATTTGTGTCTCTAATTCTCTTTGTGGGAATTAGAACTCTCTTTGTGGGAGGTTCTATCTTTGTGGGACTTAGGATATTCTCTTTGTGGGAATAACTCTCTTTGTGGGAGTAACTCTCTTTGTGAGAGTTTAGTGTCCTAGTGTAGGGCTAACCCTAATTCTCTGAGTAGGAGTTAGTGATTCTCTGTGTGGGAGTCTTGATCCTCGTGTAGGATTGGTTGGGTCCTTGTGTAGGGCATAAATCCTCTTTGTGGGGTATCTCCTTGTGAGATTTGTATTCACTTCTCTGTGTGAGAATATAGTGAATATTGGTATGGCTGGATGTACCCAAGTTTGGAGAACCAGGGTAAAACTGTGTGTTTGCGTTTGGATTGATTGTGCCTTTTAATTCCTCTTGCATTTATAATTCTGCATTTGCAAGTTAAATTTTAATTGGACAATTTTATTGCCATTACACTATTCACCCACCCTCTTGTGTGTGTTAGTATTGCAAGGGTATGGCGATCCTTACATACTTTCCATACTTATATAAATACCTTGTCCCTTTTCATATACTAATTTTATTCTGAACCGTACTTCTATTTTCCCTAATTCGATTTATAATTTTCTTTTCTTACTTATGCCATTAAAACTTATTTGAATAACTCTTCGCGCTTACCTTTAATATACTTTTCTAAGTTACATGGGACTTAAGCATTCACCGTGTCGATTTTATACTCATCATATTCCTACTTCAATTTTTCTGTAAAATACTATCTCCACTTAAAATTATCTCCAATTGCAAAACAATTCATTCACCTCCATAATCATTATTCTGCGTTTAATCCATATGTCGTGATTTAACTTTCATGCTACCCTTCTACGTTTTATAAGGATATTATTATATTTTTATTTTATATCTTACATTTTATTATATCCTTATTTCGTATTTTATATCTTTCTTCCCTACTTGATTATTCTGAACTATATTTTGTTCCACCCAACCAAGCTATTCCCTTAGATGTCATTCATCTGAACCCGTTCATCCCAATCTTGTTTCATTTCAATTTCGATTTCGATTTCGGTTTCCTCACTATTGTTTAGTTATCACATTAGTGCTTACTGTTGCCTACGTTAACCTTGGTATAGTATGGTGGGCCCATTAGTATAGATTGTGATGTCGTTGTAGTGCATATAATTACATGGTATATATGAAGTTGTATGTGCGTTAGTATTTATAAATATGTGTGTGGATAGCTATACCACTCTAGGGATGTCTGTGTGTATAAGAATTAGTGTTGGAATATCTACTGGGGGTGTAGGTAGTTGGAGATACGTAATAATGGTTGAAATAATATGTTGGTAAAGTTATGTGTACATTAGGTATAATGATACTAGGTGTATTCATAGTTAAGTGTGCATGCCTAATATATGATCTATATGTCAGTACGTGTGAGCGTGTGCTCATACGTAGATATGTATGTGATTAGTTATAGGTAGATACATACATATTGTGTGAATATATGCGATTTGTGTATGGTAATAGGATTATAATTTTGTATAGTATTGGTTGCCCTTCCGGGATGTTGTGTGTACGTATATACCATGAGGTATACACGATTATTGTATGATGTGACTATGTATAGGATGGTGTATTATGATTGTATACGTGTATTGATAATGTAATATTATTATTGGTTGTAGATTGGTTGTATTATGGTGGCGTTACTTGGCTGCGTATTGTATTGAATGATATAAAATGTGTACGTAAATACGTATATTTAATTGTGTGCGATGTATTAATGATAATGTGAGTATATATATAAATAAACGTATGCCTGCTATATAGTATTATTTTATTGGATGTACGTGTGTTTAGTGAAGTATTGGTGAGTGCCCTAAATTTAGATATTATTCTAATTATGGCATGAAGGTGATGTGTTAATACTACCGTGTAACCATGTGGTATTATTATAGATATATAGTTAGTGATGCATGTGTATAAGTAGTAAAGGGTTAATATCTGTTGTAATTATAAAGTTGGTTATAATGATATCGTACCATGATATTATATTAATCATATTATTTATATATGTCGTGATATAGTAGTATTGAAATGTGATAAGTGATTGGTGGTGCATGTGTATATTGGTATTGCTATTTATTAGTAGTATTATTATTGTACTTGATATTAGTGCTAGTAATATTAAGTGAATGTCTATATAGGATAGCATTGTAATGAATGCGTTGTCTTATGGTTGTCGTATATTAGTAACTATATTGGCATGACATGGTGATATATGTGTGTGAGTTATTATTGTTATTAGTAGGATTGTTAGAATGCCTTACTAGTAGTGTGAATAATTATCATTGTGTTAATAATATTGACTGGGTATTTACGCCCGAGTGCGTAGCTATAGTATGTGTGTTGCGCTTTGAATATAGTTATAGGAATGTATGTGAAGTGTATATATGGAGAAATATGTGCTTGTATTAGAGTAATTATATGTATTAGTAGTAAGGGTGAATGTGTAATAAGATATAGCAAGCATGATTTAATATTGTACGAGGTGATTGCGTGTGTTTGTATGTTTGGTGTTGAATGATGATAATATATTCTTGGTCGTTGTGCGTAGGTAGTTATTTAAACGTAAAGAGCAATGATTGTATTTGCTAGTGTGAGACTATTCTTATGCGAATATATGTACCATTGTTTTGTGCTTAGTATGTAGTAGTTATATAAGGGATGTACACAAATATATATGATTGAAGTATGTGTGTGAATTTGACTTTCCGTAATCAATATAAGTATAGAATGTACATATAAATATATGTACGTTGTGACATTAATGTTTGAATACCTAGTGCATATATAAGCACTAGTGATGACTATGCAGGTTTGAATTATAGTCTGGCATGATCAGGGTAGTTACTAGAGCGACTATATATGTTAGAAAGTTCGAGGACGGACTTTGTCCTAAGGTGGGTAGGATGTAACTGCGAGTACTCACTATACGTTATACGACTGTGCGTATAGCAATTTCGGGTACTTGATTGGTTTTGTTGCTTTGTATGTGAGTCGTGTCGTTGATGTCGATAGGGCCGTAGCACATTGGTTGCATCCTTAGCAAGCCAACCCCCGACGTGTGCCCAACTTGAGATTACTGTCGCCTTTGGACCCCGTATCCTTTGTACGCGTATTTTCCTTGAAGTTCGCGTATTTTTCTTAGCCTTATCTTTCATTCGGAACGCATGATGTGATATGCCGTTGTGACCCTCTGGAAGAGTGTTTAATTGTGGAATTATTTTGGAACGTCATTTCATGGGTCATTCCCCCACAAAATAACGTTGTTTGAAGAGGTGTCGTAGCTCTCACCTTCATCGTTAGACCCTTCCTTTTTTAGTTCCGTCCCCCATTGCGCTAGCCTGTGACCAATCTCTTTAGTCTCGGTTCTCTCATCGATACGGTCGTCCCGGTATTTTTATTATATTTTTTTGGACGTCGTTTAGTTGGCCTTTCACACTATTTTCTTTCATTTTGTAATTAGCCTAAATTATCCCATTATTAGTCTTTCTAAATCCTTCTAATATAGCTCTATTTCATTTTAACCCTAGTCACGCACCCATCACAACATTCACGCACGTGCCAACCTTGTAACCTTACACCCACTTAAAAATTTTATAGTGTTTAACTAGCATATGTGCTCTTGCTACAAACCTTAGACAAAGATTATTAATAAGCTAAAACGTAATAGCTTAGGCCCCTTAGCCTTCATATGCTGTCAAACACAACACCCACACAGCAATGGGAATTTAAACCATAATAATAATAATAAAAGGGGAGTAAGAAATACCTATAACCCTAGACACCCCCCACATGACAGCCCCACCTACCATATTCTTATTTTTAATAAAACCCTAGAGGATCTCACACAGCAGCCGCCCGTAACAACCCTCCCTCTTCTTCACGCCAACTCGCAGTGGCCTCTGCACGCTTCTCCACCGCCGAATAAACCCCCAAGAGCGAGCTATCCTCCTCCCCTTCACCCTACAACAGCCGCCGAATCACCCTTGAAAACAACTCCGGCCATCTTCCGAGCAAACGTCGCCCAGCACCCCCTAGCTGCCGCCAGATCTGTCATCTTGCTGGCCTTTACCGCTTGGCTCCGGCCACCCTGCTGTCGGGCTCCACCCACCGGCCAAGCCATCTCGCCGGCCATCCCCTCTTCTTGCCGAGCAACTGATGTCACCCTCTCCCAACAGCAAACCCTCCCTCTCCCTTCAGCAGTCCGGCCTCCCCATGGGACCTTCCATCTCATCGGCCACTCAATGGCAGGCTGCCGGACCCCCCTAGAATCTGCCCAGGCCGCAACACCATTGCCGACGCACCACCCTCCCTCCGGTCTCCTAGGCCGTGACAACCACTCTCCTCTTCCCCTATAGCGCCCAACAAACATCCAAGGACAGCCGACAAGCCCTCTCCTCTACAGAATGGCCTGCCGCGAGATCCTTTCCTTTAACCCCATGATCGAACCCTGCTCCTCCGCTTGATCCGGCCTTCCGTCAACCCGTTCGACCACCAGACTACCATCATCTACCCAAAACAGCCGTGCACCCAAGAATCTGTCGTTAACTCATCTGACAGCCCCTGCACCGTTGCCGTGCCCCATTGCGCCGTAGCCGCGCGCAACACGGCTGTCCCCTTGGCCGAAGACACTTGCATGGCCTTCACTTGCCGCTATCATTTGTGTTGCCCGCCGCCGTATGCGCGTCGTGCCACTGTGGTCGCTAGTTGTCGGCCGTACTCTTCGCGCTACCGGAATTCAACCACTGACGTCGCTATCCGACGTCAGTGTAGCTCTCGCGTCGTGTGAGGGTATATTTCTAACCGTAGGAACCCCAACCATCGCATGTTATTTCAAGATAAAAAAACGTATTTTTACTGCTTTGTAACTCACTAATCCAACTTAATAATACGGGACTGTATGCTGATTATTGGACTGAGCGTGGGAGCTCTGGACTTTGTGAATTTGTGATTGGACTTTGAGATTTGTGGTTCCAGCACGTATTTCAGGCAAGTGAAACTTGCCAGTTCCTTGTTTAGGCCGTGTTTTAGGCCATTCCTTACTTTTAGCGTAAAAGAGATTAGGCGATGAAATGATAGTCGCTTAGACGCCTTCTAGATCTAGCTAGACAACGAAGCTAGATCCGACCCCTTTTCATGTCTTTCATGCATTCCTGTATGTCACGTTTACTTTAAATATCTGTACGCACTCCTTTTGACTATCTACATGCCATGTTCATGCATCTTGTACATCTTGCATCTGCTTGTTCGTCGTGGTTCGTAGCACACGCTATGCTTGCATCTTGGGAAAATCCTAAGCTAGTCCCTGGATTATAAAAGGCTAGGCACCTGCATTGCAGGCACAATCCTAAGCTAGTCCCTGGATTATAAAAGGCTAGGCAACTGCGTTGCAGGCACAATCCTAGGCTAAGGATAGGCACCTGCGTTGCAGGCACAATCCTAGGCTAAGGATAGGCACCTGCGTTGCAGGCACAACCCTATGCCAAAAACACTTCCTGGCTTGTGATCCAGAAGCGAGCACAATGTTGTCGGTGATAAGCCAAAGCTCGATACACGTGGGAGGGGTAGGGTTAAGGGATCATTTGAGCATAGAAGTGTGCCCGTACAGCCACTTCAGCCAAAAGACGTAAACACTGTGCACATCGTGAAAATAAGTTAATCGTGAAATAGTGAATATTGTTTAGTAGCTCTGCTACACTTGTCGTGCTTGTCTCGTTTACTCACTTGTTGCACTCATGCCATACCTGCCATGTCATTGCATTCATTCTTTATAGAACTGCTAGCTGCACTTAATTTACCTTTATTAGTTTCATTGCACAAAGTCTCCTTGGAGACTTTGTTGACATGTGACCCTTTTCTCTTTTGAGTGTCACATGTTAGGTTGTGAGCCAGAGTTTGTCGCCGAGGACGAACATGTTGCAGGTGTTGAGTTCGAGGACACTGGAGACCAGTCCTAGAGCTCTTTCTTGTTGTTGTTGCTTTCTGCTTAATCGCTGTTAGGCTGTCGGTGCGTAGTACCTCTCTTTTCATATAGATGTTATGTATTAAGTCGGCCATGCTTTAGGCCTCTTTCAGACTCTTGTACTTTTCTTTACGACTTGTTTCTGAATGTTTGGAAAAATCTGGATGTTGTTGGTGGAGTTTTATTTCTGCTTTAAATTATTATTATCTTTGTTTCGATTCGTGGTTGCAAGGACCTGCCATTTGAATTTTTACAGACGCTTATCAGACTGCAGCTTCACAGCTCCACGTCTGAGCGGACCTCCTCACGTACCGCCTTCCATACTTGGGAAGCGGGGCGTAACACAAGTGCTTCTTCAGCTCCTCCAGTATACTCCCCCTCTCCCCCATGTAATCCTCCACCCGTGACACCAGTGTCTGCCTCTTCCCAAACCGAAGCAGCTCTGGTGGGTCCCTCCTATACAACACCCGTAAAGGTGTCGTCCTTGCTGCTGAGTGATACGAAGTATTGTACCAATACTCCGCCCATGCCAACCACCGATACCACTACCGCGGTGTCTCTGACGCAAAGCACCACAGATACGTCTCGATGCTGCGGTTTACTACCTCCGTCTGCCCGTCAGTTTGATGGTGATAGGCAGTACTCCTCTTTAACACCGTCCCTGGACACAGAATATCTCCTGCCAAAACCCACTCAGGAACACCTGGTCCCTGTCTGACACTATGGATGTTGGAAGCCCATGCAACCGTATCACCTCTCGAGTAAAAGCTGTTGCCAATGAAACCGTCGTATACGGGTGTTTCAGTGGTCTGAAGTGAGCGTACTTACTCAATCTGTCCACCACTACGAAGATCACTGAGTACCCCTCTGATCTGGGTAGCCCATCGATGAAGTCCATCGTCACCTCCTCCCAGACTCGCTCAGGCAGTGCTAAAGGCTGCAGTAGTCTGGCCGGCGCCATGGCCATGTACTTGTGACGCTGGCAGATGTCACAAGCGACAACCAAGTGTGCTATCGTCCTCTTCATACCAGACCAATAAACCTCCTGGGACATCCTCATATATGTCTGCTGTACCCCGGAATGTCCCCCAGCCACCGAACTGTGGAACTCCTGAAATAATGCTGGTATGAAGGCTGACGCTCGTGGTAATACCTTCTGCACGTGGGGGTAACGGTAAGGGCGCACACTCACCGGTGCTGCACCATCCCGCAAGACTATCGCATGCTCATGCCCCCTCGCCGGTGGTAGCCCCTGTGGGTCCTGGAAGACCTCATGGTACTGTCCCAACCCTGCTCAACCTCCTCGGGAACCACTGCTTGTGGCTCCAGCTCCGCTCTCGCTACACGGCACTCCACCAAATATCCCTCTCCCTCTCTCCGTAAGGCCTGAGTGATGGCCTTGAATGCCACCAGCGACAAACATAGGGTCGGGTCCCCCGTGAGCACCACCGTCTGGTCCCCCTCATGGAACTCCATCCTGAGATGCTTCTAGTTCACCCGCATGTCCCCCAGCTTCTTCAGCCACTGTACGCCCAGAATGATGTCCCCATTGCCCAACTCCAAGGATAGGAAATCCTCCGGGATCTGCACTCCCTGCAAGGTCAGGCACAGACCCTTGCAGATCCCCTTGCTCTCCTCCATCTTCCCCGTCCCCAGCAGCACGGTAAACTTCTCCAGCGTGCTCAACTACAGCCCATGTCTCTCCACTACCCGGCTGGAGATGAAGTTGTGGGTGGCCCCACTATCAATCAGCACTGTCATCGTCGTGTCTCCTAACTGCCCCGATAACTTCATGGTGTGGTTCGGAGTGAACCCCACCACAGAGTTTAGGGAAACCTCTGCGAAGTCTAGATGAGACTTCTCCTCCTCCACTGGTGCCTCCTCGAACTCCTCTTCATCACCCACGTACCCCTCCTCGTCTGGTACCATGGTGATCTGTAGCAGGCGACTAGCACATCGGTGCCCATGGGTGAACTTCTCGTCGCAACGAAAGCACAATCCCTTGGCGCGCTTCTCCCTCACCTCTGCCTCTGTCATTCGCCGCCCCAGAGCAGCTGGGCGGCCCTCTCCTCTAGTCTCAGGCGCGACTGTGGGTGCTCTCGGTGTTACCGCCGCAGGAGTGGGGCGGGGACCCTGGGTCCCCCAAGCTCCCCGTATCCTCCTCTCCTCCGCATGCTTCTCCTCCGCCTTGTGGGCCAGACGAAGGACGTCCTCCAGTGTCCCCGGGCTCTGCATCCGCAACTCCGCTCGTATAGATGGCTTCAACCACCTCATGAAATTCCCAATCATCACCTCATCTGTCACCCCCTTCACCCTACTGTTCAGCATCTCGAACCTCTCCACATAATCTCTCACCGTCCCCTCCTGCCTCAAAGCAGATAACTGCTCATAGAAATCTCCCCCTGTGGTCTCCTGGAATCGGTCTAGTATCAGTGCTGACATCTCCTCCCAAGTGCGAAAAGGGGTCCGCGCCACCTTCCATCTGTACCATGCCAACGCCTTGCCCTCGAAATAGATCCCGATGGCCCTCAGAATCTCCTCCACCGTCAACCTCATCACCTGGAAGTAGCGCTCCGCCCGATAGATCCACCCGTTCGGATCCGTGCCGTCAAAAATTGGCATCTTCAGCTTCATCAGTCGGCGGTCTGCATTGATGTCCCCCTGTGGACCCCCATCCCTGCCACGGTCACTTCCACGGCCAAATCCTCCGCCGACTGCCTCAACTGGTCCTCCCCCATCAACCCCGTACAACTCCTCAGGCCAAACGGATCTCTCCCACGCCTCAGGCTGGTAATGGTACCCTTGAAACCCCGGATGTCGTGCCAACACGGGTCCTCCTGCTCCTCTGTGTGGCAGTACCTGTGCCGTCCGACCCCCCAAAGTAGCCTCCCGGGCCTTGTCCCCGCCCCGAAAAGCCCTCAAAAGTCTGTCTGGGATCAACCTTTGGTTTTGGTACCTGTGGATAAGCCTCTGGTCTCCAAAATTGGGCCGATGGGGCCCCAATCATCATGTCTCGGGCCCATCCTCCTCCGTCATGCCCCCAGGGGGATGCCTGTGCTGCTGCGGGCCCCCAGGGGGCTGTCTGCGCTGCTACGGGCCCCCATGGGCCTGTAGACGTTGCTGCAGGCCTGTTTGGGCCTGCTGTGGCTGCTGCAGCGGCTGCTGCAGGCCAGTTGGGCCTGCCAGTGGCTCTGCAGGGCCCATGTGGCCTGCAGAGCCAGGCTCAGGCCCGGATGGGCCTGTCGATGCTTCTGCAGGCCTGTCTGGGCCTGTCGCCTCTTTCCTGGGCCACCCGCCCTGTTTCTGAAGCTGGCCAGGCCTGTATGAGCCGGCAGGGGCTGCGGCTAACCCTAGGGGATTTTCCGCAGCCGTCGCCATCTCCGGGAGTCCTTGATTTGCTGATTCAAGTGTCGATTCGCCCTGATTTTCTTCCCCTTGGATCTTCTTGCCCCGATCTCATCCTTTCTCCATCGTTAGGGCTTGAAGCATCGCCCTTATCTCCGGAATCGACGACGTGGCCTCTCTTAGAAATTTTAGATCTGAAGTTGCATCCTTTAGCCCTTGGAGATCGCGTCATGTTTGCGCGGCCTCCCTTCTCATAGCCCGAAGTTCGATTTGGATGTCCTCCTGTGAGTGGGCGTGATCTTTGATTGACTCCCCGAGAGTTTTCTTCAATCCCTCGATCTCTCGGTTGAACCCTTCTCGAAGCCCTTGCACCTTCTCATCCACGCCATCCGTCTTTGATCTCGCGCTCATCGCCATCAGATCTCACTCCTCTGATACCAATTTGATACGATCTAGATGATCGATCAATTAATTTCAGATTTAAAAAGTGGAAATATATAAAAAGAGGAATTTTTATGGAACTTTAGATTGCAAAGAACGAAGATTGAATAGATAAATGAGTTTCTTTCGAGAGGAGACTCGCTCTCCTAACTTTTGTTGCATGGAACAAAAGCCTAAAAACCTTCACAAGAGATGCATACAAGTTCTTCACAAAATAAGCATAAGAAAATAAAAATGACAGCTAGCCCTAATAAATAGAAAAGAGGGGATTTACTAATCTAGTCTGAAAAGACTAGAATACACATAGACTAACCCACTACGTGGTACCACGCCTCCTACGCCGCACGTAAGTCGCCATAGGGGGGCCCGCCCCTTCATAATGGCCGCCGAATGTGGGATCCGCATCAATTCCCGCCCCTTCATAATGGCCGCCGAATGTGGGATCCGCATCAAATAGCCTGCATGATGAATATCTTGATGTAGCTGCTTATCCCATCTCTTGTCGATCATGTCCCACCATTTTCTGTATTCTCTACCAACATTCTTTTGAATTTCCTCTTTTACACGGTTCATGGCCTCGTAGAGATACCCCATTCGGCCTTATCATTGTTGTTGACCATCCGGAGAGCCTTCACCAGCGGCTCAAATACGGCGATGACATTAGAGATATCCTAACAGAATTCATCGCCATGAATCAGATCGTACACGTTTCCAACGGTCCTATCTTTTGGGTTGGGCATGGGAAAGTTCTCGGACCAGTCCATTGAGGTGATCATTCTCCACAAGTCATCTCAATGTGCATACAGAGAGTCCAAAGCAATAAAGTAGGTCACAAATTTTGTGATCGCGGGCCTGATCAACTCTTTTCCACCCGTCTCTTTCCTCATCAAGGTGAGCACCCATCCTTTGTTATAAATGAATCCTGTTACCATCTGACTTTGTACGACGATATTTTTGACTACTTTTGCCATGTCTGAAAATATCAAGTCAATACAATGCACCGCACATGAGGTCCAATACAGATGATGTCTCTTTCGCATCAGCAGCTGTCCAGCTGACTTGTACTTTGCCCCGTTGTCGGTAACTACTTGAACTATTCTATGCTCCCCAATGAAATCTACATATTTGTCCATAGGATCAAATATGTATGGACCGTTCTGAAATTGGTCGATTGCATCCGCAGAGGTCAGAAACACCGTCCCGTGGGTCGAATACACAAGGAAGTTAATAATCTTGCTTCTGTTTTGTGTTGTCCAGCCATCTCACACCAGTGTGCAACCGTACTCATCCCATTGAACACGAAAAGTTTCTACATAATTTTTAATCTCTTCATACTCCATGTTCAAGTATGTGTGTGACAGCTTCCAAGCAGTGGGTGGAGTAATGCCACGTCTTGATTCCGCAATAGCATCCACCATGGACTTGTAATATGGGCTATTGATCACACTGTATGGTATGTAGTTGAAGTAGAAAAATTTGGCCATATCTAAGTCGACATAAGACTTGGCATTCTTCATGATGGTATTCTTTACGGTTGACTAGGATTTACCCTTCTTCGTCAAAGAAAAAGGGTCGGTATCGAGTCAGAGAGCACCGATTGGTCTATCGGTTGGCTCAACATCGTGAGCAGAACCACACGCGAACATACCGGCCATTCGGCCGGCACGACTACCTGATCTGACTAGCCCAAAGGCCACAGACTCAGACGATTCTGCTCCCAGCCTTCTGCCCTCACGTCTAATATCTTCTTCGGCAAGTTCTTGCCTACTTCTAAGAGCTCTTCTAAGGTCTCTCATCTCCTTGGTGTCATCCTCATACTCATCTGAGTCATCTGATATTTCCTCCATAGGCATTGCCCTTATCTCCAACTCGATCCTCTTCTTCTCAAATCTGGACTGTACCCTTTCTTTCTTCTTCTCAGTGTGCTTTCATCTCTGAACGCACTTCTTTTGGTGCCTCGGAGCATGTCTGCACATCCCTGGTAATTCCCGCCACGTGTTCCTTAAGGCGAGACACGCCTCCATGCAATTCTTTACGGTAATAGTTGCACCTTATATGTTTATGGTCATCTCCGATCATTGTAGATTGAGACCACCCAATATCCACCGTCTTCTCCTTTAGAGTTCTACGAGGCATTTTAATTACCGTGACATATTACGAGGTAAAATTGTAGTTAAAAGGATACTTTTAGTATTTATTGTTTTTAGCAACTAGAAGGTAGAAAGTACAATGTGTTATTTCCTAAATTTTTATTATTTGTCTAATCTCTTTTTAAAGTATTTCTAACATTAAATTTTTAAGTCTATTTAAGCATTTTTACTATTTTCAATGTCTTATGACTATCGTATTCCCTTATTATTTTCCTAACCTTTTTTATAATTTATAATCGTATTTTTATAGAAATTATAGTATTTTTAGTATCTATTATTATTTTTTAGCAACTAGACAATATAAAGTACTAACACAATTTGTTAAATGTATTAGTTTTACTATATTAAGTATTTCTTTAGTATTGTTTAGTATTTCTATATTATTATTCTAACCCCCTTTTATAATTTCTAATCTCTTTTTATTAAGAAATGTTAGTATTTTTACTTTTTAGTATTTCATATTTACTAGTAGAACATTTCTGGTACTTATATAATTTTAGTATTTTTTAGTATTTTTAGTATTTTCTATATTTATTTAGAATTTTGTAGTATTTCTATTGTATTTTCTAACCATTATAATTTCTTACCTATTTTTACCAGAAATTTTAGTATTTTTAGTATTTAATATTTACTAGTATTTTTAGTAGTAATTTAGTACATTTAGAAATTTTAGTATTTTAGTTAAAATTTGTAATTATATTATGTTATTCACATTATTATCATTTTTATTATTTCTTTACTATTTTTCTAACCTCTTTTTTATAATTTCTAAACTCTTAATTACTCGAAAATTTTGTATTCTGTATTATTTATTAGTAGAACTAGAAAGTAGAAAATACTTACAGAAAATACTTATATAATTTGTAAAATATTTTGATTTCTACATTTTTTATATTTGTCTAACTTCTTTTTTATAATTTATAACATTAATTTCTTGAGTATTTTAAGTATTTTTTAAAATTTACTATTTTCAGTATTTATGTAGTAATTTTTAGTATTTCTTTTGTAATTTTTATAATATTTATTAGATTCTTTAGTATGTATTAGTATTTCTGTACCTAGTATTTATTACTATTTATTGGTATTTTTATTAGTATTTCTGTAGTATAACGACTTAAGTACCTAGTATTTTCTACCAATAATTCCTTAACTTTTATTAGTATTTATTAGTATTTTATTAGTATTTTATAGTATAAATAATTAACTTAATATTATCTATTAGTACCTAGTATTTTCTACCAATAATTCATTTAAGTACCTAATGTTTTCTACCAATAATTCCTTAACTTTATTTAGTATTTATTAGTATGTTTAGTAGTATTTCTATAGTATTAAGGAATCAGTTATCTAGTATTTATTAGTACATCGGCTATTCACACTGCACATTTCGTCGACCATACTCTTTGGGTACGAAAGTAATGTCAAACTTGTAATTAAATCGAACTATGTTTAGGTAAATGTTTAATGTGTTTAGCAGGCTAGCAGCACTCTTATATGCGAATTCATTTTGCCCAACTAGTTCTTTTTATTTACGACTATGCCATTCTTTTTATTAATTAGGTTTTAGGTATGTGTCAAACTCGTAAATATAATAAAGAATGTGGGAAGTTTGGTAATTGAACAAGAGCTGTCAGATTCAAGTTGAATTCAGTTGCATATATATTTCAATCTATTTACAATTATGCCATTAGTTCTTTTTATTAGGTTTTACTCTGATGGTGAGCTTGTAAATACGATGAACTACGTGGGCATTTGGTAATTTAGCTAAATTTGCGTTACTAACCTCGAGGCGACGAAGCTGCAAGGCGTCAAAATCCTTTCCTTCGAGATCGAGTCTCGATTTTTCACAACCGCGAAAATTTATGGTTCGTTCGGACGTCGACGGTGACTTGCACGTCAACGGCTACTCGTTGGCTCGTCTGTTGCTACGTTGCACCTCCTAACGGGGCTCTGCTGCTCAACGTTGATCAGCGCTCGGGAATGGAGTTCAGGAGATCGGCTGCTCGGAAGTCAGGGTTTAGATGATTGGAGCTTGGAGATTTCTTGTTGATCGACTAATGAGGTTTGTAATGACAGATCGGCTCTATCCCTTTTTAAAGCTCCTTTTCCAATTACTGGGAATTCACATGTAAATTCTGTTCACACACGAGCACTTTCTTGTTCTCACACGTTCACTCACGAGCACTTTCTTGTTCTCACACGGGTGATTTTCTTGTTCTCGGGTGAGGTTCATGTTAGACCAGGAGGAATTTGTGTTGGATTTTTTTGGGGTCTGTCGTCTTCCTCCGTATGGCGTCTTCCTTCTGCCTACACATATGGTTGTCGAAACCCAAGGGTTTCGGCTAGTATCGCTCGAAACTGGGTGATATTGGACGAAACCCTTCGGTTCCGCCCGGAACCGAGAACTGGGGGGGGGGGGGGTTCGGTCTCGTTAGCCGCCGATACCGGTACGATACGGCCGATACCTAAAACCTTGGTGAAAACTTCCAAAATTTTATCAGCTTATTAGAAATTCATCCGAATGTTTTCCAACGTCTTATCCAGTTAGCTTATCCAGTTAGCGCTTGCATCTATTATCTTAAACTTTTGGGCTGTTGATCTGTAACTCGAACTCCTATTCCCAAACTAGCATTGTCACATTTATTTCATTATTAGCAGGGATACTCCTACCTTGAAGTTGTTCATGTTGGATTCGGATACATGTTGGACATTGCATCAGACATAGGTTGTGTATTTTTTTAAAAGAATTTTTTGTTTGTTGGCTTGTTCATGTACATGTCTACATGATCATACCCTTGCAACATAGACAAGTGACTATACAGAAATGACAATGAAGATAAGTGGGGATAAAGAAATGACAGTGAAGATATGGGGCATGAATGAGGTCTTTGTTCTTATTTCGATAATATAGTATTTGCTTCCTGCACTGCAATGGATAATGAAGTTGTTCTGTAAAACAATAAGAATTACACTAACATAGAAGGATGATAGAGATTTCAAAAAATGAAAAAGAAAATATTGGTATGAAGAAAATAGAGAAATCATAATTATGAATGGATTTGGTTTGTGTTTCTTCACATCAATGGACATGATGATTCTGTTGGACATGACTATTAGAGTTGAAGTTACAGCTGCTTGCTTGACCTTCACTGAAATAGATCAAATTTCAATTGCTATGTGTGGAACCATTTTACTGCTTTGATATAAAAATAACATGCTCATACCTGAGCATGGAGTCAAGAACAAAATCTATGCATCATCGTAATGCATATGTGGAGAGGCAAACGGGACCTTCTGATATGCACATCGTCAATGTGCAATTGCCTTGGCCCATGTGCACATGTGATGCACAGTAGCACATGTAGAATTTTCATCTGTAATAAAACTTCATGAAAGTATAGATGGGTAAATACAATGACTTCAATATAGTCCAAATTTTCCTACTTTAAGAAAAACAGAATTTGAATCCTCTGCATGATTGTTTCAATACAAGAGAATCATAACAAATCATGTGGGTTCGTTTATAAAAATTTGAAAAATTAAATTGGCAATGGTACCCAAGATATGTCAATTGCAAAGATACTATAACGCTATAGAGTTTTTGTCGTAACTGCTCATTATTGAGTTCATGCATCATCACTAGAAATTTATGGATTGAACTACCTTGTTGGCCCCAAAGTCTAATGGCTGAAGTTTCGTGATGGCCTTGGCTTCAGGCATGAATATGTGCCTAATAGCTGAAGCTTCTTGGTCCCCTAATTTTAAAAGAGGTTAAATATTGAGGGAACTAAATTGTTTTTTTTGGGGGGGGGGGGGGGGGGGGCTGAATTTTTTGGGAGAACTAAATTCTCTGATGGGAAATAAATGTTGAGGGGGACCTAAAATTTTGGAGGAACTAAATAACTATTATTACGCTTTACTTATTGTTCATTTAAAATTAGGGGATCTAAGATTTTAAGGGGGATACTTTAAATGAACCATGCCCTTAGAGCGGGTTATGACTAGTAAGAATATAATTTATAACTCTTATCAGAATTTCAAAAGTTTGACAAGTGAGATGGATTGTAATATCCACCGTATAATCCATTCCAAAGTATCAGTGGTCTTCTGTCAATCCCCGACTAATTTCTTTGATTTTGGGCATTCGTCAACCGTTCAAAATGGAAAAATATTTTTGGCCTTTTACATTTGCCTTCTAATTCAGAAGGAACAACATCCCACTGCCCGTTCGCTTGAAAGAAATGCAACTTATATCATCTTGATTCTACCCTGGTTCCCCAATATTGGGTATGTCCAGCAACACATCCTAAATGAGGACCCAATACAATATCACTTCGGGATTACAACACGTCTCAAATAAGACACACGTTCCAAGTGGAACAACACATCCAATGCAACAGACAACACCTCTCACAAAGAGAGAAGAAAGAAAGAAAAGATTACATCTCTTAATCTTTTTTCCTCTTTTACCTATAGCCTTAGATGAAGCTCTTATGATGAAGTGAAGACTAGGGTGATCTCCAAATGAAGTATACGTGAAGCTTGTTGGATATGAAGGAGATTTGGCCAATTGGATTTGGAAGATGAAAGCTTAATGGTCAATGAAGATGGATTTAGTGCTTAAAAGCTTTTGAATGAGGAAAATGAGTTTTTCTCTTGAAAGATTAATCATTTAAAACCTCAATAAATTCTGCACTAAACCCCCCTATTTAAAGAGACCAAACTATGTACAAAATAGCCCCCCAAAATACACTTCAAACGGCTAGAAAAACTGCTAGAAAACGAGGGTAAAATTGAACGTGTTCTGGGCTGTGAATAGTAAAGTAGTCGACCGCTGTGTTAGAGGTAGTTAATTATTCTTATAACAGTAGTCGACTACTTCTATAGCAGATGTTGACTATTTTAGGAACCAGAGAGCAAGGCCATTCTCTCATTCAAAATAGTCCACTAAAATAAAAAATCAGTCAACCAGTTTTCTGATATATGGTTTTAAGCTATAAAATTTGTCAAACATATCTTAAAATATTTTTAAATCAATTTTATGTGATCCTAAGTGTATGGGAGCTTCATCAAAGACCTTACACACTGTCAAGACTCAAAAAGAAGATTACATCAAAAGAAAATAAAAGTTACAATAAGTTCTTAATGAAAACTCCATCTTCAACATATATCTTTATAGCTTTGAGCTCCAATGTCTTTGATGGCTCCATATCCACTTGAATTGATCTTTGAAGCATTCTAATCAACAATACACTCAATAAAATAATTAGTACCAATATGTTGCACATCATCAAAACTAGCTTAGGATATCCAATATCTAACATTCTCTCCTTTTTTGATGATGGCAACATATTGCATAAAAAATATTTAATTCTCAATGCAATGCATGAGTGTATGTGTGCATCTCTCATCTCACTCCCTTAACACTTCTCCCACTTTTGCATTATCAAAAAGAAGTAATATTCACTCTCCCCTGGATACATGCATATATGGATTCAATATCCAAAAATAATGTATTACTCTCCCAAAATGTAATACCATGTGTTATGCATCAAAGAGATAATACTGCATGCATGTAGAGATAGAATTTTCTTACAAAACTTTTGCTCAATCTCCTCTTAAATATGTGCATCCTTTGCAATTTGACATATCCCCCTCAATTTATGCACCTTCTTGAATTTTACTTGGAGCAAGCTATTAACCCCCATCAAATTTGAGACCCTACAAATCAAACATACAATTTGGTCCTCAAATCAAAAATACAATTTTGGTCCTCTTTTCTTTTCGAGCCCATATGGGTTAGATAGAAAAGATAGAGAAAATCATACATTGGGGAATCAAACCGAATTTGGTTTTGATTTTCTATCACACATATACTTATAATCTCTACAATAATGCACATCGTGCATGAACATGGAAATATATTCATCTTTCATTTGAAGTTTACCATATTTAGGAATCCAAAATTGGATGAAGCCATTTTTAGACCTACGAGTCCTAGTGTGTTCAATTTTAGGCCTATTATGTCGTGTACCATATCCTAGGCTAAATTTACTATTAGAGGGCCTTTGATAGCTAATCAATTCATTTAATTTCTCTTTACCCCTATTGAACTTATCCACATTTTTATACATCTCGTCATATTTGGTCTTAGTGGTAGTCAAGAGCTTATCTAAGTCATCTAACCTAGTGTGAAGATCACTAATCTCTTCACTAAGTACTCTATTTCTAGTAATCAATTTTAAATTTTCCTCTCTTATCTTTTCCACATCTACAATGTGCATGCAATCACGATGAATCTTTTTAAATTTACTATGTTTCTTAAGTAATGATTCATATGTGGAAAGTAACTTTCTAAACATAGCACCATCATCAGTAATAACATCATTATCACTGCAATAGGCTTTGGATTCGGAACTTATCTCATTATCATCATAAATTCCCATGAAGCACATGTAGGATTTTTCTGTCTTTTCGTTTCCTTTTTCACTCTCACTTGATGCGTCGTCGAAAGAAGCATTGTAATCTTGATCCCAAGCCGCAAATGCTCTATTCTTGGGCGTGACTCAAGTAGCTTAGTCACGTCATCACTTTGAGTGTAGATCTTCCCAAGTGTTGCGAGTGTGTTGATTATCTCCGTAAAGCGGGCATACATCTTCGTGATTGATTCTTCGGTCTTCATCTCAAAATCTTGATACCTACTCACATAAAGAGAAATTTTAGAGATTTTAACTTTAGTGTTACCTTTATATGTGGCCTCAAGAATCTTCCAAACTTCATGAGCGGTGGTGGCAGGTGCTACTTTATTGCTCTCCGTGATGTTGAGTGCACAAAGTAGCGTATTCATCGCCTTGAAGCTCAACATGTCTTTCTCCTTCTTGGCATTGGTCCATTCATTTATTGGCTTTGTTGGTGGCACGTATTCATCATCAATCATGCTCCACATGTCGAAAGAGGTAGACTAGCAATAGATGCGGATGCGGTTCTTTTATGTGTTATAGTTTCTTCAATTAAGCATAGGAGGATAGTTGGTCGATTGTCCCTCAGCATACCTATCATGTGTTGTAGTTTCCTCGTGTATATGTATGCATGATGCTTCTTCTGTGGTCTAACAAAGGTTGTTTTCCCATGAGATGAAGATGTGTTTTACCACAAAAGAAGCATCATGCATACATATACACGAAGAAACTACAACACATGATAGTTATAAGTAAGGTTTTAGGTCTTGGTTTCGGTCTGTGTATCGTTCTTCCCAAAATTTAGGTTTCGGTTTCGGTATCGCCCGTTTCGGCGGTTTCGGAAGCAAGTTTCGGTTTCGTTCGTACGCCAGTTTCGACAGTTTTGTTTCGGGTATCGGTTTCGGTTTTGGAGATACTTTAAATATGTATATACCAAGGTTTTAGGTATCGGTTTCGATTTGGGTATCGTTCTTCCCAAAGTTTAGGTATCGGTATCGCCCGTTTCGGCTGTTTCGGAAGCAAGTTTCGGTTTTGTCTGTATCGCTAGTTTCGACAGTTTCGTTTCGGGTATTAGTGGATTTCGGAGATACTTTAAATATGTATATACTATATACACACAGTGATGGTTTCGGAGGGTTTTAAATCTAAACCTATCGAATACTATTAAATACTTAGCAAACTACAATATTAATCATATACTATCAAATACTAAATACTAAATATGTAAACTATATTTGGGTCCGTAATCATATCAAATACTAAATACCTAAAGTTTGGTACTTGAATACTAAATATTATATAGATGAATAGATCCTAAAGCTTGCCTTGTGCACCCACTGTTTTACATTGCGCACATACCACGTATTTACAAGTTTGCCAAAAAAATCGCCGGCCGTTGCTTTGCGTGCCCACCATTTTGCTTTGCGCATATACCACTTATTTACAGGGTTGTCACAAAATATCTGCTTGATATGTACACCGACTGTTTTACTTTACGCACATATCGCTTATTTACAAGTTTGCCTTTTTAAAGAACTCAACATCTGCTTAAAGGCGACTCGGGCCTCTTTCTCTCTCTCTTTGCTCACTCTCACTCTCACACTAGATGGTCGAGGCGGGTTTGGCGAGGCAGGAGGCAGGCGAGGCGAGGCGACGACGCGATGAGGTGAGTTCCATTTTTTTCATCATCTTCCTTTTGTACTTTTCTTTTTTTCAGCAATTTTTTCTTGGTTCTGCTTCTTCGTCTAATTCTTCATCATTTTCAAGCCGAAACCCTCGGGTTTTCTCCTCTCTTTTAACCGAGCTTTTCATACAACCTATTGATTCACGAAATTTTTGGGGTTTTTAGAGAATTTTTATTTAATTACACATTCTTCTTCCTCCGTCTTCGACCGGTACTGAACGGTATCGGTCAGTTTTGGCTAGTATCGGTCAGTTTCGGCAGGTATCGTCCGAAACTGACCGATACCGTTCAGTATCGGCCGATACTGAAACTAACCCTTGGTTTCGGTATCGTCAACTGCCGATACCGATACGATACGGCCGATACCTAATGGTATCGACCGATACCTCAAACCCTGGTATATACTATTTACACACAGTGATGGTTTCAGAGGTTCTTAAATCTAAACCTATCAAATACTATTAAATACTTAACAAACTAAAATATTAATCATATACTATCAAATACTAAATACTAAATAGATAAACTAAATTTGAGTTCATAATCATATCAAATATTAAAGATTGTTACTTAAATACTAAATATTAGATAAATGAATAGATCCTAAAGCTTGCCTTGCACACCCACCATTGTACCTTGCGCAAGTACCACTTATTTACAAGTTTGCCAAAAAATCGCTGGACGTTGCTTTGCAAACCCACCATTTTGCTCTGTGCACATACCACTCATTTACAGGGGTGCCACAAAATATCCGCTTGATATGCCCACCCACTGTTTTACTTTACGCACATACCACTTATTTACAAGTTTGCCTTTTTAAAGAACGCAACATCTCCTGAAAAGTGACTCGGGCCTCTCTATCTCTCTTTGCTCTCTCTCACTCTCACGCTAGATGGTCGAGGCGGGTTTGGCGAGGCATGAGGCAGGTTCGGCAAGGCGACGACGCGATGAGGTGAGTTCAATTTTTTCATCATCTTCATTTTGGCCTTTTTCTTCTTTTTTCAGCAATTTTTTCTTGGTTCTGCCTCGTCTTCGTCTAATTCTTCGTCATTTTCAAGCCGAAACCTTAGGGTTTTCTCCTTTCTTTTAACGAAGCTTTCTATGCAACCTATTGAGGCACGAAATTTTTTTGGGGTTTTTATAGAATCTTTATTTAATTACACATTCTTCTTCCTCCGTTTTCGACCGGTACGGAAGGCCAGTATCGGTCGGTTTCGTATCGGTCAAAACTGATCGATACCGTTCAATATCGGCCAATACTGAAACTAACTCTTGGTTTCGGTATCGACAACTGCCGATACCGATACGATACGACCGATACCTCAAACCTTGGTTATAAGAATACCCCAAACATTGTCTATGATTTGCTGCGTGTTGAAGTTGCAGAAAATCATTGAGATTAATCTTACATTTATTAAACTTATTAACATTGGTAGATAGTGTTATAAAAGGCGGTTTAATTATGCGCGCAGTTTAAGAGCGCTTATCGCATAAGCGGATTATGCGTCCGATTATGTGGATTGTGCGGTTTATGCAAAATTGAATATTTTAGTAAATAAATAAGCAATATGTTTATGTATATGTTTGTGTATATTAAATTTAAAAAAATCTTAAATGATAGCAACAATGAAAAAAATCATATCAACTTTTGAAAATATGGATTAATTCATACTAAAATACCAGCACCATCAAGACGATCAATACATAAAATAACTAATGTCTAACGTCTAAAGCAATCTACACACAAAACATAAATACTTAGTTTTACGTCCAAATCAAAAGCACGTCAAACACAAGGACTTTGAAATTAAAAAACTGATTTTTATGCTTAACGAGTCGGGTTTCTTAACAGTTTGGGATTTTTTAGTTGCTGATTATGCACTCACATATTCGCATATGCGAGTGCATAACATTTAAGCGGCCGATTATGCCACCAACCGCATAATTCGGCAGCATATCTAATTATTCATGCAGCCAAAGGCCTCCTTATATGCGGGCGCATATAACTTGTTTTTGAACACTGTTGGTAGCATCTCGTTGTATTTCATCTTGAGTGATGAAACACTATTATCCATTTCAGATAGACGTGCATGAAATTCTTGAATCTGAGATTTGAGATTTTCATTCTCTTTGGGTAGATTCAAGTAGTGAGAAGTCAAAGAGTCTTCTCAGATTTAATTGCATCAAATGATATGCATGTAGTCGATAGTTCTTGATGGGCAAGAACAAGAGCATCATTGTTTTGTTTCAGAGACTTGTGTTGTGCATTCATTCTCTTGAAATGCAAGAAAAGCTCATTAAATGCATCTAGAAGTTCTTCATTATCAAGATGACTTACTTCATTGTCATCATTTTGTCCCATAAAGCATATATAGGTATTCTCTTCATTGGAATGATCATCGCTGTCTTCTTCACCTGAAGATGAATCCCATGTTGCAACAAAGGCCTTTTTGTTTTCGAACTTCTTTTCTTTCTTTGAGTACTAATTGCTGTTGAAGTTCTTATTCTTTGATTTGAGAAGTAGACAATCCTTTTTGATGTGTCTGAAACAAAGAGAAGTATCAGAATTTAAAATTTTTGTACTTATCTCTTCTTAAGAACTTCTTGAAGGTTCTTTGTGATGAGTGCAACAACATTATCATCCGTGTTTGAATCTTTAATGCGTTGAATGCTAATTCTTCTTCTTTGGTCTCTGATTCTTCCTTTCGGTCTTGCAATTGAACTTCATTTGCCATCAGATTGCCAATAAGACTTTTCACCGAGAGGGTTGAAAGATCATTGCCTTTTCAATCATCGTAGTCTTTTTATCCCAGACAGGAGTCAAAGCACGAAGGATCTTGCGAAGTTGTTCTGATTGTGTATGTCTTTCGATGACCAATTAGAGAATTGTTGATGTCAGTGAATCTGGTGAATATTTCTCAAATAGTCTTATTCTTCTTCATCTTAAACAACTCAAATTTATGAACCAAAACAGAAATCTTGGTCTCTTTCACATTATTGGTTCATTCACGAGTTACTTTGAGTGTGTCTCACATTTCATAAGCAGATTTGGCCTGAAATACTCGACTAAACTCATTCTTATCCATGGCACAAAAGAGTGTGTTCATGGCCTTTGAGTTGTGAGTTACCGCTGTTTTGTCGAGGGAAGTGTTCTAAATATCGGATATCGGTCGCGTATCGGCCTAGTAAATTTGATATCAGATTGCGGATACCGGGGATATATAGGGGATATTGAATAAATATTGGAGTGTCATATCGGAGGCTTAAAAATTATGACATATGTCAGCATAGATGTATCTAAGAAAATATAACCTATACTAATTCAAATAAAGGTACGTTTTGGTTATACTTATCTCGTTAAATATGAATATCGGATATATTGACTTCATATCGGAGTGTCATATCAGAGGCTAAAAATGATGTCAAATAAAAGCATAGGAGTCTAAGAAAATGCAAAATATAGAAACTCAAATAAAAGTATGTTTTGTGTATACTTATATCATTAAACGTGAATACTGACCATCCACTTGGTGTAATATTTCTTTAAGTGGTCACAAACCAAACGAGTTAAATACCTACATTATATGATTCATGTGGATCAATATTAACAGTGTGAAGATGAAAATCAAAAAATTGTATAAATTGTATAAATGTAAAAAAGGGAAAGAATACTCACCTTGATCGAAAAACCATGTTAAGTACTGAAAAAAACCAACTGAAAAAATTCAGAAAAAGAAAAAATGAAAAAAAAAGGAAAAGGTAAAGAATACTACGTAGAAAGTACTAATCTTGATCGAAAAATCCCTTGTGAAGATCAAACGTCGGATGTTAAAAGCTCGATCAATTGGAAAAAAACCCAATACTGTAAGGGAAAAAAAATTAAAAACCGAAAAAATGGAAAACTGAAAAAACGGCTCGACTACTCAACTTGATAAGAAAACACTTTCTTACAAAGATTAAATGCTAGACGTCAAAGCTCAATCGATTGTCGTCGGAAATTTTCACCGGACAGAGCTGAGTGAAGCAGTGTAAGGAGCGGAGCATCGAGAGGAGCGGATCGGTGTGATTAGAATTAGGACAAAGCATCAATTATCTCTCAAAAATCACGATGCCTCTCTTCGTTTTAAATAAATGATTGGGTTGGGTGACTCCGGTCGGATCCACTTTTAAGTGGACCAGTGTTCAAAATATCGGATATCGGTCGCGTATCGGCCTAGGAAATTTGATATCGGATTGCGGATATCGGGGATATATCGGGGATATTGACTAAATATCGGAGTGTCATATCGGAGGCTTAAAAATGATGACATGCAAACATAGATGTATCCAAGAAGATATAAACTATACTAACTCAAATAAAAGTATGTTTGGTTATACTTCTCTCGTTAAACATGAATATGGGGGATATTGACTAAATATCGGAGCCTCCTATCAAAGGCTAAAAATGATGTCAAATAAACCCAAAATTGGAAGGAAGAAAAATAAAAAAACTGAAGAAAAAAATATGAAAAACTGAAAAAAATTTGGGATTGACTACTCATCTTGATCGTAAAACACTCCCTTGCAAAGATTGAATGCCGAACGTCGAAGCTCAATCGATTGTCGCCAGAAATTTTTGCCAGATGGAGCTGAGGGAAGTGGCATGAGGACCGGAGCGTTGAAAGTACCGAAGCGACGTAATTAAATTTAGGGCAAAGCATCGATTATCCCTCAAAAAATCCTGGTGCATCATCGTTTTAAGTAAATGATTTGGGTCGGATGACTCGGATCGGATACACGTGTACCAACCCGCTAACTTTATTTTAAAAAACAGTGAATTGGGGCCGATATTTCAAAGGGATATATCGGCCGCAATATCGGTCGCAACCCGTTATTGCGGTGATATTTCCCTAAATATCGGAAACTGCAATATATAAGCCTATATCGTATCGGCCTAGTGATAAAACCGATATTGCGGCCGATATATCGGATATCGGACCGATATTTAGAACATTGAAGTGGACCGATCCGCTAACTTTGTTTTTAAAAAAACTATGAATTGCGGCCGATATTTCAAAGCGATATATCGGCCGCAATATGGCCGCAGCCCAATATTGCGGAGATGTTTCCCCAAATATCGGAAATTGCAATATATAAGCCCATATCGTATCGGCCCAGTGATAAAACCGATATTGCGGCCGATATATCGGATATCAGACCGATATTTAGAACACTGGTCGAGGGTGGTCCATTGAGAATAAGGAGTAGATGGTTTCTCATACTGCGTCTACAAGATGTTGCATAATTTGTTATGGATGCTCTGAAAGTAGATCTTCATCCTCTTTTTCCAATAAGAGTAGTTCGATCCATTAAATGGTAGAGGATGGGTGGTAGAGTGCCCTTCTGGAAACTGTGATGGATTATTCATTGGATAGGTGTATGCCATCTTAGCCTACTCTAATACCAATTGTTGGATTTCCTGACACAATCAATACAATAGAGAGTGGTGAATAGTGTATATCGCGACGAATATTACAAATTAAAAGTTACTAAAACTTGCAATAAATGCGGAAGTAAAGATCACAATCCAGAAAAGAGCCAATCACAAACACAGAATTTATACTGGTTCGAATCCTCTTGATTATACGTCCAGTCCACTACTTCCCGTAGAGATTTTTAATCAACTATGACTACTTGCTCCATACAAGCGCAAAACATACAAAAATACCAACACTTCCCGTGTCGCAAACTTTGTACAATCTCTTCAACAAGCGATTCCGTCTCAAATGTAAAGTAAAACAATATCACACATAGCATTGATTATGTAAAATGAATCACAAGGAAGGTGAGCGATTTTCAAGATTTCTTGATTGGAAGATTGGGTAGAAACACTCTTGAAGATGGAATTCATATGGAGAAATTTTCCGCAATTGTTCTCCAAGGAACCAAGAAAAACAGCCTCTCTTGGAGAAAATTTGAAGATTTTAGAGTGAGTGAGTAGAAAAACTTGTGAATGGCTGGAGTTCAGGTCATAGTTATATAACTAAAGGGATACCCCCAGACAACTGCCAAAAACTGCTTAAAACGGTCAGAAAATGGCTAGTTGCAAAATCGTCAAAACCGCTGTTAGTCGTCTAGAAAAAAATAGTTAATCGACCAAATGTAGAAACGGTCACAAAAAGAGCCGTTGAAACCGAATCTAGTAGCCCATGAAAAATCTGTTAGTTACCAGAAAAGTTACACAATGGCAATTAGTCGACAAGGAAAGATATTAGTCGATTATGACCAATAAGTACATGTTACACAAATGCATTAGTCGACTAGGAAAAAGTGTTAGTTGACTAAGACCACAAATGAAAGTTACACAAATGTGATAGTCGACCAGAAAAAGTGTCAGTCGACCAGGGTTAAGGAACAAACGTTACACAAAGGAGCTAGTCAACAAGAAAAAAGTTCTAGTCGACCAAAAAAGGTTAGGACTTACAATTTTTAATGAAAACATAAGTTTCTAAGATAGTTCATCATCATGGTTTTAACAATCTATTTGCAAGAAGTAATAGAAAGAAAATTACAACTCGAGAGATATTACAATAAGAGTGAAGATACATAATATGTCAATGAGCTTTAGCTTCATCTTGATTGTAATTCTTCTTGCAAAAGACTTAATATTTGAGTAGAGCTGAATCATGATGTTGAAATAGATTATCTGTATAGAGAGAGATTGTATACACAGATAATATGTGTGTTTGAATCATCAAAACTTTATGGGAAAGCAAATCAAATGTTATCATATTCCAATAAGGTTAACTCTTGCATGTGTTCTTTAATTTTATTAGTTTCTATTTTAACCAAGCATCTTTTTCTTCTAAATCTTTTAGAATAGAATTTTTTAATGCAACTTTTCTAATTTAGCATATTATTTCAAAAGATAATCATGCTGATAACATAACTCATCAATAGTTTTATCAACATTAAACTCATCACTATCATCATCATCATCATCATCATCACTTGCATTAGAATTTAAATTCATACTTATAGAGTCGATGGCAAGCACCATGAAGTACATATGTGCTCGTTTTTTTCTCTTTTTTCTTCTTCATCTGAGGATGGCGAGTCATCAAAAGTCTCATTTAGGTCTTGATCACATGCCACCAAAGCCTTCTTTTTGGGCTTCAATTTTTATGCAACTTTTCTAATTTAGCTTATTATTTCAAAAGATAATCATGCTGAGAACATAACTCATCAACATCAAACTCATCACTATCACTATTATCATCACATCACTTGCATTAGAATTTAAATTCATACTTACAGAGTCGGTGGCAAGCGCCTTGAAGCACACATGTGCTCATTTTTTTTCTCTTTTTTCTTCTTCATCGGAGGACGAATAGTCATCAAAAGTCTTGTTTAGATCTTGATCTCATGCCGCTAAAGCTTTCTTCTTTGGCTTCTTGGGCTTCTCCATCTTGTACATTTTTTTTTCTTCCCTTTATAATTTTTCAATGGGCAATATTTCTTCACATGCCCTGGTTTATTGCAACCATAACAAATAACATCGTTAGAAAAACGAGTTTTAGGTTTATATTGAAATTTACCTTTCAGGATCTTTTTTAATGTCCTTGATAGGAGAGCTATTTTTTAATGTCATGTCGGACTCCTCCATGTCGGATGACGTGCCATTGAAGGCAAAAGCCTTCTTCTTCAGTTGCTCTTGCCTCTTCCTTTCCTTAAGTTGTAAACTAGATGATGCAAACTAAATGATGCAATGAAAATGCAATCTAGTGCTGGAAAACAATAAAAGTCTAGGGATTGTACCTAAAAGCTGTAAATTTTGAGCAAAAATCTTGAGATTCCTCGGAAATCCTGAAGCAATTTGGTTGAGGGATGCTAGGGTTTAAGGGAGATGAAATTCTTTTGGTTTTAGGGAAGATGAGCTCAAACGAGGGTGTTTTTGTGTTTTGATAGGTTGAGAATAGATATGAGTCCTTGGATCAAAGATAGATGGCTGAGATGGATGGTTCATATCAGGTTTAAGTCATAAAACCCCATAGAAGTCGGGTATAAATGATATCAAGTGAACCAAACTCGAAATCCCCAATTCCCCCAAAACAGATCGGCAGTTTTCGGGTTTCGAAAAATAGGCTCTTAGTCAACTAGTGTACAAATGCTAGTCGACTAGCTACAAACTAGTCGCCTTTTCAGTGTACTATAATCGACTAGTTTAAGCCAGATTACAAGCTGTTGATTTTCTGTAATAATGAAGACGGGTCGACTAGGTGACTGAAATAGGGTTTGAACAAATGGAGCTTGACTTCTATTAGGGTGTTGATTAGATAATCAAATGTTAAAGCTCGAACATACAAACAAACACTCGTACAAGCAATCAAGCATACTTAATGAACCCTATTGGTATGTGATGCCACAAGATTAGTGTGTGGGTATCACAGTTAGGTTTTCACTTAAACTAATTTAGTTTGGAAACTAAATCCAATTTGGTTTAGATTTTCCATCTTTTATTAGGTGAAAAGTGAACATTTTTCGTGAAATTACTTGTATAAATGTTCTTTATTTTATTATTTAAATCTTTTGAAATCCAATTTTTAATAGTTTACTTGTTATTATTGTTAGATTACTAGTTGATTGTTCACTAAACTTGTTCTTATTATTATTATTTTTTCTTAGTGATCTTAGTGTAGATATAAGCATGGTTAGGGTTTGAATTGTTATAACCTAAGACGGTTTTATTATTCTTAACTCTTTGTGAACCAATTAAATAATCTAAGTTCTCTTTTCCCTTATTAAATTTTGCCACATTGTTGTGTAATCATTATACTTAGTTTTTACGTTAGCTACTTCTTGACCTTGGTTGTCTAACCTATTATTCAAATTATTACAATCATTTTAAGACTTTATTTCCATCTTTTAAAGATTTTTTTTCCAACCCTAAGTTTTTTATTTTCACTTTTTAATTCTTGTTTAAGAAGGATTAGGTCTTCCCGGTGTTTTTTAATTTTATAAGTTTCTCGTTTAACCTAGCATTTTCTTTTTCTAAATCTTTTATATTAGAACAATTTTTATGCAACTTTTCTAATTTAGTATATTATATCAAAAGATAATCATGCTGAGAACATAACTCATTAAAAGTTTTATCAACATCAAACTCATCACTATCACTGTTATCATCATCACTTGCATTAGAATTTAAATTCCTACTTACAGAGTCGGTGGCAAGTGTCATGAAGCATATATGTGCTCGTTTTTTTTCTCTTTTTTCTTCTTCATCAGAGGATGAAGAGTCATCGAAAGTCTCGTTTAGATTTTGATCCCATGCCGCCAAAGCCTTCATCTTTGGCTACTTGTGCTTCTCCATCTTGTACGCTTTCTTTTTTACCTTTATACTTTCCAATGGGCAATCTTTCTTCACATGCCCTTGCTTATTGCAACCATAACAAATAACATTGTTAGATAAACGAATTTTAGGTTTAGATTGAAATTTACATTTGAGGAGCTTCTTGAATGTCCTCGATAGGATAGATTTGTTTTCATTCTCCATGTCGGACTCCTCCATGTCGGATGACGTGGCCTTGAAGGTAAGAGCCTTCTTCTTCGGTTGCTCTTGCCTCTTTGTTTCCTTAACTTGTATCTCATAGGCCATGCAATTATCTATGAGGTCCTCTATGTTGAGCTTTGAGATGTATTGTGCCTTCTCAATTGTAGTGGTCTTTCTCCTCCACTCTGTAGTGAGCGATTTAAGCACCTTCATGATCATGCATTGTTAGTTTGTTACCAAGCCATGCAAGGCTATTAGCGATCTCTAAAAGCCTTGTGTTTATATCCGTGAAGGATTCTTCTTCCTCCATTCTGAACATTTCGAACTTTATAGAAAGCATATTAATTTTAGAATCTTTTACTCTATTCATACCTTCATGGGTTACCTCCAAAGTATGACATCCGTGTGCTGTTGTACATTAGGATACCATGTTGAACTCATTGGCATCAAGAGAGCGAAATAATGCATTCATAGATTTGGCATTGAGGTTCTCCTTTGTCTTTTCATCATCTTTTCAAGACACGTGTATAGTTGGCTTTTTGTACTTTGTCTCCATGATACTCCTGAACTCAATGTCTATAGATTGTAGATAGATCAAGATTCTTATTTTCCATGGACCATAGTTTGTACCATTAAACATTGGTGGTAGGGTGGTAGAGTGGCGCTCTAAGAATGGTGCTAGAAATGATGTTGACGACATCTTGTACAAAGCTCTGATACCACACATTGGATCCGGTAGATGGCAAATAGACCACTATAGAGGGTGAATAGTGTTTAAGAAATAAACTTAAAACTTCAAAATTAAACCATTTACTTTCTACCCAAGGCTCCATTGAGTTTTATCCCACTTGGATCTTAATCAACACAACACAAACTTGCAAATATGAATCAACAGAATATTAAGACCTATTGCAAGTATGGAAGAGCACAAACGAGAGAAATGTTTACAAAAAGAATTTATCAAGGTTCACCCATACAATGCTACGTCCAGCGCCAAGCTCCATTTGGATTTAATCCACTAACTCAATTATCAACTGAGATAAATATATATTTGCCTCTTCAACAAGAGGACATTCCATCACCTCTACAACTAGAGGATTTTACAACACATCCTCTTCAATAAGAGGATTTTCAACATGTCTCAACAAATAAGGATTTCCACAAATTACAAAAACAATCTTACCACCTTTTCAACAAGAGGATTTTCAACTTACACAACTTTGTTGAAAATGGAGTATATCCTTCCTATAGCCTTTAAATTGAAGCTTTGTGAATAATGAGGCTAACGAAAACAAGATTGATATCAAATAAGAATTAATATGAAGCTTAGAGAGATCAAAACAATTTTGGCCAAGAGAATGAAAATCTTTAGAACTTAAGCCGAAGAAAATATTTTTACAATAGGGCTTAGATTGCTTTTGAAAACCTATTTTTCTCAAAGAAAATTGCTCATTAAATTCATACATAAATTCTGCAACAATCATAAATATATATGATGCAATTCGGGTCAGGACAGATTGCACAAAATGCCACTACAATGGTCAAAAATGGCTAGTAAAAATGTTACAGTTATAGGCCAAACGGCTACTACTAATCGACCAGAGTTATTTTCCTAGTCGGCTAGATATCAGCTAGTCAACTATGTGAAGAACTTTAGTCGATTAGCCAGACATATCAGAAAGAGATGTGATTCTCTGGAATTTCCTATCGACCATAGTGCTTCTACTAGTAGACTACTATTTATGACATAGTCAACTAGCATCTGTAGTTGACTAGGTTCTGACACGTTGCTAGCCTAATTCTAACTTCTGGCTAGTCAACTGGGTGTCAGTCTAGTCGACTAGCGTGCTTGTTATAACATAGTTTTGGCCTACTATACGTAGGATATCTTTTAAAAATAATTTTAAAACTTTTCAAAAACAATTTAAAAGTTGTTTTCCAAGTGTTTGAAGATTCAATTCAAGGCTGTACAATGAATCTAAGACAAGACACAAATATACATCAAAATACATACTTCTTGAATCTTTTAATGTAGTCCAATATGCTCATTCATTGTCTTTGACTACTTGTATGCCATGGAACTTTGGTGAGCTTCATCAACATAACTTTGAGTTCCTTGCTACTTTGTAAGCTTCATTCATCTTTAGTGAGCACCACAAGACTATAGTGTACGTCTCTTCATTTCTTTGAACTCTTTATGATCTTTCTTGTGTGCCTACACTTACAACTTTATTAGTAGAACACATTGTTTGCTTATCATCTAAATACACTTAGGGTGACTTACTATCCAAACACTTTCAAGCACACTTGGGGTGACTTACTATCCGATTACAGAGGTTGTGGGATCGGCGACGGCCTAATATCTGCCCTCTCAAAGACCTCCGGGGAAGCTTGCCCACCAACAGAGGCCGCGAGGGCGGCTTCGGCCCATCTGCACCACCTCTCGGCAGCTTGCCATCATATCTAGAGCGGACATGCGGGGCCGACGACGGCCCAATACCTGCCTGATTACAGAGGTTGCAGGGTCGGCGACGGTCCAATACCCGCCCTCTCAAAGACCTCCGGGGAAGCTCGCCCACCAACAGAGGCCGCAGGGGCAGCTTCGGCCCATCTGCAGCCCCCTCTCGGTAGCTTGCCATCAGATCCGAAGCGGACATGCGGGGTCGGCGATGGCCCAATATCCGTTCGATTACAAAGGTTGAGGGGTCGGCGACGGCCCAATACATGCCCTCTCAAAGACATCCGGGGAAGTTTGTCCAACAAAGGCCGGGGGCCGCTTCGGCCCATCTGCACCCCCTTCTCGGCGGCTTGCCATCAGATCTGGAGCGGACATGCAGGGTCGGCGACGGCCCAATATCC
Source organism: Scilla litardierei (assembly GCA_030789695.1). Taxonomy (NCBI): domain Eukaryota; kingdom Viridiplantae; phylum Streptophyta; class Magnoliopsida; order Asparagales; family Asparagaceae; genus Scilla; species Scilla litardierei. The sequence continues at coordinate 355,087,585 of CM061133.1, forward strand.
GCTCGATTACAGATGTTGCGGGGACAACGGCCCAATACCCGCCCTCTCAAAGACCTCTGGGGAAGCTCACCCGCCAACAGAGGCCGCGAGGGTGGCTTCGGCCCATCTGCAATGTGGGGTCGGCGACGGCCCAATATCTGCCCGATTACAGAGGTTTCAGGGTCGATGATGGCCAAGTACTCGCCATCTCAAAGACCTCCGGGGAAGCTCGCCCACTAACAGAGGCCGTGGGGCGGCTTCGGTCTATCTGCACCCCCTCTTGGCAACTTGTCATCTGATCCGAAGCGGACATGCGGGGTCGGCGACGGCCCAATACCCGCCCGATTACAAAGGTTGCGGGGTTGACGACGGCCCAATACCCGCCCTCTCAAAGACCTCCGGGCAGCTCGCCCACTAACAGAGGCCGCGGGGGCGGCTTCTGCCCATCTGCACCCCCCTCGGCAGCTTGCCACCAGACCCGGAGTAGATGTGCAACTCTACAACATTCTCCTTCTCCTCAGCCTTGAGCTCGTCAATAGCAAAATGTTGGGGCATACACATACAAGGCACAGTTCGCACAACAGAGAAAACGAACAACATCGACAGGGAGCAAAAAATTTCAATTTTATTTCGTCTAACTTTTTACATCTCAGGATCAAAACAAAAGGCTCCAGGCTCGGTCCCAGGGCTGGCCATACATTTTCACTCCAACCTATGGTGCCTCAACTCGGTCGCCACTGCCTTGACTGCTGCCCTCCGGGGCCTGTGAGTTCGCATGGTCACCGCCGCCCGGAATCTCCGCTACCTGGACCCCGACCGTGTCTAAGTCGACCTTCGCCAGCTCAGCGTTCCGCCGCTCCAGCTCGGCGATCTTCGCTCCGGTCGCCTCTTTCTCCGAGGTCAGCAGCTTCTCGACGGCGACCCTCTGGGCCTTTTCTTCGTGGACCCTCTCCTGCAGCTACCCGGCGGCCTTGTCCAGCCTGGCGGTCTCGTCCTTCCGGGTCTTGTAATCCCCTTGGACCTTCGCCAGCCTCTCGGTGGCATCCTTCAGCTTCGCCTTGGCGTCGTTGAGGGCGACCGCCTTCCTCCCGAGCGCCACTCGAGCCGGTTCACCTCCGACGAGTGTCGTTGGAGACACACCTGAGTGGCGACCGCCTACAAAGAAGATCAAAAATCATAAGCATATCTGAAAAAGAAGAAGTCCGGCATCTTAGGTGAATGGCGACGAACATGCATGCTATGCCAGATGGCCGTGTCACAGAGGCGTTCAGCACCAACATTCCACATGGACTCTCGGTCTCTCGGTAGCACGCTATTCTCCGCCAGGTGGGCCGCCTCACCGGCTTCGTAAAAGACACTCCTAGGACCCCACCGGGTAGCGCGGCGCGATGACCGTTTCCTGCGGAATGGTGAGAACCGCCTCCTTCGTCGACTTAAAGGTGGCCGGTGCGGCCTCGGACCTCGGATGTCTCGGCTTCCCCAACCCGTACGACGGACATCCGTAGGGTCAGGTTGCGACTGCAGGACGACTTATAGTGGTCGATGCCGTCGGGGTTCTCAGTGGGGCGGCCGAACTAGTGGAGATGTCGGAAGTGGCGCTGATCGGCGGGCCTTGGTACTCAACGGCCACAGGGCTGACCGCGGGCTCCTCTGGGTCGAGGTGTACTACTCTGCCAACTGCCGCCTTGCTCAAGCGGGATGTAGGAGCTGTGGCCACATGCTCCTTTCTTGACTTCTTGATCCGCTCTCCTTTCTCGGCCCGAGCGGTAGCAGACGCCTCTTGACTCCGCTTCTGTCCGACCGGCGTTGAGCTCCTTGAGGCGGGCTGCTGGTCCTTGCCCTTGCTCGGCAGCTGCTTTCATGACGCCTCCCTCGCCTTCTTCATTACCTCCTTTATGGACATGCTCATGGTCGCGCCTGCAAAAAGAGAACAGATCAGGGTGAGCATTTCAGAAGTTATTCGCGAAACTCGGAGTACCTTCAAACCAGACGTGTTGGGTGATCATCTCGTTCGCAACCAGGTCTTTGAAGACACTGCTCTCCATTGGGTTCTCCTCCAGAATTTTGGCGTTCTCCAGGTCGCTCCCCTCCAGGACCACTTCGGCATTCACTGAGGGATTCGGAGTCCACCATTTCGACCTCAGAGCCAAGTCCGTCGGAGTCGAGAGAAAGGCGAATCTCTCCTTCCAGTCCCTCACTTTTTCTGGCAGCTCGAGGACAAGAAGTCGGCCGCTCTTCGCACAGACATAGTAGTATTCCTCCTTTCTCTTCTCATCAAAGAAGTGCTAAAAGAGCGGCAGCGTCAAACTTATTCCATGAGCGGAGCAGAGGATGAAAAAGTCGACCATCGTGCTGATGGAGTTCGTCATCAATTGAAAGAGAGGGAGTTCGAGGAAGTGGATGACGAGAAGGAAGGGATGGAGCGGGAAGCGGAGCCCTAAGACGAAGGTCGGGTAGTACACGTCGACCTCGTAGTCCCTAGGGAAGCAAACCCGCTCGCTGAGCTCGGGGAGGCGGACTGTGTAGAGGGGCCGGATATACTTGGCACAAATCTCTGGGATCGCGGAGGGCAGCAGCTGAGACATTTGGGCCAGGATTTCCGCAGGGACCGCAGCTGTGGCTCCATTGCCGCCTGTGACTGTGGCAGCTTTGGCGACCTTGGCGGTCGACTTGGACGCCTTCATTTTCTTAGGGTCCCTCCTGATTACCGATGATGAAGCGATGGCCTGTTCAACTGCCGTGTTTCCCCCCTGCTGTCCTGGCCTAGACATTGACGGTGTCTTCGACGCCACTGGTTCTGACTCGATGGCGCCACCCCCGATAACCTCCCCGAGGTGCTGTTCGACGTGGACATTTGAAGAGGAAGAAGCCACTGAAGAAGCAGACGAAGGCATGGATGGGATCGAGAGTGTACCGAAAGTAGAACAGACAAACAGAGCTCCGGCGATCGGACGAACGACGGCGGTCGATGGCATCTGCTCTCGGCGATGAAAGGAGGAAAGCTGAAGTTTCGAAAATTTAAGTAAAACGCTCTCCCGCTCCCTCTCCGACTCTATCTATAGGAGGAGGTGGGCGATCACAACCGTCTGACGAGGGCCACGTGGCGAGATCCGAGCGGGGTTGGGCTGGCGCCTCGAATTCTCCTTCAATCACCTCAGCCACACATCATCTATTCAGCGAACTGACGTCTCAAACTCTCCCCGTCACCGGATCGTCATTATGACTTTTGGGATTCGGCAGTCAGGTCCCATTGAATGCAGCTGACCAGCCTTCATCCAGTGAGAGTACGATTCGTCATCCAAGCTAAAGCTGGGCTGGCCGCGTCAAGCTTGAATGGCGGGGGCAATTGTTACGACCTGTAGGCCGGCCCATGAAATTAAGGCTCGTATGCATTGGGGCCCAAGCAAACACCTCACAGACCCCCTGTTGGGACACTAGCCCGAGCGGAAGATCGCCTCAATCCAGGGAAGCTCGTCTCACTCCGCCACTAGTTCGCCCCCAAGGTCAACCATAGAAGCTCGCCCGTCCGACCGTCAAGCTCGTCATGCCGAGGATAAGCTCGCCTACCCTCCAACAAGAAGCTCCCTCCGAGGAGCTGAGCTTAATCGCCGAGATGTGGCTCGCTTCCCGAGGACGGCCATGCATAAATATCTCTGACAGGGTGACGTAAGCTCACATCCCCTCCGTTAATGCCAGAGATTAAGTGCGAGAACTGATGGCCGTCCCTCACGTCTCATTAATGCACCTGCCATCATCTGACACCATTAATGCGGGAAATATCCCTGACACAGGTTGTCAACATATCGCTTCACCACTCGAGTGCCAGCTGGGTTGATTCGACAGCTGACTGGATGGCGAACAACCGCCTCTCAGCCCTATAAATACCACCATCATGCCTCCATAGAGGGAGTTGGTCAGTTAAAACATCTAATTTATTCTCATATTAAAGGTCGGATATCTTCTATATATCTGCGCCTTCCTCACAAGCTCGCCACGCTTCGCCGATCTGTCTTAAGATCGCCAAGCGTTCCCGATGCTTACTTTTTACGTCACTTGCTGACTTAGGCATCGGAGAGGCTACGGGCTGACAGCCAGCCCCGCCTTTCTAATGGATTGCTATTCTCGCAGGAAGCTCGTCTTAGCTACCAGGAGACGGCGACCTCCTGGTGACCTTGGAACCTTCATCTCTAAAGCGAGTTCCGAGTCGTGCTAACCTCTCCATTACCCAAAAACTTGTAAATCTCATTGTGTGCGGATCTGACCCGCAACATCAGCCATCATGTCAAATGCGATATTGTGCATAGCATAATACCATAATAATGGTTGCATATATTTTGCTACAACAAAATCAAGTGCTACAAGTTACGCTATATATTTTGCTAAATATGTTGCATTTTATTTACAAATTAACCATTATATTTAACAATTTTATAAAGAAGGTAATATGTTTAGCAAAATATGTAATTTGACTAGTGTATGACCTGAAACTATGTGGAAAAACACTAGAGGGTGGTGAATAGTCTTTTATGATAATAAAAAGAAAATTACGTCTAATTAAATTCCCTAATGCGAACAAGTGTGCGGTATAGATAATATGAGGATAAGAACACAGTAAATGCAAACGCAAACAATAGATGTACACTGGTTCGGATTCAATTGAGTCAAATCTTGACTTCCTGGAATCCTACTCTAGCAAACCACTAACAAATTCCTCTAGTGATTAGTGTTACATTAATAACCCACTTGCTAAATACCGGCAAGTGTAAATCCAAGACACTTTTATCCACCACCTCCTACAAACCGGGAACAATATACTCTCACAACCCGAGAGTTGATCTTCAACAAAGAAAAATGAGAAATTGATATACACACTATGAAATAAATGACACAACCTATGCCTTGAATATTGACTTAATAGAATGATGCAACGAGGAGTGTGATGTGCTCTAATTTGGAGTGAATGAGCACTTACTACTTGTCTCAAGATAGAAGCAAAGCTTGCTTGAAGATGATCTTTGACTGTTTTGGAGACAAGTTATTGAGAGTGAGCTTGAGTGCTATGAATGGCCTTGAATGCTCTTGAAAAGATGAATGAATGATTCTTAATGAGTCTTAGGGTATTTAAGAGTTCTGTAGTCAAGCCATTAAAGCCCTATTTATAACATTTAAAAATTCTACCAAAATCCCAAGCATTAAATACAGAAAACAACTCTTAACTGGCAGAAATCATAGTCACTAGACGTCTGGAGAACATCTATTAGGCGCCTGGTGTACTGTGTTGACAAGATCATTAATGTTGTCTAACGGCTAGTATCAGACGCTCGAAGAAGGCTCATCAGATGCCTGGTTCACTATGCATACATCTGTCTCTATAGCATCAGACACCTGATCAGTCAGGCACTGTAAAACAAAGTTACTGGAATTTTGGTCAGTAATGGCAAGGCGTCTGAAGGTCATCACCCAGGCGCCTGTTTTACTATGCTGTCGTATGAGATGATAACTTCAGACGCCTGATCAGTCAGGATGGACAAAATGGGCTACTGGAAATTTTGCTCATAAAAGGCCAGACGTCTGGAGATCATCACCCATGCACCTGACACACTGTGCAGACGTTTAGGGTAATAACTTTAGACGTTTGGTCTGGGTTAGGGTTCAACCACTGTTATATGCATGCATGCCAGGCATCTGTGGTCCAAGCAACAGGCGACTGGGAAGGCTGAAAAACTCAAGCTCGAGTTTTTATAAGTTCTAATCTATGGGATTTAATGATGAATGGACTACTGTGTTGTGTGTGACATGAATGTGTTTCTATCAAGTTTATTCAAGGTTTAACATTCTACTTCCATAAGGAAATGAAGAAATAAAAAAGTTACATGTTAATGCACTTCACTTCCTATTGAAATCCTTGAATTCTTTTATTTGATTTCCATGAGTCCATCACTTGATTTACTTGCATCATTGGCTAAAATAATCTGTAGTCAAGTTTTTGGATAAAATAAACCGTAGTCAAGTGTTTGGTTAATATAACGGAAAACCATTTGACTGCAATCAAATGTGATTGTTTTGGTCGTGATTGATATTGTGCTCATAAGCTTACAGAAAACATGAATCCGGTCTATTCGCGGTAAGATATAGTAAGCTACCTATTATACCTTGATATTGACGAATGTACACATCCGTTCCACGCTCATCTTTATTAAGATATGTTGTCGTGCTCATTGGAGTACACTTGGAGGAAGAACTTCCCATTCCGAAGCGCTTGATCAACTCCACCATGTACTTCGCTTGGTGGATGAAGATTCCTTGCTTTAATTGACGAATTTGAAGACCTAGGAAATAGGCGAGCTCTCTCATGTGACTCATCTCAAATTCACCCTGCTTGGACTTAGCAAACTCTTGACAAAGTGAAGTATTAGTGGAACCAAATATGATATCATCTACATACACTTGTATAATGAGAATGTCATGATCAAAATACTTCGTAAATAGTTTTGAATCATCAAATACTTCGTAAATAGTTTTGAATCAACCTCACCCATTTTGAAACCCAAAACCAAAAGAAAAGGCTTTAGGCAACATACCAAGCTATAGGATATTGTCTCAAACCATAAAGCGCTTTCTTAAGTTTAAAGACATGATTTAGAAATTTTCACGAATGAAACCAGGTGGTTGTGAAACATAAACTTCTTCATTTACATAACCATTTAAAAATGCTCTTTTAACATCCATTTGGAAAAGCTTGAAATTTTTAAATGATGCAAATGATAATAACCTAATAGATTCTAATTTAGCCACTGGAACAAAGGATTTCTCGAAATCTATACCTTTCTCTTGCCGATAACTTTGAGCCACTAACCTTGCCTTGTTCGGGTGATGACTTCATTCTCATCCGTCCTGTTCTTGAAGATCCACTTTGTTCCAATAACATGTTGACTTTTCGGAGGAGAAACAAGTTCCCAAACTTTGTTCCTTTCAAATTGGATGAGCTCTGCTTCCATTGCCATGATCTTTGGGCTACCTTCACACGCTTCATCGATGCTTTTTGGTTCTATCGTTGAGACAAAAGTACAATATGTGAAATGCTCCACCCTTAACCTTGTACGGACTCTATCACCAATATTACCTATCACTTAGTCAGTGGATGATGCAGAATCGTAGCAAACGTCTTGGGTACACCTAGATCACTTGAAACATTTTCAACAATTTGATTAGTAGGGTAAGTCTTATTAGAATCATCTAGTTTAATTTCGTGCAAAGAATCACAAAGAAACTCAATTCATTCATCATCACTGTAACGGCCATGAAGAATCCTCTTGCGCCATGAAGCACTTGTGTGCGACTTCTCCCTTTTCCTCATCCGAGTCATTGCTACTGAATCATCACTTGAATCATCCCATGTCTCTACCAAGCCCTTCTTCTTTTTGTTCTACTTGTACTTATCTCCCTGCATCTATTTGGGAGCTTTTCACTTTTCTTTGTTCTGTAGCATGTGGCAATCCTTCTTGACGTGCCCTGACTTATTACACTTATAACAAAGAGAAGAGGTGATGTAGTTGAAGCAGATTTACATTGGCTTTGAAATTACCTTTACGGAAGAACCTTTGGAACTTCCGGGCCATGAGTGCCGTGGACTGGACTCCAAGTCCATCTCTTCATCAGATTCCTCGTTGTCCGATGAGGCCTTGAAAGCAATAGCTTTCTTCTTTGGTTCGGCAAGTGCTCTTTGAGCTTCCCTTTGTTCTCGGTCTTCTTTCCTAACCTCATAAGCCATGAGGTTGCCGATGAAGTTTTTCATGGTGTATGTGCTCATGTTATTTCCGTCTTCAATTGCCATCGTCTTCTTCTCCCATTTCGGAGTGACAACCATGATAAGCTTTCTCTCTTTCTCTACTTGGGTATATGTCTTCTCAAGTGCTTCAAGGTCGTTCACGATGTCCTTGAACATAGCGTACATGTTTGCGATCTTTTCCTTATCCCGCATTTGAAACATTTCAAATCATTGAACTCATACATGAAGTTTAGATAATTTCACATGTGTGGTCCCTTCATGTGTGACTAGGAGGTGGTTCCAAACTTGGTAAGCGGACGTGCAGTTCGACACTTTGTTGAATTCTGACACCGTCAAAGCACAAAAGAGCGAGTTCATCGCTTTTGCATTGTTTGCCTCCGCGGTCACTTGAGCGGGAGTCCACTTGGAGAAATCTTCTTCGAGGGGATCCTCGTACTCCTTTTGCACCGTTCTCCATAATGAAATACTTTCGAGAAAGATCACCATCCGGGCCTTCCAATAATCGAAATTCGGCCTTCCAATAACGAAATTCGATCCGTTGAAAAGAGGTCGAACGGTGGATTGGCCTTTGTCAATGAAGGAAGCACTATCACGGTTATTGTTGGTTGTCATAGTTAGTACCTCGCTCTGATACCAATTGTAGGACATGAAACTATAGAGAAAACACTATAGGTGTGGTGAATAGTGTTTTATGAAGATAAAAAAGGAAATTACGTCTAATTAAAATCCCTAATGCAACCAAGTGTGCGGAATAGATAATATGAGGACAACCCAGGAAATGCAAACTCAAACAATAGATGTACACTGGTTCTGATTCCCCTGAGTCAAATCCCGACTCCATGGAATCCTACTCCAGCAACCCACTAGCAAATCCCTCTAGTGATTAGTGTTCCACTAATAACCCGCTTATCAAATATCGGCAAGTGTAAATCCAAAACACTTTTATCCACCACCTCCCACAAACCGGGAATAATATACTCTCACAACCCGAGAGTTAATCTTTAACAAAGAAAGATGAGAAATTGAACTACACTGTATGAAATAAATGACAACCTATGCCTTGAATATTGACTTAATAGAATGAGGCAATGAGGTGTGTGAGATGTGTTCTAATTAGGAGTTAATGAGCACTTACTACTTGTCTCAAGATAGAAGCAAAGCTTGCTTGAAGATGAGCTTTGAATGCCTTGGAGACAAGTTGTTGAGATATGAGCTTGAGTGCTTTGAATGGCCTTGAATGCTCTTGAAAAGATAAATGATTTTTAATGAGTCTTAAAGTATTCAAGAGTTCTGAAGTCACGCCATTAAAGCCATATTTATAACATTAAAGAATTCCACCAAAATCCCATCAAAATCCCAAGAATTAAATGCAGAAAACGGCTCTTAATGGGCAGAAATCCTAGTCACCAGACGTTTAGAGAACACCTATTAAGATCCTGGTGTACTGTGCTGACAAGATCATTAATGATGTCTAACGCCTGATCAGTCGCCTGTAAAACAGAGCTACTAGAATTTTGGTCAGTAATGACCATGCGTCTGAAGGTCATCACTCAAGCGCCTGTTTCACTATGCAGTCGTCTGGTATGATAACTTCAGACGCCTAATCAGTCTGGATAAACAAAATGAGCTGCTGGAAATTTTGCTCATAAAGGCCAAACGTCTGGAGGTCATCACCCAGGCGCCTGACACACTGTGCAGACGTCTGGGATAATAACTTCAGACGTCTGGTCTATGTTAGGGTTCATCCACTGTTATATGCATTCACGCCAGGCGTCTGGGGCCAAGCACCAGGTGCCTGGGGAGGCTGAAAAACTCCAGTTCTAGTTTTTATAAGTTCTAACCCTATGTGATTTAATGATGAATGGACTAATGTGTTGTGTGTGACATGAATGTGTTTCTATCAAGTCTATTCAAGGCTTAACATTGTACTTTAACAAGGAAATGAAGAAATGAAAAAGTTACATGTTAATCCCCTTTACTTCCTATGGAACTCCTTATATTCTTCTATTTGATTTTCATGAGTCCTTCACTTGATTTCATTGCATCATTGGCTCAAATCATCGTTATATTTGATATATCTTTTTCTATATCGACGATGATTTAATTAACTACAAAACACGGGGATTAGTCAAAATTAATTATGTTTGCTCATCATCAAAACCAAATTGGGGGATCTAATACTCAACTAGCCGTATTCAAAATCTTAGAATCTTGTGGTACTGCGAATATCACAGCATCACAACATTGATATTTTCTTATATGCTTATTTTTTATTTTAAGAATAGTTTTATTTTTAAATATATATTAAAAATATGTATAAATAAAATCCAAATAATTTTGAAAAAATATATTATACTTAAAAATACATTCTCTCTTTTTTGTTCAAAAATAAATAAATTTTCACATAGTTTGTTGCAAAGTAAATATTGTCCTTGTTTTGATTATTTATATTTTTAAAAATTCTAGAATGGGTTGTAAAATTTATGTTTTGAAGAAAAATTCTAGAAAAATTCAGAAAATTCAAAATAAATATTCCTTTATCAAAACAACTCTTTCCACTTTCACCAACATTGAAAATGTGAATTTTTGAAATAATATTTATATGTTAGTGATGCGATCATTACTTACGAGAGGAGAGGCAGCGCAAGCATGAGGATCGTGAGCCAGGAAGCCCAAGGATTAAAACTGCTATGCGTACTACAAGTCAGGGAGTATTTATTTATGCACTACGGAGTGGGAATAAAAGAGGCCTGCCGGTCCTAGTTTTGTTTTATCGAATATTTTGAGTGATTGTTCTTCCAAATTTTCTAGAGAGAGATCTAGAAGAGGTTTAGGCTTTTTCATTGCAAAAGTTAGGAGATGAGGATTTACTCTAAAAAAGATCCATTTATCTTATCTTGTTATCTTTGATTGCTATTCCAATAAAAATTCCCACTTTTACCCAATTTGTGCACTAGTTCGTATCAAATGGTATCAGAGCATCAGATCCATGGCGAGCACAAGGCAGATGGAAAGGATCAAGGCGTTGGAAGAGAAGATCAGAGCCGAGATCGCGGAACGAATGAAGGAGATCGAAGGATTGAGGGCTGATTTGAAGGAAGATTTTAGGGCTTCAATGGAGGCAAACAAGTTGGAGATGAGGAAGGAATTCAAGGACGCGATTGCGGAAGGAACAATGGAGATCTTGAGGGCTCTTTCGCAACGAGATCCATCGTCTTCCACGTCAGATCTGAATCACCGACCAGATCTGGCTTCGAAAGCACCTCCGACCACAAAGAATAAAGGGAAGCGCGAGATCTTGAAGGATATGTATGTCTTGGAAGAAGGATTGATATCCGACAAGGAAAACCAACTCATCATGCTTGGCGAAAAGACACATCGACACAACGGAGTACCTGACGTACCAGCGGATGGCATGAGAACTTTATTGGCCAGGTATGCGGAAGGATGTGGGCCAGCTAGTGGCAGGTTATGACATTTGCCAACGTCATAAGTACCTGGCGACAGCTCCTGCCGGACTTTTACAGCCTTTAGCACTACCACAAACGGTGTGTGAGGACATCTTAATGGACTTTATTGATGGGCTATCGAAGTCTGATGGGTTCACGGTCTTTTTTGTTGTGGTAGATCGCCTCAGCAAGTACGTCCATTTTGTGCCTCTGCGACATCCGTACACGGCGATGACGGTTGTAACAACATTTCTGAAGGAGGTTGTTCGGCTACACGGGTACCCAGCTTTCATTATCTCCGACAGGGACAACGTCTTCATGAGCACTTTTTGGAAGGAGCTGTTTAGAATGCAAGGGACCGCCCTCAGGCGGAGCACAGCTTACCACACTCAGACTGACGGGTAGTCGGAGGTGTTAAATAGGAGCTTGGAGACTTACTTACGGTGCTTTGCGTTGGAGTTGCCTAGGCAGTGAGCGACATGGCTACCTTGGACAGAATATTACACCTCGTACCATTCCGCTGCACGTATGACTCCGTTCAAGGTCTTATATGGCAGAGAACCCCCACACTTGGTTCATTATAGACGGGGAGATACACCGGTGTCTGAGTTGGAGCAGCAGTTGACAGAGCGTGACAGAGTGCTGGAGGAGTTGAAGCAACATCTGAGGTGGGCCCATCAAATCATGAAAGGTAAGGCAGATAAGCACCACAAGGATGTATAGTTTGAGGTGGGAGACATGGTCTATTTGAAGCTGTGTCCTTACAGGCAAAGTTCAGTAGTGCAGAGGCGTAACGTTAAGCTAGCAACGCGTTATATGGCCCTTATGAGGTCGAGGCGAGGGTGGGGAAGGTAGCTTACAGGCTGCGGCTGCGGCTGCGGCTGCCTCCTACTTCTGCTATACATCTCGTGTTCCATGTGTAGCAGTTGCGAAAGGCGATTTGGGACCATTCAGCGTCAGCTACCTTGCCCCATACGTTGACAGAGGACATGGAGGTACTGCTAGAGCCATAGGCGGTCAGGGGGATGCGCCAAATTCGACCAGGATCTTCAGAGTTCAGTAGAGTGGGCTACCAGATCATGAGGCGACGTTGGATCCTTTCGATATGATCTTCAGGCAGTTTGCAGACTTCCACCTTGAGGATAAGGTTGCACTTGAGGGGAGTAATGATGCGATCATTACTTACGAGAAGAGGCACAAGCATGAGGTTCACGAGCCACAGAAGCCCAAGAAGTAAAACTGCTATGCGCACTACAAGTCAGGGAGTATTTACTTTATGCACTACGGGGTGAGAATAAAAGAGGCCAGCCGGCGCTAGTTTTGTTTTATCGAATATTTTGAGTGATTGTTCTTCCAATTTTCTTAGAGAGAGATCTAGAAGAGGTTTAGACTTGTTCTTTGCAAAAGTTAGGAGAGGGTGATCTACTCTAAAAAAGAGATCCATTTCTCTTATCTTGTTATCTTTGATTGCTATTCCAATAAAAATTCCCACTTTTACCCAATTTGTGCCCTAGTTCGTATCCGTTTGATTCAGTTTGTTGAATTGACCAAACTTGAATTAATGGTAATCATCACATGATCAATTTTTGCCTCTAAATACTTCAAAAATATATCAAAAATATATCAAAAATATCAGTATTCGTTTGTTATTATCAAACATGATATCATAGATCATTATACTCAATAATCTTCCGTTTTTAGATAACAATCCAATCAATAAGATTACATGTGTTCAAGATACAAAGGTTTTCAAATTCGTGCAAAAATATCATTAGACTTATGTGAAAGTTGGCTTGATTGAGGCATTAAGGAAGTATTTGAGAGAGCTAGCTCGCATGTGCTTGGATCCTACATATCTGACTTTGCACAAGTCAGATACGAAGATGCCGAGCTAATGGACTTCTACTATGCATGGGTTCTTCGGTCGGAGGATCGGCGGCTAAGAGGTCGGCAACTCTACAGTCCAGGCTTCGGATAGCTCGTCCAACAATTCGTCAGCTCGGTCTTTAGCAGGAAGCTCAGCAGCAAGGGGGACCCTCTATAGGACACAACATCTTATCTGATGTAAAGTTGTGATTGGATCAGAATTCCGTTAGAGTTGGAATTCTGATTTGAACTTGCACAGAAAACAACTAAAGATCTGATTTTTATATAGGAGAAATTTCAAATGGACAATGATTAGAAAAAACAATAAAGCAATCAAGATAATGAACCCTTTAGGAGAGGATCCGCTCCCATTACCTTGTGGATGAAACAAGGTATAAATCCCCCAAAGAACTAACCCTAAGAGTTTTCCCAATCAAAATAAGCATAACGTCCATTAGGGCCAGCCGGCCCTAATTATAGCATAATCCCTCTTTTACCCAATATTACCAACATGCCACTCCCATCGTGGAATTACCACCGTGCCCCTCCTTTAGTTCAGACGGACCCTCCGTGTGCACCCGCAACCGAGCCCGCACCAATGTCCACGCCCGCGCGAGCTTGTGCTCCGCCCTTGATGCCACGACGCCTCCTATGATAGTAATAATCGTATCATTACTCCCTCCAAAAGTGCCACCTTGTCCTCAAGGTGGAAGTTTGGATACTGCTGCTGGATGGTCTCAAGTAGCTCCCATGTGGCGTCATGATCTGGCCGGCCCTTCCATTGAATGAGCACCTCTCGAGCACGACCCGGTCAGTGACGTACTCCTTTCACATCCAAAGGCCCCCTAATGACATCCATGTCCTCCGTCAGAGTGGGGAAGAACTGTGATCACCAAGCGCCTGCCGTAGCTGTGAAACGTGGAACACCGGACGAATGACAGATGAAGGTGGAAGCTTCAGTCGGTAGGCCACCTGCCCTATCTTGGCCTCAACCTCAATTGGACCGTAGTATCGTGCCGCCAACTTCTCATTGCTCAGTCGAGCCAGGGACTTCTGTCGATGTGGCCGCAATTTCAAGTACACTTTGTCCCCTACTGCAAACTGCACATCCCGTCGATGGTCATCCTCCATCGTCTTCATTACTTGTTGGGCTCTAGTCAAATGCCGATTCAACTCCTCAAGCACCCTGTCGTTCTCGTTTAAATACTCCACGCGTGAGACAGGTGTCGAACTATGGCCATATTGTACTATATGCGGGGGATCCCAACCATACAAAATCCTGAACGGTGTGGTCTGTGCTGATGAATGAAAAGAGGTGTTTTACCAATAGTCGGCCCATGCCAACATCTTGACCACTGCCGCGGGGTTTCTGCGGAAAAACAGCGCAGATAAGTTTCAATACTCCGGTTGACCACCTTAGTCTGCCCATCCGTCTCAGGGTGGTATGCTGTGCTCCATTTCAAGGTCGTCCCCTGCATGCGAAATAACTCTCTCCAAAAGGTACTCATGAATACCTTGTCTCTGTCGGAAACTATAGCTTCTGGGTATCCATGTAGTCGGACCACCTCCTGCATGACAGCCTCTGCCACTGATACTGCGGTGTACGGGTGTTTCAATGCTACAAAGTGGGCATACTTGCTCAGCCGATCCACTATCACAAAAATATCCAAATATCTTGCTGACCTTGGCAGCCCCTCGATGAAGTCCATCGTGATGTCCTCCCACACTCGATCTAGTAAGGCCAGCGGCTGTAACAGACCTGCAGGTGCTATTGCCAAGTATTTGTGACGCTAATAGATGTCACAATTCGCCACCCGCTGAGCTATGTCCCTCCTCATGCCAACCCAGTACAACTCTCTGGTCATCCTCATATACGTCTGCTGCACTCCTGAATGACCGCTCACAGCACTACTATGGAACTCCTGAAATAATAGAGGAATATACATCAAAGATCGTGAAATCACCAACCGCCCATGATATAAAAGCCGACCGTCAACCACCGCATACCCATGGTGATCTGTGGACCCACGTAACACGGCCTCCCGAATGCCTCTAAGCCCCGAATCGGCCTTTGCTTCCTCCAACAGTGGTCGCCAATCCTGTAAGATGGGAATGGTCAATGCTCGCAGATGGCTGCTATCCTCACGACGCGACAAAGCTCTGTCGCCTTGTTCTCTAGGTCTGGTCTGTATTGAATGTCGAACCTATATCCCACCAACTTGGATAGCCATCTCTGATGCTCTTCAGTAACCAATCGCTGCTCCAGCAAGTACTTCAGGCTTCGCTGGTCTGTGCGCACCACGAACTCTCTCCCCAGTAAATATGGCCGCCATTTTTCAATAGCAAGTACAATTGCCATCAGCTCCCTCTTGTAGACCGATTTCAGCGGTGCTTTAGCTGAGAGCACATGGCTAAAATAAGCAATTGACCGTCCCCTCTGAGTCAATACTGTTGGGAGCCGGACCCAGTTGTATAGCGTATGGGAGTCGGCATGCCGAACAGAGAAATCAAGGCCTGCCGAGACTAGAGCTCTCAGCACGGACGGCGCAAGCGGAAGTAAGGGGAGGATTGTTGGCGTGGCTTTAGAATTCCAGCGGCCCCAGAGCGGATAATATCTTACCAAAGTGGAGCCCAAGCCCAAGGTGTTTAAACCCGGAAAAATAACAAATACCGTGCCCAGCCCATAACCTGATGCATGTCTCTACTACAAATGGCAGACTAAAATCTGGCAGTGCGAGAACTGGGGTTGTGGACATATCCTGATTCAAAGCCTCGAAAGCCGGGGCAGCCACCTCCCCCAATTGAACCCATCATTCTTCAGCTGCTCTGTCATGGGCCATGCAATAGTTCTATATCCCCGGATGAACCGTCTGTAATATCCTGTCAGCCCCAGGAACCCACGCAATCCCCTCAGGGATGTGGAATTTGGCCAGTCCAACATAGCGGCAATCTTCGATCGGTCAGCTGCAACTCATGCTGTAGAAACGATGTGCCCTAGATACTCCACATGCTGCTTACCAAACAAGCACGTCTTTCGGTTGGCATAGAGCTGATGTGTCCGTACCTCCTGTAAAACTACCTCCAAGTGGTCCATATGATACTCCAGAGTCCTGCTATACACCAAAATATCGTCAAAGAAAACCAAAATAAACTTTCACAGGTGTGGACGGAAAACCTTGTTCATCAAGGCCTGGAAGGTCGCCGGTGCATTGGTCAGCCCGAAGGGCATGACCAGGAACTCATAATGTCTCTCATGCATCCTGAACGCCGTCTTGGAAACATCCTCTGGCCGCATCAGAATCTGGTGGTATTCTGATTTCAAATCAAGCTTGGAAAATACTGTTGCCCTGTGAAGCTCATCCAGCAGCTCGTTAATGACCGGCATATGAAACTTAGCACAGTTTTCTTATTCAAGGCCATGTAATCCACACAAAACCGCCAGCTCCCATCTTTCTTATTTACCAACAACACTGGGCTCAAGA
Organism: Scilla litardierei; assembly: GCA_030789695.1. Classification (NCBI taxonomy): domain Eukaryota; kingdom Viridiplantae; phylum Streptophyta; class Magnoliopsida; order Asparagales; family Asparagaceae; genus Scilla; species Scilla litardierei. Next base: position 355,104,150 of record CM061133.1, read on the forward strand.
ATGGACTGACACTAGGTTGAATCACCCCGACCTGAAGCATCTGCCTTACCATCCTTTCGATCACGTATTTCTGCACATGTGGGTAACGATAGGGACGCACGTTGATGGGTGCCACCCCATCCTTTAAGATGATAGCATGCTCATGGCCACGAGGCGGTAGAAGGCCGTGTGGTGTCTGGAAGACATCGTCGAACTGCCCAAGTAACTGCTCCACCTCTTGCAGAATCTCCTCCGTGGTTTCCTCTTTCTCCACCGCCAAGCCCTGGAACTCCACCAAAAACCTGCCGCCAGCCCTCTGTAGTGCGCGTGATATGGATCTGTAGGCCACCATAGAAAAGCATAGGCTAGGGTCCCCTATTAATACCATGGTGCGCTCCTCCTGAAACTCCATCCGCTAGATTTTCTAATTCACCTTTACCTCCCTTAACTTCTTCAGCCATTGAACTCCCAAAATCAGGTCCACATTTCCCAACTCCAATGGCAAGAAATCCTCTATCACCTGTACGTCATGTAGTGTGATCAGCAGGCCCTTGCTATCCCCTCACTTTCATCTAACTTGTCGGTTCCAACAACACCGTGAATTTGTCCATGCCACTCAGCTATAGTCCTTGACGCTCCACCACCAACCTTAAGGGAAATGAAATTGTGAGTCGCTCCATTGTCGATTAGCACCGTCACATCCTGCTCCCCCAGTCTCCCTATCAACTTCATGGTGTGATTTGGTGTGAATCCCACCACAGAGTTTAGTGATACCTTTGCCATGTCTTGGTGCAAATGCTCTCCGTCATCCTCCTCACCCGCTACTGACTGCACTACCTCCTGTTGGTCATCCTCATCTGGTACCGTCGTCAGCTGTAGGAGATGCCCCCCACAACGGTGTCCAGGCATGAACCTCTCATCACATTTAAAACAGAGACATTTTGCTCGTCTCTTTCTCATCTCCGCATCTGTCATTCGCTTGAACTGACCCCCAGGTCGTGCCTCGCCACTCCTCTCAACAGTGGGAGCTGCTCCTCCATGGGTGGCCTTCTGCGCTGAAGGCGGGGTAAGGATGCGACTACCGGTATTGCCCCATGATCCCTTGACCGCATGTTTCTCATCTGCCATGTGCTCCAGACGCATCCTATCCAAAAGCCCCCTCGGAGTCTGCATTCTCATCTCAGCCCGAATGGAAGGCTTTAATCCCTTCATTAAGGTCCCCTCCAAGGACTCCTCTGACACCCCCATAACTTGCCCCGCCGAGGCCTCAAATCTCTTGATGTACTCTTTGATTGACACCTCCTGTCTGAGTGTATAACTGCTCAAACAAATCTCCCCCTGCGCCTCTCGGAATCGTATCAGCTTCTCCTTTGTCAATTCTTCCCAAGTCTACAAGGGACTCTGCCGCCACCGGCACCATGCCAGTGCCTCCCCCTCAAAGTAAATGCCCACTGCCCTCAATACTTCAGCCTCGGTCAATCTCATCACCTCAAAGTATCTGGGTCGGTGGCCTCGAAAACCGGCCTCTTCAATTTCTGTAGGCGGCGGTATGTCTCCCTGTACAGCTCCCTCTCGATGCCTGTCCTGCCTATTCCACCATTGTACTGCCTGCAAATGCCGGTCCTGCATAGTTCCGAACCCTCGAGGCCCTCCTTCATTGAATCTCGGTGGGTCTTCATGGTACCTCTCGTAGTCCTCGTACTCCGTTTAAGGCCACCAAGGCCTCTCTTTGCAAAGCGAACACCCTGGGCCTTTGCACAAGCTTTGCGCCCTCGTGGAGGGGTCGAAATCCCCCAAACCCCCTTGGAAAAGCTTGCCGCCCTGCCCAAAACCCTCCGCCGCAGCTGAAAATGCCATCGAGTGGAGGCCAAGCTCCTGTCCAAGCATCGCTTCCCACCTGCAGGGTTACTGTGGCCTCTGGAATGCCATTGCGGCCCTGGAAAGCCCTTCCGATCGTTGGGGGGTGTGTTGGAAGCCCCCTCCACCCGCGCCCCATGCGGAAAGATCCGCGCTGGCCGATGTGGCCGCCTGAGGCCCTGTAGGGCCTCGGTGGCCCTGTGGACCCTCGTTGAAGCCATGGGGGGCTGTAGGAAGCCCCCCGCCCCTCCTGTCTCCCATGTCGTGCCGCCTGATGGGGGCACCTGGACCTCCGTTGGGCCTCGGTGACCATGTGGACCCCCGCCGAAGCTGTGTGGGGACTGTAGGAAGCCCCCTGCCCCTCATGCCTCCCACATCGAGGCCAATCCTCCTTCTGGATGGGAGTTTCTGAACCCAAAACCCTCAGATCTCCCTTTTTCAACCCTCTGGTACACGTCTTCCTCATCTTCGGATGATTCCTCCACGCCATCAATAATTTTCTCCTTGTGCTTCTCGTCTTTCTCCTTTCCTTTGAATAAAGGTGCCTCCTCTAGGGTTTCCTCGAGTTGTGCTAGGGTTTGATCCGTCCGTTGTTGAGATTTGATGATGTCTTCTAGTTGGTTTTGCGTCTTTGATTGAGACGAAATCATCTCCAAACGAACCTCCTCGATCCTCGCATCCAACTTCTCATCGAGCAAGTCAATTCCTTGGATCTGGTGTTCGCCATGCGGATCTATGGCTCTGATACCAATTGATATGAACTTGCGCAGAAAACAACCAAAGATCTGATTTTTAATATAGGAGAAAGAAATTTCAAATGGACAATGATTAGAAAAAATAATAAAGCAAGCAAGATAATGAACCCTTTAGGAGAGGATCCGCTCCCAATACCTTGTGTTGATGGAAACGGTATAAATCCCCCAAAGAACTAACCCTAAGAGTTTTCCTAATCAAAATAAGCATAAACTCTATTAGGGCCAGCCGGCCCTAATTATAGCCTAATCCCTCTTTTACCCAATATTACCAACATGCCACTCCCATCGTGGAATTACCGCCGTGCCCCTCCTTTAGTTCAGCCGGACCCTTCGTGTGCACCCGCAGCCGAGCCCGCACCAATGTCCATACCCACACTAGCTTGTGCTCTGCCCTTGATGCCACGATGCCTCCTATGATACGTAATAATCGTATCACGTTCTTATCAATTGAGAATCACTCTTCTATTAGAACACCTATTGTACCCTGGGGCTATATACATATATGTATGTATGTATGTATGTATGGTGTTTAGGTGAGAGTTTTACATGTGGAACACTTTGAGATAATTTTGAGCCGCTTTTGTGAGAGCCAATTTTGAGAGATTGTGTTGAGAGATTTTGTAAAGATCTTGAGTGCTTCTTCGGTGTGAAGAGAGATGATTTGTATTTGTTATCTCCTTTCGTAATAAAGCTTATTGGTGTTCCCTTGGTCGGCCGACGACCTAAAGTTACAATCTTTGTAGTGCTCTATTTGTTTGCTGCTAGTTCTTCACCACCTGATCTTCGACGATCATCTGCTAACGCACAGCAAACTGGTATCAGAGCTTAAGGTTTTGGATATCAACGTAGGAGGCGATGATGAGCAACGATGGCGATGCCAGTTCTTCAAATGTGTCGACTTTCAGAGAGCATGGTCAAGTGGTTCAAACTATCGTATCCAACATGACGTTCGAAATTGAGAAGTTTGATGGAAAGATCAACTTCGGTATATGTAGATTCGAAGTCTTGGATGTCTTGAACCAACTTGATCAAGATATCGCATTGGTCGCATTGGTCGAAAAGCCGACAAGCATGTCTGATTTGGAGTAGAGGACTCTAAATCGGAATGCATGTGGAACGATCTAACTGTATTTAACGAAGGAGAAGAAATAACCTTTCATGTAGGAGACAAATGCAAGGAAGTTTTGGAAGGAGCTCGACGACAAGTACATGAAGAAGAACATCCAAAACTCACTGCATTTGAAGAAGCTTTTCGGTTTGAAGCTTGAGGAGGGTGTTTCCATTGAGGAACATCTCGACTACTACAAGTTTCTAACTGACCTGAGAATCGTCGATGTGAAGATTGACGAAGAAGATAAAGCTATGATTCTACTTAACTCTCTGCCTGTTGATTATGAGTACGTGGTGTCGGTTCTGACCTACGGTAAGGACTCGATCACATCTGAAGAAATGTTCAATGCTCTTACGAGCAATGAGTTCCGAAAGAATGATGAGGACACGAGAAGCCGAGCTAACGACGCTCTTACCGTGGTAAGAGGTTGGAGTAATGAGAAGGGTGTAGCTCGGAAGTGGTATTTCCGATCCAAGTAATGAAAATGATGAAGACAACTTTTCTCCAGACAATTTTTACAAGAGAGGTCTCAAACGGGAAGCAAGAGATTGGTGCATTAAATTTTAGGAACAAATAAATTGCAACTTGCAAGTAACTAAAACTTGATCTGAATACATATTAGATAAGCAAGCACCCATGTTCCTCGTGAGTACTTGCTCATGCCATTTACCTTTCTACCACCTAGATTCGGGCATTAAACAAAAATAAAATCTGTTTAAGAAAAGTAATTCAGAAAAATCACATACCAAATATTTACAATTTCCTAACAGAGTTTGTTTCATATTCCAACAAAAATGCAAATAAAACGGGTTTTTACGTTCTCTTAATTTTTTTGTTTTTGTTTTTGGAGCTATTACAAATAATTCTTAAAGATTGTGCAGGTTGTAATAACATGTCTAAAGTCACATATGTCTACTTTTTCATTAGGTCCCATCTTCCTTACTCATACGCGAGCGCATGCACCTAGACATAAGGAAAAGGACAAAGATAACCTTCCAACACATCTATGAAAACTTCACATAATATTAAGGATATGATTATCATAACCTCCATAATAATCAGAAGAACGTTGATACCTGCGATATTGAGACTGTCCACCGTAGGTATTGTCTCCTCGTTCTTCACTTACTTTGATGATGCTTATCATGATCTTTATACCCATGAGAATATGTTGTATCATAAACCTTGGTCCATCGCTTTCTTACCGAGCGATTACCTTCTTTTGCTTGTACGTGAGATTTATTGTGTTGTGACTTGGTTGCGGCTGATTTCTTCTTGTACGTTCTGCTTCCGCAAGCGCTTCGTCTAACCAAGAATTGTCTCTGTCATCGAGCTCTCTGGCTTCTATCTTCCTTGTCCATTCATGCAATAGATCATACTTATGGAAAATCTGATCCAAGTCAATCAGTTGGTGTTTAACCTTCACGCTTCTCCCTGCATGTCTTTGTCTCAACATCATATTATAATGCACATAGACTAGCTTTGTAACATGTTCCATTGTTAGTCTATTTCTGGTCTTTGTGTGAATGAGTGAGAAGGTGGTCCAGTTTCGTTCACAGTTGGAAAAAGAGACCGTTTGACTTAAAACATGCAAATCTAAGCGTGTAAGAGTTGGAGCGTGCTCTATCCCAATGCTGAATCACCATTGAGCTACAAAAGTTCTCTTGGTCAGAAAATATAAAGCAATTTATGTAAAACATATATGTATCTAAGAGTTTATAGATACATAGAGTGACCTTTTTATCGCCGTTTCTGCCTTACTGAAGCTGAAATAATCAACTCTCATACTATATTACTTTAACTACAATTATCATACATAATTTTAGAATGTGAACGACTTCATCGATTCATCTATCAGAATAAAAATATACTGAATCCATTTACCACTCTGTCTTTATCAATTTGCTTCGAGATAACTAGTTCCAACCTCTCGATCATACGTCTGAGTCCAACAAGCACCTCGTCATTTGTTGCAGTGGAGTACTATAAACGAGGATTCAGAAAATAATCTACGGCACGAATATCTTGATGCATCTGCTTATCCTATCTTTTGTTGATTATGTTTCACCATTTTCTGTATTGTCTACCAATATTCTTTCGAATTTTTTCTTTCACCTGATCTATATCCTCGTACAGATAACCCATCTCGGTCTTATCATCGCTGTCAACCATTCATAGAACTGTTACCAACGGCTCAAATATGGCAATAACTTTAGAGATTTCTTGACAGAAGTCATCATCATCAGTTTTCAACGGTCCTATCATTTGGTTTAAGCTTAGGAAAGTTTTCGGACCATTCCCTTGAGGTGATCATTAATCGTAGATCATCTCGATGCACGTATAGAGGGTCCAAAGCAATAAAATGAGTTGCAAATCTTACAATTGCAAGCCTGATCAACTCTTTTCCACTTGTCTCTCTCCTCATCAAGCTGAGCACCCATCCTTTATAGTATATATAGCACGTTACCATCTGACTTTGTACGACGATATTTTTGGCTTCATCTTCTTTTGTTATTTAAACAAAATCAAGTCAATACAGTGCGTTGCATGCGGAGTCTAATGCAGATGATGTCTCTGTCGCATCAGAAGCTGCACAGCTGAGTTGTAGATTGCTCCATTTCGGTAACTACTTGGACTACTCTATACTCTCTAATTATTTTTACATATTTGTCCATAAGATCAAATATGTATGGACCGTTCTGGAAGTGATCGGTTACATCCACCGGGTCTAGGAACACTGTCATATGGATCGAATACACATAATTAATAATTTTTATTCGGTTCTGTATTGTCTAGCCATCACCCATTAGTGTGCAACCATACTCATTCCAATAGCTACAAAAAGTTTCAACATATTTTTTGGTTTCTTCAAGCTTTATGTCCAAATATGTATGTGACAGCTCCCAATCAGTGGGTGGAGTAACACCACGACCCGCTTCTGCAACAGCATCTACCATGGGCTTGTAATATAGACTATTCGTTACATTGTATGGAATGTGGTTGAAGGAAAAAAATGGCCGTAGTTCGGTCGACAAACGAATTGCCAATTTTCATGAATGAATTCTTTATGTTTAGATGTGTTTTACCCTTCTTCATTAAAGAAAAAGGGTTAGACACTAGGTTTGAAAAACACAGACTGGTCTACCAGTTGGTTCAACATCGCGAGCAGAAACACACACGAACATATCGTTAATTCTATCGGCACGACTACCCGATCTGGCTAGCCCAGAGACCCTACATGATCATACTCACATCCTTCTGCTCTTATCTAATCTCTTCTTCGGCATGTTCTTGTCTACATGCTCTAAGAGCTCTTCTGAAGTCTCGCCTCTCGGTATTATCCTCTTCCGCCTCTGAGTCATTTTGAGATTTCCTCTTTAGGCCTTGCTCCTTAACTCATCCGCAATCTTCTTCTCAAATCTGGCATGTATCCTTTCTTTCCTCTTCTCAAATATGTGTGCCTTAATCTATTCGCACACTTATTTCATATCCCCAAAAACTCCCGCCAAGTGTTTCGGTGAGTCATGCCTCCGTTCATTTCTTAAGGCAGTAGTTGCACATTATATGTATATGGTCGTTTCCGACCATTTTACAATGAAACCATACAATATTCAATACCGTCTCCATTGTAGTTTCCCGGGACATTTTAATTCTTTTTATAATTAATGGCAACATATAATGAGGTAAAATTGTAGTGAAAAATACAAACAGTTATAGCGCAAAATATTAAAAATTATGGGAAAAACTACAAATAGTATGGCAAAATTGTAAATAAAATAATGGCAACCTAACATACTTAACATTAATCATTAGATTTTGCTAAATTTGTAAATAAAATCTGTAAAATTAAACATTAAATATTAAACATTTTTGTAGTAACTAACAAACATTAAACATTAGCATTTAAACATTAACGTTAACTATTAGTTAAAATTTATAAATAAAATTGCTATTCACAGTAGTAGTATTTTTAGTAATTCTATAGGAATTTTCTAACCCCTTTTAATAATTTCTAACTGCTTATTACTAGAAATTTTTAATATTTTCAATATTTAATATTTACTAGTATTTTTAGTCGAACTTAGAAAGTACTTATATAATTCGTTAACTCAAAAATGTATTAGTTTCTAATTTTTTAGTGTTTGTCTAACCTATTTTTTATAATTTATAAAATTAATTTCTTTAGTATTTGTACATATTTTTTACTGTCAATATTTATTTAGTATCTATTTAGTATTTTAAACCTCTTTTTTATAATTTTAACCTCTAGTTTACTAGAATTTTTCATATTTTAGTATTTATTAGTATTTTTCTATTTGAAAGTACTTACATAATTTGTTAAATGTATTAGTAGTTTTAATATTTCTTTAGTATAAATTACCTATCATTTATTAGTATTTTACTATTTAATAATTTCTAACATTAATTTTTTATAATATTTCTTTAGTATAAATTACCTTTCATTTATTAGTATTTTACTATTTTTAATAATTTCTAACATTAAATTTGTAGTATTTTTTCTATTTTCAGTATTTCTGTAGTATTTGTTTAATTAGAAATACATCTGGTATTCACATCACACATTTTCCATAAACACGCATTCGTACATACTAGATGTCAAAATTGTAAATAAAATTCAGCAAAAAGTAGAACGTGAATAGCAGGCCGCTTAATTACCGGATGGCCAAAAGGATTACATTATTTACAAGTTTGGCATTCTCTTTGTTTTATAGTTAACAAAGCTAATGGCAAACTTGTAAATAACGTGCTAGTTTTGTGTTTTTATGCAATATTAACCCAGCTGCCGAAGTTGAGCGGCGACCACACGTGACCCACATGCGGTCATATGATAATTGTGACACTATCCTGTTAGTTTCAATTATTTACAAGTGTGCCATTCTATTTATTTCATTGTTAACAAAGGTAATGGCAGACTTGTAAATAACTGGAAATTTTTGGGCCATTGTGTAACTATTTTTAGTTACGGTTTAGATATAAGTTTTATGGGCAAAATTTTCGACATACCTCTTCAAGTCTTTGACGACCTTGGACCTTCGACCCCTTTCTCTCTGAAAACCCTTGTTTGAAGTTCGAATTTCGACATCGGCTATGTCAGGGTCCACAATCGGCGGTTCGGTCAGCATCGACGGTCGGCAGTGATTCTCGACGACAGCGTCCAAGATCGACGGCGGTTCTCAACGGCTAGGGATGCGTTCACTATCATCGAAGGATGGAGTTGGATCGATAATGCGGTGATTTTGAGGGAAGTTCCTCAATTGCGTTGATGACATATGCGTTCTCTTCTCCCATCTCGTTTTATAGTAATTTTTCTCCTAATTGTTCACTCACAAGAATACAAGGAATCTATGGGGTTTGACTTTTTGTTTTGTTTGTTCATTCACAGAATTTATTGTGCTTTCACGCGTGCTTTCACGTGGGTGTGGATTTTTCTCTTTGGATTCTTTTTCCTCATTCACGGGTAGTGAATGAAATGCAGATGGCCTTCATGTACACTCACAGGACGTGGAATCAGCTCACTAGAGGATTTTTAATTTGTCGTCGTCGTCTTTCTCCATTCATGCCAGAACCCTAGGGTTCCGGTCAGTTTCGGCCAGCGGTGGCCGAAACCCTCGGGTTCCAGCCAATATTTCTTTTACCCTTTCATATCGGTCTCATTTGCCTTCGAGACCAATATAAAACGGCCGATACCTTAAACCATGGTATGCTATAGAACAATATACTATAGCAAAACACAGTAAAAAACTTTGTTACATTTTGCTGATTCTTGTGTATTAGAGAATATATTTGGATGAGTTTTGGATATTTAGTTTAGTCATATGGCATCTGGAGTTCGGCTTTTGCGCTGAAGTTTGGTAGGCATTTGATTGGGAATTTGGCATTCATGGGTGGTTTGATTTTTTTTATTTGGAGTTTGGAGTTTGACATTGGTGTTTAATTGATGTGTGGTGATGGTCTAATGTTTGGTTAGTCGTTTAGTGTTTTCTAATGTTTGGGAGATTGACATTTAGAGTTCTCTTGTGTTTGGTTAATTATTTTTCATTGGGAGTTATATGGATGTAGTTAAATGGCGGATTCAATGTTAGAAAGGAAATCTAGGAACATTTAGATGTCTAACGAAGAGTGGAGCCCGTACTAGATGTTTATTAAGTTTCAAGAAGATTAGTTGCATTAATCCTCTACAACTGCAACTGACGCCATCTCAGGTAAAGGAATTGCATGCACTTTCATATTGAGTCATTGGACTGTGTAATAGATTCAAGGCCTTCTAATCATCTGGTTGGTTCGGTATTTTTTCCTTTTTGTCAATTTACTTGTAAATTGACAGTGACACTAGCAAATGGCTTCACATATACTGGTACAGGTATTAGCTCGGGTATTAGCTAGGTTAATGTCACGTCTTTCTTGCTTTTGACATTCATTTTATATTCACCTAAATTTCTATTTAAGTTGCTTTTGTTAGTCAGTTAACATTATATGTAAACTGCTATGTAACTTTTTTTCCTGATCATTGTGTATTCTAGGAAAACGAAGAGAATGATTGGCACAATTCATGAGGCTTGAGGTATTTATCACATGAATGCAAAAATTGCATCCGTGTCTTGCGCTAGTTAAACTATTCCTGTCATCATGCACTACAGATTAGGTCATTTAGGTTTTGAAAACTTAAAACTTTTGTATTACGAGTTTCATAGTTTATTCATTCTAGAATGTGAGTCTTGTTGATTTGGAAAACACCATCGAGTGTCTTACCAACGATGCGTGAATAAACACGCTTGTAAATCTTTTAAGCTAGTCTGTTCAGATGTATGTGGACCTTATTACATCGAGTCTAGATTTAGATTTAGATACTTTGTCATCATGATATTTTGTCATCATTGTGGATGCTTTTTTTACATGTAAACTGGATTTACTTAATGAAAAAGTAGATTTGAAGTGTTTGTAATTATTAAAAATTGAATCAATTTTTTATATCTGTCAAAATTTTATGAAGCAATAGTGCAAAGGAGTATTTTAGTAATCAGTTTACATCTTTTATGTCAGCATTTGGAATCATTCGTCAATCTTTTTCCTCACACACATGTCCTAACAAAAATAAGGTGGCAGAATATAAAAACAGATATTTATTAGAGGTTCGAATATTTCTGTTACATATGAATATTCCTAAAACTTTCTAGGTTAATTCTATCTAAACCGCTTGTTATCTTATTAATCGAATGACCTCCTTTGTGCTTAATGGTAAAATCTCTTACCATTTATTTTCTTAAGATGAGATGTTTTCTTTATCATCTAGATGTGTTTGTTTCATGCGTAATTATGCTCATGACAATTCTAAACTCGATTCTTGGTCTTTGAAGTGTGTTTTTACTTTTTAGGGTATTCTCAAACACAAAAAGGATATAACTGTTACTTTCTACGACCAAACTGTTGAGTATTGGTGTTTCATACCAATATTATTTTGATGATGATCACAACATTATGTTTTTGCTAATGACTCTATTGTTTTAGTCTCATAGTTACTTTTCAAGAATATCATTTTTGGAGACTAAACACTTGGTGCAAGGATGGACATCAAGTGAAGAAGGGCCAAAGCTTGGACTCAAGGGGTGCCAAAGCTTGGAGATGATGGGGAGCATCAAGGCATCTAGATTGAAGCCATAGACTCTAAGGAAAGCATTGTAATCCATGTAATATTTTCTTTATTGCTTTCTCTCTCGTTTGAGTCTAGGTTTATTGTAATGCCTTGATAGATGGTCTACTCATTCATGCATATGCATTTAACCATCTTAGTGAGCCTTAGGATTATCATAGAATCCAACCCAATAGGCTCATCTTGTCCAAAGACTCATTTGGAGTCTCTGGCTCTCCTACAGTCGCCTGCTGAAGGATTCACAGTCGACTGGGTGATTTCCAGTCGCCTGTCGAGCCTTCTACAGTCGACTGTTATGCACTGCTCAAGTCAACATTTCTATTGACTCTACTTGAGCTTTTCGCATCAGTCGACTGATGATCAATATATAGTCTCCTGTATATTTACAGTCGCTTGTGGAATGGTCAACAGTCGTCTGACAGGCGTAAGTCCAAATATTGCCTCTTTCTGTTTTTCTCCATCTCTTGCAGCTGTCGACTGATGAAGGATTTACAGTCGCCTGTCTATTTTACAGTCGACTGTATTCTTGTCATCAGTCGCCTGTATGCTTTTTGGGAGAAAGAGTGCAACTCTCTGTTTTATTCCATCCCCTGCAGCAGTCGCCTGCTGAAGGTTTAACAGGCGCCTGTCCTGTTTACGGTCCACTGTATCGTCTTCATCAGTCGACTGTCGTGGCTCAGATTATAGCCGTTGGATATTTTCTAGCCGTTGGACAGTCGACTGTCATTTGTTCAACAGTCGACTATCAGTGATGTTTCTGCCGAGAAACTAGCCGTTGCAGCTTTTTGTTTTTAGCTGTTTTCTTGGGTTTTGAGAGTTGATATAGGGTTCCTATATATATGAGAGGGCTGAGTTCATAGGAACTTTCTTGATACTATTGCAAATCATTAGAGATTGATTAAGCCACTCTCAAACTCTCTCATTTCCCTCTTTGAGCTCTCATTCCTCTTCATGCATTGAAGTCAAGCTCAAGGGAAATCATCCAAGTGCTTTCAAGCTAATCTCATCACTTGGAGATCCTCTTCCATGCCTTGCATTCATTAATGAGTAAGTTCATCTCAAGGCATATGTAAGAGTATTTGTTTTACTTTGTTATTTCATTGAAACCCTAGCTTTCTGTGTGAGAGCTAGTTACTCTCTGTGTGAGAGTATAACCTTCTGTGTGAGGGTTGGTTGAGATCTCTCTGTGTGAGAGTTTAAGTCTTTCTGTGTGAAAGCAAAGATATCTCTTTGTGGGAATCCTAAATCCTCTGTGTGAGGTCTCTCTGTGTGAGAGTAAGGATTTCTCTGTGTGAGAATCCAAATCCTCTGTGTGAGGTATCTCTTGTGTGAGATTGTATTCACTTCTTTGTGTGAGAATTATAGTGGATATTGGTGTGGCTGGACATACCCAAGTTTGGGGAATCAGGGTAACATCTTGTGTTTGCGTTTGCATTTTTGTGGTGTTTAAATTCCTCTTGCATTTATAATTCCGCATTTGCATGTTTAATTTTTAATATACAATTTGTGTCATTACACTATTCACCCCCCCTCTAGTGTGTTGTTAGTATTGCAAAGGTAAGTCGATCCTTACACAAACAACTCATTATGTCTGTTAATGTTAAATTCTTTGAGTCTCAATCATACTTCACCAAATCAAGTGACACTGATTAACCATTAAACTCTAACATTGATGATGAGTTTTTTTACTTTATTAGTTATCATCAACAAAATATGAGATTACACGTGTATCAATAGTGGAAACCAACCAGACCTTAGCTCTTTGATCCCGTCTCAGCTCCAAGTGCTTCTACCTCTTTGTTTCAAGATCATGTGTTATCTTCATCCTTGGATCATACCCTTTGAATATTCACAATTGAGGTTAAGTTAATTTCTAATTTGAATATTCTAACTGCTCTTAAAAAGCTACTCGTTCTTGCACGCCTCATCCTATTTATAAACATATATCGTATGCCAACTATTCTTAATCATACATCACTCCTAAATCTATTTTAGACACATCCAAATTGGTAAGCTACAATGTTAGTCAAAATAAATGCACTTAATTTTAGTTAAATTTGTGATCTTATGCTGGTTCAATCGGATAAGGTGGTTGGTTGCAAATAGATTTATATTGTTAAGCTAAATTCTGATGGTTTACTCACTCAATGAAATACCCGGCCTTTTACTTGAGGTTATTCACAAATATATGGCATAGATTACTAGAAGACAGTCTCTCTTGTTGTGAAGATGATCTTAGTGTGTTTTTGATATCTCTGGTTGCCACTCATCACTGATCTGTATATTAGTTGGAAGTCAAACATGTGTTCCTTAACAGTATTTTTGATTGAAGAAGTGTGCATAAAGCAAACGACTGGCTTTGTTGTTCATGGGGAGTTAGGGAAGATCTGTACATTGAAGAAGTCGTCGTACAACTTGAAACAGGCGTTAAGAGCTTGATTTAAGCACTTTACAAAGTTCGTAAGATGGTTTGGCTTCAAACGGTTTGGCTTCAAACGAAAAGTGATCACTGCGTCTTCTATTGGACTCATCAGGGAATACAGATTATGCTAATGGTATATGTTGATGATACCATGATTCATAGGGATGATGCTTCTGGGATTCAAAACCTAAAGCAGTTTATTCAGAAGGAGTTTCAGACGAAGTATCTTGGACCACTTAGATACTTCGTTAGGATGGATATTACACATTTGAAGAAAGATAAATATTATCACATCAGATGTATGTTTTAAATATGTTATCAGAAGCAAGATATTGGGATGTAAGTGATTCGGGATATAAATTGCATATTTTCCCCCTAACTATCCCCATTTTGTGCCAAAGATTAGGCTTAATTGTGCTCTTTTTGGGTATATTTTCATTTCATATCAATTTTAGGGCTTATTCTCATTCTTGGCACAAAATACGGTTTTTATCATCTTTATTGGCTTCCTATTATTTTTTCTATGCTCCTGCCATTATTTCGATCTTATCTCCATTTTTTGGGAATTATTTGAGCGTTGGAATATTTTATATAGCTTATTGGGAGGTCAATATTGTGTTTTATAAAGTCATTAAATTAATTTTATCATCATATGGACTAATTTATCCTTCTGATATTTTTCAGGTACTCTTGGGAGTCTTAGAGATTTTCCAGAATTTTTTGGGAATTTTCTGAGCATCCTAGGTATTTTCTACAATTTCTGGAAGGTGAAATGGGGTTTAAAAACCCATAAAAAGAAAATTAAGGTGCGCCACGTGGCGCAACCAGCTGTCGCCACGTGGCGCCGAGATTGATCCCGCCTGGCCGCCTGATTTATGTGGGCCGCTGCTCACATGTAAAAAAAAAGAAAAAAAAAATAAAATAACTGTTCTCATTTTGCGGGCCGGCCCGTTGGCCGGCCCGCTTCGTTTTCCTTGGCTCCCCGCGCGCGCTTATATTATTAAAAAAATGTTTTTTTAAAGCTGAGCGGGCCGCTGGCCCGCTCGAATTTTTCGAGCGGGCGGCCCGCTCGAAAATTTCGAGCGGGCCCCGGTCCGCTCGAAGGCAGCAGGCGCGCGCTTCATTATTTGCGGGCGTGCGGGTTTGGCGGGTCGGATCCGACCCGATCCGACCCGCAATGAGTTTAAAACGGGCCTGGGTGCGAAAATTGGGAAATATCTCGGTTTTTGGGGGTTTTTGCTTGCGTTTTTTAGGGTTCTTGGAGCCCTAGCTCCAATTTTCTAGTGCTTGGAGGGGGAAGAGGCCATTAAAGGATGAAGGAAGCTAGGAGGAGGAGCTAAAGTGGAAGGGGATGCTTCATTTGGAGAGATTTGGGTGAAATCATTCCTTTCCCTTTTGTAATTTCATATCTCTCAATTTGTATTGAATATTGGGTTATTTTTGAATGAGAATTCCATCTTTGATTTCCTAATGATTGAGTAGTGTAAGATTGCTTGGGATGTGATTTATTGATGTTGTGTGTTAATTATTGCCCTAACTCCCTCTTGCCTATTATATTGTTAATGTTGGATGTATAATTAGGGCACAATTTCATTGGCCAAGTCCCGAGAGGGCAATTTGAGAAAATGTCATGCTCGTAATTTGATTAGTGTTCGACTATACGTCCATCCCTATTGCTAATTGTGATGTCCTTTAATGTTAAATTCTCCGATTGGGCTTCCTTAGCCGGATGACCAATTGAAGTATATGAGGGTAATTTGTGCTTAATTAACACCAACATTAGTGAATTCACAACCCATGCTCCTCGCCTTGCTACCCTAATGTCTCCCTTTGGCTCTCTAACCCCACCAATATAGGTTAGGATTTTTAGTTTCACTTCACGTTTTTTTCACCACGATTTTCACACTTCCACCGTTAGTTTAGGTAGTTGTAACACACTTTAATTTTCTTTGTCCGTCAAATCTTGTGAACGTAGAACGAATTGTCCCTGTGATCCGACCCGGTACTCACCGGTTATTTATATATTGCATTGACACTCCTACGCTTGGGAGTGGAAGGCGTGCACTTGCGCGTTTTTCGAGTCAACCAATTGGCGCCGTTGCCGGGGACAACGGTTTTTATTAGTAGCAATTTTTGATCGATTTCGAAAGCTTTAGTGTGATACTTCTATCTCTTAGTGTGTGTCTTTCCGTTTATTTATTTTCCACTTTTTGAGTCTTTTTGGCTTTTGTTTTTTTTCAAACATGGCAAGTACTTCAAATTCTCTTGGGTTTGACATGCGGGTGACCAAATCATTACCGAGATTCCTTGGTAAGGATGCGGAGAGCCCTTACCTACATATTAAGAAATTTGAGAGTGCTTGCAAGCTTCATTTTGATGGGAACACATGTGATGAAAAGTTTTTTCTTAAATTCTTTCCCTATTCGCTGGATGGTAGTGCATTAACTTGGTTTAAAGTTTATATCTCTCATATTTGTCCATCTTGGCCTGTACTAAAGCACAAATTTTGTATGAAATTTTTTCCCTCTTACAAGACCAAAATATGGAAAGGAAGAATTGTGAACTTTGCTCAGCGCATCGGTGAGACATTTTTTCAGGCTTGGACGCGTTTTTCAGAGTTGGTGTACGGTTGTCCACATCATGGAATTGACAGGGTGCGTCTTCTTGGATTCTTCTTGGAGGGTCTTCTTCCGGAGATGCAGAATTTGGTGGATTTGTTGGACAGTGGCCACTTTTTGGACATGGATGAGAATGCAGCTTGGCTTTATTTGGAGTCATACAAGGAAGGTGATCACACATTGGTTGTGACTCCAAATAAGCCAAGCCATGAAGTTTTGGTCCACCAAGCCTCGAATGAAAGAGTGTTTATGGATCTCACCCCATCGGTAATTGAAGAATTGAGTGCCCCATGTCAAGGAGTAGTTGAGGAACCAAGTGTTGGCATGGAGGAGTTGGTTGAGCCGGTGGAGGAAATTGTCTTGTTGGCACCTACTATTTCTGCTGGGCCGTGTCAATTAGTTGTTGAAGAATTGGTTGTTGACATGGTGGAGATAGAGGAGCCGATCGCGCACACACTTGGGAGTGAAGTGATTGAGGAGGATTATTCTTGTATTGATGAGGCCGAAGAAGAGGCAAGCGAGGATGAGCTTATACCACACACCATCATGGATCCCGAGTTTCCCTCTCCTTCTGTAGTTTCTATGGAGATAGCACGTCCTCCCACGATTGATATTGAATGCCGACGGGATGAACTTCAAACCACATCATTTTCTACCATTCAGTGAGTTTTCTCACACATTCATCATACTTTTCATTCCGTATTCCATATTGATGATTATGTGTGGATGTCTTTTTTTGGGAATGTGTCCCCATCTCTTTCTTACACAACCCATCTCCTTCCTTATATAGGTACACATTTTGAGGAGATGCTTGGGGTTGTGTACGTGGCCGCCATTGCCACGTTTGGCCGAGGAGCATTGGCGGAGGAAATGAAAGGAGTGTTGGAACAATTGCCACCGCCGAGGGAAATTTTGGATCCGCCATTTGCCACGGTGTGTTCTTTCCAATAGTGTAAATAAATAAATGTTTTAATTTAGTATTTCTTATGCTTTTCTTTTTCTTTTCTAGGATCTTTTGTGAGATCTAATACTCTCCCAACATTGAGGACAATGCTTATTTTAAGTTGGGGGGAGAGTGTTAGAATCTTTAGGTTTATTAGGATTTTGGCCTAAATTTTTTTTTTTTGAGATACCTCCATTTTTCTCCATCACCCATTGAATTTCATTGTATATCATATTTGGCCTTCTCGTCCCTACGCCATTAGCTTTGTTTAGTCCCTACTTGCTTAATGCCATGCGATTTTTCGGATTATCATTTTGGTATCGATTTCTCGATGTTTGATTGGCACGTTTTCATTTCTTTTCCAATTTGGAGTCGAATGTTAATATACCATGTATGAAACTATTTAGATGTTGTGATAATCTCTTTGAGATAGTTTGGGAAAAGTTTGGTGTAAGCGATTTCATGTTTGGGATGAATGGTGTAGTTTTTAATTGGATTGAGAGTGGCCAAATTGTGCATGCTTTGTTTTCATCTTAGGAGTGGGTGGATGAGTTGCTAATTCATGTTGGAATGCAAAAAAAAGGTTAGTATAAGTGAATGTTTCTTTCTAATTGAATCGAGTAGCCGGTGCCCCACGAAACATTGGGGAGGACGCCAAAAATGAGATTTAGGAGATCATTCCATCCATTTGCATATATAGCGTCATCGCGTGTATGCAAATGTTCCGGTGTTTGCATTTATGGCGTTATCGCGTGAATGCAAAACATAAACATCAAAAACAAAAAAAAAGAAAAAAAAGAAAAAGAAAAGAAAAGAAAGAAAAAGAAAAAAAATGAATGAATAAGCAACATGAGTGATGCAATCTCCTCTCCCACCACTTAGAAGAAATTTCTTTTGGTTTTGGCCATTTTCATGAAAATTAGAAAATTTGACATCGTGATATTTCCCGATACGTGTGATACGGGGCTTATTTCTTCACTTTTCTTTGAATTGAATTGAGGGGAGTATCATTTGTTGTTTATTTTCATATATTTGGTATATTGGCTTTGAAATCAATTGGAAATATCATTTTGGGGTGTGCCATGACGGTATCTTGAGTTTGGTGCATGTTTTTCAATTTAATCCGAATTTTTCGCGTATTTTGCTAGGGACTAGCAAAAAGCTAGTTGGGGGGTGTGATTCGGGATATAAATTGCATATTTTCCCCCTAACTATCCCCATTTGTGCCAAAGATTAGGCTTAATTGTGCTCTTTTTTGGTATATTTTCATTTCATATCAATTTTAGGGCTTATTCTCATTCTTGGCACAAAATACGGTTTTTATCATCTTTATTGGCTTCCTATTATTTTTTCTATGCTCCTGCCATTATTTCGATCTTATCTCCATTTTTGGGAATTATTTGAGCGTTGGAATATTTTATATAGCTTATTGGGAGGTCAATATTGTGTTTTATAAAGTCATTAAATTAATTTTATCATCATATGTACTAATTTATCCTTCTGATATTTTTCAGGTACTCTTGGGAGTCTTAGAGATTTTCCAGAATTTTTTGGGAATTTTCTGAGCATCCTAGGTATTTTCTACAATTTCTGGAAGGTGAAATGGGGTTTAAAAACCCATAAAAAGAAAATTAAGGTGCGCCACGTGGCGCAACCAGCTGTCGCCACGTGGCGCCGAGATTGATCCCGCCTGGCCGCCTGATTTATGTGGGCCGCTGCTCACATGTAAAAAAAAGAAAAAAAAATAAAATAACTGTTCTCATTTTGCGGGCCGGCCCGCTTCGTTTTCCTTGGCTCCCCGCGCGCGCTTATATTATTTAAAAAAAATGTTTTTTTTTAAAGCTGAGCGGGCCGCTGGCCCGCTCGAATTTTTCGAGCGGGCCCCGGTCCGCTCGAAGGCAGCAGGCGCGCGCTTCATTATTTGCGGGCGTGCGGGTTTGGCGGGTCGGATCCGACCCGATCCGACCCGCAATGAGTTTAAAACGGGCCTGGGTGCGAAAATTGGGAAATATCTCGGTTTTTGGGGGTTTTTGCTTGCGTTTTTTAGGGTTCTTGGAGCCCTAGCTCCAATTTTCTAGTGCTTGGAGGGGGAAGAGGCCATTAAAGGATGAAGGAAGCTAGGAGGAGGAGCTAAAGTGGAAGGGGATGCTTCATTTGGAGAGATTTGGGTGAAATCATTCCTCTCCCTTTTGTAATTTCATATCTCTCAATTTGTATTGAATATTGGGTTATTTTTGAATGAGAATTCCATCTTTGATTTCCTAATGATTGAGTAGTGTAAGATTGCTTGGGATGTGATTTATTGATGTTGTGTGTTAATTATTGGCCTAACTCCCTCTTGCCTATTATATTGTTAATGTTGGATGTATAATTAGGGCACAATTTCATTGGCCAAGTCCCGAGAGGGCAATTTGAGAAAATGTCATGCTCGTAATTTGATTAGTGTTCGATTATACGTCCATCCCTATTGCTAATTGTGATGTCCTTTAATGTTAAATTCTCCGATTGGGCTTCCTTAGCCGGATGACCAATTGAAGTATATGAGGGTAATTTGTGCTTAATTAACACCAACATTAGTGAATTCACAACCCATGCTCCTCGCCTTGCTACCCTAATGTCTCCCTTTGGCTCTCTAACCCCACCAATATAGGTTAGGATTTTTAGTTTCACTTCACGTTTTTTTCACCACGATTTTCACACTTCCACCGTTAGTTTAGGTAGTTGTAACACACTTTAATTTTCTTTGTCCGTCAAATCTTGTGAACGTAGAACGAATTGTCCCTGTGATCCGACCCGGTACTCACCGGTTATTTATATATTGCATTGACACTCCTACGCTTGGGAGTGGAAGGCGTGCACTTGCGCGTTTTTCGAGTCAACCAGTAAGCCTATCACCTAATATGGATCCGAACTCCAGACTTGTACCAAATAAGTAGCCACTGCATGATTCATGGTGATACACAAGTTTGGTTAGGAAACTAAACTTTATTATGACATGTCTTGATATTGGCTTTTCGATGAGTACCAAGTTAGTTCATGTCTGATCCGAATACTTTGTATTGAGGTGCTGCGGCACGAGTCTTGAAATACCTTAAAGATTGTACCTTTGCATTATACTCTGATTATGGGTATTGTATGGTTACGATTTTTTAAGATATAAATTGGGCTGGCTTACACTTTCATCATCGATCGATGATAGACTAAAATATTTTCATAGGAGGTATAAGAGCAAGAAACAACAGTTTATTTCTCGATCCAATGTAGAATTAAAGTATAGAGCCATGGTTAATACCACATGTGAGGTATGAATTCAGTAGTTGCTTTTCGGGCTAGGACGCATGATGCCTGCACTTATGAGGTTGCATTACGATTATAGTATTGTTATATACATCGCTAACAACTTAATTTTTCTTAAAAGGACCAAATACATTGAGATTGATTGTCACATATTGAGATAATAATGTGATAAAAATATGATAAAGACGATGTACGTCAAGTCAATAAATTGGCTGGCGGACATACTTACTAAGCCTTTGGAAAAGAAGATCGTAGACTATATTTGTGACAAACTGGGTATGGATGACATATCTGTTCCAGCTTGAGAGTGTGTATTAAGATGTAATGTTTTATGTAAACGGGTTAAAGGAGCCCTTTTGTAAAGTTACCAATATTTGCACTATAAATAAGAGATTCTAGGGAGGGGAGAAATTAACTACTTCTCCCTAGCCTTTTCCTAAATCCGATATCTGGTTTTCACAAAACTAGGGATGAGAATGGGCATGCCCAAAGCCCGTTTGGGCTTTCAATTGGGCATGCCACCTCATCATCCCTACCAATCCTTCACAAATCCTAGAAAGGATTTGTGAAGGATTGGTAGGGATGATGAGGTGGCATGCCCAATTGAAAGCCCAAACGGGCTTTGGGCATGCCCATTCTCATCCCTACACAAAACATATCCGTCATTGCATAACTAGTTATGAGATGCTTACGGATTCTATCATGTATGATATTGTTTACTAATGTGTGAAGTTATAAATACCACAAGTGCACGGTGTCAGTGTAGTACAGGTCGATCCGCAGGGAGGCAGACTTTGAATACTAATTTATCTCTGGGTTATAAGTAGTACGCAAGTAGGTTTCAAAAGAGAGACTGTCTAAGGGTAATGTCAATATACAGAAAGCTCTTAGGCCAAGTATCACTGCGACTGTGATTCAGGTTAGGATTTATCTAACTTGTCTGGTTATTAAACTTTGTCTTGGTGTGAGGTTGTTGCACATAATGTTATTACCTACTCCCACTATCATGATGCTATGATAAGATTATCTATCCTTTGCCAAAGCCAACTATCATTGGTCATCGACATACAATAGATGCATCATGCTCAACAAATTTCCACAACCTTCCTTCATGTAGCTATCGTGAATAGAAGTTAGGTCAATGCTAGGAGAGCTCTAATTTACGCCCAACTATCGTTGGCGAAATAAATAATTGGAATCAATATATGGATTGAAAACACTAGATTAGCCCTAACTTTCGTTAGCGACTAATCTAATAATCGACAAGGGAGGATATTGATGTATGTTGATAATAACCATCCTAAACAAAACCTATTCAACAATTATTCAAAAACCAAGCAATGCTAAATCAATCCATGCCAAATCATAGTAGGGTTCAACCCTAAGCC
Source organism: Scilla litardierei (assembly GCA_030789695.1). Lineage (NCBI taxonomy): Eukaryota > Viridiplantae > Streptophyta > Magnoliopsida > Asparagales > Asparagaceae > Scilla > Scilla litardierei. Next base: position 355,126,189 of record CM061133.1, read on the forward strand.
ATAGATATACTACTCTGCAATAAACACAATAAAATTCATAAATGGATGCATTGAAATAACATGAGAGAGAGAAAAATACTTAGCTATGAGATCCATAATGAATAAGCAATAAAAATCCAACATTTGATTGAAATCCAATACAAAAGATACTAAACTTTTTTGGAAATCTGTAGCTATGGCAGGAATAAAAACCTAGGAACCGGAGAAAAAGCTCTGATAAATGCTGCACAAAGGTTCTGGAAGGGATCCAAAAAGAAAAACAAAAAAAATTCTATTTATACTCCTTCACAATAAGCCCAAAAACCCCCAAAATAACCCCAATGGCGGCGCTTAAACCCTTTAGAAACTAGGGTTTGACAAGGTCGTGTATAGCATCTACACGACCATGTAAGTGCTTTTCCAAATATCAGCTTCTGTCCCTTTTTCTTCTTGCAGTTACACGACCGTGTGCCATGTGTACACGGTCGTGTAAGTCTATGTTCTACTCCTTCATAGGATCGACCCACACGATCATGTGGGCTGTCGTGTGTGCCATGCCGTCCTATACGGTCGTGTGTGACATGGCACACGACTGTGTAGCTTTTCATTTCAGCTTTTCTTTTGGGCTTGAATGGGATTCGGTCGTGTATATAATGTACACGACCGTATACCACTCTGTCTTCTTCACTCCTTTGATTGAATTGAATCCATCCCTCCTTCGATCTTCTCCCAAGCCTTCATCCTTGCTATTGGGTCCTAAACTCCACGTTTTTACCTGAAATACACCAAGGAAACTCATGCAGTGGTTATCCCACGCCACAGCTTTCATTTTCATCTGCTAACTATTTCCGACTTTGCTCTTCTTCGCAATCTTAGTTCTCTGTTTTCCTTCTCGGTTTTGTATGTAATTTCGCCTTTTCTGCCATATTACTTTACCTCTTGATCTAACAATGCTCTTGTCTTTCATAAAAGGCGGCCAAACCTTCACACTCACGTAGGTGGTCCATCAAGTGCTTCTCTATAGCACCATCAGACATCCTTGAACTCAAACATTACCATACTTGTCACAACAAAATGGTATAGCTGAATGTAAACAGAACCTTGAAGGAAGTGATGAATGATATGCTTTTGAGTTCAGGGATGTCTGATGCCTTTGTCTTTCATCAGACATTCTCTATAGAACCATCAAACATTATTATATCACCTTTGTTGATGATTACTCGAGGTTCACTAGGGTGTACCTTCTTAGAACTAAAGGTGAAGCAGAATAAATGTTTATTAAATACAAGACCGAAGCAGAAAACCAACTTGATAGGAAAATCAAGAGAGTTAGGTCTGATAGAGGTAGAGAATACAATACCAACACACTTAAGGATTTTTGTGAGAAGAATGGGATTATACATAAATTTAGTGTCACATACTTACCACAACAAAATGGTATAGCTGAACGTAAGAACAAAACCTTGAAGGAATGACCTACATGGTCATGGGTCCACCACACGCGCTCCGACGCTGGCCGTGACGTGCGTGCACCGCCTGCCGTGTCGTGGCGCACGTGTTTCCTTTTTTGGACGCCATGACTTTTCTTTTTTTGTCACATCCCCTTAAATTGCAGCGGTTAATTATAGCATTCATACGCCCTAATTATGGTTTTGATTGTAGCTGTTAATTACAGCATTCATACGACCAAATTAATTTTGGCCGTTTGTATTCTGAAACATCTTTGATGATTCTTATAAATAACCATGTCTCTTTCCATATGTAATACACAGACATTATTTCTCTCTTCATCTGCTTGTTCTCCTGGGGATCTGTAATGTGCAAACTCCAAAGTCTGGCCACGAGTGTGTAATGACCATGGCTATGAGGAAAACACTAGAAGCGGGTTGAATAGTGTTTATAAAATTTAAACGATAGTTATACCAATTTAAATTCCTAACCAACAATAAATGCGAAATTATAAATAAACCCAAATTGAAACAATGCTAACACACAGTATGTTTCAAGGGTTCGGATTAACAAAGTCAACTCCCGACTTGTTCCCGGTAATCATACGTCCCTTCCACCCGGATACCACCGGATACTCAAGTTAGAACCCTAACTTGAGCTTTCCTTTAAACTCACTTGTAGCAACACCACAAGTGAAATCGAAACACAATCGATGTCCTTGACTCCCACAACTTGGGAGCAAGAAAACCACTCTCACAAACCGAGAGTTAAACTAATATCGAAAGATATGAAATAATGAAACAGCAAGACTTACAATCATCTATGCCTTAAAGTAGAACTTGAAGGAGCAAGTGTGTTGTGTGTTGAAGTCTCTTCTAAAAAGAGAGAAAAGCCCTTTCTCTTGTCACCACCAATTGCCTAGAGGATATCACTTTGATTTTAGGTTGAAGAGCAAGAGAGAATGAGATTGAAATTCTTGGGCTTTTGAATTTGATAGCTTTGAAAAACTTGAAGTTGAAAGCTATGGGTTTTCAAGAGATGATCAAGAAGATGAGTAACCCCTCAATGGAACAGTAGAAGCTCTCTTTATAGGTTCCCCAAAACCCCCAAACAGAATCCCCAAAAACCCCTTTGAAATTCGTGGAGAAAAAGCCAACAAATAAAATTTACACAGTCGACAGTCGACTGGTGAAGAAAACACAGTCGACTGATGCACTGTGTCAGAGGGTAGGTGAGAATTCAAACGGTAACTTACCACGTAGGATAGTCAACTGATAAAAAGACAGTCGCCTGTAAACCTAACAGGCGACTGTAAATCCTTCTACAGACGACTGGCCGCAACATGGGTAAGCTGAGAAAACTCGAAAGTTTTGGGAAGACACGACAGGCAACTGATGTGAAACACACATGCGCCTGTGCCATGGGCATGCGACTGTGAAACCAACATCAGTCGACTGTCACTAATACTTGAAACGTTCCAGAGAGCAGAGTCTACAAGGGAATCATAGACATGCGACTGTTGAAGCATTGACAGTCAACTGTGCCTTGGACATGCGACTGTCAATCCAACATCAGTCGACTGACCAAATGGAAAAGAAAGTGACATTTGGACAGGAGAGAGACATACGACTGATTAATAAATCACAGGCGCATGTAGCTTGGACAGACTCATGTCTTTTGTACATCAGTCGCCTGAATGGAGTTAAAGCTAAAAACCCAAAAACCATTTGAAAAAGTATGTGCATAACAGTCGACTGCAGAACAAATCACAGGCGACTGTTTTGAGACAGGCACCTGTAAAACGTTCAGCAGTCGCCTGTTGAAATCCCAAACTGCACATGCTTGAGAAATGTGAATTGGAGTCTAAGGAAATGTAATCTAATGATTTCCTAGGACAAAAATGAAGATGTGTGTGCTCTAACATAGTTCTACTTCTAAGCTAATACTAGAAGAGAATAAAAAGATTACATTTTGTAGAAGCCTCTCTTCTATCCAATGTATGAGCTTGAAGTCTTCTAGGAGCTTCAATCACCATCTTTAACCATCCAATCCACTTTTCATGCTTTGATTGATCTTTGAGTGACATCCATTGCTAATTGATCTTCATGATATGCTTAGGCAATGGATTAACTGCAAATAGGGTATTAGTCACAAGTATTTATGTTTGCTCATCATTAACACCAAGTAGGGAGAAGTCCAATATTCAGCATAGTGGACGCGTCCAGAGGCTGTTGTGTTAACATTGGCGAGCAACCGGCGATATCGATTACCACCAAGGTCACGTCGTAATTGCTTTCAAGGCAGTGGTCATCCCACGCCACAGCTTTCACATTCATCTGCTAAGTAATCTTGACTCTGATCTACTTTTCAGTCCTCTATTCTCTACTTACCGGCTCTGTTTGTCTGTTCTTTTGCCTCTTCTATCATGGTGGTACACTCCTTTTTCTAACAATTTGAAAGCAATTAGAGTCATTATCGTAGCAATCTTGGTCACATGAGAATAAGTATCAAAATAGTCTAAGCATTTATTTTGGGTAAAACCCCTAATCACAAGTCTAGTTTTAAACTTTTCTATTGAATCATCAGGTCTCATCTTTTTCTTGAAGATCCATTTACTACTATTGGGTCTACTACCTTTAGGTAAATCAGACAATTCCCAAGTTTGATTAGAAATAATAGAATCAAGCTCGCTTTTATTAGCGTCTTTCCAAAAACTAGCATCAATGGATCTCATTGCCTCATCATAAGTTTTTGGGTCTTCTTCTATCATGAAGGTAGACACAAGTTCATCACTAAGCAAATCTATACATGCACTTTCTGTAAGAAAGCAGTAATGAAGTCGGGTCCAAAGTTGGTTTCAGTTCTTTGCCTCTTACTCCTTCTAGGTTCATCATTAATAGTACTAGTAAAAGTAGGACTATTTATATGAATATCGTCAGATAATGATGACGGAGTGGGCATAGAAATATCTGAAGGTATAAGAGACATGGATTCCTTTTTCAAAGGAAAAACATGCTAAAAAACTCAGCATCTCTAGACTCAAAAATAGAATGATCTTTTAAAGACATGAATCTGTACGCATCACAATGATGAGCAAAACCAATGAACATTGTATCATAGGTCTTAGGTCCAATATTAGACTTCTTAAAGTCAGGTAGACCTTCTTTAGCCAAACACCCCCACACTCTAGAAAATTTAGATTGGGAGTAAATCCTTTCCACATCTCATAAGGTTCTTGTCTAGTTTCTTATGGGGTACACGGTTAAGAACATGACAAGCTGAGAGAATAGCTTCCCCCCACATGTCATTAGACATCCCTGAACTCAAAAGCATAGCATTCATCATTTCCTTCAAGGTTCTATTCTTACGTTCAGCTATACCATTTTGTTGTGGTAAGTATGGGACACTAAATTCATGTATAATCACATTCTTCTCACAAAAATACTTAAGGGTGTTGGTACTATATTCTCCACCTCTGTCAGACCTAACTCTCTTGTTTTTCCTATCAAGTTGGTTTTTAGCTTCGGCCTTGTATTTAATAAACATTTATTCTGCTTCATCTTTATTTCTAAGAAGGTACACCCTAGTAAACCTAGAGTAATCATCAACAAATGTGATATAATAATGTTTTCCTCATTTGCTCCTGGTGTTTTGGAAGTCAGCTAAGTCTGTATGAATGTAGTGCGTATCTCAAAAGAGCAAAACAGTGAAGGAAATTTTTCAGTCTCCCCCTCCACAAAAAAGGGAATAAGACACTACCAATTGTGTATATTTGATTAGATAAAACTAGAGGCTGTCTTGATTGTACAAACAAAGACAGATGGAATATGCATGCCCAGTGGAACTTGGATGGAAATACCAAACTTTTGTTATGGTTACATGTTTAGTCTTCCATGATTTCATCAATTACTGACCCATGCCATGGTTAGATGAATTTATTTTTCTTTGATTGAGAAAAAGAAGGGGTATCACATAAATGAGACATGCGAACAAGTATTCATGTACCTCTAAATATGCAACTAATAGTATTAAATGGTAATATTGATACTATTCTAATTTCAAGAAGTGCCCCTTATTCCTTACATTAAAAATATAAGATCAAAGCTTCCTATCTGCTGCATAGAAAGAAAAACAACCACCCATTTTCATTGGAATAAATTTTTAATTTGAAAATATGCTCTTCCATGGCATATTAAAAAAACATGCCGAAAAAGTAAAATGATCATCGCACACAGAGGCTAATAACAATGCATGCGGACTTGTAGAGATTCATGTGAGTAGATTTTGCCCATGGTGATAGTTTCTTTCCCCCACTAGGGTTGTCATGTGCATATATGCACTCCTCCACAATAACAATACCAATAATTGGTTCAGTTAAATTGCTCACTCACGTAGAAAGAAGTATGCATTTTCTATTAGTTTATATGTCAAGAAACAGAAATGTTAAGTTTTTTTTCTTGAACAAAATTAATTCATTATTCTCCAATAGGAACTTGCATCTTGTGTTGACTAATACAAAATCTTATTGGGTAATGAACATGTTAAAAGTTCAGAATTTAATCAGAAGGGTCTAATCATCTTGATGTATCATATACCATGCTTATTCAATGCAAAAAAAAACAAAGACCGGCTCAGATGCAACTACAAAGCTTGCCTAAATCTTAATATTAAAATATGCGACTTTAGGCTTATAAAACATTATTCACTGTAATGTTCGAATGCGCCATTCGCATAGTAGTATTGAATTAATTGCTTTCAAATTGTTAACCTTAGGGAAGAAACTTTGTGGGCCTCAGGGGAAGAGGCAGTGCCAGCATAGCGTAAGTTATGAATGACAAGTAGGAGGTCTCTGTTCTACTCAGCCATAAGAAGGCAAGAGAGTATGTTGGTTTCGGTTGTCAAAGTACTTCGTGAACTTTCGTTCACGATATTGTTACATGAGGATAACATCCTTCTCATGCAAGGATGTGAATGTTTTTTCCAGCATGCGTGTCTCCGTGTTCTCTTCACCACACAGCTTCAGGCGTGAGGTGATGTTATGTAGAGCTGAGTTATACTCAGATACAGACGGACTTGAAATCCTGAAGTCAGAGATTCTCCCAATCGTAACGGGCTCGAGGGAGGATTACATCTATTTGATGTTTGTATATATCCTCTAGAGCAGTCCACAATTCATACAGATCTTCTACCCTTAGGTACTCGGCCTTCAGGATCCGATCCATGTGTCCTCTGATATAGGTTATGGCTTTCGCCTTATCTATATAAGAAAGAATGGAAGTAGAAGTAGACGCAGCCGTAGTCGTAGCAGCAGTTGCATTAGCAGTTGCTGTGATTGTGAGACTTAGGCCCTGAGAGCGCAAGTGGAACTTCAGGTCCAGTTGCCAACTCAAATACTTTCCAGCAGCATCCAGAACTCCAAAATCGACACTCGCTATCTTGGCCATTGTATCTAAGCATATAGATGAGCATGTATTAATTACTGATGTAAAATTAAAATTCATGCAAAAAAACAAGCATATTAACTAGTTGTGTGGATCGGCTAGTCACCACTGCAGGATAGCCGAGCTCGATTGCGCGAGCTTGTCACCAAGCGGGGCACAAGGTGGTCGGAATGTTGGACCTTGTTGTTGGGCTTGGTGAGTAAGTTTTGTTTGCTGGCCTGCTCATTTCAAGTTGGGCATTGATTCATGTTGGCTGGGCGAAGGCCCTGGTCACGTGTTTCTTGCAGCGGAGGACAATGCGTCAGACTGGTTTCACAGAGCAGCGAGAACCTCCCGCTCTCAACCGTGGAAGGACAACGGGCTGCTGTGCCCTTCACCCAACATGGGCCTGCTTGCTGAGTGTACAACCAGCCGAGCTCGATCGCGCAAGCTTGTCAACAAGCGGGGCATCAAGGTGGTTGGAATGCTGGGCCTTGTAGTTGTGCTTAATGAGTTGGGCGCTGCTAGGTGGCCCGCCCGTTCCATGTTGGGCAGTGATCCATGTGGTTGTGTGAAGGCCCTGCACCACGTGTTTCTTGCAGCGGAGGGCAGCGCGTCAGGCTGGTTTCACAGAGCAACGTCAACCTCCCCAAGGTTAACACATCATCATTTTTTGAACGCGTACACTAGCGGACAGAAACAGTGGAGTTTGCACACATGAACCCAGGAATTCGTGAGAGGAAATTTATAAGAAGTTAGGAGAGTTTTTTCGTGTTCTGCAAGAGCGAAAGGCACGGCTATTTAAAGCAATTTAAAAGACTGTTGAAGAATTCAAACTGGCAAAAGGATCAATGCCGTGTTTGAATGCTGTAGAAACCGCTGCAATAAAAGGAAATATAGCCGTTTGAATATTAACAGCCTCGCATGAATGCTGAAATTAAATAGCCATTAAAGGGTTTAAATCTGACATATAAAGGGGTTATATTCAAAAAAGGAAAGGCACACCGTCCAAAAAAAGGAAAGGCACGCGGGCAGGCGGGCGGCGTACGTCACGGACGGCGGGTGGACGACGACGGTGGCAGCGTGTGTGTGGTGGACCCATCACCATGTAGGTCCTCTCCCTTCACAAAAGTGTCGTACCCCTTGGGGCATAACCCAAGTTTCTACAACTCCCCTAATAAACTCCTCCAAGTCAAATTGCCCAAGCAATGTGGGGCTAAAAAGAATAGTGTGAATGAAACAAAGGCTTTTGAGAGCATATTATTCCAACAATCTCCTACTAATGGCTCGAGAAAAGAAACAAAGAATCCTGGGTAATGAAAGGATATATACTCAAGTATTAATGTCTTTCGATTGAATTGATACATAGTGAATTGAGGCAACAACTTAGTTCCTAATGAGTGAATTTCTCTTGAACTCATTAGAGTTCGGTTGAGACCCCCACAGCACGTATTGAACCTTGAGTATGTGCAAACTCTGCGATACAAATCAAGCGCTTTAAGGCCATGCACACACATTGGGTCTCATGAGTGCTCTAGAAAGACTGCCCCTGTCTTCATAGAAGGCGGCCAAACCTTCACACTCACGTAGGTGGTTCATCAAGTGCTTCTCTATAGCACCATCACAAAGGATATGGAAACATTAAGAGCGTATTGCTCAACCTCTCAACAGATAATGAGTCCATCAAGTGCTTCTCTATAGCACTACCAAAACTGGTTATGGACTTATCTCAAAGTGAACCATCAAGTACTTCTCAATAGTACCACCAAAACTTGGACATGAATTTAAAAACACTACCACTTGTCATAGGGATGGAAATGTAGTGTATGTTAAGAATCATATGGCTTCGTTAGACCACACTGGGTATCAACCATATTATCTTAACGCATGGGCTTTAGCCACATCCCCCTCGACGAATCAAGAACCACTTTTCTTGGCAACCCCTTGGTTAGTGGATCTGTAAGATTTCTTTCGGACCTCACATATTCCAAAGAAATTACTCCATTTTTCAGTAGTTTAACCACACCGTGTCTGATGCATATATGTCGTTTCTTCCCGTTATAGACACTGTTTTTAGCAACTCCAATGGCTGCTTGAGAATCACAATGAAAGGAAACTATCGCAGATTTCCCCCCGCAATGGCACGTCTGTTAACAAGTTCCGTAACCATTCAGCTTTTTGTCCTGCCAACTCAAGAGCAATGAATTCAGATTCCATGGTGGATCGTGATATCCATGTCTGTTTGGAAGACTATCATGATATAACGACTCCATCCAAAGTAAAAACAAAACCACTATTTGAACTAATTTCATCATTACCTGAAACCCAGTTTGCATCACAAAATCCTTCTAAAATAGTAGGAAATCTGCTAAAATGCAAACACCAATCAATTGTTCCTTTCATGTATTTTAGCAAACGAGGAAGAGCGTTCCAATGTTCATTACTAGGGTTATGTGTATAACGACTTAGCCTACTAACTGCATAGGCTATATCAGGTCTAGTGCAGTTCATGAAGAACATCACACTTCCTATGATTTTAGCATATTCAGATTGGGAAACACTCTCATCCAAATTCTTTTTCAGATGTATGCTAGGGTCATAGGGAGTTCTAGCAGGAACAACTTCAAAACAGTTGAACTTTTTCTGGACTTTTTCAACGTAATGAGATTGACTTAAAGAGATGCCACTGGAGTTTCTAATAACTCTAACTCCTAAAGTAACATCAGCTTCTCCTAGGTCTGTCATCTCAAATTGAGATGACAAGAAATTCTTGGTATCTTTCACAACGTCCAGATTGTTTCCAAAGATCAACATGTCATCTACATATATGCATATAATCACACAATCTGATCCTATTAGTTTAGAATCAGAGGTATTCACAATATAGTCATTCCTTACTAAAGTGCTATTAAACTTCTCATACCATTGCTTAGGTGCTTGCTTTAGACCATATATAGATTTTCTAAGTTTGCATACCTTATTCTCTTGACCAACAATCACAAATCCCTCGGGTTGGGACATGTAGATTTCTTCCTCTAGGTCACCATTTAAAAAGGTTGTCTTGACATCCATTTGATGCACAACTATCCATTTGATGTACAACTAACTCATGAATTGCAGCTAAGGCAATTATCGTAGTAATCTTGGTCACATGAGAATAAGTATCAAAATAGTCTAAGCCTTTCATTTGGGTAAAATCCAAATCACAAGTCTAGCTTTGAACTTTTCTATTGAACCATCAGATCTCATCTTTTTCTTAAAAATCCCTTTATTACTAATGGGTCTACTACCTTTAGGTAAATCAGACAATTCCCAAGTTTGGTTAGAAACAATAGAATCAAGTTCGCTTTTAATAGCATCTTTCCAAAAACTAGTATCAATTGATGTCATTGGCTCATCTTAAGTTTTTGGGTCTTCTTCTATCATGAAGGCAGACATAAGTTCACCACTAAGCATATCTATACACGCACTTTCTGATAAGAAAGCAGTAAGAAGTCCGGTCCAAAGTTGGTTTCAGTTCTTTGCCTCTTACTCATTCTAGGTTCATCAGTACTAGTAAAACCCACCGAAAAGATCAAGGATCAATTTGTTGGGCAGGATAGTACTGAAATTAATTGCTGTCAAATTAACACCAGTGTGGAGATCAGATTGTCCGGTAATAGTACTGAAATTATTCTAAACCAATAGGATCAGATTGTGTGATCTTTCTAAATTGGAACCGCTTGATGGTGCCAATTACAAACGCTGGTCTCAAAAAAACTTATGTTTTTCGAACAACTCGAAATTGACTACGTTTTATTCACCGACTGTCCTGTTCTTAATTCTTCTGTCACCACCATTACCACAGCGACTGCTGTTACTGTTCCTAAATCTAATGAAGAAGAAATTAAGAAGTACGAAAAAGATAACAAAACTGTTAGATGCCACCTTCTTAATCATATGAAAAATTCTCTTTTTGATTTATTCATGATCCACAATATGCTAAATTCATCTGGGATTTTCTAGAGAAGAAATATGGTGTAGATGATGCAGGGAAGAAGTACGTCGTTGGGAAGTGGCTGACTTTTCAAATGGTCGATGCCTAACCAATCATGGAGTAGGTTCATATCTATGAGAACCTGTGTGCTGATGTTCTTAATGGAAGCAATATTGACATGCCTTAGTCGACTATGCCATAAATCTAACGACTCAGCAATATAAACAGAAGCAGGTTTATTCCGAATTTCAGAAGCAGCATTAAGAATAAACAGACCCTCACTCAGATACCCCTTCCCTACAAAGTCCCGACTGCGAGTAATTACAATATTGTCAGCCTCAAAGACAGGTTTCAGTCCAGCTTTATTCAGCAAGGTACCAGACATGAGGTTGCAACACAATGATGGAACATACAGAACATTGTTGAGGGATATAGTTTTTCCTGATGTGAGTTTCAGCAGTATTGTACATTTACCAGCAACTCCAGAAGCTATTGAGTTTCCCATGAAGACGCATTCTGTATCAGCAGCATCTTTGATGTTATGGAACAGCTCCTTGTTGGCGTAGAGGTGCCTTGTAGCGCCAGTGTCCAGCACCCAATCAGTGTTGGCCACCAGGTTTGCTTCAACAACTACAGCAGCAATAACTCCATCCTGTTCAGCAAGGTTAGCTTGAGCAGCAGAATTACCACCTTGTTTTTGGAACGTCTTTTTGAGTCCTTGGCGCTGAATGCATTGGTAGGCCTTATGGCCCAGCTTGCCGCAAACATAGCACACCACGTTTAGCTTCTGGACCTTGCATTCACGTTTGTTGAACCGGCCTTGCTTCTTATTCTGTCATTGGTTAAAGGTTTTCTTTCCGTTGCCTTTGAACCTGTTTTTGTTGAAAGGGCTAGCAGAGACACCTTATGAAAAAAAAGGAAAGGCGCGTGCGTCACGACACGGCACGGCCGACGGGTGGGCAGGCGTGCGCGCACGTACGTCATGGCCAGCCAGCGGCCGGCAGCGGCACGCATCTGTGTGTGGTGGACCCATGACCATGTAAGTCCTCTACCCTTCAAAAGTGTCGTACCCTATTTGGCCTTAATACATCATGGATAATTCATCACCATCTCATCAACCAAATCAAGTACATCAAGGACAATTGACCTATTATTCCTAAATTGTCCTCTTATTCATGCAGTTCTGTATTATGCATTTTGTTGATCTCCTTGTTAATATTGTGATGATCTTTGTGTATTCTCTTGATTGATGTTATTAGACTATTGGAAAGTTTATGTAAACTGAGCATAAATCCTTAAAGTATTCTCTTATGCTATGTGCTTTAATAAGATGTAATCAAAATCTCTAAGGATATATAACACAAAGTTTTTAACTCCCTGGAAGTGGTAAAAACGAAGAAAAATATATGCATATTGATAGATTTAAAGCATGTGTCTCAATCCAAGCTGTGTTGCTTCAACTTAAAATTATTCTTATAGAACTCCACATAGATGGTTCCACCTGATTCTGAGATCCAAGTCAGATTGTTATGTTCTCCATCTATGCAGAATTATGATTTGTCAGGATTTGAGGGTCATATTTGTATTTTATGTTGGTGTTGATAGGAATGGTAATGCCACCTGAAAGATCTTAAACGATGTAAGCATATATTGAATGGTCTGGAAAATCCAATTAGAGATAATATCATGCTTTACTATTCTAGAAGTACAAGAGATAATATCGTACTTAACACTCAGAAAATGTGTAAAAAGCCAACGGGCCTGAAGCCCACGGCCAGCCTACGGGCCTTGGGCCCGCATGCCTTAACTTTTAAATTTTTTCTGAAAAATAAAGTTTATATATATATAATAAATTTAGAAAATACTCATATATTCCCTAAAATTACAGAAAAATTCAGAAAAATCTAGAAAAATTCTGGAAAATTACAGAAAAATCAGGGAATACAATGGGAGGGGATTGATAGTATAAATATTTTTGGGGCTAAAACGTTACTTGGGGATATCGATAAAATATGTTTTCGGGCGCGTTCAGTTTTTAACTTTTTCTGAACATGACCCGATTGACCCGATGCGTACCGCGGACAGCCAGAAGCCTCCGCTTCCACCATATACCTCACGAACATTTCTTTTTAGGTTAAAGTGCCATTAAATTTTCGTGAACGGGTCATATATTTCAAGGCATCTTCTGAACAAAAGATTAATGCACAATTCATTATAATATTTTGTTTGTTGTACATTACTTAGGTTATTTTCATGTATATAATTCTTTTATATGTATCATGAACTGCCTGTGTTGAATGCTCTATGTTATTTGCATGATTTGTTTTTACATTTTATTCATTTTATTCCTACATATGTACTCACATTGTGATTATGGCACATGATTATAATCTATCAAAAGTTTAAAATCAGATCTATATTGATAATTTAACCAGAAGTTCTAATTCAAATTTCAACACCCGTTTTCTCAAATAAAATGAAAATAAAAAATACGAGGGATTATGCAAAAACTATTGATGCGATCTTCTTAAAGATACTCATTTCGCGGTATATAGATCTCGCAGATTTATGGTCTATATAGACCAATATGGACACCAAAAGCATGCAATGACACCTCTAACTCTTTTTAGAGTAATCTCACTTTACAAGATTCTTGAATCTAACCTTGCATATAAGCTTACTCCTGAAGTCGTGGCTTAATAGATAATTGAGAAATATATTATGAAATTCGCAAACACGAATTTATTTCCCTTAAGCATGTTTCTCTATCCACATTAAACCTTGATGACTCAAGAAACTAATGGCCTGAAGACCATACTTATATGTATATGTCTTCTAGTAAGACTGATGTTTATTCTTCCTTATAAATAACAATATGGAAGAATGAAAATAGGGGAAGTCCAGGACCAACTATGTCCTGATATAAAAAGGGAAATGAAAGATATGATATCCTCGATATGGAATAAGCAATGGCACACTAAGTCTTGACCCAGAAGTTCTGGAATAGACCCATACTGTTATTGCAATATGAAATGGTCATTAAGTTATGCGATAGATAGTATATAAAAAGATAGTCTAAAGACGAAAGTCGATCTAGCTATTGTATACTTAGCTACTCCCCGAGGACAAATAGACTTTTGGAAACAAATTTAAATATATTGCCATAACATAATTATTAATGAGTTCCAACATAATTATAGACGTATGCTTTTAAAAGCATCTCTCCCTAATAATAGTTTAGTAGAAACTTTTTTGGGGACGTCTGACTTAAAATTCAGGTTTTGCAAGCCTGAATACTCTATATGACGATGTCTCGTACTCTCAAAAGTCAAGAATAGAAACTTACCCAGTTTCGATGGATATTCGTTAAAACGAAATCCCTCACGAATGACTCAGGAATATTGAGTGTTCAAATGGACTTCCATAAGCCCTACATAAATTCAAAGAGAGGAATTAAATGTAACACTTGAAGTGTCCATAATCGTCCAAGTTTTAAATTTGGAACGATATAATATGTCACCATGGATTGATGATGCAAGACATCATTAACCCATCCTATAAATCTGAAGAACACGAAGTTTCTTCAGAAGGGTTCGTTTTCATTGTCACGTTTAACGGGACTCTCAAAACTTCCTCTAATAGAATTTAAGATATTATATTTACTATCATCGTTAAAATGATAAAACCTCTAGGTCTATTGAGAGTACTTGAGGGATAAAAGTGGACTTATTCACTCCTTACATAGGGTTGATGATGTAACTTAGTGTACTCATCCATATATCCTCTTAAAATGGTCATAATCAAACCTATTATCCAACCGCAGTCCAGTTTTTTCACATCATATATGACACATTATTAAATGGCGGGAACATTGGATAAAACTGGGAAATCAGCCATAATTTGCAACTGGAATAAAGCTGAACACCCTGGAGTCTGTGTTCACACCCAAAATGGGTTATATGAATTAATTATTAAAATGATTTAAACGGACTACTCATCCGTTAAAAATCCAGTTGCGTGGTGACTACATGGGGACATGCAATTACATTGCATACCATCAAAACGTCTCCTTAGAACCTATTTATATGAGCTTGATCACCTCATAGAATAGTTTCCGAGAACCCCTAACAGGGGAAGCGTTTAGAGCACATCTTATAGATTGTGCCATAATATGTCCACATCCCCATTGCACCACTATAAACCATCAATATGTCGTCTTAGAATTATTTATCGGGTGTAATTAACCTAAATGTCTTTCGATTGAATTGATACATAGTGAAGTGATACAACAATGTACCCTTTTGTATGAATTTTGAAGTGTAGTAGGATGAAGATTTACAGACGATTATCTTCTGAAAAGTTCTCCTAAATCACAAAAGAAATCAAAGCATATAAATCTTTCTTGCTGGTAGGATGTGGAGGGTCTGGGATGACAAACTTGATGTGTTCAATTTCCTCGAGCTTTCGTGAATATTTGACTCAGTCACATCGGGATCATCACTTGATAAAGCTTGTTGAGAACCTATATGATGCAATCAAAGTCTCCTCATTTGTTCTAGTACGAACCTTTTCGAGTAAACTCTAATTATCTTGTAATCTATAACTGTAAATCTCCACAAATTTCTCTTTGATTCTGCAGCAGATTTGTGAGTATCCTTATTTATTGCAAGAATTTCATAAGTCTTGAGATGCAAAGCACTCAAAATAATATGCAAAATGTTCATGAAATGCATTAGGAATAAGGCCAAAGTCTAATTCTAAGGAACTTGGATATACATGATAAGATATTGGAGTTAGTGGCTTATTAAAGATTAACTCATTCTTTTAATTTTCAATTATGCTCCTGGATTTATAAAGGGTCCATACAATTTTCTTTTCTCTAAATATAAGTATGTATGTGTTAGATCTCCAAGAATGTGTAACGTCTAAGTCATACGGCTAAGACCTTTCTAGCAAAACATGTGTAACATTCATATGTATGGCATCACACTAGCTACACGTGATAGCATGAAAACTAGAAAGGCATTAAACAATATTGGGTAACAGAATGTGGTTTATCATCAACCCATATAATGTTATAAGGCTATGGATGAAGTTCAGCTTTTAGTCTCATTTTCTCTATAGCTGATTTGATAACTAAATTAGTACAACTACGACCGTCAATCGTTACGTTGAAAGGTCTCTCTAATTTTGACGTATGTAAAGAAAATATTAGTTCTTCGCCAATCATTCTCACTCCTAGGTGTAGTAACTAGGCACCTAATGACTTGTAACCGTGCATTAGATTTCTCTATATCATTATTTATATCATCGGGTTTCTCAAGAATGTATTCTTCTTCAATTATTTCATTGTCATTTTAATCCCTTATATACGTAGGTTTTGATTAGGGCATTAACTAGCAAAATGACAAAGACATGACATTTGAAACATACATCCCTTTATGTTTTTGTTGTAATGGTTCTTCAACCTTAGCACTTCTATTTATCTCTTTAGCGACATTAGCTTCTGATTTAGTCAGTTATCACTTGGCCGTTTAAATTGCTCCCGGCTTTAAAAGTAGGCTTCCTATGTATGAGAGTTCTCATGGATTCTAAATTTAAGGCTAGGTTAAATGCTTGTTGCACATTGTCTATAGTATGAGAAAGCATCTCTTGCCTAATGTTTGCTTTCAATCCAAAACTGAACCTAGCAAGGATATATCGAGATCTTTTTGTAGCTCACTCCTACCAAATATGTCATTGAACTTAGTCATGTACTCCTCTACTATTATGCTTCCTTGACATAGTTTGTTCAGTTTTTTCTAATAGGCGATCTCTAAAGGTATGATGTAATTATTTTTATTTGAGCTTGATCTTCATTTCATTTCAAGTCTGTATAGATCTGAGGTGCTACCTTTCGTTGTCTCTCTATGGACGTCTAAAATTTTTGACATACAATATCAGTTTTATCTTTTAGCAAATTGGACCTTCCGCTCGTTTGATAATGGGTATCATTTAAACACATGCTCCATCTCTGCTAGCCAATTTGAGAAGGTCAGATAATTATAAGTTCCATCAAAATTAGGAATATCATCCTAATCCAGCGTGATTATCTTGCCTAAAGTTATCCTTAAAATTCTTATCTCGTCTTTTATTATTTTTGTTATTTCCATTTCTAATCATTCGAGATTCATCATTAATAATCATTCGAGATTCATCATCAAATGTACTCTGTGATTCATTCTCAAAATTTTGTTATTTAGTCAACTTGTTTTCTAGGACTTCTAGGTGTTCTCCAATTCGATTTATGTCAGTTTTTAGTTCTAGATATATCTTTTGAAGTTGATTTTCTAGCCTTTAAATTGCATTTTCATACATATCTCGTCTTAAGAATTTGCCATTATGTAACAGCATGCAATGCTAATTAGTCACACAAATGCAAATGCGAGATCCTAAAAACCAACAAATGCATGTGTTAATTATACAAATAAAATAAAATCATAAAGTCCAAATTTATATGATAAAATGTAGTCCTAAATATACTAATGCAACACATAGTTCAGACTATAAAATGATGCAATACCAATGATAACAACTAATCTAAACAAAATCAAATAGAGGAATTCTAAACAAAATCAAATAAAGGAATTTTCAGAATTTAACAATTAAGGACTTGATTAGATTTGAGGCTATATGGAGTGAATATCAGCATTGTAGTATCATGCAAGACCTTCAGAAGTTATAGAGCTTTATACAAATGATCAAGACCGAAAATTTCACGTAAAACTCAAGAAATTGTCAAAATACATTGAAAAATGGTTGAAATACTGAAAATCCAGCGAAAATCTTGAGAAATGGTGAGTCCGCACTATAGCAGCAGTCCAACTCGGTTGGTCAACGGTTGGACTGAACCATTGACCAGTCAATGACTCGGTTGGTTCTGGCCGGCTTGAGTCAGCTCGGTTTGGGTCTGGCTCAGGTTTAGCTCGGTCAGCTTGGCTGAGCCGATGAACAGGAGCCGATGAACAGTATTAGTGGCTAAGTTTAGCGATGCAGCTCGATGAGGGAAACATTTTGTCGGAGCCGCTAATGTAGCACTTCAACGCTGGTAAATTCTGGCGGTGATCGTCGGTGATCTTTGGTTCTTCGAATTTGCCTCGATGAGACATGTCTTTTAAGGGGGCGGAGAAGGCGGCGGCGGCGTCATTGTAGTCGACAAAACATAATGAAGATCATCATGGGAGCGACGGAAGTCGGCGACTGCGGCTCCAGTGCACTTGGATGGTGGTGACGGTGTGGGTCGTGGGTGACGACGGCGATGGAGCACAAACGACGACGGCGGACACGGCGTATGTGGGTTAGGGTTATGGGGTTTTAAAAAATTCTCTTTTTTTCTAATTTTTCGAAAAAATTTCCTCTCTTTTTTCTTGAATTTTTTTGTTTCTCCTATATGGTTTTTTTAAATTTTTATCTCCCTTTTTATCTTTTTATCTCAGTTTTTTGAATCTAAATTCCTAACTAAAATAAAGAAAAGATTTTGTTGAGGAAAAATGATAAGAAGAGGACAAACCAAGTTTTGGCTTTGATTCAAAGTTTGATGAAGGACGGAAATGGAAAGGGATGTTGGAATTTGGAGAAGAACGATTGGAAATTGATAACTTTTTGGGCCTTGCATCCCGTAAATCTCACGATCATCGGCTTGCACTTGGAGATTTTTTGGACATTGTTATGCTTTGATACCCATTGTTATGCTCTGATACCAATTGTTGGGGAGTGATCGGATCACTTTTCTTGGGCTCCTATGTTTTCTTGATAGGCTTATCAAGAAAGCAATCGTCTTGCATAATTCTAATTCGTTGGAAGCAACGGACAAAACAGATGATTTTCTCCAGTAAACGTGCAATACAACAATATATGTAAAAGAAACATAAAACAAAAGATAATCACGCACCTGACACCAAGATTTGTATTAGTTCCACCTAATGCTTGGTGTACGTCCAGTTGGAGAGATTAATATACTTTAGTAACATTGCAAGTTATAACGTTTGGTTGAAGGGAATAAACCAAACCTCCTAATCTAGATAAGAAAACAATGGAGAAAAGCTCTCAAAGCCCTCCGTTTGCCCTCTGTATTTTCTACCAGTAGTTTCAAACTTGTATAAGAAATCTCACGCGAAAACCGCTCGAACATCACCTCAAAACCCTAGCCGAAACAACGCTTATATATCGTTGAGTCCTTATTGGGTTTGGAATCTGAAACAGATTTGGATTCAGCTCCAAAACTCGCGTTGCTGTCTGCACCGCGCGCTCGCACTGCTCGGTCATTCGATCTAGGCGGGGAATGCTTGATGTTTGCCACATGGCCATTGTGCCAGTTCTCGCGTGCACTGCGCGCTCGCACTGCTCGGTCATTCGATCTAGGTGGGGAATGCTTGATGTTTGCCACATGGCCATTGTGCCTGCTCTCGCATGCACTGCTGCTGCTGCCGTGCACCCACGCGCTGCCTGGGCCACGCTTAGGCTTGTACTATGCTGGGATTAAAATCCGAATCAATTCTCATGGGCTGGGCGTTGTAAATTCGTTGATTCAGGCTTAAAAATCTCCAAAAAAATCCTCATAAATATTAGATTAATCCCGAGATATTTTTGGCATTTTGTATCTTATTTTTTGTATCTAATTTTTTAATACTTCACCTTGATAAAAACACACAATAAAGCTCGAACCAAGCCAAAACTGCATATCGTACACTTTCAAAACTAAACCACCTCATCATGAGGTCAGGACACTTGGCTAGTGAGCTTCGCACTAAGCATGACCAATTAACCGAGTGTCCAATGAACGCCTTTTCTAAGGTGATTCTCTAATTCATCGTATCTCATGAATCCAAACCTGAAGCACAAACCGTAGTGTTTCTATGTACCACCTCGTGGCAACCTAGCACTCTTCATGGAAAATAAGTTTGAGCCTCGCTCAAACATAGCTGTCGATCTGTCCATCGCTGAATTTTCTTTCTCGTGAATTTCCTTAGATTGCGCTAACATGTCGACATCTTTCCTAGCACACCACCACCCTGAGTTTACATCTAAACTCAATGCATCCACTGTAAACTTATTTGCAGTAGGATCTCAATACGCATGCAATACATGAACCAAATTCAAGTAGTCATCAAACTGAGCTGTGATTTTCACGGTGACTGCCCCACTCTGCTAGCAATAGAGTCACCATAGTAGCTCTAGGATCTCCACCTCAACTAGAACTATCCACCTCAACTAGAACTATCACTACCATCGTTGCTTGCAGTAGTTACCTTATGTGGACTCTCCATCCACCGACACTTCTTTACCAACGTCTCTGTCAATTCTGCGATTTGAAATACGTACATCCACCTCGTTTAGCACCTCATTGCCTCCACCTGTTTTGGGTACTTCCTGAAACCTTTCTTTGTATTAACGTCGACTCATCAAATGTCACATGTCGACCAATCATGATCTTTACATCTGGAGTATAAACTCTGCAACTCTCGACGCCATCCATGTATCCTAACATGATACTATTCTTTTCTTTGATGCCAAACTTGTTACATTCCTCATGAATATAGACTGGACATCCAAACACATGAAGATGATCTAGACCAACTGGCTTTTCTATCCAAACATCCTCTAGAATTTTTCTGTCGATAGCTGAAGATGGAATTTTGTTTACCAAATAAGCTGCGGTCGATATAGCTTCGGCCCAAAATCCATTTAACAAACATGATGTAAATCCGAGAAATCTCGCCTCATTTAAAAGTGTCATTCATCCTTTCCGCAACCCATCGACTGTGGATCTCTTGGTGTAGTGAAATGCCTCTTTACTCCCTACTCCTGACCAAATTTCTTGAACTTAGCATAAGTAAACTTGTTGAAATTATCGGATCTCAGCACTTTCAGCTTCTTCCTTGTTTTACTCTCGACAAGGGTCTTCCATGCCTTGAAGTTTTCAAACGCCACCGATTTTTTTCCTTAATAACACATTTTTCTAAAGAAATCATCGATCAACGATATGAAGGAATAAGCTCCATTTAGAGAGTGAACTGGTGCATGACCCCAAATATCGTTGTGAACATACTCAAGAATCACTCTTGTGTCATGCTTCCCCTCACCGAAACTAACCTTCGTTTGCTTGCCATTGATACAATCCTCACAAGACTTCAGCTCCTTGAAGTTCACCCCTTTTGATTAGACCACACTTTCTCAAAGCTTTCAAGCTTTTCTCTATGACATGTCCTAGTCTGAGATGCCACATCATAGTCAAAGAAATCCATTACAAACTCTCAACCCCGATACCGGAATATTTAATGATCGTTGTCTCCTTCATCAAATATACGTCTCTGACTTTTCACCTCTCATCACGACCATCGAATTCTTTAATATATTTATAGCTTCCTTCTTTATCGTAACCTTGCAACCCATGAAATCCAACGCCCCAAAAAACTAGTTACTTCTTCAGCTTCGCAACATGCCACACATTAGTGAGTGTGCGCAGCATGCCATCGAACATCCTGATTCTCACCCAACCAACTCCAACAACCTTGCACTTTTCATTGTTGTCCATAAAGACTGATACATTCTCTTTCCTCTGGTATGTATGAAAGCACTCTCTATTTGGCATTCTGGGGAACGACGTTCTTGAATCCTTGACCCATGCATGATTCTCAACATCTGATAAGCACGCTGTGAACACATCGTAGGCCTCATCGCTGCTCACTTCATCTGCATAACTACATTTGACGAAGATGATGGCATATCCTCATTGTCTCTGTTCCTTCTCTTTGGGCAGTCTCTTTTCTAATGATCGTGTTTCTTCAAATGTAGCACGTCGTGTCTATGGTCCTCGATCTTGATGTTTCTTATTGCCGCCTCTCGCATTGCTTTGCCCCGAAGCAAGTATGCCCTAGCTATCTGAATCTCCTCCGTTCAAAGCAACTCCTACCATCCAATCTTTCAACTCCTTGATGTCTGCCTTCACATTCTCAAGACTGAGAGTGTCCCGATTATTGACCATAGTGTTGACGAACGTTGTATATCGCTCTGCCAATGATAGAAACAGAATAATCGCCTTGTCCTTCGCCTCTTGAGCCAATCCAATGGCCATCATCTTCATCACTAATTCATTGAAGGTATCCATGTGATCCATCAGTGAGGTCCCGTCTCGCATCTGGAAAGTGAAGAGTGTCTTCAGCAAGATCAGCTTGTTGGTAAGTAATTTTTTAGATACAGCTTCTTGAGCTTTTCCTGGCCTTTTCAAATTCTTGAGCTTTGTCCATAACTTTTAGTATCCTCGAACACTTGATAAATCACGCCCGATAAACTGAGCTAGATGGTTGTCATTCTCGAGTCCTCCATCTCCATCTTTTTCCTATCCAAGATATTTGTCGATAAAGTCTCTGTTTCGCACACTACCATGTGGACAAGATCGTTCCTCAAGATTGACTTCTTGTATTGTTATATCTTGAAGTTTTCATTGCCATCAAACTTATTAATTTTGTATTGTGCTCCTCCAACCTTCGCATACGAGCCATACGCATACGAACTCGAACCAATTGCTTTTTCGGTTGCGCCACCTTTTATAGAAGAAATCTTTGCCATCTACTTGGTCTTGTTTTCTGAACCTTTCTTTGATATCAATTATTAAGCTTTGATACTAGTTCCTTGGGGTGATCAGATCACCTCTCTTTGGCTCATATGCCCTCTTGATAGGCTTACTAAGAAAGTAATCACATCATGAAATTCTAAGATCGTTGAAAGTAACGAACAAAGCAGATGACTTTTTCATGCAAATCCGCAATACAACGATATATATATTGAAAAGTGAGTGTGTTTATAAATAAAAACAAGGAGCTGCATCAGGGCAAGTGCCAACAAGTATAGCGGATAAGGGAGAGGGTGGGAAGCAGTTACCTTACACCAGAACTATCAGGCAAAACAAGAAAAGAAAACTATACCGGGGAAGCACACAAAAATGGCCTAAGAAAGTCCCGAGTTTTCCAAAAAGAGCGATTTACAGAATCAACATTCTCAAGATCACAGGAAGCCATGGCATCCAAAACATCAAAAGAGATCCTAGCAAGGACATCTTGGGGCACGCCCGGGAGCGGAAAATTCGAGTTCATCTCCCTCCAAATATGCCAAACGGTCGTGGAGAAAACGAGCATGAAGAGCTTGCCCCTATGAATGGTATCCCCCGTGCTCCAAACTGTCATCTCAACATGTGAGCATCAACGATAATGGATTTAGAGCAGGAGGGAATGCCAAGCCGGAGCTTGCAAACCACCCAGACAAAAGCACTGTAGTCGCAGCGGAAGATGTGACGAGCCGTCTCAGAGTGAGAGCCACAGAGGACACAGGGGGTCTGACCCAGGAGACCACGCCTGGCAAGCTGATGAGAAGTGGGTAGGTGATCAGAGAGGGCACGCAACAGAGTAAGGGAGAACTTAGGTTTATGCCTAGGGAACCATATCAAGGATGCAAGACGATCCCAGGGGAGCGATGTCGAGTGCTGGACCAAGCCGACCGGAGAGAACAACCATCATATGCAGCCCACTCCCAACTATCAGGACCACCAGGGACAGAAGCAGAAGCAAGGCGAGGGGCAAGGTGGGCGAGACTGTCAGGGTGCGACCAAGCTGTACCATCCCAAAAGTCTGCAACACTACGAAATCTCATGGAGTGAGGAGGAGGGCTCAGATCGGCCAGAGGACCACAGGGTAACCAAGGGTCATACCAGAAGGATATTATATATATATGAGAATAATGGGTATCACATGGGCTTATACTTGGTGTACTGCCCCTACTTTTGTGTCTTGGCATATGCCATATGATACACATGAAACTATATATATATGTATGTATGTACATCTTCCAGTGCAAACATTTCGCACGGTGCGAAATGTTTTTTATCTTTTTTGAAAATTTTCAAAAAATTTATCCACCTTCATTATATGTTATACACTCCTCAAAAAATAATGGTTGAAAAATAATGTGATTTGGCCTTCGATGAAGGCATTTCAACAAATTTCCACGTTCTCAAACCGTTATTTTTGTAACAGGTGGATGTGTGGTCAAATCACCCAAGGGTTCACCCATTATTTTCCTGGGATATATAATTGTATGGATTAAACATTAAAAATTTTGAATTTTTTAAAAAAGAAAAATCTTTTCACACCGTGCAAAAAGCCTTCTTTTCGCAATGGAAGATTATTATATATGTGTGTGTCTTGTTCCATGGCCATGTTTCTAAGTTCGCCTTTGCCCTCCTCCGTGGCCTCTCCAACAAGCTCATCGCCAAGCTTCATTTCATCTGCAGAGGAGTGCATGTGTCCCCCACTTGCGTGCTTTGCTCCTCCCATCCTGAGACCGACCACCACATCTTCTTCCGATGTGAGTACATCAGTTATGTTTGGGCCGCCACATCTTCTTCCGATGTGAGTACATCAGCTATGTTTGGGCTGCTGCTAAGTTCAAGTTGTGGCTTCCCTTCTGCTCCAGATCGCTCCATGTGGATGCCGTACTCATCCGTCGGTTTGGCGCGAAAGGGAAGACCCGTGCTACTGGTTGGCTGTGTAGACTCGTCCTATCCGTTGTTTGGCATAGCCACATCTTTCTCTCCAAGGCCCTCTCCAAGGTCCAGATCGTCATAAAAGTTGTCTTCGACGTGGCTTCTTCACCTCCCCCTTTTGATCGCGAGGAGCTCCAGCCGGCTACCTCCACCCTTTTTGATAATTAGGGATTCACTTAGTTTTTTTTTTCATTTTTGGTTAGGCTTTGTTTTAGGCTTCTCTTGTACTTGGTGATTACTTTTCAGCCTCTCTTGAGTCGGTCCCCTGCCTTGGCACTGCCCATGTTGGTTTCATACTAGTACATTTTCCACACTTATATATACATACTCAATTACGTTTCATATATATATATATAATGGATATCATATGACAATGGAGGCTTAGCATCATATGCCAAGACACAAAAAAATGGACGGTACAACTAGTACAAGCCCATACGGGGCTTATACTTCCCCACTTTTGTGTCTTGGTATATGAGGCTAAGCCTCCATTGTAATATGATACCCATTATTCTCCATTATATATGTATGTATATATGTTATGGATGTATGTTTATATGTGTGAAAGAAACAATATATATATATAGAATAATGGGTATCATATGGCATGAGGCAATGCCTCATATACCAAGACACAAAAGTGGGAGCGTGTACAACAAGTACAAGCCCATGTGAGGCTTGTACTTTCCCACTTTTGTGTCTTGGTATATGAGTCATTTCCTCATATGCCTTATGATATACATTATTCACACACACACAAGTATATATAATGGGTAAAGTGTTCTTAGGGTGACTCCTTGGATGAAATCTAAGGAGTTACCTCTATTTTCGACCGTATCCCACATTTTTTCGAATTTTTTTCTTAGGATTGTTGTTCACCTCATGGATGATTAACATACCAAAAATCAAGTCATTATAATACTTTTAGAGCCCTCATATACCCCTTACAACTTCATGGGATTTTTCAGCACGTTTTCAGACCGTTGAAGTTGCAAGGGGGTAGATGTGGGCTCTAAAAGTATTGGAATGACTTGATTTTTGGTATGTTGATCATTCATGATGTGAACAACCCCATGAAAAATAAAATCCAAAAAAATGTGGGATATGGGCAAAAAACAGGCGACCAAGGAGTCACCCTAGGAATAATTTACTCATATATAATATATAATATCTATATATATAAGAAACACAAAATAAAAGATAAACGCACAACTGACATCGAAATTTATTCAAGTTCCACATAATACTTGATGTAGTCCATCACTAATTCTTTAATAATCTTGAATTTCAAGTTATGATATTTAGTTGAATGGAATAAACCAAAACCGCTAACAATTCGGAGAAGAAAATAATAAAGAAAAATTCTCAAACAGTCCTCCTAAATCCTTCAGTTTGCCCTCTGTATTTTTTACAAGTAGCCGCAAACTTGTACGGAAAATATCAAGCGGTTTTAATATCACGCGAAAACCGCTTGAACATTGCATCAAAACCCCAGCCGAAACAATGTCTATATAGTATTGAATCCTTATTGGGTATGGAATCCAAAACGGGTTCGGATTCGACTCCAAGACCCGCGATGCCGCCCCCTTCGTGCACCCGCACCGCTTGGCCATTCGATCCAGGCGGGGAACGCCCTATATTTGCCACGTGGCCATTGCACCCACTCTTGCATGCGCGGTCCGCACGTGCTGATGCCACGGGCTGTGTCGAGGCTTGCACTATATACGATTAAAATCCAAATTAATTCTCATGGGTTGGTCTTCATAAATTCGTTGATTCGGGCTTCAAAAATCTCCAAAAAAATCCTCATAAATACTATATTAATCTCAAGAAATTTTGGGCGGTTTGTATCATATTTTTCGTTAACTCTCGTCCAAGCAACCAAGGCCACTCTTGCACACCAATGTAAAAAATTTGATTTTATAAAGAAACATCAAAATTTCTATTATTTGTTGATCTATTTCTTAAGAAATAAATAATTTTATGGCCTTTATATAGACTTACAACTTGGGATTCAAATACCACATCCAATGTGGGACTAAAACTTTAAAATAAATAAAAAAATCAAATTAACTAAAAGACTCAAAAGGAATCAAACTCCCTTCTAAATAAAATAACGAAAAGACTCAAATCAACTAGAAGACTCAAAGGACTCAAAATCTATCTCCATCTCACATGAAACACTTTAAAAATAAAGGACTCCATCTCAAATTTAAATTTGATCCATATTACTTCGCATATATGCTAATACAAATACTTAAGGAATTCAAACATTAAGTAATTAATTAATTGAAGGGAAATGCTTAATAGTTCATGCATACAGTCTATAATTTTGGGTTGCAAAGTAACTGGTTTATATGAGCAGAAACCATTAAATTGATTACAACCAAACCTCACCTAAAGACATGATTTTGGGGTACCTACACAATTATTCCAGCAGGTACCATATCAAGCATGCCAATGCATTTCCATGTGAAAGCATTAGCTGCATAGGTCCAACTCCAGCTTAGCTACATGTGACAACAGTTGAATGAATTCCCATGTGCCACTTCTCTCAGTAGCCTCCAAAGCCTAATTAATCTACAAGAACCCATAAAACCATAACAAGGTTTAATATAACAATAGCATGAGTCTCAGACAGCACAATAAACTGGAGGCTGTGCATAGCAATCGACTGAAACCTTCAAATGAAATTTGTAACGTTATTGCAACTTACATGATTATAGTTAAAAGATGGAGTTGGTCAGTATTTTTAATCATTCATTTGAATGTATCAAATGTGATGTGATAACTGAAGCATCACCTTGCTCTACCGTAGTTCAGGTGGTTATTTCTTTTGAATCTACAATGTAAAGAGTATCGAGGTTTATAACTAAAAGTGCCAGGCCTGGCACTTTGATACTCACCAATGTATGGGCATAAGAAAAGGATCGTTCGTCCTGTCTAATATATCGTCTTTTTCAACAATGTATTGGATGGCCCCCATATTAAATGTGGGTCGGAATTAGCAAAGCCATAGTATGGTGGAGGATAATCTCCTAACCATATTGGAGGCTTTTGTTCTAATCAATGAGCTATTTTTTAAGAAATAGGTGCATTTTGTGTGACTCTTCGGGAATACGACCCTAATATAGTAATATCCTCCTCTTTAAACACTATTTTTTCATGTGATATTTACATAAGATTTGTCCTGGAAGGTTTTCATTCACAGTCTTTTTGATGTTTCTGCAAAGATGTCACTATAAAAGCAAATGATTCAGTAAAGATGCCATTTTAGCCAAGTATTGAATATAGTTTCTTGGAGAAGAACCTTCTATTTTACCCCTCATTTTTATGGTCTGAAAATCATCTGATCTCCTATTTATGTCTAGGTAGTTTCTTACAGTACTGGGCTCTGTGTGTGTGCGCACGCGTGCGCGCGTGTAAGTTGTTTCATGACGTGTAGCAAATCTAGAGATATATTTAGAGATTTGCATACTATAATTTTATTGAAGATCCCACTTATGTTGCCATTGTGCTTAATCTTGATGATTCCAGCCTATGCAGTGCAATCTATGTCGGCCACAACCTGTTCTATATTATCGACATATCATCAGAGCATCCACATTCATTAATTTATAACACAACAACACAACAATGTGATCAAATTCATACTGCAAATTGCTTATTATATGCGTGCGCTTGCACATTGATAACATTTAGTAGTATTTGATTCAACATTGCAAGATGATTGGATGGCATTGACAATAATTGGATATACCCAACTTCAAATGATATAAAAGATATAATATCAGGAGTATGGTTATTGTATACAAATTGTTTGATGGGAGGTGACACGGCTGGTTGAAAGTTGGAGACAAATTTCTAATGATTTCTTTGCTTTGTCATCGATCTTTCAAGAACCCATGCGCCGGAGATTTACTCATCGATATTTTTCTTTAAAATGCGACAGACCTATTGATTTCTATCATGGTTTCTCAGTGAATGGCACTGCACCAGGGTCCTCATGATAGCTATACAACCAGAGAGTTTTCACGTGCATAGAGCCCCCACAAAGAAAGCATCTTGTATTCTTTCCTATCAATCATTGCACCGTCCCCGTGGATGCCGCAGGCACCTCATTTCGAATCCTTTGTCTTCTTGTGCATCATCTTCTCCATCAATCTTGCTGTCATTAGTAAGCCCCTTTCTCTCAAAATATTAAGGATCATGTTGGTCTTCCCTTTCAAGCCAGTTGCCTTGCCGTCTCTTAAATGCCAAGTCAATGTTAATTTAGTGATGTTTTAATTTCAAAGAGAGAACCAATGTTAATGGAAGTCTTACATGCACTCATTTTAGGGTCAATTGAGAAGAGTATTTTTGTGCATGTTAAGCTAGAGCTTTGTGATTAAAAGGATGGTATGAACTTGATGACTTGATGAAAGTGAATGTGGATATTGAAATGCATGGAGTTTTTGTTATTAGTAGTTGGTGGCTTGGTGAGAGGGTGCTCGAGTTTGGGGGACAAATTTCTAGTCGTTTCTTTGGTTTGTCATCGTTATATTTACTCATCAGTATTTTTCTTTAAAATGTGACAGGCCTATTGGTTTCTATCATGGTTTCTCAGTGAATGGCACTGCGCCAGGGTCCTCATGATAGCTCTACAACCAGAGAGTTTTCACGTGCATAGAGCCCCCACAAAGAAAGCATCCTATAATCTTTCCTGTCAATCATTGCACCGTCCCCGTGGATGCTGCAGGCACCTCATTTCGAATCCTTTGTCTTCTTGTGCATCATCTTCTCCATCAATCTCGCTGTCATTAGTAAACCCCTTCCTCTCAAACTGTTAAGGTTTATGTGGATCTTTCCCTTTCAAGCCAGTCGCCTCGCCGTCTCTTAAATGCCAAGTCGGTGTTAATTTAGTGATATCTTAGTTTCAATATAGCTCTGTGATTAGAAGGATGGTATAGACTTGATGACTTGACGAAAGTGAGTGTAGATTTTAAAATAGATGGAGGTTTTGTTATTAATTGGTGGCTTGGGTGAGAGGGTGCTTGAGCTTGGGAGTCATGTGATGGCATTTATAGGGAGCTTGGTGCTTTGTTCCCACGTAGCACATGGGGATGGGAAAATGCTGTCTTTTTGGTGGGTGTGGGAGAGAGTGGTGCATGTGCCTCCATGTGCTCCACACACTCAACCCCAATATCTATTTTGGAACCCAAGCCATTTGAAATGGTCCGTCTCAAAACCCTTGCCATGGCCAAGGGTTTAAGCCATTGGGCCCTTTTGTTCCCCATTCTGACCATTTCCCTTCATAGTCTAGGGTACCTCCAAAATATTTCCCTCTCCACCCACCAATTATTTTGTACGTGGGCTGGCTCCAATATGTTGATGGTGTCAGTGAGAGAGAACCGTTTGGGCTTTAATGGCCACTGGCAACAGGAAGCTTTGGCAATTTTGCCCTTCACCATTACTTTCTTCCATCCCCCTCCCATTTGCTTAAATGCAGGCCAAACCTCTCTCTCTCTCTCTCTCACTGCTACAATCAGCTAGCTCCGAGTATTAGCAAAGGTAGAGAGACAGTTGATATATGCCTTCTCCTTGCTCTTTCCATATTCATATTGTGTTTTATATACTGTTGTACTGTCTATTTAAATCTTATTCCATTGTTCAAACCTTGTGATTTGTTATAGTTTATGCAGAATTAGTGACTCGAATCATCATTATTGTATTGTGCGCGCGCGCGCGCACACACACACACTGTGCATGCTAAAAAACTTGTACATGATTTAAAAATAATAAGCAGCATTCTTATTTTCTGCTAGGGTTTTGTACAGCTGACAGGCTATTTGTTACTCATAACGATTTGCCATCTTCTTCAGTGTTATGGTGCTCTTAACTACAATGGAGGAAGGGCTGAGAAGCGAGCAAAGGCGGGTGTACGCTTTCGATGTGAATGCCATGACATACGCCGCCTTCTCTTACAAGTACATGAGTTTTCTCCTCCCCGCTCTTCTTAGAGCGGCCAGCGGAGGCAAGACAGCCCAGATTGAAAAGATTGTGAGATTTGAAGTAGACA
Source organism: Scilla litardierei (assembly GCA_030789695.1). Lineage (NCBI taxonomy): Eukaryota > Viridiplantae > Streptophyta > Magnoliopsida > Asparagales > Asparagaceae > Scilla > Scilla litardierei. The sequence goes on from CM061133.1 coordinate 355,156,647, forward strand.
TGGCCCTGGTATCGTCTGTCGGCGATTTCAAATGGAGCCGCGCTCTGAAGCACGAGCTTGAAGAAGGCAGGAACCCCAACAACCTTCACGCATCTCCAAAATGCCGGTCCGAGGCTGAGCTCAATACCTATTTTGGTATCCCTAGGCCTATTGTTCTTGTGGATGCAACCAGGCCAAAAAAAGCTAGCGGGAGGATCACGGGGAAGAGGACGGTAAGGGGAGATGAGGAGTTGGCCTGCCACATTCGGATTCTGCGTAGGGCTCTGCCCGGCGGGGGCGAGATGAGTGTGTATGAACTGCTGTCTGAGATGGAGAGCTATGTGGTCTGCCTGCAGCTCCAAGTTGATGTCCTCAGGTCTCTTGTTGATGCTCAATGAGAAGGGGAGAGGTCCTTTTGATTTCAGGAATGAATAAGATCCTTGCTTGTTTGATTGATGCTTGTATCTTTTGAGTTCAAGAATGTGGATAGAGGGAGTTTTTTGAGGTTGTAATGGAAGTTTGTATGCTTTGTTATGTTTCCCAATGTGTTATACTCCTCATGGGGGACACACACACTCTCACTCTCTCTCTCTCTCTCTCTCTCTCTCTCTCTATCTTAACACTCTTTTTTTCATGGGCTGAAGCTCGCAGCCCCATTGTGGGCCTCGACCCACTCACTTCACAAAGAAAAAAACTCAAAACTTTGTGGGCCTGAAACCCACGACGATCTGTGGGCTCTGGGCTCTGGCCATAGGCCGCGCGCAAAAAAAAACCGCGGGCCTGAAGTCCACGACGGTCTATGGGCTCTGGCCCACAGGCCATGAAAAAATAGAGAAAAAAAAGAAAGAACTCTTTTTGCTACGTGCCTGAAGCCTGCAGACCAACAAAAATAAATTTTGAAAAAAAGAGAAGGGGGTATTTTGCTGCGGGCCTCTGGCCCGCTTGCCATGAAAAAGGCTGAAAAAAAGAGAAAAATGAAATGAAGTTGAAAAGAAGGGTTTAGGGCCTATTAAATAAATGAAAATATGGATAAATAAGGGGAAAAGAAGGGGCTTTACAAGGTGGCAGATTGGGACTTTTGGGGATTTATAGGGGGCATAAAAATGAAAATCTTTCCTTTTACTAAACAAATTATTTGAGGACATCATTCAATTTTATTTGAATCGTCCCATATATGCACAACTTATACATAACATATATCTTACAGATGAGGGATGTTTTTGAATTTGTCCCATGTGGCAATGTCACATTGCCACATGGGACTACCTCCTTAAACCCAAAACTCAAAAAACTCAAAACCCCACCCAACCCCCCAAAACACACCCAAACCCAAAACACCCAAAATCACACCCCCAATAAAAAAAACCAAAAACCCCAAGACAATACACACACTTAAACACACTCTTCTCATTTTCACCCGGTTTTGCACTCATCGAAACACATGTGTAGGTCCTGGGTCTCGCATCCTGATTGTGTGGGTTGGTTTTTGGGGCTGTCGTGCACTTTGGGCACGGGTTAAAATGCCTTTTAGCCGTCTTATTTACGTGCTTGCTGCTCTTTTACCCCCCGATGCTACTGGCACATGCACCCACAATTTTCGCTCCTTTTCGGTTACGCGCGTGTACCATGCCCTGTTCGTGGGGCTTGTTTTTACTCCGTGCACCAAGTGCACGGGTAATTTCTAGTATTATTATGTGTGATGCACGTGTTTGGATCATATTTATATGCCTTGCATCACACTTTTCTGACGCATATTCTTAGATAAATATGATGCTTTGTTGTGCGAGCTTTAGCTTAATAGCTATAAAGATCCTGCGACCGTTCTGTCGTTACTTATCTAACCTAACGGTGCACCCCGTAGTCTGAATAATTATTAAGCTTTAAATTTGATGTATTTATCCTATTTTGAATCTGTGATGCTTGTGATGCGTTATAAACATGTTTTATGAGCACAAATTTTGCATGAATGGCTAATTGTGGTTTTGGATCGGCTATTTAGTCCAACATTTTACTTTTCATGTACTTTTCTTTTTTTGAGAGAAATTGTAGGGAGGAAAAATATGTAACGTCCAAGACTGATGACCATTTCCATGGAGGCAGAGGCCACTCTTGAAGATGGAGATTTTCAATGGAACTCATGTGGTTTCCAAAGTTATAATTTTCTCGTTCATTTGTGTAAAATGGACTGTAATATAGACTTTAGGACATTATTTTTATGTGGTGACTGGCTGTCCACGCAATAGTTTATTCATTTAGGATTGCCTCTGCATGAAAATGTTTTCAGGATTATTATTTCATGTAGAAGTGTGGTTTTCTAGATAAAATGGCAAAAATCGCAAGCGTCGATTTCGAAATACTAGATGCATCAGGGAAAAATTATCTAAGCTGGCAGCTTGATATTAAATTCCACATGCGAGCTCAATCCCTTCTTGACACAATAACAAAAGACATGCATGTGACAGATATTGAAAAATCAAAAGCTATTATATACATTTGCCGCCACGTGGATAAGACCTTAAAGGCTGAATACCTTACGGTCGAAGATCCACTAGAGCTGTGGATGGCCCTTGAGGAAAGATATAAATATCAGAAAGATGTTATACTCTCAAGGGCACATTATGAGTGGAGAACCTGAGACTTCAAGACTTTAAGTCCATAGCTGAGTACGCTCAGCTCTGTTCAACATCATCTCACGCCTGAAGTTGTGTGGTGAAAAGATCTCAGATGATCGCTTGCTGGAAAAGACTTACACGTATTTTCATAAAAAAAGATGTGATATTGATGCTGCAATACAGTGAACGAAAGTTCACTAAGTATTTTGAGTTGCTATCATGTTTACTTGTGACTGAACAAAATAGAGAGCTTCTACTTACCACTCATAATATGTGCCTCCCTGGCATGGGCCCCCTCTTAGAATCTCACAATGCATCTTCCAAAAAGAAGAAAGACAATAAAAGAAAAGGAAAATTCCAAAAGAGGTGATCAAATAAAAAGGCCAGAGGACAAGTCCACTAGCAAAGGAATGAAGGGATGCGGAAGTTCACTTGGCGCATAAATGACAACAACAGAAATAATGCACCTCCACCTAGAAAGGATTGGGAAGACCAATACCATAGTTGTGGCATGAAAGGACAATGGTCTAAAGTGTGCAGAACTCCGCGACATCTCCAATAGTTGTGGCATGAAAGGACAATGGTCTAGAGTGTGCAGAACTCCGTGACACCTCAAAGATTTGTACAAAGAGAGCTTGAAAAAGAAAGCTGAAACAAATATAGTGACCACCCATGCTCTGCTGATGATTTTGAAAAAGACGACTTGTTTGATTAGCTGTTTTTATCTTTGTTGAAAAAACATTGTCATGAGAGCTAATTATGTTTTTACATAACTATGAAGTTTGCATCTGAATAAATTAGTTATGTTTTTTGAAAATTAAATGTGATTATATGCTTCATCTTTTAATAGATGGACCGCTCTCATGACCGCTTAGTAGACAGTGCATCAACACATACAATCCTTCGATACAAATGCTATTTTCTTAGCATTATCCCATATGAAAGCCCAGTAAATACAATATCAGAGCCATCAAATATTATTGAAGGTTTAGGAAATGCAAAACTGTTACTCCCAAATGGTACAGAATTAAAAATAAACGATGCATTATTCTCTCTGAACTCAAAAAGAAATTTATTAGGTTTCAAGGACATCCGTTTAAACGGGTTTCACTTAGAAACTGCAAATAAAAATTAAAATGAATATATGTATGTAACGTCTCAAGAAAATGGAGTTAAATTCATACTTGAGCTTTTGAGAGCCTTTCATCAAGTCTCTATCATACAAAGATTCAGAGAGAGAAAGCAAATTTGACGGAGCACCTGAAGTGCCAGATATCATCCAAGTTCCTACTATTGCATGACAGACTTGGCCACCCTGTATCGGTTATGATGCATCACATCTTATCCCAATCCTATGTGTATGACTTGAAGAACCAGAAGATTATTCAGAAGGGTGAATTTCCTTGCATCCCCTGCTACAAGGGAAAATAATTTTAAGGCCATCTCCACTAAAAGTGGACAAAGAATCTTTAAGCTTCCTTGAAAGAATACAAGGAGATATATGTGGACCAATCCACCCCATAGTGGGCCTTTTCAATACTTTATGGTACTGATTGATGCATCCTCAAAATATTCGTATGTATGTCTACTATCGACCAGCACCCTAGCTTTTCCAAAGCTATTGGCACAAATAATAAAGTTGCGGGTGTATTTTCCAGACAATCAAATAAAGAAAATTCGTATGGATAATGCTGGGAATTACCTTCCGATTATGTCAAGAATATTGCCAAGTAACTGGGATAGAAATTGAACATCATGTGCCACAAGTTCATACCCAAAATGGGTTGGCAGAGTCATTTATAAAAAGACTCCAATGGGTTGCACGTCCATTACTAATGACATCCCAGTTGCCGGTGACTGCATGGGGACATGCTATATTGCATGTTGCTTTGCTGATAAAAATTAGACCCTCTGGAGGTCAGAATCTTTCTCCAAGGCAACTTGCATATGGAATACCACCGAACATTTCTCACCTGAGAATTTTCGGTTGTTTAATCTATATCCAGATAGCACCACCACAGAGGACAAAATGTGTCCTCCAAGTCATTTAGGGATCTATGTAGGGTTTGACTCACCCTCAATAATAAGATACCTAGAACCCCAAACGGGAGACGCATTCAAGGCACATCTTGAAGACTGTGAATTTGATGAGACATCTTTCCCCAAACTGGGCCCAAATACTGAAAAATCTGGAGCTACACAAATAATTTCGTGGGATAAAAAATCATTGACCCACTATGATCCAGTAACCAAGCAATGTGAAGATGAGATCCTGAAGATCTTACACAGTCAAAACACTGTTCACCAGTTACCGAATTCATTTACTGACAACTAGAAGATTGTCAAATCACACATCCCTGCTACAAATACTCCAGCTAGGATTGACCTCCCAAGATTGGATGCAATCCACCACCAGCAGAAGTGGTTGTTCCTCAACTGAAAAGAGGCAGCCCACCAGTCCCCAAGGACAAAAATCCAAGAAAAAGAAAAACTCTTGTAGACCTTGTGACAATACCACCATAGAAAAATGAGCTCATGCCTTACCTTCACCCCTCCCAAAATATACTACAGAGGAAAAGTTGGGAAAAACTGAAATATCATTAAATTATATACGTACATGGGAGTTGTTGGGCAGAAAGAGTACAATCGTTGACGATGATTTCACGTTTCATATTTCCCTTCACGTCGCCAAAAGCGACGATGATAATGATCCACATTATGTTGATGAATGCAAACGAAGAAATGATTGGCCAAAGTGTAATGAGGCAATAGAAGCAGAGCTGGACTTGATTAAGAAACACAAAGTCTTTGGGCAAATAGTCCAGACACTAAACGGTGTCAAACCTGTGGGATATAAATGGGTATTTGTCAGAAAAAGAAATGAAAATATTGAGATCGCACGCTACAAAGCAAGGCTTGTAGCACAGAGATTTTTCCAAAGACCGGATATAACTATGAAGAAACATACTCACCGGTAATGGATGCGATCACTTTTCGATTTTTGATAGGCTTAACAGCAAAGGAAGGATTGTATATGCAGCTAATGGATGTTGTGACTGCATATCTATATGGAAATCTCGATAAATAGATATATATGAAACGTCCTGATGGCTTTTCACTGCCTACAAATTTAAAAGATAAATCTCAGGACGTCTATTCTTTTACAAAGATCATTATATAGTCTTAAACAATCGATCGGAAAGGATGTGGTATAACAAACCCAGTGAATTCCTTGTACAACAAGGATTCTAAAATAATGAAGTCTGCCCTTGCATCTTTATAAAACCAAATTGAACATGATTCGTCATAATTGTAGTCTACATAGACGATCTGAATCTCATTTGATATCCTGAAGAGATCACTGAGATATCTGTAAGCCTAACAAAAGAATTTGAAATGAAAGACCCAGCAAAACAAAATTCTGCATTAGCTTACAGATTGAACATCTAAATGATGGAATCCTGTTACACCAAACCACATAAGAAAGAAATTACTACAAAGATTTCACATGGATCATTGTCATCCATTAAATACACCTATGGTAGTACGATTATTGAATGCACATAAAGACCCATTCCGTAAGCTGGAAGAGGGGTCGGATATACTTGGTTCTGAAGTCCCTTATCTAAGTGCTATTGGAGCACTTCTATATCATAGCGTTTACAGTAAATTTTCTAGCCAAATACAGTGCAGCACCCACAAAGCACCCATGGACCAGGGTTAAGTACCTTCTGCGCTATCTCCAAGGGTCAATAGATTTGGGATTGTTTTACGAAAGAGAATCATCATCCACACTTGTTGGTTATGCTGATTCAGGATACAAGTCTGATCCCTGCAATGAATAGTCACAAACAGGGTATGTGTTTACCTACTATAGGACGGTAATTTTCTGGAGATCTGTTAAGCAAACCATGACGGTGACATCATCCAATCACTCAGATATTCTCGCCATCCATAAAGCAAGCAGCGAATACGTTTGGCTACGCTTAGTTGTACATCATATCTTGGTGACGACCGGATTGAAGACTGTTAACCTTGAACCTACCACTATGTTCGAGGACAACGCTGCTTGCATTGCTCAGTAACGAGGAGGTTACATCAAAAGCGACAAAACGAAGCACAGCTCTCCTAAATTCTTCTGGACGCATGAGCAACACAGAGATGGTGAGATCGACGTCAAACAAGTGCAATCAAGTGGAAACCTGGCAGACATGTTCACTAAATCACGTCCTACATCCACTTTCAGGAAGTTTGTGTAAAAGATTGGAATGAGGCGCCAAAGAGATCTGAAATCCTAAGGGCTTGTACAGCTCAGGGAGAGTTAGAGGGAATTTGTACTCTTTTCCCTTAGCTATGGTTATTTTCCACATTGTTTTTCATAGTCAAAGGTTTTAACGAGGCAAATCACATTAATTTAGGATCATTAAGTATACACCCCTTGTGATACTCATATGACGCTCAGAATCGTGAAGTATTCATAAGCAGAGTTCACACTTATGGCTGGATAAGTGGGAATGTTGTAAATAGATAAAGAGGTGTGAGAGTATAAGATTGGATCTTACCAAAAGATTGTATCCTATCCAAGTATGAACTCTCACATCCCCTATAAATAAAGGCCAGTGGTCTTCCCTAAATGATACATTCACAACACCTTCTTCAAACATTTATGATCATAATTCAAAGAATTGAACTGGTTTTGCAAAGATTTATAGATGACATTCAAATTAGCATACAAAAATAAGAAATCAATATTGGATGAAGCGTTTACCCCAATGTCCTCTAAATCCCATTCCTTTGATTGTTCATCTCCTTGGAAAAATGTATTGCTTGTTGACACCATCCTATAATCAAGATCTGATATCAAGTGTTGGGATCCTGTCTGGATGGAAAATAGAACACTAGAGTGGTGTGAATAGTGTTCTACACATGATAAAAATCCATTTAATAATTCCACCTAAGTAATTAACTTGAGTTACAAAATTAATACTTAATTAACAATATTACCTTGCAAAAATATAAGAAACGGAAATAAAACTCAAGTGCAAGATAAAGATAGAAGATGCAAACCAGACAACAATAACTGACAAAGATATTTATTCTGGTTCAGGGACACTTTCCCATACATCCAGCCTCACGTCCACTCTCAAAAAAATCACTATTCCTCGAATATGGACACACGTTCATATCATATAAAAAACAACCACATCACTAAATTTTAGATAGGTTTCTTTAGATCTTCCGTCAGCATAAAATACACTTCTCAATTTTCTTGTGATATCGATCTCCATTGCAAAATAAAACTCTAGGTAATTAGCTCATTTACTTTGAAAGTGTTGAATGATAGATACACACTCATGGCCAATAGTGATATTTTTATTAGTTTTGATGTGATCAATACATTGTTGCGGTGTACCCACTTTGTCGTTCCTTCCAGTTGTCCCAATTAGTATACGAGAAATAAGCAAAGGGGAGATACCTTCTACAGTCACACTATCAATAAGTTTCCTAACTCTTTTTGTTCTATATAATTTTTGATGTGATCTATGCATATTGGCTTTATTTGGGTTGGTGATTTGTATGTTCTTCAACAAAAGCAGTAACAACCTATGTGTTGTCATTCCACATTTTGATCTTCATCACGACCATGCATCCGATATCTGACTCTTGTATCACAATTGTGATTAACCATCTTACTCAACTCTCTCTTGTCATTAATGAATTTGTGTCATTCCTTATTGCAAACAAATTTCGTATCATGAACTTCACCATTTCAACCGTAATTAGTAGAGCTTCTTCTAATTCCAAACCCACCCAATAATCCATACACATTATACGAGTCATACACATCTTGATGGCTACCAAATTTCATTCCAATATAAAGATTTGACGCACTGGCCATGTTGATGTCATTTCTAGTACTTGCACTACTTTCGTCCCTAGGCAATGGATCTATCTCCAATTCAACTGTAATTTCAGCAGCACCGACATGACAACTATTAGTAGAATTAGTTGTTGCTAAATCCATTTTGCAATTAGAAACTCGAACTTCAGTCCTAAAGATGCTCATTCAAACTACATATTTAAACAAGGACTCTCTCTCTCTCTCTCTCTCTCTCTCTCTCTCTCTCTCTCTCTCTCTCAAGTCATGAACATTAAAATCCTTGTTTCCCCAAAAATTATTTCCCCTCCAAAATTTTGGGACATATAATATTCCACTTCACAATTTAAAAGAATGCGCCTTCGGTACGGGCGCATAATTAATTAATTCCATGTAATTAATTCATTCCACATAATTAATTCTGAGATTCAAATTTTTGGGTGGGATCTAGCTGTGTTAAATTATGTTAGATTGAATGGATGAGATTTCTGCCACCTCATCAATCCATGTGATCAGATCTCATTGAATCTAGCTACATCAACGATCCTTGTGCTGAGGTTTTTTGGTTTTCCCAAACACTCATCTCAACCCTTCTTTTACCAAGATTAAATCCTAGCCATTCTTCTATCAACCTCTTTATACATCAGCATGACATCAACTTGTCCGAGTCAGCCCTAGGATTCAAAAACAGTTGTCAAATGTAATATATATGTCTAAAACAATGGATGAGCTCTCAAATAAAAATACAACAAAATTAAATGTAATGCAAACTTTGAGGCATCTGGTTTAATTTAAATGAACCCATGTTCCCCAAAACCGGGGTTTCTGCTCATTAAAATCATGGTAGCCACCATTTTCATCTTGGTCAATGATTTTCTCCGCACGAAATTTTTTCACACACGAAAATTTGAATTTTTTAACCTCATTTTAACTCTTGTTGATGGGGACCTGATGATCAGCAATGCAATAGCATATAATGAGTAAACATGAAGCAAACTATTTTTTTTTAAATCCAAGGAAAAATGAATTTTTACCTTCAAATTACATCTTATAATCTTACAAAATTCAGCCTCTCCATTTTTCATGAAATCAGCTCCCAATGGGTAAATCGTGCGTAGCTGAAGAGAAAGAACAAACATGTGAATCAGCTGTATCATAAGCTAGCATAATCATAATTACAAGCAGCGAAATTTACCTGAAATCTCCCCATAAATCATCAGCCATGTTGCCTCTGAACAGGATCCTTCTCTCAAAACACCACATCCTACCGTCCAATGCTCAATGTCAACTTAGTGTCACATTCTCCGTCATCACACAAGTCTTCATCTTCGACGCGCGGCCTCCCTCTCAGATTCCTCGGGTTGCATCGATCGTGTGAACTACTCTCAGATTCTTCGGCCATTAGCATCTTTTGAACTCCATACAGACGGTGGAGCTCGTTCACCTGCAGCCCCCGTTTGCCAATGTGTTACTTGGTCGAAAATTTGCAGCTAAAGAATTACCGTGATTTACCTGGTGCCTGAAAATCTCTTCATGCTTCAGCATCGTATTTCTCAGAGATTCCATGTCGCGTGGTTCAGGAGACTTGTCCATAAATTTCAGCAAACTACGAATACGATGAAGACACCGAAAGCCTGGCTTCTTCTCGTCGATCACACTCCCAACTCCCACATCGCCTTTCGCCTACCTACGAGGATATAATCCGATAACTTGCAGCCGCCGCCATTTGTTCATCTGCCATATTTTGTAGGATATACAAGAAGTTGCCAGGAAGTATGGCAAGCACATACGCGAAAACAGATCTCACTCCTCGATGCAACCCGTAACAATCATATGAAGGAAAATATTCTGGACAGCTAAGGGGATATTAAGATACTCTGATCCTATGATGGTTGGAGTATTCTATCTTCCTAATGACAACATGCTCCTAATTTAAAAAAAAGTTGCGAGGATACCTATTGTTTTCTTTTCAACAACCAATATCGACATGTAAATCCAAAGATAACATGTCGAAAGCACAATCATATGAATCTTCGCAGTGATTTTGTTGTTGGAATTATTAGCTTCTTTGCTCGTTTTTCTTCGCTTGTTTCCATCCTAGCTGTCATAAAAAAATAACATGCACATATTATCTGTGGAAGCCTAGAACTTATCCACCTGAAATCAAAGAAACCATCAATATTTGGGCATAAGATAACATGCACATGCTATGGATCCAAATATAATCACACAAATAATGGTTTGAGTTCACATGGGCATGAAATATCCATATAAAAATTAGTAGGTGCATCTCTTGGTATTATGTGCAATTAGAATAATAAACTAGGTTTCATATTTTTTAAATTTTTCCTAGAGATTCAATTCTACGATGAAACTTAACATGGGATCAAAACTAGACCATTGCAAAATCTAGGGGGCAAAACAAAGAAAGGAGATGAAGACAATTTAGGGGCATGCATAGATCTCTTGGTTTTATGTGCAATTAGAATAACAATCTATGTTTTCTAGTTTATTTTAAAAAAATCCCCCAGAGAATCTCAACGGATGCTGAAACTCAACATGTGATTAAGAATTGGATTACTTTAATGAATGAGCCAAACGTATTCTTTAATATGTTAGGATACAAAGGCTTCCTAGCTGGAGATTCTTCCAACCTCTTCAAACATATGAATTTTCGATAAACAATTTGTTCCCTTCTTCGTAATGAAAGATCCTAATTTTGTTTAAAAGTATAAGTAAGGCTCGACGATGAGCCCCTTTCCCATTTGCTTCCTCCATCCTTATTGTTGGAGGTGATTAATATCACATCTCTTGGGGCCTGGACTCTTTTGCGCGCTCTTGATAGGCTTATCAAAAAAGCAATCGTCCCGCGGAATTCCAAGATCGTTGAGCCAATTAACAAAGTTAATGAATTTCTCTACAAAACCTGCACCAGCAATATATATGAAAAGCAATGCAAAGCAAAAGAATAACACACACCTGACACTAAGATTTATACTAATTTCACCCAATATTTAGCGTATGTCCAGTTGAAGAGATCACTAATACTTCAATAATCTTAGATCAGAAGTTATGACGTTTGGTTCACGGGGAATAACCAAATCTTCAAATAATATGGAGAAGTAAACAATGGAGAAAGCTCTTAAAAAACTCCCTCTTGGCCATCAATTTGTCCTCTATATTTTTTACAGGTAGCCGCAGACTTGTACATGAAATCATGTCGAAATTCACACTCAAACCTTAGCCGAAACAAGGTTTAAATACCATTACAAAACTTAGCATGTCTATAAATAGGAATTCGGATCCGACTGGGAATCGGATGCATGCCCACGTGCTCCCGCTTCCCTATAGGCATGCCCCACTACTGCGTCGGTTGTTGGATCAAGGCAACAACGGCTCAACGACATGCCGCGTTGCTGCTGCGGCTGTCGTCCGCTCACGCACGTGATCATCGATCGCGCATCACGTGATGTGCACATTGTTCACGCGGGTTGCGCCAGTTGGGTTGCACAGTAGTGTTGCATAGTAGTGGGCCTATCATGCCCAGAATAATCTGAATGTAAAGCATGTGGTGGGTTGTTGGATAACATTAAATCCTAAATTAATCTTGAGATGTTTTTGGTGTTTTGTTTCATATTTTTCAACACTCCATCTTCGTAGAAACACACCATAAAGCCCGAACCAAACCAAAACTCATTATCCACTGCCTTAAAAAAACCACCTCATTATGTGGCCAGGGTACTTGGCTAGTGAGCTTCACATTAAGCATTACCAATAAACCAAGTGTCGAAGGAATCCCCTTGCAAATATGAATCTTTTAATTCACTGCATCTCTTGAATCCATACCTGAAGCCAAACTTGTGGTGTCTTTCCATTGCACCTTATGGCACCCTAACACCTCTCCAAGAAAAATAAGTTTGAACTCCGCTCAAACTTTATCACTGACCTATCCACCATCAAATTCTCCTTCTCATAAAATTTCTTGAGATGTGCTAGCATGTCGACATCTTTTCTAGCACACCTCCATCTTAAGTTTACATCCATCGTAAGCCTATTTGCCGTAGGTTCTCCACACACATGCAATGCATATGCCAAATTCTCGTAGTCCTCATAGTAAGCTGGGGCCTTCACGGTGTACTGTCCCACTCTGTTAGTAATAGAGTCATCCACAGTAGTTCTAGGATCTCCTCTTCGACTAGAACTCCTACTACCATAGCTGTCTGTAGTAGTATCCTCATGTGGATTCTCTCCATCAACTATCACTCTTTTATAAACATCTATGTCGATCCTATGATTTAGAATAAGTACATTTACCTCGTTTTTACTTCCTTCCATCCACATGTTTTTGTACTTCGTGAAGCCTTTTTATGCAGCAACGCAGACTCATCAAGTGTCACATGTCGATCAATCAAGATCTGCTTTGCATCTGAACTCCAAACTCTTACCCTCGACACCATGCGTGTATCTTGACATAGCTTATTTGATCCTCTTTGATCATCTCCCGCAGAGTTTAGTCCAATATCTAGACTTTCAGCGGAGGTTCATCCACACGTTCGTTGCCATCGTTGTCATTGCTGTCGTTTCCATTGTCGACATTTTTGTTAAGGTTGGCATTGATGTTGTTGTTGACATCGTTGAGAGTGTCAAATCCACTCCCATCGCCTTAATCTCTTGTCATATTTTCACCGATGACGACGTTTCTACCAGAGCCGTGTCTGCAATGACTATTAGCTCTTGACATCTTGTATTACATAAGGTAGTGTTAGTTTGATGGAGTATTTTATACATATTTCCATTTGCTCTATACTGCTCATGACGTGGTTACTTGCCTCTAAAAAGTGCTAATACCAAGCGCAGGAGGTCAAGAATTAATAAAATCAGGTGAGTTTGAAGTCATATTCCACCGGGACAATTCGTTCTATAATTATACAAATTCAATTGATTATGGAAAAATAATGATGATGATACGACCACCTCACTAAATGGGTGATGGAAAATGTGGGGTGAAACTATCAACCTATGCTACGATACTTAGCGTTGGAGAGTCAATAGAGAACTCAGTCAAGGGAGATTTGCATGAGTCATGGGTTCATTTATGGGTTATGCTAATTGTGTCAATCGTGCATCCTTTTTGGGGAAATTCCTTTTGGGGAGTGCACAATAAATACTATAACTCAATAGTGGACCTTATGGGCCTGTACCAACAGAAGATGTCCGTATGGCGGTTAAACCAAGGGTTGCTCAAATGTAGTCTTCCTAATCATTGGTTTCATGGGGATAAAGTGGGTTCATCCCTTTTGGGATTCCAGATCCCTCAAGCATGCCCTTATGAGGGCCATACTTGAGAGAGCAATGATGTAGAAATCAATAATTAGGGGGATATATCCATAGCTGTAGCAAGTCATGCAAGAGTCATTGAAAATAATAAATAGCATAACCCAAAATTAACCACAACACATACAAAGATTGAATTAATTCATCATAAGAAGAAATTAATGAAGCATTTTTATTCCAAAATATCATCCAATACATAATTACAAGAATTCGAATCAAATACACAAAGATAAAGGAAAGATTTCACGATGAATATCTTTACAATGCAAGCTCGCCTCCTCTTTGTGCTCCTCCAAGCCTTAAGCTCCTCTAATGGTGGCCACCAAGCCCTAAGATGTGGTAAGAAGAAGATAGCATGAAGAAAATCTGCCCAAATTGCAACCAAACCACCAAAACACGTATCGTGTCTGAATTAGTCAATTGGGTCGGTTTTATATAGACCGAAACCTACTAATCCGCACGCGCATGTTGCTCAGCTGAAGCAGGTCGGGTCGGTTTGTGTCGCCCGACCCACAACTTGATGCACGTGCTCGCTTTGAATGCAGCGGGCCGGCCAGTTTTTCTTTTTATTTTTTTAATTTTTGGGATGTTTTTCTTTTTCTTTTTCTAATTTTATTTTCCGAAAAATGATTTCTTGGCCTGTAAATTTCCCAAAAAATTGCCCCAACGTCCAAATCTGGAAAAATAGCAGTTGGACTTGAAAATTTGCAATTTTCACCTGAAAAATAAAATAAACCAAGATTAAGCCATAAAATCATATTTTTGCACATAAATGTGATAAACTCCAATATTAAGGATATTATAAAAATGCATGTATTAAAGTCAATAAGCAAATGAAATGTGCAAAATGATGTCAAATATGGGGGTAAAATATGCAATATTCTCCTAGAATCAGTGCTTGCATAGGATCTACATGGGCCACCAAAAGCTGTCACACCCCCAAACACGGGTGCCATTACATGGACTATAACTTTCATTTGTAGGTCTTGCAGGTATCAGTGAAGTCAGAATAGAGACAAAGCAAGAAATGTAATAAAATGACATTAATTAGTTATCCATCCTTTCAAAAGAAGGTACACAATCAAAAGAATATAACATAAAGAACTTTATATGTCTCTGGGGCTGACTAATATAAAAATTAATGTAAAAAAGAAATAACAAAACTATCTTCACTAAAGCAGTCAAAAATCAGCAGTCTACACATGAAAATCAGTCTTCACGTACACGAGAGCCTTCTCTAAAGCTAGCTTGTCACTGTAGAAAACCACAGTAACAAAACAATAAAGTAGATGATATTTACCAAAGCATTCAATTAATTCATCATTATATATACAGTCCTCTATTAACAGGTCGGTTACTGTCTAAGAGTAAAATGGTGGAAAAGATAGTCAAAATTAACTATCTGATCTATCTATCCGATCTATCTGATCTATCTGGTATATTGTCTGTACTATGACTTAGAGCTAAAGAACTGGAGAGTAATCCGAGAGCCACCTCGTACCATGTGTGAGCTCACCCGGGCCAAATAACTGTATGGTCCAAACATCTCAGTTGGGGACCCAGTCAAGTTCAATATCGATCGATCATTTATTCAGTCCAGACAATTGTCTAAGTCATTATGTCTAACCTTTAACTAAGAGTTCTCCAAAATCTCGGTGTTGATACGGTTCAGTTCGGTCTCTAATAATTGGGTCGGTACAATCCAGTAGATCGGCCTAATTAGCCATATAGATGGAGTCATGCTCAACAGTTCAGTATCCATAGCAATAAGTTCAGTTCAGTCAATCACTATGGTAACAGTGGAATTCATTCTGTATGAGCTCCTCTACATAACTTAGTCTTAACTCATTAGGTTGGTCTATCGTTTTCTAAACAGTTTTAAATCATTAGATTTTATTTAACATCTGTTTTAAATCATTTGTAAAAGTATAGGCCGTTGCATAATATGCTAGAATGGCAGGAGACTACAATAAAATAATTTCTGTCGGTTTACATATTAGTTGAAACACCTGAATCCAAGATTTCATCCATCTCTTCCATTGCTATTCCTGCTCTTTGAAAATATTTTCTTCAACTTCTCTGATTCTTTCATTTTCTCTTATAAATATCTACAGAACCTCATTTTATATCCATCTTCTTTGCGAAAGTAACATTCTATACTCAAAAGATCTCTTCCCGTAAATTTTGGCAGCCTTTATTTTTCTCTCCATTGCTACCAAAGCATGATCATGCGATTTATGCATTGATTCTTCATCAACAATTTTCTTTCTCATCTCGTTCGAAAGAAATGTAGAAACGAAATAATCTAACTTTATAATTCCCTTCTGTTAAGGCCAAAATTGCCGTCAATAGTATTTGGACTGACGTGAACTCCCTTGCCGAGATGGATCCTCGTCAACGGTGGAAGTGTGACCATCGGTTGGTAGAACCAAGGTCGATGGTGGTTGAGATGCCGATGCAGCGGGGAAGCTCGATCGATCCAATGGCTGGATGTGACGATCGTACGACCCTTTAGTGGAGTCGATACGCAAACGACTGTTCGTCGGGAGCTATCATTCGACCCTCATGCTAGGTCATGCCTCGATCTTCCTGCACCACAAAGGAGCGTAAAGGGGGTCAGATCTGGGTTCCGACCCAAATCCACTCCGATACTTAAGTTAGAACGGGAACTTAAGAGAAGGCCAGTGATATCACCCGAGGGTCGATGCCAGACATATCCTCAGAAGACTAGGTGAAAACATCGACGTTCTCTCTTAGGAGTGTAATTAACTGTTTCCTTAGGTCGAAAGAGAGCATCGATCCAATAGAAACAGTTTTTCCTTCTCCTTCGAGGGTCTGGATGTTCTCCGTCTCTTCGACCGCTACGGGTCGTCGCTCCTCATGTTTACCCTCGTTGATGAGACCACTTGGTCTATTTGCTCCACCCTTCTTAAGGCGGTGGATAGAAGGTAACATGATCGAGCTTGCTTTTGATTCCCTTTCGCCTTTCCAACTCCATCAGGAGTCTGTAACTTGATCATTTGGTGGAACGTCGTGACCACCACCTCCACTGCATTGAGCAGCGGTCTGCCGATGATTCCGTTGTATCCGAGTTGATCTTTACCATGGTAAATTTGGTCAAATGGGTGACATGTTGTGGGTACGTTCTAAGGGTCATCGGTAGCATGATGATGCCCGCCACCGGTGTGGAATGTCCGATGAAGCCTACGAGAGGTCCCCGACATTCCCTCAACTTCGACGATGCCAGTTTCATCTTCTCAAATGTGGTGAAGAAAAGCACATCACATGAACTCCCAGTGTCGATGAGTAATCTCTTCACCACTACCGCATAAATGGTGGCACTGATGACAATGGCATCATCATGTGGCAGTTCCACACCCTCCAAATATTCATCTGGAAAAGATATTGGGGGTGTAGAGTATCTCGGTGGCTTCTTTCCCACAGAGATAGTCATCAGCCTCCCAGGTAAGAACTTTGGAGTGAGGAGGATAACTCCGAGTGTGGTGGACCTTCCATTATAATGTCGAGGACATTGATGTCAGGAGATGGCATAGTGTTTTCACCAACTGTAGTTGGGCGAGTCGACATGGTCAAAGCAGTTGGATAATAGGGATGTCGACTTAGATTTCCCACAGACGGCACCTACTGTTAAGGCCAAAATTGGTGTCAACAGTATTTGGGCGGATGTGGACTCCCTTGCTGAGATGGATTCTCGTTAGTGGTGGAAGTGGGAGCCTCGATTGGTAGAACCAGGGTCGATGGTGGTTGAGATGCGGATGAAGTGGGGAAGCTCGCTCTATCCAATGACTGGATGCGACAATTGTTCGACCCTTTAGCGGAGTCGATCCTCAAACAAATGTTCGTCAGGAGCTATCGTTCGACCCTCCTGTTGGGTCATGCCTCGATCTTCCTGCACCACAAAGGAGCGTCAGGGGGGTCAGATCTGGGTACCGACTCAAATCCCCTCCGATTCTTAAGTTAGAATGTGAACTTAAGAGAAGACCTGGGGCTGTCGAGATCGACCCACAGAGGTTCGTCTCGAGTCAGTCTTCGCAAGCTATTTGGAGGAAGAATTATAAAGTTGGAAGTAGAATATCAGAGTATCGGGTATCTCGTACCTTGGGAATCTGAACCCTTCTTACGTTGTCTTTTCCTCTATTTATAGTTGAGGGCGTCTGTCAATAGTGCATAACGGATCTTCTTTGATTATGGAAAGATCTTCTCTGGGATCGTTAATAATGGCTGCCCATTTACTCGGTCTCCATTAACCACTCACACGTAACTAACGAGGCTTAAATGGTCGATGAGTTGTTGCATTGACCGAGTAATAACTTCCCTTCGCTGGCGGGCTCTTGGGTCACTGGGCCGAGGTTTAAGTCCTTAACTGGGCCTGATTACCTTGCTCTCGCTTCGTGGACCGTACCCATGTATCAACACCTTCCATAAAGCAAAGTTGTGACAAGATACTCAAAAGAAATTAATAAAATTTAAAAAAAAATCATATTCTTTACGTTTAACACCAATGCTTAGCAATTGATGAATTGATTCATTAAACAAGATGAGAAGGTCATGAATTGATATACCTTCCGTCATCGATAACTTATATAATTCTTACTTTAAGAACAATCAATTTTTAGCGATTTTCCATGTTAAGAGTTAGAAACCTCTTTAGTAGTTCTGTTGTTGAATAGTATGTAAAAATATTGCACAAAACCTCGTGAGCAAGCACAACGTTGGCATCTCCACGCTTCCCTCAGAAGTCATCAAGGTTCGAACCCTGGTGGATATGGGCCTTGTGCACGCATAGCCATGAATTTTGATGGATCAAAAAAAGCACAACTTGTTATGAAGGAAAAAGCGTAGGGTAAAAGGTGTAGAGGGTTAGGAGCCCACTGCCCTCATATATATAGCATTCAATGATGGGTGGATACCCAATGGGCCCAATGGGCCTATTCACAACACTTTCCCTTATCCAACAAATCATGGAATAAGAGGTGGATTCTTCAAGATCCAAGTTAGGGTAACTTCCTTGTTAAATAAAGAACAGTTTCTCCATAACTTCCACTGTTTTAGGGATGTGTCTAGGGGTGGATACTTCAGGATCCAGAGTCAACGAGGTTGCCTCGTCAAAACCTTGACAATGGAAACCCCTATGGGAAAAACAATAGCCAAGGAAAAAGAGTACAACACTATGGTTGAATCCCCCACATCTGACCAAGCTTCAGGCTTGCGGATTTCCGATGAATCTATACATCAGTCTCCTATGTATCTATACATTCATAGTCCTCTCATCCTGACCCAGTTTATATATTTTCACTCTCCTCATTCCAATCCCACTTACAAGTTTCTCTAAGATACTAGTAGGCAAGGATTTGGTAAGCAAATCCGCCAAGTTATTACAAGATTGGATCTTCTATACCTCGATATGCTTTTGCTTCTGAAGGTCATGCATCCAGAAGAACTTGGGAGAGATATGCTTCGTCTTGTCACCTTTTATGTAGCCATTCTATAGTTGGGCATTACATGCTGCATTGTCTTTATAGATTGTAGTAGGCTCAAGAACGCCGGGCTCTAGGCCAGTAGAAGTGAGAATGTGCTGGATCACAGAACGTAGCCAGAAGCTCTCTTTACTTGCTTCATGGATTGCTAGAAGTTCTGAATGTGTGGGTGAGATGGTTGTCATGGTCTGCTTCACAGATCTCTAATATATGGCAGTGCCGCCATAAGTGAACATGTATCCGGTCTGAGACTTCTTTGTATGAGGATCGGATCTGTAACCTGCATCAGCATAACCAACTAAACCTATTATTGCACCTTTCCTGTAGAATAGACCTAAGTCTATGGACCCTTGGAGGTAGCGTAGAAGATGCCTAACTCCGGTCCAGTGCCGCTGTGTAGGTGCATTACTATATCTGGCTAGTAATTTGACTCCAAATGCTATGTCAGGGCGAGTGCAGTTAGTCAGGTAAAGGAGTGAACCAATAGCACTTAAATAAGGCACTTCAGGGCCTAATACTTCCTCCCCCCTCTTCCAGCAGCCGGAAGGGGTCTTTATGTACATCCAATGATCTCACGACTATAGGGGTACTGAGGGGGTGGCACTTATCCATTTGGAACTTTTTCAGTAAGTTCGATGTATAAGTTGACTGATGTAACAGGATCTCATCGTTAAGATGCTCTATTTGAAGACCTAAATAGAATTTTGACTTTCCGAGGTATTTCATCTCGAAAGTTTCTGTCAAGCTTCTAGAAATCTCTGTGATCTCTCCAGGAGATCCGATGAGGTTCAGGTCGTCCACAGAGATGGCTATAATGACAAATCCTGTTGCCTTTGCTCTAATAAAGATGCAAGGACAGACTGGGTCATTCGCAAATCCTTGCTTCACAAGAAATTTGCTCAGTCTGTTATACCACATCCTTCCAGATTATTTCGGACCATATAATGATCTTTGCAGTTTCACTGAGTAGACGTCACGTTGTCTCTCTTTTAGTGCTACAGGCAAAGAATAACTGTCGGGTAATCTCATAAAGATGTCTCGGTCTAAATTGCCATATATGTATGCAGTCACGACGTCTATAAGCGGCATATCCAAACCTTTTTGAGCTGTTAAGCCAATAACAAATCGGAAGGTGATTGTGTCCATGACCGGGGAGTATGTGGTGTCAAAATCTACCCCTGGACATTAGGTAAAACTCTGCGCTACAAGCATTGCTTTATAGCGAACGATCTCGTTCTGTTCATTTCTTTTTCTAATAAATACCCATTTATAACCCACAGGTTTTACACCTTTTGGTTTCTCGACAATTGGTCCGAAGACCTTGCGTTTTGTGAGTGAGTCCAACTCCACTCCTATTGTCGCTTTCCACTTTGGTCAATCATCTCTGCTTTGACAATCTGTCAGAGAGTGTGGTTCAATATCATCGTATTGAGTACGCAACGTTGATGGCAATATTACATGCAAATGTGTCATCTATAATGGTGCTCTTTCTGTCCCAATACTCCCCAGTTCGTACATAATGTATCGAAACTTTATTTTCTCCTTGTTTTCCCCTCTTTGAGAGTTTGGGAGAGATGGAGGAGTAGGGCTTATAGTAGCATCCTGTGGTGGTATTGTTTGACCATTGCCAAGGGTCCTACTCTTTCGAGGGACTTAATCCTTGGATCTCGGTGGTTGTCCTCTCTTTTAAGAGGTCCAACTATCTTTGTTGCAGGCGGATTGCATCCATTTTGCGGTATGTCAATCCTAGCTGGAGTGTTAACAGTAGGGAGGTGTGATCTGACTAGCTTCTGGTTGTCAATAAATTTGTCCGGCAAGAGATAGACTGTGTTTTGGATATGAAGAATCTTCAGGACCTCCTCCTCACACTGGCTCGTAGGCGTATCAAAGTGACTTAATTTATGTGTATCCCAAGAGATACTCTCTGAAGCTTCAGCCTTCTTGGTTTGTAAACCTAGTATTGGAAATGATGATTCATCAAATTCACAGTCTTCTAGACGTGCCTTGAAAACGTCTCTCGTAAGGGGTTCTAGGAATCTTATTATGGAGAGTGTGTCAAACCGAATATAAATGCCTAGACGACGTTGTGGACCCATCTTTGTCCTTTGTGGTGGTACTATGGGGACGTAACTGCACAACCAAATACTCTCAAATGTGAGACAATTGGTGGTACTCCAAGTGCTAATTGCATATGAGAAGATGACTGACCTCTAGAAGGTCTGTATTTTATTAAAGATGCAGCATGCAATATTGCATGACCCCATGCATTCACCGACAACTAGGATTGAAGTAGTAATGGACGAGCAATCCATTGCAGTCTCTTTATTGGAGATTCTGCTAACCCATTTTGGGTGTGAACATGTGCTACAGAATGTTCAACTTCAATGCCTGATGCTTGGCAATATTATAGAAAAAATTCTGATGTAAACTCCCCCGCATTATCCAGACGAAGTTTTTTTATCTGGTGATTGGAGAAGTGTGCCCGTAACTTGATTATCTGAGCTAAAAGCTTAGAAAATGCCAAGTTATAGGTGGACAGTAGACACACATGTGACCACTTAGTAGATGTGTCTATCAGAACCATAAATTACCTGAAGGGACCACTTAATGGGTGTATAGGCCTACAAATGTCACCATGGATTCTCTCCAGAAAGCTAGGAGACTCCAAGTCCACTTTAAGTGGAGAGTGTCTCGTTATTAGTTTACCCTTGTAACAGGGTGGACATGTGAAATTACCTTTTTGAAGAATCTTCAGGTTCTTCAAATTTATACCCCTTGAGCTATTTATGATGCGGTACATCATAACAGATCCAAGGTGTCCCAGTCTACTATGCCAGAATTGGAATTCTGGTATTTGAGAGCACTGCAAGTGCTTCGTCATGTATACTTCTGGAGAGTGAATACTTGTCTGGTAGAGACCCGTGGGGAGTTCCTCGATACGTTCCACAATGGTTTTATACCATTTATAAAAGACATTACGTGCAAGTATTCTTTTTTATTATCCTCGACCGTCTCTAAGTGGTACCCGTTTAAACGGATACCTTTAAAACTTAGAAGATTTCGGATCGATTTAGGTGAGTATAGAGCATCTCTAAGTTTAATGTGTGTGTTAGTGGGGAGCAAAATGATTGCTTCCCCTGATCCTTGTATTATGTTAGCTGGTCCTGAGATTGTTCTCAATGGACCAGAGTAATTACCAATGCTCGTAAGGTAGTCTATATATTGAATAATAGAGTGCGTTGACGCACTGTCCACTAGGCATATAGATTCCATATCTAAAAATAAAAAGCATTCAATAAATACAACGAAAAGAGAATACTTTCATTAATATTTAAAAGCAGACAAACAAAGTAGCTAACATGGAATAGAAAGACATAAATAAGATACAGTGCTAGAAAATAAGATACAGATGGTCCATGACTACATAGTGTCGTCATTCATGAAATCTTCTGAATTCCATGTAGTAGCTGGTAACGCTGCCCCATCTATCGAGTTTGTCTCAGCATGAGGCTTGAGACTTGCTTGGTAGAGGTCATGTAGGTGTCTGGCTGTGCGGCAGTTCTAGAGCATGTATTCTCCCAGTCTTTCCTGGAAGGACCACCTTTATTAGGCGTCCGCTGTTACTTCTTTGCCACGAACTTCTGGTTCTAGGGAGGAGCCTGAGGAGTAGCCTTTTTCCGCTGCTTCAGTTCTTTCTATTTCTGGAACTTTGCCTTCTTATCCATCTTCTTCTGGGAAGACTGGAAATGTGCCTCTGCAGGAGATGGAAGTGGAGCGGAACCAGGATGGTGTAGATTGTAAGTGGCAATCAACAACTCTCTGTTCTTTTCGGCCATTAGTAGGCATGATAGCATGTCGGAGTACTTTGTGAACTTTCGTTCATGGTATTGTTGCATGAGGATCATGTCCTTCTCATGAAAAGACGTAAACGTCTTCTCTAGCAACATCCTCTTAGTCACATTCTCACCACACAACTTCAGGCGTGAGGTGATTCAGAATAATGTTGAGTTATACTCCGCTACGGATTTGTAATCCTGTATGCAGAGGTGAGTCCACTCGTACTGCGCAAGAGGGAGTATGACATCCCTTTGATATCTGTACCTCTCCTCAAGTGCGGTCCACAGCTCATAGGGATCCACTACAGTAAGATACTCGTCCTTCATGGTCGAGTCTAAGTGTTTCCTGATATAAATAATGGCTTTCGCCTTAAGTATATCGGAAACTTCTTCTGCAGTAGGGGCTTCTATAGAAGTATCCTTTTCAACTATGGCAGTACTGATTATTACCTTTGCTGTGGGTGTTAGATTGAACCCATGAGAGCACAGGTGGAACTTCAGGTCCAGCTGCCAACTCAAGTAGTTCGACCCATTGGCCTTCATGACCGAGAAATCAACATTAGTAAGTCTGGCCATCTGTGCAATCTAGCAACATAAAAATAACATGAATTATTTGACTATTAAAGTTAAACATCCATGCATTTAATATAAGCAAAGAATTAAATTTAGAACTATGGGGATCAGCCAGCCGAGCGCTAAAAAGAAAAAGAAAAAGTCCGAAGATACATCCCATAAATATAAAAAGTGCATAAAATACAGACAACTTGGGAACTTTAAGAAAAGCCCCTTCTCTTTATGCTAGCTCCTTCATCTCCATGGGGTGGTCCTCCAGTTTTGACTTTTACATTTATAACATCGCATATAAGTTCTCTCAAAAAGAAAAAATTGCAGAAAAAGGGAAAAGTGTCGAAAACCTAGCTGATCCCTAAAAGTATAGTATAAGAGCACATCCACGTAGATATTATATACATATATAACCACATAGAAATATGACATCACAGGCATAGATTCAAAAATAGTCTATCAAGTGAAGTGTGTGCTCAAATCTCTAACATTTAAAACATGTAATTATGATCCATTTTGTATCTTTATTTATTTTTCGCCCAACTCTATCACAATTAAATATTTTTTTAATTAGTGGGCTTTAGAGGCCCAAATAATTTAAAAAGAATTTTTTTTGTGAAAAAATAGGCTAATTTTCGGGCTTTATGGCCAAAAACAACCAAAAAAGAGTTAATGGGCCTCCCCCAAAAAGGCCCGTTAAGGGCTAGGGTTTCGAAAACCCCGAGGGAGAGGGGGGGCCCACGGCGGTGGGCCGTGCCTGCAGGGCGCGGCCACCGTGCCCTTTCCGGCACGGCTGGTCGTGCCCTTTTGGGCATGGCCTCGCCGTGCACGAAGGCACGACCGCCGCGCCTTCAGGGCGCGGCCATGGATCATTGAAAAATCAAATTTTTAATGTTTTTTAGACATGCGGATCTATAAATTTCGATTTTTACCATGTTCATGAACTACGTGATCTAAAACATGCAGATCTATAGGAAAAGCAAGTCTAGATCTAAAAAAATTTGATTTTTACCTTCTAGATTCGGCTATGGAATCTAGACGACGGTCGATGAAAGATGCCGTTTACGCTCCCTGTTGAGAAGAACAAGATCTTCTTTAAAATGACTTTATGGATGAACTCCTTCTTGAGAGCCGTCGTCTTTCTCCTTCGAGCAGATTTGTGCTGATAATGTGTTATGAAGGGAAAAGCGTAGGGTAAAAGGTGTAGAGGGTTAGGAGCCCACTGCACTCATATATATAGCATTCAATGATGGGTGGATACCCAATGGGCCCAATGGGCCTATTGACAACACAACTGAGTATTACTTGCTGCTGTTAAATCGAAATTTATACAATCCGCTTATGACATTGATGTAGTATTCAATTATATTCCTTTTAGCGCTTTGTGCAAACCGTGTTGGATAAGAAAATACAAACTTTCACTTACGACAAACCAAAATTGCTTCTTCCATCAAACTTCTTCACATCAAATTTCTTTGTTGAAGCCATTTTCTCTGTTAACATAATTCTATGCCCGATTGAAGAACACTTAGATCCGATACCAATTTGTTACGACTAAAACCAAAAATTAAAGAAGAAAGAATTTTTAGTATTTTTATTCCACCCTCACCTAACCAATTTTCTACCAAATATTTTTTACAAACTCCCATAAATCTCAAAAACATATTGACACATTCGATCCAAGATACATAATGAATACTAGTATGAAAATGTCTAAACCAAGTTGAATTATGAATACAAAATGTTTATGCATAGACGAATCCTGAAGTGTATATACTTGGTATCAGTACAAATTCTATACTAAAAATTATACAAATGAAACAAATTAAGGGAGGGAAAAAAATACATTCAAAGCTTTACATACACTTGTAATCAACTGAACAGTAGTTCATCACAATAACAAAGCGAGTATGTAAGAATCCGGCGCCCTCAACCGCTTATCATGTCCTCATCTTCACCATTGAAGCCGGGTTGCCGTCGAAAAGATCGTCGATGGCAGTCTCGATGTCCTCAGGTGCAAACTTGATGTACTTCTCCGGCTACCACCCCGGGTCCAAGTACTGCGAGAACCACCCGAGAAACGACCAGTAGGCCAGGATGATGACCACCGATATCGACACCCTCAGCTTCGACTGCAGCTGCTCGTCGCTTACCACGCAGCTGCATTGCACCCTGTGTATCTCGTCGAACAATGCATTGAAGCTCTTGTGTAACGGTCACTTTACGACCTTATGTATTTCTGCGTGTACGTATGTTTTTTGTACTCGTATTTTTTGACTCTTTCTTGGATTCAGACTATGTGATATGTTATGTCGTTGTGACCGTAAGGAAGAGTAGGTATTTGTGGGATTTTTAGTGAACGTCATTTCACTGGTCGTTCTCCCACAAATCGAGTTTGATTGATGAGTCGTCGTAGCTTTAGACGTAGTCGCCAGATCTTTTATTTTTCTGTTCTTTTTTCGTGGACCAAATGCACGATTGACCACCGTATCCCCGAGCCTCTCTTCGTCACGGTCGTCCCGATATTTTTTTCGTAATTTTCTGACACTCTTAGCCCACCTAAATCGCTAATCAAAACCCAAGCCCATTAAGCCCAAATCAATTTCGAATTTCAGTTGCTAATCAAATCTTGGGAGATTAGTACGTATCATGAATTGTGATTCTGCTACTAACCTCACCCAACTTTTCCCCACTTCGTACACCCTCTCACTCACCTCCCTCCTAGTCACCCCTTATTTATACCCCTCTTTAAAATGCATATAGCACAAACTCATCTTCAAAACACAAATTCTGGCCGAAATAGAGCTGCTCACGCAACCACCCTTTGGCCACCGACCTGCTACTCCTCCAGCCTCCTCCGGCCGTCCCCAGCCTCCCCTCTCCGACCACGACCTCCTCCTCCACCCTCTCCTCCCTCTCTCCTCTCAAAAGCCCTCAAAAACCCTCCCCAGCCTGGTCTGACCTGGTCTGATCCGTTGAACTCTTTTGGGCATAACTTGGGCATTTGGCGTCCGATTTGGACGCCGTTCGAATCTGGGCGTAGACCGGGACATTCCCATCTTACCCGTGAACTTTTCCTTGCGTTTATATTATTAAATATAGTCTTAAACAATTTAAGACACATTTAATCTCTTTTGCATCATATGCAAATTAGTCCATATCTAGACTTAAATTATCATATTGCATCAAATGCAATTATTCCATCCTTCGTATCAAATGAAAATTATTCTCCCTAACTAATTTCTAACTATTACTAGACGAAGGTCGCACTTTTATGTGACCCTCGGCCTGACCCTACTACAGGTTGGGCTCGAAGCCCCATACGGCAAAGACCACGAGCAGTGGCTGACGTCCATGTTTCAGAATCATCATAATGTGGTTAGCTCATCAACATAAGAATTGTCGGGACCACCCTGACCGTGTCTGTGATGATTTCTGCAGTTATAGTCTCTTCGTCTAAACTATGTCGTGTAGATCAAGTCTAGGGTACGGTCAAACTGTCAACCCCAATAACTTGACTCCAGTTAGTTTCTATCGATCTTTAGTCAACTAATGTTGGACTTCTTCCAACATACTCTGCGCAGAGATTTAACTAAAGACCGAACTAACTCTACGACACTAACTCCC
This sequence comes from Scilla litardierei, assembly GCA_030789695.1. NCBI lineage: Eukaryota > Viridiplantae > Streptophyta > Magnoliopsida > Asparagales > Asparagaceae > Scilla > Scilla litardierei. The sequence continues at coordinate 355,183,975 of CM061133.1, forward strand.
ATTGACCGGGAGAGACGAATCCTCTCTTGGCCACTACTCTCCTCGTACGCTTCAAGTGACACCCAATCAAAGACCTTTCGACAGGCCTAGCCTCGAAGTTAGATCAGTGATTTAAGTGGCACCGTTCACGCACAGGTTCGTAAAAATGACCTCAAGTCAAAAGACCAACTAGCCTATCATCACTAAGAGTTATCATTGACAGATTGGTCAATGTAACCATATGATAACTCTTGTGGATCGTTCAGTGAACTCATTCTCTAATGAGCACTTGTGTCTCGTCTCCGACTTCGCCAAGTCGAATGATCATGAGATCATCACCACTGCTAAACGGTGAAGACTAAGACACAATGGTCTATCCGATGTTTCGATATCCTTATCTCGAAACATCTACGACCACGAACCATTTTAGACTGCTGCTACAGACGGTCAAACATTTCTCCATGATTGAGATACTCATCTCAATACCTGTTTGACCTTGCATAAAGTCTCAGGACTTTACCTAAGTTGATATCTAATGTTAACTACATTATAATATAACTCAGATAAATTATTACCAAACAGCTTACTGTTATTTCGAACAAGATGTTTGTGCTATTCACACAGAAATAAATACCTCGAGGGCATCATATCTCTACATCTCCCACTTGCATTCAGGCCCATTTATCTCGGTATCTAATACCGTTTTTACACATAAGTTTTCCCGACTTCATGTGGTAGAGCCTTCGTTAGTGGATCTGCTAAAACTGTCTACACTATAGACTTAAGGGGTTTCTATGTTCATGTTAGACCAACCATTTTGAATCTCATTCAAATAATTCACTTAGTCTTTTGGAATCCATAATATTTTTATTTCCTTGGATCTTATCCAGTTCATCGTACTTAACGATAATAATTTTAAATTAGTTACTGGTCATTTCAAATGGCTCATATTTATTTCTGATAAAGTATCAAACTCTTTTGATCACTTTGTCAAAATATATGTTCCATCCCTTTGATGGCTCACATGTAATTTATACGCTCCCACTGACCTTGAAAACTTTCTGGCTAATTCATATAAGTTGGTCCGTCTAAATCATATTTAGAAAAACGAACTTATAAGTGAATGCTCCAATTTTCATGGTCAACAGGAGCGTTTTACATCGAGTTTGGTCCGAGTAGATCTGTACACATCTGCTGGCGAGACGGTTTCAATATAATCCGTTTATAGGAATTAATATGAAAACCGTTCTCGACCAACATGATTGTACTTCACTATTTTCCTTTCTGCACCAACCTTTCAACTTAAAGATTTACTTGCAGAAAGTGAGGAAACATTTTCCTTAGGCAAGTAAACTAAATTCCAAAATTTATTTACGCACACGGACTGATTGCATCAAGTTCTAAATCAGATTTACTACTCCGAATTTCATCCTAGAAGTTGACTAAGTCATCATCAGTTATGATGTTTAACTCGACTCTTCGTCTCACAAAATTCGAGTAATTATACAACTTCCTAATGATTGATTTAATGAATATCTTATTGATAATGTCCTCATAGAACATTATCAAAACCTAGGCATTACTATCTGGGACTTAACACAGAGTGAGGACTTAACTCAGAGTCACTTGCTATGGATTGCACCAAGTCTAACTAAGTGCGATTCATATCTTTTAACACACTGATGTGTTAACAGACTTGATCTGAGAGAAAATCATATTTTCTTTTAATTACGCAAGATTTTATGTAGCTAAGTATTTGACCATTCGATCTAATCGAATCAGTTTAAATACTTTACTCATCTCGTTCTTTATTTTATCAGACTTGTGTTTCATCAAGAACACGTGTCTTAATAAAATATACGAATAACTAATTTTGGTTAATCTAGACTCGGGTACATCAGTATGTACCAGACTGAGTTCAACAACTCGTTCTCCCACTGTCTTACAGATGGGTTTCGGCTATTATATCTAAGAGGATAAGACTCACAAGTGTCCGTAGACTTCATAATACGAGAGGTCAGACCCCTCTTTATGTGACTTATGAAGCTTAGTCTCTCGATACGGCCTAGTCTATTTTGCCATACAAGTCTGCTACTATCTTGTGTATTTATGTATTAATATTTAATATATGTATTATCGTTATACATATTACTCATTGCTTCAAAAGCAAAGTGACGACATTCGTCATAATGTAGTTAACCTTGTGTATAACAATAATTATGAAATCGTGACATCAAAATATGTCACATTTTCATTTCCTCCTACTTATGCCTTTACTAATGATAAATTAAACTATTTAACTCGATTGACTTTCCGGAGTGCATTCTTCCCTTTCTAAATCATATTTAGATATTAAATAACCCAACATAAATAAATAGCTATGCAAGCATCTCATGTATCCAAACGCCTGAGAGTTGCAATCTTGAGTGTAGCTCAAGAAGTTGCTTGTCCCAAGATCCGGTTGGGATACATAGTCTTGCACCGCTCATGCACTCGTATTCGACTCAAACAGTTTGATCGAATTTTCGAACTTTGCGGATCAAAATTGTTTGTCCATACAACTTTTAGTGTAGCTCGACAAGTTGTAGAGAGAAACATACTTCGAATATCCTATATGTTCAAGCTGCCTCATATAGAGACGAGTGACATGTAGCGTGAATTTATTTGTTGGACCCAGAGCTTAATGAAATCATATTTCTTAAGTCTGTTATTTAGAAGGTCATTTTAATGTCAACGAGAATATAGTTTTAATTCTATCAATTAGAATTTAACTTGATATTCAATTAATCAACCTGTTCGACCAGTTAACTAATTCGATTAAAATATTATATTTTGATTCCTTCGGTAAACATAGGCTCGCCCTAGTTTAGCATATGTTCAATATTAAATATAGGTAAAATGGCTTTTATCTATCTATATCCTCTCACTATTTTTACGATCGTTTCAAAGCTTAATAACGAACGATTTAATCGAATTAAAATTAATGGGTAAGAGGTCCAATCACCTTGAGTCTAACAACCTTGAGTGTAGCTCAACAAGTTGACTCTGCGATCGGAAGATGACTCTTCATCGATCATATCAGATATGACTCTCTTAATTGGTTTTTACCCCTAGCCATTTGTGATCATGAGTGTGCTCATCCAAATCACAATATCTAGTCTAGTCGGATCCTTGTTTTTGCGTATAGCCTGACTTGCTCCGGCGCTCTGTGTATTCACGACACATCGGTTTGGGTCAGGTCTTAGACTACATCTTATGTATTTAAGGAGTTGGTTTCTACAGGGTTTCCATGTCACAGCTTGAGTGTAGCTCAACAACTGTAACACAGGTCCTATAGTTGCTAACCCCTAAAACAAGGAGGGCTACAGCTAATCTTGAAAAAGATTATTAACGTATTTGACTTAGATATAGTTCAGGGTGTCATACAATCATGATTCACGACATTGCGGTCCAGCGGAACACAGCCAGTGAATTGACTAAGCCAGAATCACTATCCTTTAAAATGTGATCCAGCAAACTTAGCCAAGCACATTGACTGATCATTGTCCATTGAATGAAGCTTGTCATTTTTATATGCGTGTCATAGACTAAAGGCTTTTATTAACAACTAATTAATCCTATCAACTAGTTGAATACTTAAATTCAAAATTTTAGGATTTGTTTAATAACTTTTATTAAGTCCTTATCAACTATAAGGTTCACGTGCTATCCTAATCGTTATTAGGATTTTAATAAATTTTATTAACAACGCTAAAAGTGAAGTCCTTTAATGAGAATTAATTATAACAATTAGAATTAAAAATTCATTAAAAGGACTACCCTAATCAGGAATTAGGTCTTAAAGGGTTGTTAAAAGTTTTATTAAAACATAGCATGTCATTAAAATTCAATTAATAAATTTTAGTCATTTCTTAATGGCTAACCTAAAGGGTTGTCTTGTGTTATCAAATAAGGGACAAGATGAACTAGCCATTAAAATAAAGCTACACTAATTTTATCGCATAAAATGAAAGTGTACAACTATTTAACAATTAAATAGACTAAAGTTTATCACATAAACAATTTTAGATTTTTAAAATCAGTTTTAAAAATATCTTATTGTTGTGAATGGGTATTTACTGGGTTGATGAGTTATTGGGCCAACCTAAGTGGTTTACTGGGTTGATGAGTTATTGGGCCAACCTAAGTGGTTGGGCCCATACCCACTTGTATTCTCCCCTTTGGCTATAAATATAGACTTGAGGGCTCTCCCCTCAGTAGTTGATTCATAACACGTTATCAGCACGAGTCTCTAAAAATTTTTTTTTCCACAAATTTTTCCGTTCGTTGCGAAGGCGAAGGCGAAGGCGAGACGGTAGATCCACGAGCGCGGTGCAAGGCTTCCTCCATCAAGGGTCGTCATCCGCGTAGGGCTTCGAGCAACCGTCGCTATATCCGGAGGACGGATATAGAGGTAAAAACTCTAAAAACAAGATTTTTAATCATACGTATGATTACCCCTCCCCTAGATCTCACAAGATCGTCATGGGGATTCATCGTCGCCTTGAAAACGACGGATTTTTCATCCCAAAAACCCAATTTTTAGGGTAAAAACTCAATTTTTAGGGTTAAAACCCTAATTTTGAACCCTCCGGCGGCTACCCGTCACCGGACCCCCCCAAAACCCTCCCCTCGCCGGAAAAACCCCCCCCACCACCATGGCCGCCTCCCCCTGCAGGGGGGGCGGCCCCCGCCGCCGCCCCTGCAGGGGGGGCGGCCCCCGCCGCCGCCCCTGCAGGGGGCGGCGGCCCCCATGTCCGCCTCCCCCTGCAGGGGGGGCGGCCCCCTTGGCTGCCTCCCCCTGCAGGGGGGGCGGCCCCCGCCGCCTCCCCTGCAGGGGGCGGCGGCCCCCGAGGCCGCCTCCCCCTGCAGGGGGGGCGGCCCCCCCGCCGCCCCTCCTGCAGGGGGCGGCGGCCCCCGAGGCCGCGCCCCCCTGCAGGGGGGCGGCCTTGGCCGCTCCCCCCCCTGCAGGGGGGGCGGCCTCCGCGGCCGCGCCCCCCTGCGGGGGGGCGGCCCCCGCCGCCCCCCCCCGCAGGGGGCGGCGGCGGCGCCCGCCCCCCCCCCAGAAACCCTAGAAACGGAAAGAAAAAAAAATTTAAAATTTCCAGATCTGTGGGCCTGAAGCCCACAGCAGATCTGTGGGCTTCAGGCCCACAGAATTCAAAAAAAAAAATTCCAGATCTGTGGGCCTGAAGCCCACAGCAGATCTGTGGGCTTCAGGCCCACAGATTTCAAAAAAAAAAAAGAAAGAAGAGAAAGGAAAAAAAAGCCTATGGGCCTGAAGCCCACAGGTCGACTGCGGGCTTCAGACCCGCATGTTGTTTTATCTGAAAAAAAAAGGGGGGAGGCAAAGGGCTATAAATTTGCCTCAAAAGGCAATTTATTAGCCTAAAAATTAATTTAAAATGGGGATTTAAGGGCAAAATATTCGTGAAAAATCACGGTAAATTACGGGACAAATACCGGGCAGGCGAGGACTTTTTGGGGATTCTTGGAGGGGGCTTTTGGGATGATGAGGAAAACTTTTTCCTCTGACAAAGAAAATGTTTATTTTGGGCTCTTAATCAATTTAATTGATTAAACCCATTCAATTTACAACCTTTGCATTGTAATGATTTTTTTTTTCTGCAAAAATCATATTTACATGCTTTGCATCTCTGGTATATTCTGTTGGATATTATATGCGTGGTTGTGCATTGTATTTAAAACTTAATAATTAGAAAGATCCTGCGACCGCTCTGCCGTTAGTAACCTAACGGTGTATGACGTTGCCCAGTGGTCCAATAATTATTAAGTGTTTAAATTATCTATCCATCTCTGCGAATATTAAATGCCTGTGATGCCTGTGATGAAAATGTCTGATGAAAATGTTGATGAGCACAATATTTCTGCATGAATTGCTAAATGTGGTTTTTGGATCGGCCGTTTAGTCCCACAGTTTATTTCCCGCACTTTTCTTTTATTTTTGAGAGAAATTGTAGTGAGGAATTTATGTAAATGTCAAAGAAAGAAGACCAACTTCCACGAAGACGGAGGCCACGCTTGAAGATGGAGATATCATATGGGACCCACGGGGTTTCCAAAGTTGTATTTTCATTTTCTTTAAGCTGCAAATTTGTATAATTTGGACTGTGGACTTTTTTGGACTCTTTCTTGTGGGACTGGCCGATCCACACATTTAGCTTTTCGTTAAATATTGCCTCCGCATGAAAATGTTTTCTCTGAATTAATTATTAATTCATGCATGTTTGTGCTCTGCTAGATAAATGGCTAATATTGCAAGCGTTAATTTCGAAGTACTGGAAGCATCAGAGAGAAACTATCTAAGCTGGAAGCTAGATGTAAAGTTTCACCTGCGGGCAAAGTCCCTCATCGCTGCTGTGACTGAAAAAGAAAATGTTAGCAATATAGAGAAGGCGCAAGCCATCACCTATATTCGCCGCCATGTGGACAAGACCTTAAAGGCTGAATACCTTACGGTCGAAGATCCATTTGAGCTATGGACTGCCCTTGAGGACAGGTATAAACATCAGAAAGATGTTATACTCCCAAGGGCACGATATGAGTGGGAGAACATGAGACTACAGGACTTTAAGTCCATTGCTGAGTACAACTCAGCACTTTTTAGCACCACCGCACGCCTGAAGTTGTGTGGTGAAAAAGTCTCAGAAAATCGCATGCTGGAAAAGACGTATACGTCCTTCCATGAAAAAGATGCGATACTCATGCAGCAATACCGTGAACGCAAGTTCACCAAGTATTCCGAGCTGCTGTCATGTTTACTCATGGCCGAGCAAAACAGAGAGCTTCTTCTCTCCACTCACAATATACGCTCTCCGGCACTGCCCCCCACCAGAAGCTCAATATTCCTCTTCCTTCAAAAAGAAGTGAGATAATAAAAGAAAAGAAAGACCACAAAAGGGGGGTCAACAGAAAAATGTCAAGGGTCATGTACAGCAGCAGCGAAATAATGAAAGTAAGCGGAAGTTCACGAGGCACAGAAATAACAAAAATAGAAATGATATCCCCCCACCCAAGAGGGAATGGGAAGACCAGTGCCAAAATTGTGGCATGAAAGGCCACTGGTCCAGACTGTGCCGAACTCCGCATCATCTCCAGGATTTGTATAAAGAGAACAAGAAAAATAAAGCTGAAACAAACCTGATGACATCTGATGCTCCAGTTAAGTTTTTCAGCTGACGACTTCGAAAATAATGGCATGCTTAACTAGCCTTTTACTTTTATCTTAGCAAATTGTTATGAGAGCTTTTTGTATTACGCAATCTGTTTTGATTGAAAAATTTTAGTAGACAATAAATGAAAATGTTTATCTAAATATGCATGTGCCGATACGTTTCATCTTTTGAAACTGCTCTCATAAATGCTTAGTAGACAATAAACACGTACGATTTCTATCAATACAAAGCCCAATATCAGGGCTATATTGAAGATCCAGGGAATGCAACACAGTTGCCCCCAAACGACACAAAAATAATGGATGCACTAATCCCTCCGAATTCCAAAAAGAAACTTTCTAAGTTTCAAGGACATCCGTTTCAACGGATCCCATTTGGAAACAGCAAATGTAAAAGAAAAATTACCGTATGCAACGTCTCAAGAAATAGGAGTAAAATCCACACTTGAACGTTTTGAGAGCCTTATAGGCCTCTATCATACGAAGATTCGGAGAAAGGAAGCAGAATTAAACGGAGCACCTGAAGTGCCCTACATCAGCCAAGTTTTCACTCTGGCATGTTGGACTTGGCCACCCTGGATTTGTGATGCACAGCATCTTATCCTATGGGTATGACTTGAAGAACCAGAAGATTCTTCAGAAGGGAAAATTCCCTCGCATCCCTTACTATAAGGGAAGACTAATTGCAAGGCCATCTCCACAATAAGTTGAAAAAGAATCTCCACGCTTCCTCAAAAAAGAATACAAGGAGACAGATGTGGATAAAATCCACCACCCCTAGTGGGCTATTTTGGTACTTCATTGTACTAATAAATGCATCCTCAGAATATTCATACGTATGTCTACTACAAGACCCGCAACTTAGCTTTTCCAAAGCTATTGGCACAAGAATAAAAATGTTGCGGGCACATTTCCCAGACAATAAAATGTTGTAAATAAGTCTGGTTAATGTTGGGAAATATACCTCCCAGTCTTTTCAAGAGTATTGCCAATCAACGGGAATTGAAAATGAACATACAAGTGCCGCATGTTCATACCCAAAATGGGTCGGCAGAGTCACTGAAAAGTAGACTCCAATGGACTGAACGTCCATTAAATCCCGATTGCCTATGGATGCATGGGGACATGCAAACTCTGCATGCTGCATCGTAAATGAAAATAAGACCCTCTGGAGGTCAGAGTCTCCAATGCAACTTGCATATGGAATGCCACCGAACATTTCTCATCTGAGAATCTTCGGTCGCGCAGTCTTAAATCCCCATTGCACCACCAAAGAGGACCAAATCGGTACTCAGCGTCGCCTAGGTATCCATGCAGGGTTTGACTCACCCTCACTTATAAGATACCTAGAACCCCAAACGGGGGACGCATTTAAGGCACATCTTGAAGACTGTGATCTCGATGAGACGAGTTTTCCCAAAAATAGGCCCAGATACTGGAAAATCTGGCGCGAAGAAAATTATAACGTGGGATACAAACAGCTTGACCCACTATGATCCGGTAACAATACAATGTGTAGATGAGATCCAGAAGATCTTCCACACACAGAACACTGTTCACCAATTACCGGAATCATTTATTGACAACCAGAAGATTGTCAGATCACACATCCCTGCTGCAAAAACTCCAGCTAGGATTGACATCCCCGAGAATGGATGCAATCCACCAGCAGCAGAAGTGGCTGATCCTCAACAGAAAAGAGGCAGACCACCAGGCTCCAAGGACAGAAACTCCTGGAGACCTTAAGACAATACTACCACAGGACAATGAGCTCCTGTCCACACCATCACCCTTCCCGGAATCCACTGCAGAGGAATTGCCGGGAAAAAGTGAAATTAAGTAAATGTTGTACGTACTGGGGAGGTGTTGGACAGATAGAACATAAATTGTCGACAATATATTCACGTATTATATTGCCATATACATCGCAATGGCGATGATGTTTGTAAATTATCGTTCCACACTCCGTTGCTAGAAGGAAAACGTAGAGATTGGCCAAAATGTGGAACGTGGCAATAGAAGATGAGCTGGACTCACTTATGAAACGTGAAATGTTCGGACCTGAAGTCCAGACACCAAAAGGTGTCAAACCTGTGGATAAAACAAAGTATTGCAAACATAAGAAAAATAGATACAAAATCGTATGCTATACGGTACAACCTATAGCCCAAGGAAAATTTCGCTGAAACTAGGGATCGAACAAATTCAAATGAGCATGTCTCATAAATGATGCATCAGTCTCCCTAAGTTATCAAAAGCGAATACCTTACGATTTGGCGAAGGAAAATTTTGGATATGCTGTTATTGGATGTTGTGACGGCATACCTTCGTGGATATCTTGTAAAGATAATTTCCACATTTCCTTAAAATGCCTGAATAGACTTCGGGACGTCTATTCAAATGAAGAAATATAAGTATAACAAATAAATGTACAACCAAGAGAATCACTTGAGAAGTCAATGATTCCTACTGAAGGTTGTTTTTGCATCTATGCAAAGAACAGGATTAGAGATCTTAGTTGTAGACAACTAACATCTCATCGGATCTCCTGAAGAGAAAACCGAAATAAATGTACTAGCCTGACTTTTAAACATGAAATAAAAAATACCTAGGCAAATATAAAGTCATGGCTCATAGAATCCTGTTACAAACGCCCAGAAGTGCGTTGGAGATATTAACAGGACCATTGTCATCCAAAGTACACCTACGGTGGTACACTTACTGGATGAACAAAAAGAACCCTTCCGATCGCTGGAAGAGGGGGAGGATATAACTGGTCCTAAAGTCCCTTATCTTAGTGCAATCATGCACTCCTGGCTAACTGCATCTGTCCCGGTATAACAATTGCAGTAAACTCATTAGCCAGAGATAGTTGGCACCTAAAAAGGGCCATTAGACCTGAGTTAAGCCTTCTGCGCTTACTCCAAGGGTCGAAATATTCGGACTTACAAAATGTAGTAGCATCCTCCAATGTTTATGCAAATGCAGGTTTCAGGTCCAGTCCCTATGCTGAGAAATCACAGAACGGGTACCCACAGTGGGATGGCCATCCCCTGCAGATCTGCAAAGCAACTTATGAAGGCAACATCATCCTATCATTCCGAGATCCTCACCATTCCAGAATCACACCAATGGTGTATTTGAGGGCGCCTGGTGGTACATCACATCCCAGTGACGACTGGGATAGAGGCTGGTTCTGTGGAGCTAACCATATAGTCTGAAGACCACATCAGAGGCGACAAAACTTAGCAACCTCCTCAGAGTCCCTGGATTCAGCAGCTGCTTGATGGTGACAAAATTTGTAATTTGTGTACATTTTCGGAATATTGTAAATAGGAGTGATGAGATAAGCCTAAGAGATCTGAAAGCCTAAGAGCTTTTACAGATCAGGGGGAGTTGAGGGAATTTGTACTCTTTTCCCTTAGCTATGATTTTTCCCACTGGGTTTTCCATAGCCAAAGGTTTTAACGAGGCAAATCAAATCAACTCTGGATCCCGAAGTATCCACCCCTCTGTGACGCTCAGAATCCAGAAGTATTCATGAGCAGAGTCACTTGTACAAATCAGGGGGAGTTAAAGAGCGTTTGCACTCTTTTTCCTTAACTATGGTTTTTTTTTCCACTGGGTTTTCCATAGCCAAAGGTTTTAACGAGGCAATTAAATAGACTAAAGTTTATCGCATAAACAATTTTAGATTTTTAAATTCAGTTTTAAAAATATCTTATAAATTTAAAACATCATTTTAAAAAATTTCCTTGTTCAAAAATTTATCTTATACAATTTTTACACATCTAAAACATTTTAAAATTATCGCAAAAATTTAAAAAAAGCCTTAAAATCAATTTTAAAATTATCACATAAATTTAAAACACCATTTTAAAATTTTCATGTTTAAAATTTTATCATATAAAATATTTAAACATCTAAAATCCTTTTAAAATCATCTTTAAAAAATATCGCATAAATTTTAAAATATTTTAAAAGGGCATCTAGAAATATTTTAAATTATCTCATAATTTAAAAAACATTTTATAAAGTATTTTGAAAAGCATTTCGAAGTTTAATAATAATCGCAGTGCTAGATCGTTACTCAAACCTAGGCTTTGATACCACTGAAGGGTTTTCTTTGGACCCTTAGGGCACAAAAACTCTATGACCGTCCTAAGTCGGACGGAACATAGACAGAAAAATAATTTGCAGCGGAAAATAAAACTATGTTAATCTAATTAACATGCAGTTAAACGATTTAACTTAGCCCTAAGGTACATGACCCTTAGCCAAGATCTATGCCAACTTGGGATGGATCTGACCATCCCAAGAAGGATCTAACCTACTACGATTAAATTAAACTAATGCTAATAAACACATACCCAGAATCTCAACCCTGGAGCAGGCGAGATGTTCCGCACCCTCTTCCAAGCTGCTCCCCGTCCCACGCCGAGCCGCTCCTCGAACCGCTCCCCGAACCGCTCCTCGAGCAGCTCTGCATCCCGAGGCGATCAATCCCGTGTCACCGAGCCAACCACGCGCCGAAGAAAGTTTCACGCGAGTGAAACCTTCGCCTAGATTTCGGATCTGAATCTGAACTCTGTTGCGGCTTTGCTAGAGCCCTCAAGAGTAAGGCAGAAATATTATGGAGGTAGAGAAATATTAATTTAAGCACAGATCCGAGCGTACTTCAACATTTACGAGAGCCGCTCAAATCTAGAGCTTGGGACCAGTTTTGAGGAGGAAAGCAGACCCCTATTTATATAGGCGGCTGATTGCTCCCCTTTACTCAAAATCCGATGTGGGACTAATTTTAGAGTTAATCAAATTCAATTTAGTTTGCCTTTCATAAAGTGCAAACTTCCGTGAATTTTAACTCACTCACCGTTAAACTTCATGATTGATACAACCTATCAATTCGAAGTGTGTTCAACTGTGAACGCATAGGAAAAAACCGTTCGTCAATCGAAGTTCATTTGACCCTCCAATTTATTGTTCAAAGATCAGCCCAAGGCTAGTTTTTCGCAAAAACTGAGCCGTCAGAAATTCTGCACAATAAGGGTTCAAAACCCTAGAACTGGGGCCCACAAGTGGGCCCACACAATGCAGCACACGCAGGCCTGCCTGGGCAAAAGCCCAGGCCCGCGCCTGGGCTTTGCCCAGGCGCTGGGCAAAGCCCAGGCCAGTGCCTGGGCTTGCCCAGGCCTTGGGCTGTGCCTGGGTCTAGCCAGGCATCCAGGCCAGACCCAGTCTGGCCTGGGTCAGCCTGGTCTGACCTGGTCTGATCCATTGAACTCTTTTGGGCATAACTTGGGCATTTGGAGTCCGATTTGGACGCCGTTCGAATCTGGGCGTAGACCGGGACATTCCCGTCTTACCCGTGAACTTTTCCTTGCGTTTATATTATTAAATATAGTCCTAAATAATTTAAGACACATTTAATCTCTTTTGCATCATATGCAAATTAGTCCCTATCTAGACTTAAATTATCATATTGCATCAAATGCAATTATTCCATCCTTCGCATCAAATGCAAATTATTCTCCCTAACTAATTTCTACCTATTACTAGACGAAGGTCGCACTTTTGTGTGACCCTACGGCCTGACCCTACTACAGGTTGGGCTCAAAGCCCCCATACGGCAAAGACCACGAGCAGTGGCTGACGTCCCTGTTTCAGAATAATTATAATGTAGTTAGCTCATCAACATGAGAATTGTCGGGACCACCCTGACCGTGTCTGTGATGATTTCTGCAGTTATAGTCTCTTCGTCTAAACTATGTCGTGTAGTCAAGTCTAGGGTACGGTCAAACTGTCAACCCCAATAACTTGACTCCGGTTAGTTTCTATCGATCTTTAGTCAACTAATGTTGGACTTCTTCCAACATACTCTGCGCAGATATTTAACTAAAGACCGAACTAACTCTACAACACTAACTCCCATTGACCGGGAGAGACGAATCCTCTCTTGGCCACTACTCTCCTCGTATGCTTCAAGTGACACCTAATCAAAGACCTTTCGACGGGCCTAGCCTCGAAGTTAGGTCAGTGATTTAAGTGACACCGTTCACGCACAGGTTCGTAAAAATGACCTCAAGTCAAAAGACCAACTAGCCTATCATCACTAAGAGTTATCATTGACAGATTGGTCAATGTAACCATATGATAACTCTTGTGGATCGTTCAGTGAACTCATTCTCTAATGAGCACCTGTGTCTCGTCTCTGACTTCGCCAAGTCGAACAATCATGAGATCATCGCCACCGCTAAACGGTGAAGACTAAGACACAATGGTCTATCCGATGTTTCGATATCCTTGTCTTGAAACATCTACGACCACGAACCATTTTAGACTTCTGCTACAGACGGTCTAACTTTTTTCCATGATCGAGATACTCATCTCGATACCTGTTTGACCTTGCATAAAGTCTCAAGACTTTACCTAAGTTGATATCTAATGTTAACTACATTATAATATAACTTAGATAAATTATTACCAAACAGCTTACAGTTATTTCGAACAAGATGTTTGTGCGATTCACACAGAGATAAATAGCCTCGAGGACATCATATCTCTACACTCGAAACACCTCTCGAACTCGCCTCAACGGTAGTTTTGGACAGATCTGTCCATCGTCGGAAAAACCCTTCGACCGGCCACCTCCAGCCACCTCCAACAACCACTCTACCACTATTGGACTCATATTGAACCCCTATCAATTGCATCCCTCCTTGCTCATTTCTCTCATCTCGATCTCTTCGAAAACCCGTTGAAACAAGCCCTAGCGGCTGTTTTTAACAGATCTATGCGCTGTTCTTCTACGCCAACACACGGCTACCTCGGACCACTTCCGGTGACCACTCCACCACCGTTGGATTCCTTTTGAAGTCCTTTAGCTACTGCAATTTTCTTTTGACCATTTTCATCGCTTGTTTTCTGCTGAGATATGCGACAACGACCGTTGCACGAATCTGTCCTCTTCAACTTCTCACGGACACCCACCACCGTACGCTCATGTCGTCGGCCACCCACCGGGCCGATCAACTTCCACTGACCTACTTCAATCACCTACATTCCCATTGGACCCTTGGAGTTCATGTGCATCTCCGTACTTACGTGTTTTTACCCGACGTCATCGTCGTCGTGAAGATCCGTTGCGCTACCTGCAACGGGAGAGAGATCACCGCTTGCTCGCTATTTCGTGTCATCACATTGCTGTCCAGAGGTGTATTGCTGCACTACCCATGGCCAAGACATTGCAGACGACGCCGACACATCGCCGTTCATACCAGACATCCGCTTTTGAGCGACGTTAAAAGGTTAGTCCTCTAACGCGTAGTAAGAACCCCCACCGTAGCAAAACGAAAACCTAATCTAAAAATCGTCAACAATAACTAAATTTCATTTCTGTACCTTTAAAATGTTGCAAATATTAGACATCGAAGAAGGACTGAATTTCTGTGCACATAGGATAGATCGTCGATTAGGCTGAACCGAAATGAAAACGTGACTTGATAGTCCCGTTGAACCTAGAAATAAACTCTAAAAGGAATGATGAAAAACGTATCCTGACACCGCCGTTGACCCCTTTCAGACGGATCCTCGCTAGCGCACCACTTCGACGGGACGCTCCGGACATATGACGCTCTCGCCACCGCAGGCAAGTGTTTACACTTGTACTCTTACGGCCACGTTTAGGCCATCTCCTTCTTAGAATGTTAGAGTATGTATAAAGAGAACCGGACATGAAATGATAACGTCCGGGACCCCCTTGACAGCTTAGACTCGATGACGAAGTCTAAGCACAAAATAACAATAACTGACACCTTAGGGCCTTTCTGTGTGTGTGCGTGCGTGTGGACCCCCTAGAACAACAACTGAACAATAGAACGTTCGTAACTGGTCATGTCTTGTCCTCTTTAGTTCATGCAGTATTACCTTACGAGAAGTCTCGACGGCTCATCAGGGGAGTGAGTGTCCCGGCAGACCGTTCCTTTCATGTACACCTAACGGGAAGTCTCAGCGTCTCATAAGGGGGTGAGTGCCCCAGCTGACCATGGGAAGAGGCACTCACCAAGGGTGTGAGCGGTACTCGTACAGTCCAGTCTTGTCTTGAGCACTTGGGATGGGGTTGGGTGAACGACCACCAGATAGAGAGTTTGGCCACTCTCTACGGTGCAGGCGTGCACTCTCTTTGGTGTCACACTCACGTCTTGTCTTGGTTGTCCTGTCCCGTCTAGCTTAGTCCCGTAGCCGGTAGCACACGCTATGGCTACTGTCTGACTCGTTTACTTTCCAGCACTATTTTACTTTCTGTATAGTATAACTGCCATGTCATAACAACAGCATGTAATCAACCAGTAAAACGTTGCTCTTAAGTACCTTACACTTGCAGTAAAGTCTAACCCTTCCTTGTAGACTTTACCTGACGTACAGTTCCTTTTCTCTTGGGTACTGTACGTCAGGTGTTGAGCCAGAGTACGTGGACGAGTCGGACATACCGAAGTACGTGGAGCCAGATGACGACGACCCGGAGTATGTTCCCGACGAGGACCAGACCTAGAGGTCTTTTCCGTCGCTGCCTTTCAGAGGTTACTACTTTTAGCTTACTCTCTTTCGGTAGTTTGTTGCCATGCTTAGGCTTCTCTTTTTAGACTTTTGTACTCACTGGATATTATCTCTTTATATTAATGAATGCAACTTTTTTTCTATACTTTCTGTTGTTCCGAATTTTATAAATGCAAGAGCCTGAAAATTTTAAAATGGTACCCCTACAGACGCTTATTGGGTCCGACATTCACTGCTCCGGCCCAAGCAGGCCTTAGTTACGCTTCGCCTCCGTAGTTTTGGGAAGTGGGTCGTGACAGTTTTTAGTGGTGGCCCATACAGGTCATGCAAAAGTTCGAAACAATAAGAGTATCGCATTCATTTAATATCCATGAAGAAGTCTAAATTAGGTTTTCCCAGTTACATGGTAGGAAGATTTAGATAGACGTCCATGTTGATAATCAGGCGTCTTGGTTAAAATTTAGTCATACTCGTCTTAGGATACCCTAGTAGCCTCTCACCCGGCTCTGACCGTGTTAGATTTCTAGAGCCCTTCTTTTAGTCATTCGCTGGGGTCCATCGACTTCTGGCCCAGCAGAGCGTAATCTTGTTTCTCTTAGGGCCCTTCCCTGAGATCTCTCTGTTACAGTCTAGTTCATTAGGAAGTCTTAATGCTAAGTTCCCCTGATCTTTAGACGGCCCGATAATTAGGAATCTCTGATTTCTAGCATCTTTTTAATCATTACATATCTGTGTTACCGACCGTATGATTTCCCCGTGACTTTTCATGAGTCATATCATAGGCGTAGTTATGTTTCGATCATGCGATCATATCTCTTGCTCCCGATTGTGACTCCTTCATGTTGTTCATCATCAAACGTTGAATTTTCCCCATTATCATCCTGATCATTCAAAAAGTATTTTCAATACTATTTTTGGATTTCCCTTCTAGTTTACATTCTTTGAAAACATTTAGCCTGAACTTAAACTTTGTACTTTTCAGTTGACTTAAATATATTCTTTGAATTTCGAAACTTTCTCACCGAAACCTTTAAACTACTATCGTATAATATTTTTCTAACCTATATCTTTCATACTCATATAAATATCATATTTCGTTCATATAAAAATTTTATTCTAAACCTTACTTATATTTTCCCTAATTCGATATACAATTTTCCCTTTCTTACCCTTCACTGTTAAGACGTATTTCAAATGACTCATCGCCTATTTTTTTAAATTCTTTTCTAAACTTATCAGTGTGACAGTCCTATACTCATCATATTCGCACGTCCAAGTTTTTATAAAAACTTATCTCCATTTGCCAAAACAATCACTTCATTTCCATACTCATTATTTTCCTTCGTCAAAATACTTTACTTCGTATTTTAAACCTATATTATCTACGTGCTTTTTCACTTACATTTTATAAGAATATTAATATATCTCTTTTCCCTACCTAATTAATCACCACTATATTTCTGTTTCATATAACTAAGCTTTTCCCTTGTCCATGTCCATCCGAACCGGTTCATCCCGATCTTGTTTCGTTTCGCTATTCGATTCGGATTCTCCACTATTGTTTAGCTATCTCATTAGTGCTTGTTGTTGCCTAGGTCAACCTTAGTATAGTATAGTAGGACCATTAGTTTAATTTGAGTTGAGTGTACTTACGCTTAGTATATTAATAAGTTATGATTGCCTTTTGTGTTATTGTTATGCGTACTCAGTATCATACTTGATAAATATGTATGAAGTGGTAGGTAGGATATTATAGTGTACTATTTAGCCATATATATGTGGTTGGTTATATCAAAATAGGGATGTCTAGGTGCATTAGAATTAGTAAGAATGTATGTAGTTTGAATATACTTGTTAAAACTTGTAATTGTATGTTAGTAAAGTTATTAGGTGCAAAGATGATAGGTGTACTTATAGTAAGTGTGCATGTCTATTATATGATCTATAAGTTAGTGCGTGCGAGCGTGTGCTCGCACGTAAATATGTATGTGCTTAGTCATAGGTAATTATATTATTAATGTATGACTAATTGTATGTATGTGCCTATTTGATTATCGCATGTTCTAACTATGTATGAATAGGTATAGGTAATAGTATACTAGCTATACGCAAATTACTATGGTGGTATATAATTGTGTGAATACAGTATATGTATGCCGGTGATCTATGTAGGTTTGTGGAAAGCATATAAGATGTAGGTATAGTATGCGTGAAATTTGTCTGAGTGTATTTATATGTATGTGAATATACGATGTATGTATGTATAGGATGGTGTATTATGATTGTATACGTGTAACTAATATTTGTAATAGTATTATAGTATGTAAAATGGTTGTATAATGAATATGCTTATGTACTCGTATTGGGTGATTATATTACATATAGATATATATGTAATTATGATTGTGTGTAATGTATGAATAATAATATGTGTGTATTTACGTACGAAAATATGGAGTATCTATGTAAATAAATATATGTTTGCTTTATAGCATTAATATATTTAATTGATATTGTATGTGTGTAGTGAAGTATTAGCGCGTGCATTAAATATAATATCATTCTAGTTATAGCGCGAAGTCAATGTATTAATAATATTGTGTATTAGTCGTTGTATGTTGAAATTATTAACGATGTATGGTTAGTAATGTATATATGATTAATAAAGTGCTAGTACTTGTCGTAATAACGATATTGATTTTAAATATATGGTATGGTTGCATTATATGAAGCGTGTTGCGCTTTAAGTTGTGATAGTAGTATTGATATTTGAAGTAATAATTAGTGATGCTTGTGTATTATGATCGTGTAGCTTTTTATTGATATTAATATTTTATTATCATTATCATTATTATTATTATTATTGGTGCTAAATGATATTGATTGAGTTATAGCAGTGTATTAACTGCGCCTGTTATAGTTATTATATATTAATAACTACATTGGCATGACTTAGTGAGATATGTACGAGTATTATTAATAGTATTAGTATGGTTGTTAGATAGTACTATTAGTAGTAATAAGACTATGGTCATTATTATTTTTTGTGTTTAGTAATATCGATTGAGTATTTACGCGTGAGCCCGTAGCAATGATGTGTGCGTTGTGTCTTGAATATAGTTATGGGACGGTATGTGATGTGTATATATGATGAAGTATCTGCGTGTATTTGAATAATGTATATTCGTGTATTTGTAGTAGGAGTGATAGTTATATAGGGGATGTACGTGATTATAGGAATGATTAAAGTACGTGTATGAATCTGACTGCCTATGATGGGTATAAGTATAGAATGTGCATATATATATATATATATATATATATATATATATATATATATATATATATATATATATATATATATAAGTTAGCGAGCGACTTTATTGATATGTACTCAAATTTACATACAATCCTATTATGGTTAGGCGGATATTATAGAGAGAGGATAGGGCACAAGCGTCGTCACTCTCAACTATAGCATCCCCCGCCATACTAGAACACAAACAAAATATGCTACAATAATATCAACCATTATCCCTGATATCCCAATTCGAAACAACTTCAATCTCATTCTTTGTAGTAGGATCTTGATCATTCATGGCAACTCTGATATCAGCAGCAATCTCTTCAAATAAGGTGGTCTTGCTTCTCTTTTCATCATCGAAAATCCGTCTATTTCTTTCACGCCAGATATGCCAAACTATAGCAGCTAGGCAGGTTTTAGCCAACAAACTTAAACAGCACTTGCCACCAAACTTAGCCAGAAAATAATTACCCACCTCAAATAGGGTGGGCGGGATGTGAGAATGGACCTTTAACTTCAGAAGAGTTCTTCGGAGACACACACACACACACACACACACACACACACACACACACACACACACACACACACTTGTTTGTGGGTGGGTGCTGCCGCTGGAGCTAAACTTCTCTGGAGACTTTTGCACTCCTCCTCTCCTTGGGCCTCTTACATGCGCAGTGCTTATCTGAAAAGCACCCCCCTCTTCCAGTGTGTTCCCTCGGCTTTGGACTCGACGACCTGGAAGCATATGCTTCGGTGTCGGGATTTGGCGTCTACTTGCTATCACCGTGTGGTTGGTGATGGTCACTCCACTTCTTTTTGGTATGA
The DNA here is from genome assembly GCA_030789695.1 of Scilla litardierei. Classification (NCBI taxonomy): domain Eukaryota; kingdom Viridiplantae; phylum Streptophyta; class Magnoliopsida; order Asparagales; family Asparagaceae; genus Scilla; species Scilla litardierei. The sequence continues at coordinate 355,203,876 of CM061133.1, forward strand.
CCAGTGGCTTCCCTGCGGCCCTTGGCTGATCTGCACTCCCCTCCACGCCCCCTCCGATATCGCCGAGTTGCTGACTTTTGGGATGGTGGAGCCTGGTCTCTCCCTGCTGAGCTCGCTCACATTGCTCCCTTGCTGACATTGGTTTCTGTTTCGGATGGTCCTAACGCCTGGGAGTGGACCGCAGCTGGAGGGTGCTCCCTTCGCTCTGCTTGGTCGTCTACGCGTCGCCGCTCCCCTCCTGATTGGCTTGCCCCTGTGGTCTGGTTTCCTGGGCACACGCCCAAGTTCTCCCTCACTCTCATGCATGCCCTCTCTGACCGCCTGCCCACCACCCAGCAGTTGGCCAAGCGTGGCATTCGGGATCAGTCTACTTGTGTTCTCTACGGTCTATTTCCTAGTCGGCTCGCCATATCTTCTCCCGTTGTGAGTTCAGCGCATTTGTTTGGGAGGCTTGTAGGCTTCGGCTTGGCCTTCCTCCTGGCTCCAAATCCATCATCGTTGAAGCCCACATGCTGAGACGACAGTTTAGAGCCAGGGGGAAGACCACCCCCCCAGGGTAGGCTCTCCTTGATGGCCTTCTCTGCGGTGGTTTGGCACATATGGAGAGAGCGGAACTGCATTTTCAGATCCCTCAGGTCCCCTGCGACTGTCCTTCTGGCTAGGATCTATTTGGACATCTCGGACGCCCTAGTTGGTTGTACCCCGGATGATTTAGACCCTGTGGATGCCTCCCTTTTTGAGAGTTGGGGTATCTTGTAGGACAATTTTGTGCGCCTCCAGCATTGGTCCCCCCCTTTTTTCGCTCTTGGCTTCGCCTGGTAGGCCTTGTGTGAGGTGACTGCTTCTCAGCCTCTCCCTCGCCTGGCCTACTTGTTGGTCCGGCCTTGATGTAGTCCTTGTTCATATCTATACATACACACTTACGTTTCAAATATATATATATATACTTGTTTGTAGTATTGATGTTTGACTACCTGGTGCATATATAAGCACTTGTAGTAGCTATACATGGTTTGAATTACAGTGTGGTATAATTGGGGTAGTTACTGGTATGGCTAGATATATTTTAAGTTAGAAAGTCCGAGGACGGACTTTGTTCTTAAGGTGGGTAGAATGTAATGGTCGCTTTTCGACCTTATGTATTTCTGCGTGTACGTACGTTTTTCGTATTCGTATTTTTTTGACTCTTTCTTGGATTCGGACTATGCAATATGTTATGTCGTTGTGACCGTAAGGAAGAGTAGGTATTTGTGGGATTTTTAGTGAACTTCATTTCATGTGTCGTTCTTCCACAAATCGAGTTTGATTGCTGAGTCGTTGTAGCTTTAGACGTAGTCGCCAGATCTTTTATTTTTCTATTCGTTTTTCGTGGATCAAACGCATGATTGACCACCGTATCCTCGAACCTCTCTTTGTCACGGTTGTCCCGATATTTTTTTCGTAATTTTTTGACACTCCTAGCCCATCCAAATCGCTAATCAAAACCCAAGCCCATTAAGCACAAATCAATTTCGAATTTCAGTTGCTAATCAAACCTTGGGAGATTAGTACATATCATGAATTATGATTCTGCTATTAACCTCACCCAACTTTTTCCCACTTCGTACACCCTCTCACTCACCCTCCCTCCTAGTCACCCCTTATTTATACCCCTCTTTAAAATGCATATAGCACAAACTCATCTTCAAAACACAAATTCTGGCCGAAATAGAGCTGCTCACGCAACCACCCTTTGGCTGCCGACCTGCTCCTCCTCCAGCCTCCTCCGGTCGCCCCCAGTCTCCCCTCTCCGACCACGACCTCCCTCTCCTCCCTTTCCTCCTATCCAAAGCCCTCAAAACCCCATTAGAATCAAGCTTTGGCCGAATTTGTGCACAGCAGAACCCATCGCCGGAGATCTCCACGGCCGCCGGCCGGCCGCCGCCGCCGTCAGCAACCACCACCCCCACTCAACTCCCCTTTGACCCCCGATCATCTCCAACTCCCCTTACCCTCTTATCTCATCTCTACCTCCTCAAAACCCCTCTCGAACTCGCCTCAACGGCAGTTTTGGACATATCTGTCCATCGTCGGAAAAACCCGTCGTCCGGCCACCTCCGGCCACTGCCGACGACCACTCTACCACCGTTGAACTCCTATCGAACCCCCTATCAACTTCATCCCTCCTTGCTCACTTATCTCATCTCGATCTCTTTGAAAACCCGTTGAAACAAGCCCTAGCGGCTGTATTTGACAGATCTGTGCGCTGTTCTTCAACGTCGGTGCACGGCCATCTCCGACCACTTCCGCTGACCACTCCATCACATTTGGATTTCTCTTGAAGTCCTTTAGCTACTGCAATTTTTATTTGACGCTTTTCATCGCTAGTTTTCTGCTGAGACACGCGACAACGACCGTTGCACGAATCTGTCCTCTTCGACTTATCACTGCCATCCACCACCGTACGCTCATGCCGTCGGCCATCCACCGGGCCGAGCAACTTCCACTGACCTACTTCAATCACTTACAGCCTCCTTGGACCCTCGGAGTTCACGTGCGTCTCCGTACTCACGTGTTTTTACCCAAAGTCGCCGCCGTCGTGAAGATCTGTTGCGCTACCCGCAACGGGAGAGAGATCGCCGCTTGCTCTCTATTTTCGTGCCACCATCTCGCTATCCAGAGGTGTCTCGCTGCACTACCCATGGCCAATATGTTGCAGACAACACTGACACATCGCCGTTAAGACCCGCATCCGCTTTTGAACGACGTCAAAAGGTTAGTCCTCTAACGCGTAGTAAGAACCCACACCGTAGCAAAACGAAAACATAATCTAAAAATCGTCAACAATAATTTCATTTCTGCGCCTTTAAAACGACGAAGAACTGAATTTCTGTGCACATAGGATATATCGTCGATAAGGCTGAACCGAAACGAAAACGTGACTTTGACTGCTATGATAGCCCCGTTGAACCTAGAAATAAACTCTAATAGGAATGATAAAAAACGTGTCCTGACACTGCCGTTGACCCCTTTCAGATGGATCCTCGCTGACGCACCACTTCGACGGGACGCTCTGGACATACGACGCTCTCGCCACCGTAGGCAAGTGTTTACACTTGTACCCTTACAGCCACGTTTAGGCCATCTCCTTCTTAGAATGTTAGAGTACATATAAAGAGAACCGGACGTGAAATGATAGCGTCCGGGACCCCCTTGACAGCTTAGACTCGATGACGAAGTCTAAGCACAAAACAACAACAACTGACACCTTAGGGCCTTTCTGTGTGTGCGTGTGTGCGTGTGGACCCCCCTAGAACAACAACTGAACAACAGAACATTCGTAACTGGTCATGTCTTGTCCTCTTTAGTTCATGCAGTATTACCTTACGAGAAGTCTCGACGGCTCATCAGGGGAGTGAGCGTCCCGGCAGACCGTTCCTTGCGTGTACACCTTACGGGAAGTCTCAGCGTCTCATAAGGGGGTGAGTGCCCCGGCTGACCATGGGAAGATGCACTCACCAAGGGTGTGAGCGGTACTCATACAGTCCAGTCTTGTCTTGAGCACTTGGGATGGGGTTGGGTGAACGGCCACCAGATAGAGAGTTTGGCCACTCTCTACGCTGCTGGCGTGCACTCTCTTTGGTGTCACACTCACGTCTTATCTTGGTTATCCTGTCCCGTCTAGCTTAGTCCCGTAGTCGGTATAGCACACGCTACGGCTACTTTCTGTCTCGTTTACTTTCCAGCACCATTTTACTTTCTGTATAGTATAACTGTCATGTCATAACAACAGCATGTAATCAACCAGTAAAACGTTGCTCTTAATTACCTTACACTTACAGTAAAGTCTAACCCTTCCTTGTAGACTTTACCTGACGTACAGTTCCTTTTCTCTTGGGTATTATACGTCAGGTGTTGAGCCAGAGTACGTGGACGAGTCAGACATACCGGAGTACGTGGAGCCAGACGACGACGACCCGGAGTACGTTCCCGACGAGGACCAGACCTAGAGGTCTTTTCCGTCGCTGCCTTTCAGAGGTTACTACTTTTAGCTTACTCTCTTTCGGTAGTTTGTTGCCATGCTTATGCTTCTCTTTTTAGACTTTTGTACTCGCTGGATATTATCTCTTTATATTAATAAATGCAACTTTCTTTCTGTACTTTCTGTTGTTCTGAATTTTATAAATGCAAGAACCTAAAAATTTTAAAATGGTACCTCTACAGACGCTTATTGGGTCCGACATTCACAGCTCCGGCCCAAGCGGGCCTTAGCTTCGCCTCCATAGTTTTGGGAAGCTGGGGCATGACATCTTGAACCGCTTCTTGAGCACGGGCTTGCATACGGAGCCCTTCACCGTCAGGCCGTCGTCCTTGAGGCAAGCCAGCACCTTCGGCCACGTCTCCTGCTGGTAGTTCTTATGGTACTATCTCTGCTCAGACGACTGCTTGTGGCACTAGCTGTTGCCCAAGAGCTTGTTGATCTTCGATGACCCCTTGATCTTCTGCACGACGTACCTCCTATTGTTCATCAAGAAAATTTTGTTGAGCCCCACTCCTTGTACATCCTTGTTGATGGAAAAATCCACAACACAATAGATTTGTGATGGGAGAACCAAGGTTACAACGGTTAGATGACAATGATGGTGACGAACTGAGCGATCGACGGCAATGGACGAAGAAGGGACATCAGAGACGATCAATACAGCGGGTTGCCGAAGTATCTACAGCACATGGAACTTGTCAAAGGGGGGTCGGTCTTGGGTCCGACCCAAAACCCCTCCGAAGCTTACATTAGTATTGGGCTCAAAGGGAACTCGAATAGTCAAAAGCAAACTGTATGCTATCCGATTTGACTATGTTGAGCTATAGTTTTAAATGTAGAAAGCACTAGCATTTGTAAAAATACCTAGCCTTTGGGATAATTCTGTTGGAGAATGGCTCCTTTTATAGGAGTTAAATGACTATGGAGTGATTGATGATGCCTCCTCGTCTTCTGAACGGTTGTTATCATGTAGAAGACCAAGAGATAGCCTGTAACATTCATTAAGGGATGGGGTCATTAAATGTTGTCATTTATTCGGGGATTGAATAGTCGCGTCTATCACGCGGTGTAATGGTTTTCACTTGATTGCTAAGAATCCCGAAGGTCATGCTTATTAAATGATGTAACGATCGCCTCCATAACTCGCTAGAGTAAATGCCTTGGATGTAACATTGATTGGGGTTGTAGTTGTCGATCTTGTGAGCCTGATCTTATTCTAAGACCCGATCTATCCACATGCGTCCTCTTCTTAATCCGAGCATCTGATGCTCTTCGAGATTATGAGCTACTATATAGATCGCTACATTGGTTCACATACGAACTGTATTTAGGTCGTAACAATCCTCGCCTTGGAATCGAGATTCGACTGCAACAGGTCCATGACCTACGTCAGTAGGGCTTCGAACGATTCGTCGTGGTGTTCTTTGAAGATCTGCTTCATAGTATCGATATAATCGCAGGCGTATTTGAGGTAGTTGATGACGTAGCAGGCGAGGGTGTGGATGGTGCCCCTGGGGACTACATTCTTCCCCAAGTCGCTCTTGATCGAGTTCTCGAGCTCCCCGAAGATTGCGAACACTACCTCGCCCTGACCGCAAATATCTACGTCTTGAGAGCCACCGCAGACTCCTCCTCCTCCTCCTTCTCTGATCCCTCGAGGGGGGAAGAGGAGATCAACCTTGGTGACAATTTCCTTCATAGCCTCATACATGTCGAGCACCTTTAATAGCCTCTCTACGGAGCGCTTGGTCATTGTGATGGCCTCGAAAAAGTTGAGGAGATTGTCTGTTCGGTTGCTTGAGAGAGTGTAGAAGACGTTGTCGACGATTTGTGGGTGCCCCGGCAGAGATGGAGCGGCAAATGTCCCGCTCCAGAGAGAGGCCGGCAGTGATCAGCTGGTAGAAGCTCTTGGTCCACTTCGTAATCTTCCCCTCCAACTGATCCCATGACATCCTCTGCATGTCGTTGATGGAGGTCTTATCAAACCTGACGTCGGCCATCTCGGCATTAAAGGCGTTGATCTGTCGACGATCTGTGGGTGCCTGACAGAGATGGAGCGGCAAATGTCCCGCTCTATAGAGAGGCCGGCAGTGATCAGCTGGTAGAAGGTCTTGGTCCACTTCGCAATCTTCCCCTCCAACTGATCCCATGACATCCTCTGCATGTCGTTGATGGAGGTCTTATCGAACCCGACGTCGGCCATCTCGGCATTGAAGGCGTTGCACCGGGCGACCGTAAACACCCGGCGGCACTAAATGTCGTACCTGGTAGAGATTATGGCACCGGCTATGGCCTGCAGCCGGCCGAGGGCATCGCCCAAGGAGAAAAGTACGTCGGGCTGGGCTCCATGGTCGGCAACGTGACAGGCGCTCGTTCATGGTCGTGTGCGGCTCTGTTGAAGCACGGCGGCTGCTTCCTCTTGCTCCGGCTGCTCGCCATGTCTTTGCTCAACTTGGACGATTCGTCGAGCAATGAATAGAACTCGTCTTCGAACAAGGACATGGCGCGGTGTAGCACGGAGCCTTCCAGGTTTATCACGTCGAAGTACTTCAGGCATGACGGAGACCGAGAGAGCGAGTCCGTCAGCTTGGCGATCCGGTCGACCGCATCGGAACGGACGGCTCATTGTCACCGTCGCGGTGCTCCCCAAAGAGCCTCTACTTGTTAGGCATCGGTGTCTTAGACCAATATTATTTTGATATGATCACAATATTATGTTGTTGCTAATAACTCTCATGTTTTAGTCTCATGTTTAATCTAATGGAGAATAACTTTTTGGAGACTAAATGCTTGATGCAAGGATGTACACCAAATGGAGCATTGCCAAAACTTGGAACTTGATGAAGGGAAGCTCACCAAGAGATGCCAAAGCTTGGAAGATGATGGGGAGCATCAAGGCATCAAGAGCTTGAAGCCTTAGACTCTAGGAGATGCATAATGTAATACATGTAATTTCTATTACTTGCATTTCTCTTTTTGAGTCTAGGATTTTGTAATGCCTAGATAGATAGTCTACTCTCTCATGCATGCATTATCCTATAGGTTCTCCTTGCCAAGGACTCTCATTGGAGTCTCTAGCTTTCCAATAACCGACTGTTGAAGGCATGACATGCGATTGGTTGAAGCTTCATGGCGTATGAAGTGAAACTTCAACATATGAATGAGATTCAACCATCCAAGTCCAAGAAGTCAGAGAAGCCAAAAGGGATTGCATTCTATGCCAAGAAGGATTCGATAAATTGGAGGAAGAAATTTCATCAAGAAGCCTCAGGTGAAGAAGATGGAGAGGATGAGGCTAGTGGTGATTAAATCATGGAGCTTTCCAAGAAACTACGATCATTTCTCAAGGGCAAGCAAGGTAACTCTTTGTCAAAGTTTGCCTCTAATTCTAACAAGATTTGTTACACTTGTTGTGGTAAAGGTCATCGCTCTACCGAATGCCCTTCCAAACCCTTCAAAGATTCTTATAAAGGGAAAGGAAAGAAACATTGGAAAGGGAGGTCCAAATACAAGAACCAAAAGAAGGGTCTTGTCGGGACATTTGATGACTCAGATGAGGACTCATCAAGTGATGAAGAAGATGATGACAAGGAGGTAGCCCACATATATTTCATTGCAAAAGGGGAAGAGTTTTCGTCAAGCTCTAGCGAGGAGGAATCCGAGGGTGAAGATGAGGTGGAGCCAAAGCTACCTTATGAGGAGCTTGAACATCGTTATAATGTGGTCTCCAACGGGGCTAGTAAGTGCACCAACTCTTACAATAAATTAAAAGCAAAATTTGTTAATGTTAAGAGTAGGTTACATGAACTAGAATCTACTAGTGTAAATGTGAATGATGTGCATGTTTGTGATACTAGTGTGAGAGACACACTTCTCTATCAAGGTAAGGAATTGAGCATCTCTAATGAAAAATTGCTAGCTTAAAAACTTAGCTTAGAGTCTCGCATTCAACAACTTATGTTGAAATGCAAAGAGGAATCCCAAAAGCTCAAAAGGTTTGTTCATTCTAGGGATTCACTCCACGACTTGATGGAAAAACAACATCCAGCAAATCATAGAGGAGAATTGGGTTATATTCAAAATGTGGTACCCAAACCCACCTCTAATTCTTTTTATGGTGCAAATTCAAGAAATATTGCTAAAGCACCTAATAAGAATTACCATGCTTTCTTGTATAGCAATAACACTAACAAGAAGCATGTAAATCATAAGGTAATGATGGAGAATGAAAATTCTTCATTTTTGCTAAGAAGCTAAATCTTCAGTCTTTGCACGCCAAGAAATATTTTTCTACACCTAAGCATGTCACATCCACCTCTCTTGCAAAGGCAAAACCATTACCTAGAAAATCCTCAAGTCTTTGGATTCCCACTAGGTGTAGTGTGCAAGAGAGGGATAGATATATCAACTCATTAGTTAGAGTGTGATCACCTTATGTGATTATATTAGGAAATCAAACTCCTCTTGGGTTTGGTTCCCTAATGTTTAGGTCTCACATACTTATGCATATTGCATGTGTATTTTGCTTTAATGTTTATTCTTAAGCATAAACATTGTTCGTGTGTGGTTTTTCATGATTTTGAGACGTCTTTCAAATTATTTTTCATGAAAATGGGATTTAGGGGGATTCCATTGTCATAAATGCATCTTTTGATGCATATGTATGACAATGTGGGAGTTAGTATGCTATGTATGTTTAAAATTATTTTAAAACATATTTTAACTCTCATTTTTGGTATTGCTTGAGATCATTATTTACAATTGGTAATTATGGTCTCAAACTCAACCCATTGATATTGCCTATATTTTTCATGCTATACTTTATATTGGCAATGTCATTTGTATCAATGATGCTTGATTTTTCTATATCCTTGCATTGATACAACTTAGGCCCATGGCTCCAAGTATCAATATTTTCAAATGGTAAAGATTTCCTTTCTTTTACAATTGGTATTAGATCCTAAAAGTCAACTTTTTAACCCTTTCAATGATCTAGGGTGAGTATGAGATAGTGATTGATATCCACTTTAAATTTACAATTAGGTATCATACATCTCTTAATCTCTTGTTTTATGTTGTCACATTTTTAAAAGGGAGTCAATTACAAGAGGTAATTCTTGTATGTTTGATGTCCACCTTTTTGACAATTACAAGGGGGAGAGTGATATGGATTATGTAAATCATACATATGCATTTATGGGAAGAGTGTTATTCATTCATGTGGAGAGTGTTATTGATTTATTACAATTGGTTTATGTAATCCATGCCTATTATATGTAACAGTTGATCATACTTAGATTATTTACATACTCTTAGTTTATTTACAATTGGTTATCTATGTTCAATTGGTGCATATAAGTAGGAGAGCTCATTAGCATTGTGCTTTAATTGTTTATTTTTTACATAATGTGTGTCATCATCAAAAAAGGAGAGATTGTTAGGTATTGGTGTCTTAGACCAATATTGTTTTGATGATGATTACAACATTATGTTGTTGCTAATGACTCTCATGTTTAATCTAATGGAGAATAGCTTTTTGAAGACTAAATGCTTAATGTAAAGATGGACACCAAATGGAGCATTGCCAAAGCTTGGAACTTAATGAAGGGAAATTCATCAAGAGATGTCAAAGCTTGGAAGATGATGTGGAGCATCAAAGCATCAAGAGCTTAAAGCCTTAGACTCTAGGAGATGCATAATGTAATCCATGTAATTTTTATTACTTGCATTTCACCTTTTGAGTCTAGGATTTTGTAATGCCTTGATAGATGGTCTACTCTTTCATGCATATGCATTAACCATTTTAGTGAGCCTTAGGATTATCATAGAAACCAATCCTATAGGTTCCCCTTGCCAAGGACTCTCATTGGAGTCTCTGGCTTTCCAAGAACCGACTGCTGAAGGCAGGACATGCGACTGGTGATCACCAGGTGCCTGGCCAGCCTTCTACATGCGACTATTGTGCACAGCTCAAGTCATATCATTCTTGACTCTTTTCTTGAGCTTTTGGTTCAAGTGGCTGAAGTCCATTTTACAGGTGCATGTCTTCCATCAGGCGCATGGACATTGATCTACAGTCGTCTGTATGACAAAGTGCGTAACTTGTCATTTCTGGGCATCGCTCCATCGTGTGGGTCAGTCGACTGATGTAGAGTTTATAATCGCATGTCTTTCTTCAGGCGCCTGGATGTTACTCGTCAGTCGTCTGAATGTTTAATTTGAATATTTTGTTTTTCCTGCTCCACTCCATCCCATGTGATAGTCGCCCGACGAAGTCTTCACAGGCGCCTGCACATAGTATATGCGCCTGTGTTGTCTTTTACAGTCATCTATCCTGGCTTAGATTATAGCAGTTGGGATTTAATTTAGACGTTGATCTGTCGACTGTCCACTCTTCAACAGTTGCATGTCGTTGTCGTAAAATCTCAGAATCTAGCAGTTGCAGAATTCTTTCCTTTGCTTCTAGCTTGGGTTTATGGGGTTTTTGGGGCTTCTTATAAATATGAATGGGCTTAGTTCATTTAGAACTTCTTGGATCTTCTTGGAACTATTGAAGATCATTAAGGATCATTAAGCCACACTCCAAATCTCTCATTTTCCTCTTAGAGCTCTAATCCCCTTCATGCATTGAAGCTAGCTCAAGGGAAATCATCCAAGTACATCAAATCTCATCTCAACGCTTGAAGATCCTCTTCCATGCATTCTTCTTCATATTGAGTAAGTTCATCTCAAGGCGTACGTAAGAGTATTTATTTCATCTTGTGAAGTGAAACCCTAACTTTCTTTGTAAAAGTTAGTTTCTCTTTGTGAGAGTTTTACCCTAACGTTCTTTATGATAATTAGTTGCTTTCTTCGTGAGAGCTTGGTACTCTCTTTGTGAGAGTTAGATTCTTACTTTGTGAGAGTTAGTTTCTTTCTTTGTGAGAGGACAAATCCTCTGTATGAGTTATCTCTTTGTAAGATTGTATTCATTACATTAAGGATTATAGTGAATATTTGGTGTGGCTAGACGTACCCAAGTTGGGGAACCGGGGTAAAATCTGTGTGTTAGAGTTTGTTTGATTATGTTGTTTAAATTCCCTTTGCACTTATAATTCCACATTTGCAAGTTTAATTTTTAATTACACGATTATTGCCATTACATTATTCACCCCCTAGAGTGTTTGTTATTAGTATTGCAAGGCATATACGGTCCTTACACTCCCCCAGCTCGTGCTTGGCGATCTCATTGTCGACCAACATAACAAATTTCTCGATTGAGGCTTCGGGGATCTCCGGTAGGTCGGAGGCACCATCATCACCATTATCTACATTTTCTCCGATGCTAAGAAGAATGGCAAGGAACTGATCAATGTCGTCGATGAGAGCGACAAGGCGGTCGTCGGCCACATTGTCGTCAACCGCATTATCCTCTTTTTATGCCTCCTCGGCACTGGCTTCATCTCCTTCGGAGAGTATCGGCTGATCGTCGAAGTGGAAGGCCTCGAGGGAAAGGTTGCGGCGGTGGAGCTTCTCGTCGCACGTGGCGGTGTTGGAGAAGCTGTTGGATTTTTTAACGATGGGAGGTTGGTTTCTCTCCATTCCCTCTTCATGGCCGCTATGTTTTGTTTCCAAGGCTCTTGATGTTGGTTGTAATTAGAGGAAGAGAGGAAAAAGATGATGAAAGAGAAGAGAAGAGGATTAAAGAGAAGAGGAGAGAGTGAGGGTGAGAATTGAGGAGATTGGAGGGGTTCAAACATCAGAGTCATCTAAATATGTTGCCCATTCATTATAAGGTTCACATTTAGGGCCTCCCTGTTGGGGTTTTGCGGTACCCTTAGGGCACAAAAACTCTAGTCACATCCTAAGTCGGACGGAACATAGACAGAAAAACAATTGCAGCGGAAGAAAAACTTGTTAATCTAATTTAACATGCAGTTAAAACAATTTTAACTTAGCCCTAAGGTCCAAGACCCTTAGCCAAGATCTATGCCAACTTGGGATGGATCTGACCATCCCAAGAAGGATCTAGCCTACTGCGATTAAATTAAACTAATGCTTATTAAACTACATACCCAGAATATCAACCCTGAAGCAGGCGAGATGTTCCGCGCCGTCTTCCGAGCTGCTCCTCGTCTCACGCCGAGCCGCTCCTCGAACCGCTTCCCGAACCGCTCCTCGAACCGCTCCGCATCCCGAGGCGATCAATCCCGTGTCGCCGAGCCAACCAACCGCCGAAGAAAGTTTCACGCGAGTGAAACCTCCGCCAAGATTTCGGATCCAGAATCCGAACTCCTTTGCGGCTTTGCTAGAGCCCTCAGGAGTAAGGCAGAAATTTAGGGAGATAGAGAAATATTAATTTAAGCTTAGATCCGAGCGTGCTCCAACATTTACGAGAGCCGCTCAGATCTAGAGCTTGGGACGAGTTTTGAGGAGGAGAGCAGACCCCTATTTATATAGGCGGCGGCCTCTCCCCTTATCTCAAAATCCGATGTGGGACTATTAATTGGGTTAATTAAAATCAAGTTAGTTTGCACTTCACAAAGTGCAAACTTCTGTGAATTTTAACTCACTCACCATTGAGCTTCATGATTGATACAACCTATCAATACAAATGGCGTTCAACGGTGAACGCATAGGAAAAAACCGTTCGTCAATCGGAGGTCGTTTGACCCTCCAATTGACCGTTCAAAGATCAGCCAAGAACCCCACCAAAGCACAAACCCAGCCGCCGCAAAAGCACGCAGCCCTAGGGCTGCGTGCAGCCTGCAGTGCCCCAGGCGTGTGCAGCGCACGTGCCTTGAGGCGCGTGCGCTGCACACGCCTGCCTGGGCGCACAGGCGCCCACGCCCGCTGGAAAGCGGGCGCGGGTCGACGCCCGCTTCTGGCGGGCTCCCGTGCTCGATGGAGCGGGCGCGGGCCTGCGCCCGTTCTCCAGCGGGCGCCCGCTGCGGCTGAAGCGGGGCGCGGGCGCCCGCGCCTGTTTCCAAGCAGGGTTCAGCCCAACAAGTTGGGCTGACCCATTTAGGCTTCTTTTGGCTGTTTTGGCTCTAACTTGAGCATTTGGCGTCCGATTTGGACGCCGTTCGAACCTGGGTCTAGACCGGGACATTCCCGTCTACCCGTGAATTTTTCCTTGCGTTTATATTATTAAATATTGTTTTAAACAATTTAAAACACATTTAATCTCTTTTGCATCAAATGCAAAATAGTCCCTATCTAAGCTTAAATTATCATATTGCATCAAATGCAATTATTCCATCCCTTGCATCAAAATGCAAAATATTCTCCCTAACTAATTTCTACCTATTACTAGACGAAGAATCGCACTCTGTGTGAGACCCTAGAGCCTGACCCTTACAACAGGTTGGGCTCGAAGCCCTATACGGTAGTGACCACTAGCAGTAGTTGTCGTCCCTGCTTCAGGAATCATCATTATGTGGTTAACTCATTGACATGAGTATTGTCGGGACCACCCTGACTGTTTCCGTGATGAATTCCGTAGTTATAGTCTTTTCGTCTTAACTATGTCGTGTAGATCAAGTCTAGGGTACGGTCAAACTGTCAACCCTAATAACTTGACTCCGGTTAGTTTCTATCGATCTTTAGTCAACTAATGTTGGACTTCTTCCAACATACTCTACGCAGAGTTTTTACTAAAGACCGAACTAACTCTACGACACTAACTCCCATTGACCGGGAGAGACGAATCCTCTCTTGGTCATTACTCTTCTCGTACGCTTCAAGTGACACCCAATCAAAGACCTTTCAACAGGCCTAGCCTCGAAGTCAGGTTAGTGATCTAAGTGGCACCGTTCACGCACAGGTTCGTTAAAATGACCTCAAGTCAAAAGACCAACTAGCATATCATCACTAAGAGTTATTATTGACAGATTGGTCAATGTAACCATATGATAACTCTTGTGGATCGTTCAGTGAACTCATTCTCTAATGAGCACCTGTGTCTCGTCTCCGACTTCGCCAAGTCGAACGATTATGAGATCATCGACACTGCTTAACGGTGAAGACCAAGACACAATGGTCTATCCGATGTTTCGATATCCTTGTCTCGAAACATCTACGACCACGAACCCTTTTAGACTTATGCTACAGACGGTCAAACATTTCTCCATGATCGAGATACTCATCTCGATATCTGTTTGACCTTGCATAAAGTCTCAGGACTTTACCTAAGTTAATTGCTAATGTTAACTACATTATAAAATAACTTAGATAAAGCATTACCAAACAGCTTACTGTTATTTCGAACAAGATGTTTGTGCTATTCACACAGAGATAAATAGCCTGGAGGGCATTATTCTCCTACATCTCCCACTTGCACTCAGGCCCATTTATCTCGGTATCTTATACCGTTTTACACATAAGTTTTCCCGACTTCATGTGGTAGAGCCTTCGTGAGTGGATCTGCTAAAACTGTCTACACTATAGACTTAAGGGGTTTCTATGTTCATGTTTAGACCAACCATTTGAATCTCATTCAAATAATTCACTTGGTCTTTTCGGAATCCATAATATTTTTATTTACTTGGATCTTATCCAATTCATTGTACCTTACGATAATCATTTAAATTTGTTAATGGTCATTTCAAATGGCTCATTTCTATTTCTGATAAAGTGTCAAACCTTTTGATAACTTTGTCAAAATAAATGTTCCATCCCTTTGATGTCTCACATGTAATTTATACGCTCCCACTGACCTTGAAAACTTTCTGGCCAATTCACATAAGTTGGTTCGTCTAAATCATATTTAGAAAAACGAACTTATAAGTGAATGCTCAAATTTTCATGGTCAACTTGAGCGTTTACATCGAGCTTGGTCCGAGTAGATCTGTACACATCTGCTGGTGAAAACGGTTTCATAATAATCCGTTTTATAGGAATAAGGATGAAAACTGTTCTCGACCAACATGATTGCACTTCACTATTTTCCTTTCTGCACCAAACTTTCAACTTAAAATTTACTTGTAGAAAGTGAGGAAACATTTTTCTTGGGCACGTAAACTAAATTCCAAAATTTATTTACGCACACGGACCTATTCTGATTGCATCAAGTTTTAAATCGGAGTTACTACTCCGAATTTTATCCTAGAAGTTGACTGAGTCATCATCAGTTATGATGTTTAACTCGACTCTTCGTCTCACGAAATTCGAGTAATTATACAACTTCCTTATGATTGATTTAACTAATATCTTATTGATAATGTCATCATAGAATATTATCGAAACATAGGCATTACTATCTGGGACTTAACCCAGAGGGAGGAATTAACTCAGAGCCACTTGTTATGGATCGCACCAAGTCTAACTAAGTGTGATTCATACCTTTTAACACACTGATGTGTTAACAGACTTGACCTGAGAGAAAATCACATTTTCTTTTAATTTCGTAAGATTTAATATAGCTAAGTATTTGACCATTCGATCTAATCGAATCAGTTTAAATACTTGAGTCATTTCGTTCTTCATTTTATCAGACTTGTGTTTCATCAAGAACACGTGTCTTAATAAAATATACGAATAACTTATTTTGGTTAATATAGACTCGGGTACATCAGTATGTACCAGACTGAGTTCAACAACTCATTCTCCCACTGTCTTACAGATGGGTTTCGGCCATTATATCTAAGAGGATAAGACTCACAAGTGTCCGTAGACTTCATAATACGAGAGGTCAGACCCCTCTTTATGTGACTTGTAAAGCTTAGTCTCTCGATACGGCCTAGTCTATTTTGCCATATAAGTTTGCTACTATCTTGTGTATTTATATATTAACATTTAATATATATATTATCGGTATACATGTTACTCATTGCTTCAGAAGCAATGTGACGACATTCGTCAAAATGTGTTAACCTTTTGGATAACAATAATTATGAAATCGTGACATCAGAATATGTCACATTTTCATTTCCTCCTACTGATGCCTTTATTAATGATAAATTAAACTATTTAACTCGATTGACTTTCCGGAGTGCCTTCTTCCCTTTCTAAATCACATTTAGATATTAAATAGCCCAACATAAATAAATAGCTATGCAAGTATCTCATGTATCCAAACGCTTGAGAGTTGCAATCTTGAGTGTAGCTCAAGCAGTTGCTTGTCTCAAGATCCGGTTGGGATACATAGTCTTGCACCGCTCATGCACTCGTATTCAATTCAAACGGTTTGATCGGATTCTCGAACTTTACGGATCAAAATTGTTTATCCATACAACCTTGAGGGTAGCTCGACAAGTTGTAGGGAGAAACATACTTCGAATATCCTAGATGTTCAAGCTGCCTCATATAGAGACGAGTGACATGTAGCGTGAATTTATTTGTTGGACCCAGAACTTAATGAAATCATATTTCTTAAGTCTGTTCTTTAGAAGGTCATTTAAATGTCAACGAGAATATAGTTTTAATTCTATCAACTAGAATTTAACTTGATATTCAATTAATCAACCTAATTGACCAATTAACTTATTTCATAAAAAATATTATATCTCTGATTCCTTCCGTAAACATAGTTTTGCCCTAGTTTAGCATACATTCAATATTAAATATAGGTAGAATGGCTTTTATCTATCTATATCCTCCCACTAATTTTACGATCGTTTCAAAGCTTAATAACGAACGATTTAATCGAATTAAAATTAATGGGTAAGAGATCCAATCACCTTGAGCCTAACAACCTTGAGTGTAGCTCAACAAGTTGCTTGACTCTGCGATCGGATGATGACTCTTCATCGATCATATCGGATATGATTCTCTTAATCGGTTTTTTCCCCTAGTCATTTGTGATCATGAGTATGCTCATCCAAATCACAATGTCTAATCAAGTCGGACCCTTGTTTTCGTGTCTAGCCTGACTTGCCCCTTCGCTCGGTGTATTCATGACATGTTGGTTTGGGTAAGGTCTTAGACTACATCTAGTCAGACTACATCTCTGACTCAACTTACGCCGGCGCTCGGTGTATTCACGACAACGTCGGTTTGGGTCCAGTCAAGATTTCATCTTATGTATTTAAGGAATTGGATTCTATAAAATTGCCATGTTAAGCTTGAGTGTAGCTCAACAACTATAACACGGGTCCTATAGTTGCCAACCCCTAAAACAAGGAGGGCTACGGCTAATCTTGAAAAAGATCATTAACGTATTTGACTTAGATATAGTCCAGGGTGTCATACAATCATGATTCGCGACATTGCGGTCCTGCGGAACAAAGCCAGGGAATTGACTAAGCCAGGATCACTACCCCTAAGTCTAGTTAGGGTTGATCCAGAACTCTTAGCCAAGCACATTGACTGGATCATGGTCCATTGAATGAAGATTGTCATTTTTGTATGTATGACATAGACTAAACAGCTTTTATTAACAACTAATTAATCCTATCAACTAGTTGTGTAACGACTGGTTTCCTTGTATCTGGATTTATTATAATATAATATATGTCTTGGTGGATTTTCTCCTCATATGTGGTTTTCGTCTCCGATAATGGTCGTATCTTACTATTAGATCAAGCCTAGGAGTCTTAGGAATCGATCCCGGAGCTCCGCGCTCCGTATCAGAACTTTTTGTGCTTATTAGCCGGTGTAAGAAGGGGCATCGACCGACTAGATGACGATCCAGTCGGTCGGCAATCCTTCTTGGACCGACTAGTTGGCTTTCTAAATTTCTCAGGAGTTACTGTTTATCGTTAGTTGGTCTAAGAACGTTGGTTGACCGACTAGGTTGCAAACTAGTCGGTCGGCAATGCTTCTTTAACCGACTAACACATCATCTAAATTTTAGTACCAGTACTGTTCACTCTTGGTCGGTCTAAGAACGTTCACCGACCGACTAGATGTCAAACTAGTCGTTCAGTAGTTGTTCATCGACCGACTAAATCTAAATCCTATTTTCGTTCAGAAGTTACTGTTTACACTTAGTCGGTCTGTGTTGGTCGACCGACCGACTAGTTGCCAAACTAGTCGGTCAGTGGTTGCTCTTTGACCGACTAATCTGTGTTAAAACCCTAATTTCTGGGCAGCCGCCAGCCCATCCTATTTAAACCCCTCCCAAACGTTTTCTTCTTCCTCCACTCGACCCAAAACCCTTGTTTCTCCCCCATTGAGCCCACATCTTCCTCAAACCCTTATTCCTTCATTCCAAGCCCAAGATCCATCATCCAAACCATCCCTCAACACATTCTACCCCTCATCTTCCCCAAAATCTCATCAAATCCCCAAAATCCCCCAAAAACCCTAGTTCTCCAAACTTCTCCACTCGTTTCCAGATCTGGCCCCTAGGTTCTCCGGAGTGTTTCTTTCGCCTCCTCACGGTAAGAAATCGATCTCTTGATGTTTTCATAACCTATTTGTATTTTTATGAAACCCTAATGAAATGAATGTTGTTTTGATGATTGTTTCCCCATAACAGCGATTTCCCCGTAGATTAGCATCCGCGAGACGAACCTTCGTGATCGTCATCCCCGGTGCTAGGCAAGTGAAACTTGCCACTTAGGGTTTAGACCATGTTTTAGGCCATTTTGCTTGTTGTAGGCGTAAACAAGGTTGTAAAAAACGCTAGGCGCTAGGCGTTCGGATTGCTAGCGCCTAGCGCCCAGAGCATTAATCGGGGATTAATCGGGGATTAATCGGCCTAGGCGGATTTGCAGTTTTTAATTATTTTAATTATTTTTATATAATATATTTATGTTTATATATAAATATAAATATATATATATTATTTAAGATACATCAAATATTTAATACATACTAAATGAGCGCCCAGACACCGCCCAGAACGCTTAGGCGGCCGATTAATCCCACAAACGCCCAGATTGACCGCCCAGGCCATAATCGGGGCGTTTACTGGCCGCCTAGCGCCTAGGCGCCGCCTAGGCGGCCGCCCAGGCCGATTTTTAGAACACTGGGCGTAAAAGAGGCTAGGCGACGAAATGATACTCGCCTAGGCGCAAATTGGGGAACTAGCTTGACAACGAAGCTAGTTCTGACATATATCATGTTGCACAATTACCATGTCATGTTTAATTTCTATTAACGGTACACAAATTAATTGTCATGTCATTGCATTCTTAAAGTGTTCCCGTGAATGCGTAGCTTCGCTACAATGTTTGTGTTCCTGGCTCGTGTTCCAGAAGCGGGCCATGTGTTGGTTGATAGCCAATGCCCGAATTGCTTGTTTCCGGCTAGGTGCACCCCTACGCTAATTGTTTATGAATCGTGAACTAGAATGCGAGCTCCTGTGCGGGGCAACCCCGGCTCATTTACTGAGCTCGTGTGCGGGGACCCTGGCTCGATTACTTGTGGGTATTGGGGGTAAGAGTTAAGTGGCCAATCGACTGGGAGTCTGCCCGATCAGCAACTGCAGTGGTAAGGCGTAAACTCTGGGTTTTGGGATAGTTGTTAAGCGGCCAATCAGCGTGAATGTGAAACCATTCAGCTGTAAGGCGTAAACATCTACAAACAATAGTGAAACGTGAATAGTGAATTGATTGAGATTGTTAGTAACATGTACCCCTTTACTCTTTTGGGTGACACATGTTAGATCCCGAGCCTGAGTACCTTGTTGAGGACGAGGTGTTTGCTGACGCCGAGCCCGAGCTTGTGTTTGACGGGGAGTACGTGGACACTGGGGACCAGTCCTAGTGTCTTCGTTGTGTTTTCCTTTTGTTTAGACTGTTGTTTCGTTGTCGGTGCGTGGCACCTATACTTTGTGACGTTGTTGCTTTTGTTGGCCTTGTTCTGGGCCTTAGACTCTTTCTTTGAGCCTGGTGGCTTTTCTGGATGTTGAACTTATTTTCATGTTGGACAATTTATGAGATATGAGAATTTTATTTCTGTCTCTCCTTTTATTATTATTGTTGCTCCGTTTGTGGTTACAGGGACCTGCTTATGTTTTATTGACGCTTATCGGGTTTGGGGCTTCACGGCTCCACTCTCGTGCGGACCTTTTCACGTCTCGCCTCCATTTTAGGGAAGCGGGTCGTGACAGGTTGTATCCGTAAATTCAAAATTTTAGGATTTGTTTAATAACTTTTATTAAGTCCTTATCAACTATAAGGTTCACGTGCTATCCTAATCGTTATTAGGATTTTAATAAATTTATTAACCAACGCTAAAAGCGAAGTCCTTTAATGAGAATTAATAATAACAAATTAGAATTAAGATTTTCATGCAAATGACTACCCTAATCAAGAATTAGGTCTTGAAGCATTGTTAATGTTTTATTAAAACATAGCATGTCATTAAAATTCAATTAATAAATTTTAATCATTTTTAATGGCTAACCTAAAGGGTTGTCTTGTGTTATCAAATAAGGGACAAGAGGAACTAGCCATTAAAAAAACTACACTAATTTTATCGCATAAAATAAAGTGTACAACTATTTAACAATTAAATAGACTAAAGTTTATCGCATAAACAATTTTAGACTTTTAAAATCAGTTTTTTTTAAAATATCTTATAAATTTAAAAACATCACTTTAAAAGTTTTCCATGTTCAAAAAATTTATCACATACAATTTTTAAACATCTAAAACATTTTAAACTTATCGCATAAATTTAAAGCCTTAAAATCAATTTTAAATTTATTACATAAATTTAAAACACCATTTTAAAATTTCCATGCTTAAAAAATTTATCATATAAAAATTTTTAGGCATCCAAAATAACTTTAAACTTTTAAAGATTTAAAATTAGTTTTAAAATTATCACAAAAATTTTAAAACGTCATTTAAAATTTTCATGTTCAAAAATTTATCACATAGAATTTTGAACATCAAAAACATTTTTAAAATTATCTTATAACTTTAAAAAAAATTAAAAGTATGTTAAAAAGCATTAACAGGTTTAATGAAATCGTAGTGCTAGATCGACAACGCAAACCTAGGCTCTGATACCACTGTAGGGGTATCACTCTGATATTATTGCGACGCTGTTAAGGCCCATCATCCATGGCACCCTAGACCCGTCACAAGATACCTCACGAACTTGTTTTACGGCATGCCTCTCGACAACGCCCAACCTAACATAAGATCTCTATCTTATCAGGACTTGGTACGGTAAGAGCGATTACTTCGGGTCAGCTCATAACCCGAGAACCCGTACTCAAGCATAAACAAGCTTTGATACCACTGTTGGGGTTTTGCGGTACCCTTAGGGCACAAAAACTCTAGTCCCGTCCTAAGTCGGACGGAATATAGACAAAAAAACAATTGCAGCGGAAGAAAAACTTGTTAATCTAATTTAACATGCAGTTAAAACAATTTTAACTTAGCCCTAAGGTCCAAGACCCTTAGCCAAGATCTATGCCAACTTGGGATGGATCTGACCATCCCAAGAAGGATCTAGCCTACTGCGATTAAATTAAACTAATGCTTATTAAACTACATACCCAGAATCTCAACCCTGGAGCAGGCGAGATGTTCCGCGCCGTCTTCCGAGCTGCTCCCCGTCTTACGCCGAGCCGCTCCTCGAACCGCTTCCCGAACCGTTCCTCGAACCGCTCCGCATCCCGAGGCGATCAATCCCGTGTCGCCGAGCCAGCCAACCGCCGAAGAAAGTTTCACGCGAGTGAAACCTCCGCCAAGATTTCGGATCCAGAATCCGAACTCCTTTGCGGCTTTGCTAGAGCCCTCAGGAGTAAGGCAGAAATTTAGGGAGATAGAGAAATATTAATTTAAGCTTAGATCCGAGCGTGCTCCAACATTTACGAGAGCCGCTCAGATCTAGAGCTTGGGACGAGTTTTGAGGAGGAGATCAGACCCTTATTTATATAGGTGGCGGACTCTCCCCTTTTCTTAAAATCCGATGTGGGACTATTAATTGGGTTAATTAAAATCAAGTTAGTTTGTACTTCACAAAGTGCAAACTTCCGTGAATTTTAACTCACTTACCGTTGAGCTTCATGATTGATACAACCTATCAATACGAAGGGCGTTCAACGTGAACGCATAGGAAAAAACCGTTCGTCAATCGGAGGTCGTTTGACCCTCCAATTGACCGTTCAAAGATCAGCCAAGAACCCAACCAAAGCACAAACCCAGCCGCCGCAAAAGCACGCAGCCCTAGGGCTGCATGCAGCCTGCAGTGCGCCAGGCGTGTGTAGCGCACGTGCCTCGAGGCGCGTGCACTGCACGCGCCTGCCTGGGCGCGTGCGACGCACGTGCCCAGCGGGCGCACAGGCGCCCGCGCCCGCTGGAAAGCGGGCGCGGGTCGGCGCCCGCTTCTGGCGGGCGCCCGTTCTCCAGCGGGCGCCCGCTACGGCTGAAGCGGGCGCGGGCCTACGCCCGTTCCTAGCGGGCGCCCGCGCCTGTTTCCAAGCAGGGTTCAGCCCAACAAGTTGGGCTGACCCATTTAGGCTTCTTTTGGCTGTTTTGGCTCTAACTTGAGCATTTGGCGTCCGATTTGGACGCCGTTCGAACCTGGGTCTAGACCGGGACATTCCCGTCTTACCCGTGAATTTTTCCTTGCGTTTATATTATTAAATATTGTTTTAAACAATTTAAAACACATTTAATCTCTTTTGCATCAAATGCAAAATAGTCCCTATCTAAGCTTAAATTATCATATTGCATCAAATGCAATTATTCCATCCCTTGCATCAAAATGCAAAATATTCTCCCTAACTAATTTCTACCTATTACTAGACGAAGAATCGCACTCTGTGTGAGACCTTACAGCCTGACCCTTACAACAGGTTGGGCTCGAAGCCCTATACGGCAGTGACCACTAGCAGTAGTTGCCGTCCCTGCTTCAGGAATCATCATTATGTGGTTAACTCATTGACATGAGTATTGTCGGGACCACCCTGACTGTTTCCGTGATGAATTCCGTAGTTATAGTCTTTTCGTCTTAACTATGTCGTGTAGATCAAGTCTAGGGTTACGGTCAAACTGTCAACCCATAATAACTTGACTCCGGTTAGTTTCTATCGATCTTTAGTCAACTAATGTTGGACTTCTTCCAACATACTCGACGCAGAGTTTTTACTAAAGACCGAACTAACTCTACGACACTAACTCCCATTGACCGGGAGAGACGAATCCTCTCTTGGTCATTACTCTTCTCGTACGCTTCAAGTGACACCCAATCAAAGACCTTTCAACAGGCCTAGCCTCGAAGTCAGGTTAGTGATCTAAGTGGCACCTTTCACGCACAGGTTCGTCAAAATGACCTCAAGACAAAAGACCAACTAGCCTATCATCACTAAGAGTTATTATTGACAGATTGGTCAATGTAACCATATGATAACTCTTGTGGATCATTCAGTGAACTCATTCTCTAATGAGCACCTGTGTCTCGTCTCCGACTTCGCCAAGTCGAACGATCATGAGATCATCGCCACCGCTTAGCGGTGAAGACCAAGACACAATGGTCTATCCGATGTTTCGATATCCTTGTCTCGAAACATCTACGACCACGAACCCTTTTAGACTTATGCTACAGACGGTCAAACATTTCTCCATGATCGAGATACTCATCTCGATATCTGTTTGACCTTGCATAAAGTCTCAGGACTTTACCCAAGTTAATTGCTAATGTTAACTACATTATAAAATAACTTAGATAAAGCATTACCAAACAGCTTACTGTTATTTCGAACAAGATGTTTGTGCTATTCACACAGAGATAAATAGCCTGGAGGGCATTATTCTCCTACACTCACAATACATGCATTCCATCAGTCTTCTCATGTATCGGATGCACATTGTTTTTGTTGGGCATTGGCGGTCCCTTAGGGCACAAAAAACTCTAGTCCCGTCCTAAGTCGGACGGAACATAGACACAAAACATTTGCAGCGGAAGAAAAACTATGTTAACTAATTAACATGCAGTTAAAAACAATTTTTAACTTAGCCCTAAGGTCCAAGACCCTATGCCAAGATCTATGCCGACTTGGGATGGATCTGACCATCCCAAGAAGGATCTAGCCTACTGCGATTAAACTAAACTAATGCTAATAAAATACTTTAACCACATACCCGGAATCTCAGCCCTGGAGCAGGCGAGATGTTCCGCGCCGTCTTCCGAGCTGCTCCCATCCCACGCCGAGCCGCTCCTTGAACCGCTCCCCGAACCGCTCCTCGAACCGCTCCGCATCCCGAGGCGATCAATCCCTGTGCCGCCAAGCCAACCACGCGCCGAAGAAAGTTTCACGCGAGTGAAACCTCCGCCAAGATTTCGGATCCAGAATCCGAACTCCTTTGTGGCTTTGCTAGAGCCCGCAGGAGTAAGGCAAAAATTTAGGGAGAAGAGAAATTATTAACTTAAGCCTAGATCCGAGCGTGCTCCAACATTTACGAGAGCCACTCAGATCTAGAGCTTGGGACGAGTTTTGAGAAGGGGGGAGACCCCTATTTATATAGGCGGCGGACTCTCCCCTTTTCTCAAAATTCGATGTGGGACTAAACAATGAGTTAATTTAAAATTAAGTTAGTTTGCACTTCACAAAGTGCAAACTTCCGTGAATTTTAACTCATTCACCGTTGAGCTCCAGGATTGATACAACCTATCAATACGACGAGCGTTCAACAGTGAACGCATAGGAAAAAACCATTCGTCAATCGGAGTTCGTTTGACCCTCCAATTGAGTGTCCAAAGATCAGCCCTAGGCTAGTTTTTCGCAAAAACTGAGCCGTCATTTGATTCAGCACACTTCGGGTTCAAAACCCTAGAGGTGGGGCCCATGGGTGGGCCCCACGCAACCCGCGCGCGCTGAATTCGCCTGGGTAGAGCCCAGGCTGCGCCTGGGCTCCCCCAGGCGCCTGGGCGCGCCCAGGCCCGCGCCTGGGCTCTGCCCAGGCGCTGGGCAGAGCCCAGGCGCGCGTGGGCTTTGCCCAGGCCGAGCCTGGGCTAAGCCCAGGCTTGTGCCTGGCTAGCCCAGGCCGAGCCTGGGCTTAGCCCAGGCAGCCTGTTCTGCCTGGGTCTGGCCTGGTCTGATATTTTGGGCTGTTTTAGCTCTAACTTTTGTGTTTGGCGTCCGATTTGGACGCCGTTTGAACCTGGGTCTAGACCTGGACATTCCCGTCTTACCCGTGAACTTTTCCTTGCGTTTATATTATTAAATATTGTATTAAACAATTTAATACATATTTAATCGCTTTTGCATCAAATGCAAAATAGTCCCTATCTAAGCTTAAATTACCATATTGCATCAAATGCAATTGTTTCATCCCTTGCAAAAAATGCAATTATTCTCCCTAACTAATTTCTACCTATTACTAGACGAAGCGTTGCACTCTGTGTGAGACCCTACAGCCTGACCCTTACAACAGGTTGGGCTCGAAGCCCTATACGGCAGTGACCACGAGCAGTGGTTGCCGTCCCTGCTTCAGGAATCATCATTATGTGGTTAACTCATTGACATGAGTATTGTCGGGACCACCTGACTGTTTCTGTGATGAATTCCACAGTTATAGTCTCTTCGTCTTAAATATGTCGTGTAGATCATGTCTAGGGTACGGTCAAACTGTCAACCCCAATAACTTGACTCCGGTTAGTTTCTATCGATCTTTAGTCAACAAATGTTGGACTTCTTCCAACATACTCTGCGCAGAGTTTTTACTAAAGACCGAACTAACTCTACGACACTAACTCACATTGACCGGGAGAGACGAATCCTCTCTTGGTCATTACTCGCCTCGTACGTTTCAAGTGACACCCAATCAAAAGACCTTTCGACAGGCATTGCCTCGAAGCTAGGTCAGTTGATATAAGTGGCACCGTTCACGCACAGGTTTGTCAAAATGACCTCAAGTCAAAAGACCAACTATCCTATCATCACTCAGAGTTATCACTGACAGATTGGTCAATATAACCATATGATAACTCTAGTGGATCGTTCAGTGAACTCATTCTAATGAGCACCTGTGTCTCGTCTTCGACTTCGCCAAGTCAAGCGATCATGAGATCATCGCCACCGCTAAACGGTGAAGACTAAGACACAATGGTCTATCCGATGTTTCGATATCCTTGTCTCGAAACATCTACGACCACGAACCATTTTAGACTTATGCTACAGACGGTCAAACGTTTCCCCATGATTGAGATACTCATCTCGATACCCGTTTGACCTTGCATAAAGTCTCAGGACTTTACCTAAGTTGATATCTAATGTTAACTACATTACAATATAACTTAGATAAATTATTACCAAACAGCTTACTGTTATTTCGAACAAGATGTCTGTGCTATTCACACAGGAATAAATGGCCTCGAGGGCATCATATTCCTACATCTCCCACTTGCACTCAGGCCCATTTATCTCGATATCTAATATCGTTTTACACATAAGTTTTCCCGACTTCATGTGATAGAGCCTTCGTGAGTGGATCTGCTAAAACCGTCTACTCTATAGACTTAAGGGGTTTTTATGTTTGTGTTAGACCAACCATTTGAATCTCATTCAAATAATTCATTTGGTCTATCGGAATCTATAATATTTTATTTCCCTGGATCTTATCCAGTTTATCGTACTTTACGATAATCATTTAAATTAGTTACTGGTCATTTCAAATGGTTCATATCCATTTCTGATAAAGTATCAAACTCTTTGATTACTTAATCAAAATATATGTTCCATCTCTTTGATGTCTCGCATGTAATTTACACGCTCCCACTGACCTTGAAAACTATCTGGCTAATTCATATAAGTTGGTTCGTCTAAATCATATTTAGAAAAACGAACTTATAAGTGAATGCTCCAATTTTCGTAGTCAACTTGAGCGTTTACATCGAGATTTGGTCCGAGTAGATCTGTACACATCTGTTGGCGAAACCGGTTTCATCTTAATCCGTTTTAAAGAAATTTGGATGAAAACCGTTCCCGTCCAACATTATTGTACTTCACTATTTCCTTTTCTGCACCAATCTTTCAACTTAAAGATTTACTTACAGAAAGTGAGGAAACATTTTCCTTGGGCAAGTAAACTAAATTCTCAAATTTATTTACGCACACGGACCTTCATCAAGTTTTAAATCGGAGTTACTACTTCGAATTTCATCCTAGAAGTTGACTAAGTCATCATCAGTTATGATGTCTAACTCGACAATTCGTCTCACGAGATTCGAGCATTTTTACAACTTCCTTACGATTGATTTATTGAATATATTATTGATAATGTCCTTATAGAACATTATCAAAACCTAGGCATTACTATCTGGGACTTAACCCAGAGGGAGGAGTTAACTCAGAGTCACTTATTTATGGATCGCACCAAGTCTAACTAAGTGTGATTCATACCTTTTAACACTCTGATGTGTTAACAGACTTGACCTGAGAGAAAATCACATTTTCTTTTAATTACACAAGATTTTATTTAGCTAAGTATTTGACCATTCGATCTAATCGAATCAGTTTAAATACTTTAGTCATTTCGTTCTTTATTTTATCAGACTTGTGTTTCATCAAGAACACGTGTCTTAATAAAATATACGAATAACTTATTTTGGTTAATCTAGACTCGGGTACATCAGTATGTACTAGACTGAGTTCGACAACTCATTCTCCCACTGTCTCACAGATGGGTTTCGGCCATTGTATCTAAGAGGCTAAGACTCACAAGTGTCGTAGACTTCATAATACGAGAGGTCAGACCCCTCTTTATGTGACTTGTGAAGCTTAATCTCTTGATACGGCCTAGTCTAATTTTACCATATAAGTTTGCTACTATCTTGTGTATTTATATATATTAACATTTAATATATATATATAGTTATTTACAAATTACTTAACACAAAACATTACTTCAGAAGCAATGTGACGACATTCGTCAAAATGTGTTAAACGTCTTTTGTATAACAATTTATTCTAAAATCGTGACATCAAAATATGTCACATTTTCATTTCTTCCTACTTATGCCTCTACTAATGATAAATTTAACTAACTTTCTCAATTGACTTTCCGAAGTGCCTTCTTCCTTTTCTAAATCACATTTAGATATCAACATAAATAAATAGTTATGCAAGCAACTTATGTATCCAAACGCTTGAGCTTTGCAATCTTGAGTGTAGCTCAAGAAGTTGCTTGTCTCAAGATCCGGTTGGGATACATGGTCTTGCATCGCTCATGCACTCGTATTCGACTCAAACGGTTTGATCGAATTTTTGAACTTTGCGGATCAAAATTGTTTGTCCATACAACCTTGAGGGTAGCTCGACAAGTTGTAGGGAGAAACATACTTTGAATGTCCTATATGTTCAAGCTGCCTCATATAGAGACGAGTGACATGTAGCTTTAATTTATTTGTTGGACCCAGAACTTAATGAAATCATGTTTCTTAAGTCTGTTCTTTAGAAGGTCATTTAATGTCAACGAGAATATAGTTTTAATTCTATCAATTAGAATTTAACTCGATATTCAATTAATCAACTTATTGACCAGTTAACTAATTCCAATATTATCAATTGATTCTTTCGGTAAACATAGTCTTGCCCTAGTTTTAGCATATGTTCAATATTAAATATAGGTAGATTGGCTTTTATCTATCTATATCCTCCCACTAATTTTATGAACGTTTTAAAGCTTAATAACGAACGATTTAATCGAATAAAAATTAATGGGTAAGAGTTCCAATCACCTTGAGTCTAAACAACCTTGAGTGTAGCTCAACAAGTTGATTGACTCTGCGATCGGAAGATGACTCTTCATCGATCATATCGGATATGACTCTCTTAATCGGTTTTTGCCCCTAGCCATTCGTGATCATGAGTGTGCTCATCCAAATCACAATGTCTAGTCTAGTCGGACCCTTGTTTTCATGTCTAGCCTGACTTGCCCCTCAGCTCGGTGTATGCACGACACGTCGGTTTGGGTCAGGTCTTAGACTACATCTAGTCAGACTACATCGTTGACTTAACTTACGCCGGCGCTCGGGGTACGAGACGACGGTTAGGGTTAGTCAAGATTTCATCTTATGTATTTAAGGAGTTGGTTTCTACAGGGTTGCCATGTCACAGCTTGAGTGTATCTCAACAACTATAACACGGGCCCTATAGTTGCTAACCCCTAAAACAAGGAGGGCTACGGCTAATCTTGAAAAAGACCATTAACGTATTTGACTTAGATATAGTCCAGGGTGTCATACAATCATGATTCGCGACATTGCGGTCCAGCGGAACTCAGCCAGGGAATTGACTAAGCCAGGATCACTACCCCTTGGACTAGCAAGGGTTGACCCAGAACTCTTAGCCAAGCACATTGACTGGATCATGGTCCATTGAATGAAGCTTGTCATTTTTGTATGTATGCCATAGACTAAACAGCTTTTATTAACAACTAATTAATCCTATCAACTAGTTGAATCCTTAAATTCAAAATTTTTAGGATTTGTTTAATAAATTTTATTAAGTCCTTATCAACTATAAGGTTCACGTGCTACCCTAATCATTATCAGGATTTTAATAAATTTTATTAACAACGCTAGAAGCGAAGTCCTTTAATGAAAATTAATTATAACAATTAGAATTGAAAATTCATTTAAAGGACTACCCTAATCAGGAATTAGGTCTTAATATTATTGTTAATGATTTATTAAAACATAGCATGTCATTAAAATTAAAGTAATAAATTTTAATCATTTTTAATGGCTAACCTAAAGGGTTGTCTTGTGTTATCAAATAAGGGACAAGATTAACAAGCCATAAAAATAAAGCTACACTAATTTTATCAACATAAAATGAAAGTGTATATCTATTTAACAATTAAATAAACTAAGTTTATCGCATAAACAATTTTTAGACTTTTAAAATCAGTTTTAAAAATATCTTATAAATTTAAAACATTACTTTAAAAGTTTTCCATGTTCAAAAAATTATCATATACAATTTTTAAACATCTAAAATATTTTAAACTTATCGCATAAATTCAAAGCCTTAAAATCAATTTTAAAATTTATCACATAAATTTAAAACCACCATTTTAAAATTTCCATGCTTAAAAAATTTATCATATAAAAAATTTTAGGCATCCAAAATAATTTTAAACTTTTAAAGATTTAAAATTATTACATAAATTTTAAAACGTCATTTAAAAAAAAATTTCATGTCCAAAAATTTATCACATAGAATTTTGAACTTTAAAAAAACATTTTTAAAATTATCTAATAACTTTAAAAAATTTAAAAGTACTTAAAAGCATTAACAGGTTTAATGAAATCGCAGTACCTAGATCGACTACGCAAACCTAGGCTCTGATACCACTGTTGGGGAATTGGCGGTCCCTTAGGGCACAAAAAACTCTAGTCACGTCCTAAGTCGGACGGAACATAGACACAAAACATTTGCAGCGGAAGAAAAACTATGTTAACTAATTAACATGCAGTTAAAAACAATTTTTAACTTAGCCCTAAGGTCCAAGACCCTATGCCAAGATCTATGCCGACTTGGGATGGATCTGACCATCCCAAGAAGGATCTAACCTACTGCGATTAAACTAAACTAATGCTAATAAAATAATTTAACCACATACCCGGAATCTCAGCCCAGGAGCAGGCGAGATGTTCCGCGCCGTCTTCCGAGCTGCTCCCGTCCCACGCCGAGCCGCTCCTTGAACCGCTCCCTGAACCGCTCCTCGAACCGCTCCGCATCCCGAGGCGATCAATCCCCGTGCCGCCGAGCCAACCACGCGCCGAAGAAAGTTTCACGCGAGTGAAACCTCCGCCAAGATTTCGGATCCAGAATCCGAACTCCTTTGTGGCTTTGCTAGAGCCCGCAGGAGTAAGGCAGAAATTTAGGGAGAAGAGAAATTATTAACTTAAGCCTAGATCCGAGCGTGCTCCAACATTTACGAGAGCCGCTCAGATCTAGAGCTTGGGACGAGTTTTGAGAAGGGGGAGACCCCTATTTATATAGGCGGCGGACTCTCCCCTTTTCTCAAAATCCGATGTGGGACTAAACAATGAGTTAATTTAAAATCAAGTTAGGTTGCACTTCACAAAGTGCAAACTTCCGTAAATTTTAACTCATTCACCGTTGAGCTCCAGGATTGATACAACCTATCAATACGACGAGCGTTCAACGGTGAACGCATAGGAAAAAACCATTCGTCAATCGGAGTTCGTTTGACCCTCCAATTGAGTGTCCAAAGATCAGCCCTAGGCTAGTTTTTCGCAAAAACTGAGCCGTCATTTGATTCAGCACACTTCGGGTTCAAAACCCTAGAGGTGGGGCCCATGGGTGGGCCCCACGCAACCCGCGCGCGCTGAATTCGCCTGGGCAGAGCCCAGGCCCGCGCCTGGGCAGAGCCCAGGCCCGCGCCTGGGCTCTGCCCAGGCGCTGGGCAGAGCCCAGGCGCGCCTGGGCTTGCCCAGGCCGAGCCTGGGCTAAGCCCAGGCTTGTGCCTGGCTAGCCCAGGCCGAGCCTGGGCTTAGCCCAGGCAGCGCCTGGGCTAGCCCAGGCAGCCTGTTCTGCCTGGGTCTGGCCTGGTCTGATATTTTGGGCTGTTTTGGCTCTAACTTTTGCGTTTGGCGTCCGATTTGGACGCCGTTCGAACCTGGGTCTAGACCTGGACATTCCCGTCTTACCCGTGAACTTTTTCTTGCGTTTATATTATTAAATATTGTATTAAACAATTTAATACATATTTAATCGCTTTTGCATCAAATGCAAAATAGTCCCTATCTAAGCTTAAATTACCATATTGCATCAAATGCAATTGTTTCATCCCTTGCAAAAAATGCAATTATTCTCCCTAACTAATTTCTACCTATTACTAGACGAAGCGTTGCACTCTGTGTGAGACCCTACAGCCTGACCCTTACAACAGGTTGGGCTCGAAGCCCTATACGGCAGTGACCACGAGCAGTGGTTGCCGTCCCTGCTTCAGGAATCATCATTATGTGGTTAACTCATTGACATGAGTATTGTCGGGACCACCTGACTGTTTCTGTGATGAATTCCGCAGTTATAGTCTCTTCGTCTTAAATATGTCGCGTAGATCATGTCTAGGGTACGGTCAAACTGTCAACCCCAATAACTTGACTCCGGTTAGTTTCTATCGATCTTTAGTCAACAAATGTTGGACTTCTTCCAACATACTCTGCGCAGAGTTTTTACTAAAGACCGAACTAACTCTACGACACTAACTCCCATTGACCGGGAGAGACGAATCCTCTCTTGGTCATTACTCGCCTCGTACGTTTCAAGTGACACCCAATCAAAAGACCTTTCGACAGGCATTGCCTCGAAGCTAGGTCAGTTGATATAAGTGGCACCGTTCACGCACAGGTTTGTCAAAATGACCTCAAGTCAAAAGACCAACTATCCTATCATCACTCAGAGTTATCACTGACAGATTGGTCAATATAACCATATGATAACTCTAGTGGATCGTTCAGTGAACTCATTCTAATGAGCACCTGTGTCTCGTCTTCGACTTCGCCAAGTCAAGCGATCATGAGATCATCGCCACCGCTAAACGGTGAAGACTAAGACACAATGGTCTATCCGATGTTTCGATATCCTTGTCTCGAAACATCTACGACCACGAACCATTTTAGACTTATGCTACAGACGCTCAAACATTTCTCCATGATTGAGATACTCATCTCGATACCCGTTTGACCTTGCATAAAGTCTCAGGACTTTACCTAAGTTGATATCTAATGTTAACTACATTACAATATAACTTAGATAAATTATTACGAAACAGCTTACTGTTATTTCGAACAAGATGTCTGTGCTATTCACACAGGAATAAATGGCCTCGAGGGCATCATATTCCTACAGTTTTCAGCCTCCTCTTCAGACAATCTTTCCTCCTCCAAATCTACATCATCTTCATTGCTTCCACCTTCATCATCTACATCATCCTCGTCTGTAGGTTCATATACGGAATCTGTCTCTGACTCATTGTTGTGTTCTTCATGTATTCCCTCCATTGGCTGCACAAATGCAAGATCAATTGGCCCCTCAGTAACTTCTGCTTGGGATGACTCAGCCCTTGCATCCTGAATCTCTGAGTGTGATGGCTCATGCAATGTACCATTAGTCATACAATGTGTTGTCTCCTCGATTGCATTAATCCTTAACTCATCATTATCTGATTGTGATGGCTCCAGTAATGTACCCTTCATAAAACATTGTGATGTCTGATCTGTTGCATCAACCCTTGCATCCTGAATCTCTGCTTGTGATGGCTGCATCAATATACCCTCAGTGAAACATTGGGCTGTCATTTCTGTTGCCTCATCCATTGCCTCTTGAATATCTGATTGTGATGGCTCAAGAAATGTACCCTTAGTACAACATTGTGCTGCCTCTTCTGTTGGCTCATTCAGTGCCTCATCAAACTGCTCTAGTGTTGTATGTATGTTTGGCTCATTCAATGCCTCATCTAACTGCTCTTATTCTGTATGTACTGTTGGCTCGTCCAGTGCCTCATAAAAACCATTTTGAAGTGAGGATGGAAAGCTAGGGTTAACTTCAATTTCCTCACACATTTCAGCATCATATGTGTCTGTAGTTTGCATCATACTTTGCCCAGTTCCAACCTCCTTTCACTTCCAAGTTTCCTCGGTGCTTCCCTCCTCATTTGGAATTGAAGATGGAAATCTAATATCATATTCAAAATTCCCTCCATCTGTGGCATCCCCATCTGACTCAATCAAATTTACAATGTCATATTTTGAAGGATCAATGTCTTCTATTTGATGCCCTTCACGTTCATGTGCAACATACAAGTCAACAGTCCTATTGCCCTTCATGTTCAATATTTCTGATGCCTTCACATCATCATCTATTCTCATGCACAAACTAAAATCCTTTCTCCATGGCTTGTAGTATATGAAGCACCTTCCATTATGTCCTAACTCCTTTATCAGCATTTTTAAATTGTCTAATGTCAACTATCCAACAATACAGTCTGTGTAAAATACCTCCTGCCCACCTTCATAACACCCTTGATAACCAAGTCTCAGCACTCCGCCATGATGTATTTTCAAATTAACTTTGTGGCTCTGTAAAAAAACATTTAACATGGTGCATAATTAGCATAATTTATCATTGGAAATTATTGTGCACATATAGCATGGCTTATATTGCATGTTGCATAATTAGCATGTTAATCATTGTGCACATATACCATGGTGCATGGTGTATGTTGCATGTTCCATAATTAGCATAATCAACATATTTAATTATTGAAAACTATTATTACTTACCTCACTACCAACCCATCTTCTAACTGCTTACCATATATAACTAACTACTTAGATGATTGGCAAATTCTATTACTTAGCTAACTACTAACATCGTATGTGCATTAATTAACATTATTAACATTATTACATGCATAAATAACATAAAAATTTACAATTCCCTCAAATTCATCTAGCTCCGACCACTCAAATTCATGATCTAACAATCCTCTGGAATTTTAACATAATCCAACCCTTTATATCATTTGCCATTTTATATTTACATATTTTTTGCGAAAAAATGAAAAATTACGCACCATCGTGAGCTTTATCGCAATTTGATTCACCTCTTCAACATTCTTCTAGCCCCGACCACCAGCACCCCCTCTTCCTGCCCGCTGTCGTCTGATGACCTCCGATCATTGAGTGCTTAGGCCATTTCTCTCCAATTTCTGAGTTTTCACACCTGATCTCCCCAATTTTCACCTTAGCTTTTACTGTGTTTCCGTGTTTGCATTGTGAAAAAAATGAAGTCAAGTCATTTGCCCCTTTTGTTTAATTCAGGGGTATAACGGTAAGAATTTATGAGAAACATCCCCCTCAGCCGAATTTAGTTTTGGATAGCAAAGTTTACCAAAATGAATGTTATGATATATAAGTGAAAATGACCCAAACGTTTGGGTATTTTAATGTCATTACCCTTCAATTCTTCGACTCTCAATCATTTGTTCTTCCTTCTCTATATGATGGCATAAGATGAAGCCGTTAAGGGGAAGAGCTGAGCATGTAGTAAGACATGAAATATAAAAATACAATAGCGTAACTTTTCTTCCATAAAGATACCTAACTAACAAGAAACTAATGAATTTGAATAATATCATTATCATACCTACATACTAATTGCGTGTTTTTATTCTGAAGTTTTGTTTGATAAGTTGTTGTTAATTAGC
The DNA here is from genome assembly GCA_030789695.1 of Scilla litardierei. Taxonomy (NCBI): domain Eukaryota; kingdom Viridiplantae; phylum Streptophyta; class Magnoliopsida; order Asparagales; family Asparagaceae; genus Scilla; species Scilla litardierei. The sequence continues at coordinate 355,238,970 of CM061133.1, forward strand.
ATGGATTAACATTGCAATTGTAATGAGTAAATGGTCGACTCGAAAGTCTGTAATGTAGAATTAGGGTTGTCATTTAAAAAGCTCAAGAGAGAAACTGGGGCCGGATTTTAGGTCCGATCTAGAAACCGGCCGTCCCGACCAGACCCACTCCGACCCCTTTTTATGCCCCCAACCCCAAATCGCAACTCAAAAGTTGGCCCGAAAATGCTTATCATGGGGCTAAAAAGGCCGGACACATATAAACCGAAACGAATCAAGCCCAAGAATACGTCGGGATTGAAGTTTAGCCCGGTGATGTCCGGTTTGGAATTAAAAAAAACCCCGCTTCTGGACCGTCCAAGTGACCTTAAGCCCGGTTTATGTGAGCTACTGACACGTGTCAGCATTCGATTGGATAGGGAACAACGAACCTGCCTATAAAAGCCCTAAAGAACCCTAAAAATCTCATCACCGCTCCTCCTCGGTTGTTCTTCGTCGCCGCCCCCTTTCCCTTTTTTCCCTTATTTTATTTTTTTTTTGCAAATTTCTTACTTATGATCTTTGTAATTCCTTTGTAATTCTTCGTTAATGTTTGCTGATGAATAATAGAGTACAAGTTTCTTTTTAAAAGGGAAGGCTCTTAATAGAAAAGAGTCAACAGGGGCCGCCGATTCGATGGCGGCCGGCTGCCGCATGGAGCCAAGATCCGATTTTTATTCGGCCAGACGAAGATTGCTTTGGATTTCGTTCTTTTTAATCCTCTGCCACAATTTCTGGCTACATTTTTCTTCGATTTTTGTTAATTTTTTCCCACAAAAAATAAATTAAGCAACGACGCTAATTCAGACAACGGGGGCTTTGCTTGATCGATGGCAGGCTGCCTTTTGCATAGCGCCTATATTGATCTTCGCTGCCTTTTCACGATTGATGGGTGCGCTCTCTTTTTCAATTAGCCCCCTTCAAATTTGAAGCAGCCACACTTCCAATCTAAAAAAATTAAACAATGATTTAATCTTATATATTTTTTTATTTATTCTGAGTCAAATTTATTAACATTTAAAGGTAGATTTATATAAATAGCTTAAGGTTTTAAGTAGTACAGACTGATCTGTTTCTTAACATTTGGATACTCTTTACATAAGTATCTTATCGTTTCAAGTTTAAAATATTTCATTTATTTAACCATTTTTAAAGTTTCATGTAGATTCGTTAATTTATTGACAAATTGCTTCAATCATTTAAATGTGTGATTAACAGCTTCAATCAAAGGATTTGTTTAATTGATTTATTGTTAGCTTGAGGTTTCTTGACTTTGAAATTGTTTTGGAATTTTTGTGTGGCTTAAGGAGAAGGACCAGAGTTTTATATTCTTTAAATAGAGGGTTGGAAATGGACTTGGTTTCAACTTCTTCATATTTTTACGCCAATTTTTTATAATAATTTAAGAAATTAAAATTGTATAATAATAATTATCATCTTACTTTATTTGAACTTAAGAAAATTATTATTAGATAGGCCTTTTTGAAAGCTTTAAAATGATATCAATATTTATTTAACTTTTTTAAAAGTACAAACTTTTTCACATTTCAATATTTTTCTTTACGTTTTTTTTAATACTTTTTTGTCCGTCGTTTATTTTTCTTTCATGTCAAAATTGACGTGAGACTGTCAAATTGTCAAAATTGACGAGAGATTTTCGGTTGGTTGAAGAGAATCACATGCCAAATCTGGCGTGCGATTCAAGATGTTCTTCAACCGGTCGGAGAATTTACATTAATTTTGCAATTTGGCATAGTCTCACGCTAATTTTGACGTGATGAGAAATAAATGAAGACGGAAAAGTGTGGCAGAAAATGAAAAGAAAAAGATTGAAATTGGGAAGTGTTTGTAATTTAAGGAAAATTTAAGAAATATTGTTTTCATATTAAAACTTTCAACAAAGCTTTTCTAACATAATTTTTTAAAGTAAATTAAATTAAGCTAATATTAATTATTATGTAACTTTAATTCTTAAATTATTAAAGATAATTTGGTGTAGGAATATAGATGGATGAATTGAAACTTCCTTCATTTAAGGAATATAGGGGAAATATTCTTTCTCAACCCTTCAAATTTGAAGGGTTGGGTTGAAAATATATTGTAGTTGAGTATGAAAACGAAGAATACGAAAACATGTAAAGAGAATATATCTCTTGTTTATTATAATTTGTAGATTACAGAGTAACCATGGCAAAGTGTCATAGTTCTATATTTATTAGTCACATAGGGAATGTGAAGATGTATGAAGCCAAAAGGTTCACATTACTCCAATGAGTGGAGTGTAATGGAGGGATAAAGTGGTGAGGAGGTCAAAAGTCTTTCTCACTCACAACGCTCCCTCTTATCTATCTAATATTTTGGTTTTAGCTTATAAACCTAAGGGGGTGGATACTTCTTGATCCCGAGTAATCGTGTTTGTCTTGTTAAAACCTTAGCTCTGGAAAACCCAGTGAAAAAAACCACCAGTTTAAGGGAAAAGAGTGTAACACACAGGTTACTCCCCCTGATCCGTACTAGTCTTATGCTTGAAGATCTTTCAGCTTTCATTAAAGGTTGACACTTTAGGATCCAGAGTTAAATGAGATTGTCTCATTAAAACTTTTGGCTATGGAAAACCCAATAGGAAAACACATTGCTAAAGAAAAAAAATACAATTCTAATATCAACTCCCCTTGATCTGTACAAGCTTCAGGCTTGCAGATCTCCTATGTATCTATACAATCATATCTTATTCGTCTATACATCCATCATATTCTGAAAACAAATACAATCATCACTCATCTATACAAGTTTCACTCATATCTAGCGGCTACTGGAAAACAGTGGTACTCAGGAGTGATACCCTCTTCGAAGTTTGGTAGATGACTTCACGTTTGTATTCTTTTACTCAGTCTACACCGTGTCTGCAAGGTACTGCTGGACCTGGATGAACGTATTCTATATATGCTTTTTGGATGATGAGCTTCATATAAGATGTAGACTTTTGGAGGATGATGCGTAGATCTTTATAAGCATTGGGCAGATGCTAAACGACGTCCTCTGGAGTTTCAGCCGGGAGATTATGTGTTTCTGAAGATCTCACCAAATCGAGGAGTGATTCGATTTGGGAAGAGAGGCAAGCTTAGTCCGAGATATATTGGATCATTCGATGTGCTAGAACGAGTTGGAGAAGTAGCTTATCGCTTAGCTTTGCCACCGTCCTTGGAGGGAGTTCATGAAGTCTTTCATGTGTCCCAGCTCCGTCGTTACATCAGCGACCCTTCTCATGCTGTGGACTACTCTGAGATTATTGTTAGACCAGATCTGACGTACGAACAGCAACCAGTGGAGATCCTAGATCGACGTCAGAAAGTCTTCAGGAACAAGACAGTTGATCTAGTCAGAGTGATGTGGCGTCGTGACTCGCCAGGAGAATCTACCTGGGAGCGGAAAGATGAGATACGAGAGCGTTACCCATATTTGTTTTCTACCTCTTAGTTGATGAGAATTCCGAGGACGGAATTTTTCCTAAGGTGGGTAGAATGTAACGACCAGTATTTTTTGGCGAGTTTTCATTTGCGCGTGCCAATATTCTATTTCTGATATCCAGTTGCTTTTTCGTCCGTACGTTTCATGTTACGCGTCTGCAACTCTGTATTTCTGTTTTTACCGTATCATCGTTAATTAACCATCACGTTTAATTAAAAACTTTAATTTTTAGTTTTGTTATTTTACTAATTACTTTTTGTTTTTTTACTAATCATGTTTAAAACTTAATTAATTAATTAAATATTTTTTTTTTCATTCAACAAGCACGTTTAGATTTGAAGAGGAGAAGTTTATCACGTTGAGCCAGATGCATTCTTTCCCCCTTAAGTCAACAAACACCTATTAATTCTATCCTAATCGCTAACCTAACAGAAATTAATTTGTTCCCTGCGTTTTCTTCTTAAGGCAACATTTCGTCTGCAAACCCTACAATCTTCATCACCTCCTGCAAACAAACAAACCAGAAAACAGATTCAACCACAAATCCACAACCAGAAATTCTGACCTGAAATCAGAAATCAAACTTCATCAAACCAAGATCCTCCACCAAATTGAACTCCTCAACCAGCAAACAAATTCCACCAATTTCGTTTCCAAATCAAAAACAAATTCAGATTCAAGAACACAAAAGTAGATCTGAAAACATTTCAGATTCTTATCAAAATCAAACCCCAAAACCCTCTCTTCATCTTCTTCCATCCTCTCACCTCCCTCTCCCCTAGCCGGCCTCCACCCTCTCCCCGCGCCCAACGCCGCACCCCCCCTCGCCTGCAAACAGCGCGCGCCGCCGCCCGTGAGTAGCCGCCGCCGCCTGGCCGGAGGAAGGCCGCGCGCGCCGCCCGCCGGGTCGCTGAAGCCGCCGCCCAGATCCGCCGGAAGCCGCCGCCGTTCGCCGTGCGTCCCCCTCTCCCGCGTGAGTGTCACTTCCCTTTCGCGTGCGTGAGTCTCCAAGAGTTGCTGCAAGTTTCAAAAAAAAAGAAGAGATAGATGAAAGAACACAGCACGAGAGGTTTTGAAAGAGAAAGAATATAGAATGTTAAAGGGGGAGGGTCACAGCCTCGTGTTAATGAAGAAGGGTTATTAATAAAGAAAGAAAGAAAGGGGACAGTAAGAGTAATGAAGGGAAAAAATAAAATAATAATAATGAAAAGAGTAAGGACTGTGACATACTTTAGGATTTAGGAACGAAAGAGTGTTAAATATTTGATAGGTAAAGTTTTTAACATATTGAATAATGAAGAGTAAGTAGAGTGTGTGGGGCAATTAAAATATTTTTAACCTTATGATTAACTTAGTTTGTAGTTAATATGATAAATTGTTAGTGAAACTTTACTCGTTAGTTAGATATTAGTATTAACATGTTAGGATGATAATATTAAATAAATAAGGCGCATCAGGTTAGTGTGACACAGTATAAACATCACCCTAGCCAGAGAGCCCAATAAAATTAGACGAGCCCAATTAATTTGATATTTTGATTATCTCAAAATGAAATCTAATTCAGTAATCTGTTTAACCAAAACAGCGAACCGGATATATCGACACGTAGTACCCGCCCAGACGAACCTACGACAACCGAGACCACCGGAAACAGGCAAGTGATACTTGCCAGTAATTATTTAGGCCGTGTTTTAGGCCAATTTGTAAGATTGTGTAAAAGAGACTAGGCGGTGAAATGATAGTCGCCTAGACGCCCTATTTGATCTAGTTTGACAACGAAACTAGATCCGACACTTTACCTGCTTTCATTTATGCTGCCATGCCATGTTTAAATTTCAATTAACGGTACGCAATTTATCTGCTCATTGCCATGTCATGTCATGCATCATATGTTCTTCATGATTGAGTAGCACACGCTACAAATGTTATTGCTATTGAGGCTAGGTGCACCCCTACGCCAAATGAAAAACACTTCCTGGCTCGTGATCCAGAAGCGAGCACAGTGTTGTTGGGAAACCAACGCTCGATACACGTGGAGGGGTAGGGTTAAGCGACCACTCAGCGTAGAAGTGTGCCCGTACAGCCACTTCAGCTGTAAGGCGTAAACTCTGTGCACAATGTGAAAAGTAAATGTTTCGTGAAAATCGTGAAATAGTGTTTTCGTAGTTTCTGCTACGACGTGTATGCATCATGTCATTTAAACTATTGCACTCTTTAAATGTCATTTCATATTGTTTAGAACTGCTAGTCGATTTCTATATTTGTATCCTTGCACAAAAGTTCTCTGTTTCCCTTAGGAGACTTTTGCTGACATGTGCCCTTTTCTCTTTGGGTGTCACATGTCAGACTTTGAGACAGAGCAGGTAGCAGAGGACGAGCAGTTCGTTGACGCTGAGTTTGAGGTCCCTACTGAGACCGAGTTCGAGGACACTGGTGACCAGTCCTAGACTCGTTTGGAGTTTCCCCTTAGTTGTTACCTATCCTTAGTTGCTGTTAGCACCTATCTCTATTTGTTTTGTTTGGCCATGCTTTAGGCCTATTGTTCAGACTTGTACTTTTGTGACTATTCTGTGATGTTGTAATAATTGTTGGATGTTGTTGGTGGATGTTATTTTATCTGCATTATTATTATTGTTGTTTCGTCGCAATGCAAGGACCTGCGACTTTTCGAAATTTTTTTACAGACGCTTATCAGACTGCAGCTTCACAGCTCCACGTCTGAGCGGACCTCCTCACGTCTCGCCTTCCATATTAGGGAAGCGGGGCGTGACAGGTTTTAGTGGTGGCCCATGCAGGTCCCCTCTTTGCATCTGCGAAATATCGAAACAACAATAATGATAATGACATCCAATTAATTACATTCGGGTCATGATTAAGTCTAATCTGAACATTTCCTTGTCTTAGATGGCCGGTAGACGCGTTACCCGAGGAGCTGGTAGTGGATCTGGAGCTGGTGGTGGAGCAGGACGTGTTACGGATGACGATAGAGAACCCACCACGAGGGAGATGATGCGGATGATGCAGCAGATGATGCACGTGCAACAGGGCATGCTTCAGAGTGCCCCTCGCTTCGAGCCGGGAGCGAAGCAGTTTCGAGAGCTGGGCCCGTCATATTTCACTGGGTCTGAAGGATCATTAGCTGCGGATGAATGGATGAAGAACACGGAAGATAATCGGCTTCTCTCGAAGGTTGACCCAGCTGGATGGGTTGACTTGGTAAAGAGGCAACTGAAGGACAATGCCCGCAGTTGGTGGGAGTCAGAAGAGCAGATGTTAGTGAAGCCTATCCCCTGGGCCACTTTCAAGGCGAGATTTAATGAGGAGTATTTTCCTCAAGCTGCCAGGAGGGAGCTGATGCAGCAGTTCATCAATCTGAAGCAAGGAAATCTAACGGTGCATCAGTACCACCAAGAGTTCATGAGACTGAGTCGCTTTGCGCCGAAGATGGTGGAGACTGCTGACGATCGAGCTCAGAGATTCTTACAGGGTTTATCTTTGGAGCTGCAGAGTCTGATTTCCTCTTCGGACTTGGACTCTTACCAGAAGTTGCTGATAGCTGCCAAGAGGCAGGAGCTGATTGCCAATCAAAAGAGAGGGCAATATTCAGGTGCTGGAAAGAGGTCTATGGAGCAAGCCAGAGCTGTGGTTAGGCCTGGGTTCAAGCCTAATCAGTCCGTGCAGTTTAAGAGGCCAGGTGGGCCCACTCCGAAGTTGTGCCATTTTTGTGGCAAGGCTGGTCATGTGAAGGAACAGTGTAGGAGATTCTTGGGCCAGTGCTTAGTTTGTGGTGACGCTACGCATGCATTGAAGGACTGTCCGAGAACTAAGCAACCGTGGAAGGCACCGGATGGAGTTCAGCAGCAGAGAGCTCCGGTGGCTGCAGGACGTGGAGCGCCTCTCATTTCCCAGAAGCAGGCTTTCCAGCAGGCCGTTCAGCCTAAGAGGCAAGCCTTTACGATGACTGCAGCAGAGGCAGAGACTGAGGATGGAGTTATTGCGGGTAACTTCTATACTAGTCTTCCTTATTTATGCATTATATTTGATTAGTTATATCCATGTTAATTTAGTTGCATATTACCCTTAGGTGTCATCTTAGTTTCATCTCACCCGGCCTTGACCCTGTTCGATTCTGGAGCTTCCATGTGCATCCTATCTCGGAAGTTCGTAGTCGAACACTCAATACCCACATATACACTTCCCAAGTGTTGGAACATTACAACTGGGAATGGTGTAGTGAAGGTTGCATTGGGATGTAAACCGTGCCCTTTGGTGATTAGTGGACACGAACTATATGCTAATTTCATTGTCCACGACCTACCCAACTTTGATGCTATTCTCGGCATTGACTGGTTAGGAGCTTTTTACGCCACGATCGACTGTCACCAGAAGAAAGTGGTCTTCGAAATTCCTGACCACCCAGTGTTCGAGTTTGTTGGTGGAGGACGTTCGCTTGGACCTGTCAAGTTCCGAGCCCAGCCTTACCAATTGACCGTTGCATCTATGATTGCTGAACCAGAGAAGCCTGCAGTAGTGAGAGATTTCGAAGACGTGTTCCCTGAAGACATTTCTGGACTACCGCCTGATCGAGCGTTGGAGTTCGGCATCGATCTTATGCCAGGAGCTCAACCAATTTCGAAGGCGCCGTACCGTATGGCTCCTGCAGAATTAGAAGAGTTGAGGAAGCAATTGGATGAGCTACTACAGAAGGGTTTCATTCATCCCAGCGTATCTCCCTGGGGTGCACCCGTCTTGCTAGTAAAGAAGAAGGATGGATCGAGAAGAATGTGCATTGATTATTGGGAGTTGAATCAGATCACAGTGAAGAACAAGTACCCGCTGCCCCGCATTGATGATATCTTCGATCAGCTCGGTGGATCGAGAGCATTTTCGAAGTTGGATCTCCGGAGCGGATACCATCAAGTTAGAGTCAAGAAGGAAGATGTACTCAAGACTGCTTTTCGGACTAAGTACGGGCATTACGAGTTCGTTGTCATGCCATTCGGTGTGACCAACGCTCCTGCTGTGTTCATGAATCTCATGAACCTTATCTTTTACGACTTCCTCGACAAGTTCGTGGTGATTTTCATAGACGACATCTTGGTGTACTCGAAGAGCGAGGAAGAGCATGCAGAACATTTGAAGATAGTGTTGGAGACGCTCCGTCACCATAGACTGTATGCCAAGTACAGCAAATGCGAATTCTGGCTGGATAGAATTGCATTTCTTGGGCATGTAGTATCGGGAGCTGGAATCTCGGTGGATCCGGAGAAGGTCAAAGCAGTTAGTGAATGGCCTACACCTCGATCGGCATCGGACATCAGGAGTTTCCTTGGATTGGCTGGATACTACCGCAGATTTATCAAGGATTTCTCGAGGATAGCTGAGCCAATGACGAGATTGACGAGGAAGAATGTTAAGTTCAGTTGGTCAGACTCTTGTGAGCAAGCTTTTTCTACCTTAAAGGAGAGACTGACTACTGCACCAGTCTTAGCTATTCCGGACAGAAGCGGAGGCTTTGAGATTTTCTGCGACGCATCAGGCAAGGGACTTGGATGCGTTCTGCACCAGCACAATCATGTGGTCGCATATGCTTCGCGACAGTTGAAGATCCATGAGAAGAATTATCCAACCCACGATTTGGAGCTAGCCGCTGTCGTTTTTGCACTGAAGATCTGGCGACATTTCTTACTGAGTGAGAAAGTGAAAATCTTCACTGATCACAAAAGTTTAAAATATATATTTACTCAGAAGGAGCTGAATATGAGACAGCGCAGGTGGTTAGAATTGATGGCAGACTACGACATCGATCTTCAGTATCATCCTGGGAAGGTGAATGTCGTACCTGATGCCTTGAGTCGACTGCCCGAAGTGATGATTCTCACAGCTCAGTGGAGATTGCAGCAGGATCTGCGAAGGATGAATGTTGAAGCTGTTCTACCGGGAGTCACATCGTCATTGATGAACATGCAGATTCAATCGACGATTGTGGATCGAATCAAGACTGCTCAAGCTGGAGATGCTAAGTTGAAGAAGATCAGAGAACAAGTCGAAGCAGGACTTCTGACAGATTTTCTGATTCACGCGGATGGATCTTTGAGATATGGTAGCAGGATCTGCGTACTTGCCGGAGATATAAGAGAGGAGTTGATGAATGAGGCTCACAGTTCGCCTTATTCTATTCATCCTGGAGGTACTAAGATGTACAAGGATCTTCGACAGAATTTCTGGTGGCATGGGATGAAGAGAAGTGTGGCACGGAGTGTTGCCAAGTGCCTCGTGTGTCAGCAAGTGAAGGCTGAACATCATCGCACTGCTGGACTACTCCAACCTCTGCCGATTCCGGAGTGGAAGTGGCAGCACATCACGATGGACTTCGTGACTGGCTTACCTCGGAGCACCAAGCAGAACGACGCGATCTGGGTCATAGTTGATCGATTGACCAAGTCCGCGCACTTTATACCTTTCCGAGTTGGGCAATCCACGGAGATATTAGCAAGGAAGTATATGGAGGTAATGACTTAACTCATGCCTTTTATAATTTCCTTCTAGTACTAGTCGTGATGTGAAGTATGTCGTGTAGGAGATCGTGCGCTTACATGGAGTCCCTGTGAGCATTGTATCAGATCGTGATACGAGATTCACATCTCAGTTCTGGAAGAGTCTGCAGACCAATCTGGGTACTAGTCTGAAGTTCAGTACTGCGTATCACCCGCAGACGGATGGACAGTCGGAGCGCACTATTCAGATCTTGGAAGATATGTTGAGAGCTTGTATGTTGGATCTCAAGGGTTCATGGGAGGATCATTTGCACCTGGTGGAGTTTTCCTACAACAACAGCTATCAGGCAAGCATTGGCATGGCGCCATTTGCTGCTCTCTACGGGAGAAAATGTCGATCGCCACTGAGTTGGGATGACGTAGGTGATAGAGAACTCTTGGGACCAGAGATGATAGTGGAAGCAGTTAATGTTGTGCGAGATATCAGAGACAAGATTCGGATCGCCCAGGACCGTTATAAGCATTGGGCAGATGCTAAACGACGTCCTCTGGAGTTTCAGTCGGGAGATCATGTGTTTCTGAAGATCTCACCAAATCGAGGAGTGATTCGATTTGGGAAGAGAGGCAAGCTTAGTCCGAGATATATTGGACCATTCGATGTGCTAGAACGAGTTGGAGAAGTAGCTTATCGCTTAGCTTTGCCACCGTCCTTGGAGGGAGTTCATGAAGTCTTTCATGTGTCCCAGCTCCGTCGTTACATCAGCGACCCTTCTCATGCTGTGGACTACTCTGAGATTACTGTTAGACCAGATCTGACGTACGAACAGCAACCAGTGGAGATCCTAGATCGACGTCAGAAAGTCTTCAGGAACAAGACAGTTGATCTAGTCAGAGTGATGTGGCGTCGTGACTCGCCAGGAGAATCTACCTGGGAGCGGGAAGATGAGATACGAGAGCGTTACCCATATTTGTTTTCTACTCCTTAGTTGATGAGAATTCCGAGGACGGAATTTTTCCTAAGGTGGGTAGAATGTAACGACCAGTATTTTTTGGCGAGTTTTCATTTGCGCGTGCCAATATTCTATTTCTGATATCCAGTTGCTTTTTCGTCCGTACGTTTCATGTTACGCGTCTGCAACTCTGTATTTCTGTTTTTACCGTATCATCGTTAATTAACCATCACGTTTAATTAAAAACTTTAATTTTTAGTTTTGTTATTTTACTAATTACTTTTTGTTTTTTTTACTAATCATGTTTAAAACTTAATTAATTAATTAAATATTTTTTTTCATTTAACAAGCACGTTTAGATTTGAAGAGGAGAAGTTTATCACGTTGAGCCAGATGCATTCTTTCCCCCTTAAGTCAACAAACACCTATTAATTCTATCCTAATCGCTAACCTAACAGAAATTAATTTGTTCCCTGCGTTTTCTTCTTAAGGCAACATTTCGTCTGCAAACCCTACAATCTTCATCACCTCCTGCAAACAAACAAACCAGAAAACAGATTCAACCACAAATCCACAACCAGAAATTCTGACCTGAAATCAGAAATCAAACTCCATCAAACCAAGATCCTCCACCAAATTGAACTCCTCAACCAGCAAACAAATTCCACCAATTTCGTTTCCAAATCAAAAACAAATTCAGATTCAAGAACACAAAAGTAGATCTGAAAATATTTCAGATTCTTATCAAAATCAAACCCCAAAACCCTCTCTTCATCTTCTTCCATCCTCTCACCTCCCTCTCCCCTAGCCGGCCTCCACCCTCTCCCCGCGCCCAACGCCGCACCCCCCTCGCCTGCAAACAGCGCGCGCCGCCGCCCGTGAGTAGCCGCCGCCGCCTGGCCGGAGGAAGGCCGCGCGCGCCGCCCGCCGGGTCGCTGAAGCCGCCGCCCAGATCCGCCGGAAGCCGCCGCCGTTCGCCGTGCGTCCCCCTCTCCCGCGTGAGTGTCACTTCCCTTTCGCGTGCGTGAGTCTCCAAGAGTTGCTGCAAGTTTCAAAAAAAAAAAGAAGAGATAGATGAAAGAACACAGCACGAGAGGTTTTGAAAGAGAAAGAATATATAATGTTAAAGGGGGAGGGTCACAGCCTTGTGTTAATGAAGAAGGGTTATTAATAAAGAAAGAAAGAAAGGGGACAGTAAGATTAATGAAGGGAAAAAATAAAATAATAATAATGAAAAGAGTAAAGACTGTGACATACTTTAGGATTTAGGAACGAAAGAGTGTTAAATATTTGATAGGTAAAGTTTTTAACATATTGAATAATGAAGAGTAAGTAGAGTGTGTGGGGCAATTAAAATATTTTTAACCTTATGATTAACTTAGTTTGTAGTTAATATGATAAATTGTTAGTGAAACTTTACTCGTTAGTTAGATATTAGTATTAACATGTTAGGATGATAATATTAAATAAATAAGGCGCATCAGGTTAGTGTGACACAGTATAAACATCACCCTAGCCAGAGAGCCCAATAAAATTAGACGAGCCCAATTAATTTGATATTTTGATTATCTCACAATGAAATCTAATTCAGTAATCTGTTTAACCAAAACAGCGAACCGGATATATCGACACGTAGTACCCGCCCAGACGAACCTACGACAACCGAGACCACCGGAAACAGGCAAGTGATACTTGCCAGTAATTATTTAGGCCGTGTTTTAGGCCAATTTGTAAGATTGTGTAAAAGAGACTAGGCGGTGAAATGATAGTCGCCTAGACACCCTATTTGATCTAGTTTGACAACGAAACTAGATCCGACACTTTACCTGCTTTCATTCATGCTGCCATGCCATGTTTAAATTTCAATTAACGGTACGCAATTTATCTGCTCATTGCCATGTCATGTCATGCATCATATGTTCTTCATGATTGAGTAGCACACGCTACAAATGTTATTGCTATTGAGGCTAGGTGCACCCCTACGCCAAATGAAAAACACTTCCTGGCTCGTGATCCAGAAGCGAGCACAGTGTTGTTGGGAAACCAACGCTCGATACACGTGGTGGGGTAGGGTTAAGCGACCACTCAACGTAGAAGTGTGCCCGTACAGCCACTTCAGCTGTAAGGCGTAAACTCTGTGCACAATGTGAAAAGTAAATGTTTCGTGAAAATCGTGAAATAGTGTTTTCGTAGTTTCTGCTACGACGTGCATGCATCATGTCATTTAAACTATTGCACTCTTTAAATGTCATTTCATATTGTTTAGAACTGCTAGTCGATTCTATATTTGTATCCTTGCACAAAAGTTCTCTGTTTCCATTGGGAGACTTTTGCTGACATGTGCCCTTTTCTCTTTGGGTGTCACATGTCAGACTTTGAGACAGAGCAGGTAGCAGAGGACGAGCAGTTCGTTGACGCTGAGTTTGAGGTCCCTACTGAGACCGAGTTCGAGGACACTGGTGACCAGTCCTAGACTCGTTTGGAGTTTCCCCTTAGTTGTTACCTATCCTTAGTTGCTGTTAGCACCTATCTCTATTTGTTTTGTTTGGCCATGCTTTAGGCCTATTGTTCAGACTTGTACTTTTGTGACTATTCTGTGATGTTGTAATAATTGTTGGATGTTGTTGGTGGATGTTATTTTATCTGCATTATTATTGTTGTTGTTTCGTCGCAATGCAAGGACCTGCGACTTTTCGAAATTTTTTTACAGACGCTTATCAGACTGCAGCTTCACAGCTCCACGTCTGAGCGGACCTCCTCACGTCTCGCCTTTCATATTAGGGAAGCGGGGCGTGACATTCAGGCCTAGGATGTCCTCCCCTTCTTCCAGTGACTGGAAGGCATCATAAATATGCATCCATTTAACAGATTACAAATGGACATTTTTCTTCATAAACTCCTGGTGTATGAGAAATATGATAGGTATAAAAGGATTCTACCACGAAAGTGTTTAATCTGTAAGCCGAGACAATACATTATTTTGCCTAGGTATTTCATTTCGAAGATATGCTTAAAACTATCAGCTATATCAATGGTCTCTGCAGGAGATCCTATTAGATTTAAATCGTCCACATAGACGGCGATTAACACAAATCATGTCACTGTTCCTTTTATAAAGATACATGTGAGATTTCATTATTTAGGGAATACTTGTATAGCAAGGAATTCGCCAAATCTGTGATTGCGTAAGATCATATAATGATCTTTGAAGCCTTTATAGATGAGACGTTCATATGTCTCTCTTTCATCTCTGGGGTTAGAGTATATCATTCTGGAAGTTTCATATAAATAGCTATATCTATATAGCCGTATAGTTATGCAGTTACAATGTCCATGAGCTGCATTTCTTGGCTTTTCCAGAGACGTTTAGGCTTAGTATGAAAAATAGGAAAATGATCACATTTCCTTCATTTCGTATTCTTATGAAAACCCAACTTATATTTCACAGGTTTTACACATTCAGGTGCATGGACTACTGGTCCAAAGACTTTGCTTTTCAAGAGTGAGTCCAGCTCTACTCTTATTGCCTTGTCCCACTTTGGCCAATATATGCGTTTATGCTATAGAAAAGTGGGTTGAATGTCATCGTCGTATTCAGCGACGTGAACGGCAATAGCGAAAGCAAAATCGTCGACGACGACTGTATTATATTTGTCTAGTACCTCTCTAGTACGTACGTAATATAATGATGTTTCTCCTATTGTTTCCTCTGCAAGGGAAATCAGGAGGGGAGAGGTCGCTGGTCTGTGCTCAGCATCTTGTGGAGGGATCATGTTAATATCTCCAGGAATCTTCCTCTTTCTAGGAACTTTATCTTTTGAAACTGGCGGACGTCCTCTTTTCTATTGAGGTATAGCCAATTATGCTGCCGGTGGATTGCATCCATCTATGGGGATGTCAATTCTAGCTGGCGTATTGGCAGCAGGGATGTGTGAACGAAAAATCTTATATTTGTTTGTGAATTTATCCGCAAATTTATGTACTTTAATCTGAATGTGAAGGATCTTCCGGATCTCATCTTCACACAGAAATAGTGTGCGAATCATAACGAAATTAGGACTTTTGTGTCCCATGATATGGTCTCAGAAGCTTCAGGCTTCTTTAGACTACGTACCTATTATAATAAGAATTTGCTTATCAAATTCACAGTTATTAAGACGTGGTGATATGTGGACATATATTAGCACATCCAAACATCCTCAAATGAGATATGTTTGGTGGTGAACAATAAACAAGCTGCATCAGCAATAAGATATGGCCACAAGAGGGCCGTATCATGATAAGAGATGCGAAATGCAGTATGGCGTATCCCTAAAAATCCACATGCAACTGGGATTTAACAATGGACGTGAAATCTATTGGAGTCTCTTTATCAGAGACTTTGATAACCCATTCTGAGTATGAACATGCTACATGATGTTCAATTTCAATGCCAGTTGCTTGGCAGTAGTCTTGAAAGACCCGTGTAGTGAATTCACCCACATTATCAGCTTTTGAGAAAGCTAGGGTGCTGGTAAAAAAAGGCATACATAAGACCATCTAGTAGATGCATCTATCAGTACATTGAAGTACTGAAATAGGCCACTTGCGGGGTGAATAGGCCCGTAAAGGTCACAATATATTCTCTCAATGAAGCCAGGAGACTCTAATCCCACTTTCAGGAGGGAAGTCTCTTTATAACTTTTCCCTTATGACAAAGGGGGACAAGGAAACTCAACCTTTTGAAGAATCTTCAGGTTTTCTAAAGGATTCATTTGATGATGCGTCCATCATCGCTGATCCAGGACCACCAAGTCTATTGTGCCGGAGTTGAAAACTCTAGCAATGAAAGGCACTTCTGGTGCTCAGTCAAGTTGGCTTTATATAGGATGAATATCTGTAATTATAAGTACCCGACGGGGGTCCAATGAAAACGTGCGTAGATGGTCTTCTGGCCATCCTCTTGATGAGTTACATAAAGATATTCACTATTTTTTATCCACAGTTTCCAAGTTATGTTCGTTTAAACGAAATATACTTGAAACTTGGGAGATTACACTATGAATTAAGAGAGAGAAATGCATCTTTTAGTCTCGTTGTATGTGGGAGCAATTTAAATGCTTTAACAGTGCATCGATGCACTGTCCACAATATATCACATTTCATCTTTATTAATGCAAAGTAGAAATTTATTTGAGTAATTCAAAATAAAGTTCATTCAAAACAAACTACAGATGAAACTATATAGATTTAAATGCATAGATATAAATATAGAGCTCAATCGAGCAGATCGTCATTCTCGAAGTCTTGTGCAGTGAACTTGGTAAGAGCTTGAATATCTGCCAGGTTTGTTTCAAGGGGAGGCTTCAGGCTCGCCTGATACAGGTCCTGGAGGTGGCGAGTAGTGCGACAGTTTCTGGATCAATGTCCAGGCACGCCATATCTATAGCATATGTCCTCCCAGTTATTCTTTGGAATTGACACTGGACCAGTGTTCTTATTATTCAATGTGAAGTTTTTCTTCCCACTGTTGTTGTTGGTCTGGGGAGATGTTTCTCTTGCTGGCTTCATTACAGCTTTCCCTTTGTTCTTTCTAGCCTTCTTCTTGTTTTTCCACTTCTGGGGAGAAACATAGTGGGCTTCAGGGATAAGGACAGTACCAGCAGGGCGCAAATTATGATTGGCAAGCAGTAAATCTCTATTTTGCTCTGCCCTAAGGAGGCAAAAGATTAGGTCAGAGAACTTCGTGAAGTTGCATTCACGATACTGTTGCATGAGGATTGCATCTTTCTCGTGAAACGAGGTAAATGTCTTTTACAACATGCGATGCTCAGTCACTTCTTCACCGCACAACTTCAGGCGTGAGGTGATATTATGAAGTGCAGAGTTGTACTCAGCAACGGACTTATAGTCCTGAAGTCTGAGGTTTTCCCACTCATAACTGGCACGTGGTAATATTACATCGATTTGATGTTTATTACGTGCCTCCAGCGCTTGCCACAACTCCAACCGATCTTCCACCGTTAAGTATTCAGCCTTTAAGGTCTGATCTATGTGTCTCCTGATATAGATAATGGCTTTCACCTTATCTATGTCGGAGACAACGGTTGGAGAACTGCTAGATGGTTGTGCCTCTTCGGGGGCTTCAGGTCCACTCGCCAGCTGAGATAGTTCTTTCCCGCTGCATCAAGAACTACGAAATCGACGCCTGCCAATTTTGCCATTTTAATCTATGCAATTTAAATAAGCATGTATTAATAATTAAACATCATGCTAAAAAGAAATAAATAAGTAAAAATGCAGGGATCTGCCAGATACACAAAACATAAAATGTCCAAAGTCCATATTACAGTCCATAAAGAAGAAAAAGAAAAATACAATTTGGAAACCCTATCTGGGTCCCAGATAAATGCAATCTCCTCCATCTTCATAGGTAGTAACACCGGTCTTTGGCATAATACATTAATTCCTCACTACAAATTTCTCTCAGAAAAGAAAAATAAATTACAAAGAGAAGGAACATAATTAAAAGGATATCTAAAAATTGGCCGATCCCTAAAAACGCATTTTGACTTATTTAAACATCCACGCAGTTATATATGCAATAGGCAAATAATAATAGCGCAGCATCACCGACATTACAAAAATCATCAAGCCCAAATATTGGATAAAATAATTTAATTTAAGTTAAAAGGATTAGTAGGACCACGGGGAAACGTCATTCATCTTTAGGTTAGTTTACTAAAGACAGAGCGGTCTCAGGATCCGTTTAATCAATTTAACTTAAATAAATGTTTTATCCAATGCTTAAGATATTTTATTAATTGAAAAGTAGCAGATAAAATATCATAATCCGCAAGTCCTGTGGGCTAGAGGCTGGCAGCAGGCCCGATAGCAAAAATAATAATCATATTAAATTGCAAATTGATTAACTGGACGTCAGGCCCAAATAAACAGACAAAATAAATTATTGTTCTAATTTGTGCACCAGGCCCATAAGGAAAATAAAATTTAATTTAATTGTCATTGTTATGAACTGGGCTTCAGGCCCAATTAACAGCCCAACAAATTTATTATACAGTTTTGGGCTGCAGGCCCATGGGCTGTAAAAAAAATTAAAATCAAATTTAACACAAACCCAAAAAACAAACTATAGGGTTAAGGAATGCAAAAAGCCCCCAATACGCCTATCAGTCGGCACAGCCATAGTCTGATGTTATGATGGCTGCTCTATTTCCAGTTCTCAGTAAAATTCATGTGATAAACTACTCCGCTATTTCCAAGACTTCGGTTAAATTCATGTGATGACCAAAACCGGTATTTATTTGTAACTCATCAGATTTCATATAAAAAATTATTCTGCTCAGGTACAGTTAAGGCCATGTGATATGCATGTTAAGTAGCCTTCTTAACATGCATAAGAACAATCCCTAAATTGAAAAATTCGTTACATCAGTGAATCATGAATGCTCTACAGAAGTGTAATATGGTTTCTATGATATATACTGACATGATCGCAGGTTAAAATTCGCTTTGTACCATATATGACAAGGATGTTGATCAGCATAGAATGCTATCATAAAAATTAAATCCAACATATATATAACCACAAATCAGAGTAATAAGCAAGTAACTGATACCGGTTTTTTTTAATTTGATATGAATCAGAATTTATCAGATATATACAAGCTTATATAAAAGCATTGTAAAATCATTGCAAACTCTATTTTGTAATTATCTAAGGGATCGAAAAAGTTACCTCTAGATCAAAGATCTAGGGACGATCGTAATAAGAAAAATCCGTAGAGCGAAATCCCGCTCCCGATACGCCTAAAAAATCGCCGCAACGGTTCGTCGCAACGATAGATTTCTTCGCGCGTAGGAGTTAAATTTTCGAGGGGATATGAGAGAAAAAGCTCAAAGAATTGAGAGCTAAGTTGCTGATAACGTGTTATAATTTGTAGAGTAAAGGGTAACCATTGCAAAGTGCCATAGTTCTATATTTATAAATCACATAAGGAATGTGAAGAGGTATGAAGGCAAAAGGTCCCAATTACTCCAATGAGTGGGGAGTAATGGACGGATAAAGTGGTGGGGAGGCCAAAGGCCTCCCTCACTCACAACATTGTTTAATATTTTTTAATCTTTCTATATGAATTTTGATTTTTTCTCTATCATTGAAAGAGTATGGAGAATAAATCAGGCTTGGACTATATACACCACAACATTTGTGGTGTATGTTATTTTTTCATAAAAACAAAAAAAAAATCACAGAAGAGTTTAGTGTTGAAGTGATGTTTTTTATTTTTTGGAAAAATTATCCTATACTGCAAATGTTGTGCTATATATAGTAAAAAAGAAGAACAGTTCATAGTTAAAGTCATTTTTTAAACAATTGGTGGAAAATTAATGAACATGTTATGAATAGGACCCATTGGGCCTATTGGGTATCCACCCACATGAGTACACATTATGAATACTATATAAAGGAGGCTAGGGGTTTCCTAGCCTCAACCCTTCTCCAAATCTGTTTCTCTTTCATAACACGTTATCAGCACGATCACGCTCGTTGGAGGAGACGGCGGCTCGCGAGGAAGGAGATCCATCAATCGCTCAGATTCAAGAAGATCGTAATCTTCTCAACGGGGAGCGAAAAGGGCATCCTTCACCAACCGTCGCCTAGATTCCTCGTCGAATCTAGAGGTAAAAATCAAAACTTTTTAGATCTAAACTTGCTTTTCTCATTAGATCTACATGTTTTATGTAACGACCGGTATTTTCTAGGCGTATTATTTGTGTGTGCCCGTATTTTCGTTTGGACCACCCGGATATTTTTGTGCGCGAATTCTTTTGTGCGTCGACGCGAGCGCGTGTCCGCTTTTCATTTTACCGTACCATCGTTAATTGACTATTAATCTTAATGAATTATCTTAACTTAATTATCTCGCTAATTACAAATTGCTAATCACCTTTTAACTTTCACTAATTAAAATATCCCAAATCAAATATTGATTAAACCTTAATCCTAATTAAGTTGCTAATTAACCTACCCTATTGACTCCACCTCCATCTGTTGGTGAGATCCAACATACCTCATCAAACCTCCCCCACCTCCAGCTACCTCCTTCAAGGTGTTCCCTGCACTGTTTTTATAACAGTGTCACCGTCGACACAAGCCAACCTGCAAAACTCTCCTTCCTCCTCCAAACAAGCCAACTTGCAACTTCCTCTTCACCTACAAGGAAATCTCAACCAGCAAACATTTTTCCCCAACAAATCTGTTCATCATTCCAAACCCATTCAACCGACAACCAATTTCCCAAACCCTTCCCAAAAACAACATCACAAACAATCAGCCCCAAAATTCTGAAATCACCAATTTCAGATCCAAATCCAAACAATTTCATATCAACCCATTTGAAATCGACAACATCCAAATCTGGAAACAATTTCAGATCCAGAAATCAGAAAACGTCCTCAAACAAAATCCCCACAAACCTCAAATCCTGAATTCAGCTAGATGGAGATAGGGGAAGAGCAAACATCAGATCTGAACACCACTCCAAATCAAAACCCTCATCTTTCCCATCTTCTTCCTCCTTCCTCCACCTCCTTTCCCTTGGCCGCAACCCCCGCCATCAGCCGCCACGTGCCCACGCCCGGAACCGCCGGCCGCCGGAAACGCCAGCGCGCGCCGCCCCACGCGTCACCGGAGCCGGCCGCCGTCGCAGCTGAAGCCGCCGCGCCGCCTGGTCGGAGCACCGCCTGGCCGGAGCCGCCACCTGGGCCGCCGGACGCCGAGCTCTCCCCTTGGTGCGTGAGTTTTCTCCCATGTCCGTGCGTCGTTTTGCTCTTGCTGCTGAACATTGAAGCAAATGAAAAAAAAAGAGAATGAAAGAAGATGGCAGCAAGGTTAATGAAAGAAATAAAGAAGAGAAGAGAGGACAGGGAGAAATAGAGAGTGACAGTGTAAGTGATAGCCTTAATAAAGAAATGGAAGGGGCTTTTGACAGTATGAGTAAAGAAAGAGAGAGGCAGTATTATTAATTTGCAAGGAGTAGGTGTAGAGCCTTAATAAATGGGTAATGTTAACATGATAACCTTGAAAAGATATTGTATTAAAATTCGTTAGAATAGGTGTGCTATTAATTGTGATCTTAACCTCATGTTAAGCCTTGTAATTAGATTAGTAGAGTAAATTAACATTAGGTAGTGTTATTTTAAATATTAGTCTGCTCGTATTGTTTAAATCCAGCATGGTAGTGACTTTTATAATGGTAGTTGTTAAATAATATAGGTTATAACATGTTAACTTATTACCCCATAGCTAAAAGTTGGTATGTAAACCTATTAACACCATGTTAAGCCAAGAAATCAGGTTAGTGAAACACAATATAAACATCACCCTAGCTAGAGAACCCGATAAGATTAGGCGAACCCAATTCGGGTGTTATTTTAATATTGCACGTATTTCACAGAAACCTAATTCGTTTAACTTGTTTAACCAAAACATAGAACCAGCAGTACCGACACGTAATATCAGTCGAGACGAACCCACGACAACCGATACCATCGGAAACAGGCAAGTGATACTTGCCAGTAATTATTTAGGCCACGTCTTAGGCCAATTTTTGTATTAGCGTAAAAGAGACTAGGCGGTGAAATGATAGTCGCCTAGACGCCCTATTTGATCTAGTTTGACAACGAAACTAGATCCGACACTTTACCTGCTTTCATTCATGCTGTCTTGCCATGTTTAATTTCAATTAACGGTACGCAATTTATCTGCTCATTGCCATGTCATTGCATGCATTTAATGTTCATCGTGATTGAGTAGCACACGCTACAAATGTTATTGCTATTGAGGCTAGGTGCACCCCTACGCCAAATGAAAAACACTTCCTGGCTCGTGATCCAGAAGATGGGCGCCAGTCCATATTGAGAAACACTTCCTGGACTCGTGATCCAGAAGCGGGCTCACGTACTTGGGAAACCAAGGCTCGACACATGTGGGAGGGGTAGGGTTAAGCGACCACTCAGCGTAGAAGTGTGCCCGTACAGCCACTTCAGCTGTAAGGCGTAAACTCTGTGCACAATGTGAAAAGTTAATGTTTCGTGAAAATCGTGAAATAGTGTTTTCGTAGTTCCTGCTACGCCGTGCATGCATCATGTCATTTAAACTATTGCACTCTTTAAATGTCATTTCATATTGTTTAGAACTGCTAGTCGTTTTCTATATTTGTATCCTTGCACAAAAGTTCTCCGCTTCCCTTGGGAGACTTTTGCTGACATGTGCCCTTTTCTCTTTGGGTGTCACATGTCAGACTTTGAGACGGAGCAGGTAGCAGAGGACGAGCAGTTCGTTGACGCTGAGTTTGAGGTCCCTGCTGAGACCGAGTTCGAGAATACTGGTGACCAGTCCTAGTCTCACCTAGAGACTTCTTTAGTTGTTGCTGCTTTTATAGTTGCTGTTAGATTTCGGTGTGTAGCACCTATATATCTCGATGTTTATGTTTCGGCCGTGCTTTAGGCCTTGTTCAGACTTGTACTATTATGACTATTCTGTGATGATGTAATATTTGTTGGATGTTGTTGGTGGATGTTCTTTTATCTGCTTTATTATTATTGTTGTTTCGTCGCAATGCAAGGACCTGCTACTTTTCGAAATTTTTACAGACGCTTATCAGACTGCAGCTTCACAGCTCCACGTCTGAGCGGACCTCCTCACGTCTCGCCTTCCATATTAGGGAAGCGGGGCGTGACAGGTTTTAGTGGTGGCCCATGCAGGTCTTCTCTTTGCATCTGCGAAATATCGGAACAACAATAATGATAACAACATCCATTTAAATATTCGGAACATTCTAGTCGTGAATTAAGTCTAATCAGAAGGTTTTCCTTGTCTTAGATGGTAGGAAGACTTAGATAGACGTCCAGGTTTGATAGTCAAGCGCTTTTGTTGAGACTTAGTTGTACTCGTCTTAGGTTACCTTAGTAGTCTTCCACCCAGCCCTGCCTATATTAGATCCCTAGAGCTTTTCCCCTAGTCATTCGTTGAGTCCATAAATTTCAGGCCAGTAAAACGAAATTTTGATACTCTTAGGACCCTCCCCTGAGACCTCTATTACAATCTAGTTCATTAGAAAGTCTTAGTGCTAAGTTCTCCTGATCTTTAGTCGACCTAATAATTAGGCCCCTGACTTTTATTATTATTCTAGTCCTAAGTTTTCGATCCTTAGTCAACCAAATCAGTATATACTTGATTTCTAATCTCCCTTCATTTTACATTCCACTTTTTGACCTTAGGAATCTATCGTAGCCTTTTTACAAATCATTCCTACATGTACTCACATTTGATCATCCGATTCTAATCCTTGCTCTCGATCCACGTGATCTTCCTGACAGCCATCACTATCCATTTAATCACTCACATACTGATTTTACTATCGATATCCCTTTTATGGAATTTCTCGCCCAGTTTTACCTCTTTAAAAATCTTTTACAGAGGACTTATATTTTTCAATTGACTTAAAATTATTCTTTAATTTTGAGTTTCCTTTGCTGAAAATTTCTAGTCACTGAATTTGTAATGATTTCTAACATATACCATCCTATTTTACTTTCTACATATGAATATCTTTATTTTTAAACTTTTTGTTAATGGCACACATATAACTGATAAGCTTCCTTCAATGGACCATGATCCGGTCAATGTGCTTGGCTAAGTTTGTTGGATCACCCTAGCTAGACTTGGGATAAGTGATCCTGGCTTAGTCACTTCCCTGACCGTGTCCGTTGGACCGCAAGGACGTGAGTCATGACTATGTATGGCATTTCCGTTTTTACTATACTATAACAGATTTCAAAACAATCAACCATATACTAATTTTAAATACTTTTTATACTTAAATAAAACTTTAACTATTTCAGTGTATTAGTTCTGTATTCATCGTATTTATACTTTTAGATTTTTTTTGAAAAAAAAAAAAATCTATCTCCATTTACGAAACACACACTACATCTCTACACCCGCAACTCTTTCGTCTATTGCTTATTTACTATTTTAACTTATACCACTCACTCACTGTCCTTATATACGTTATTAAGATGTTGTCACATTTTTACACATACCTACCACTTTCCCATTCAATCATTCATGACCACTTCTATGCCACCTGATCAAGCTAATCTTTGTCACAACTACTGATTTGATATCACTGTTCCATAGACTAAGTCGAGACTGCTCGAACGTGATAGAACGTCATAATAATAAGCAGTCTTAAATTGCTACTGGATCCGTGTCTAGAAAGGAACGATAAGGGGGTTGGTCAACCAAAGGACTTGTCCGGCGGTCATAGAAGTGACATGTGCCTTCAAGCCCTGACTGCCTGGCTGGTTTGGGAGTTAAACTAGACTTCTTATTATTAGCCCAGTCTACACTATTAGATAGTCAAGCGACGTTTGTTTTCCTAATGCTCTCTTACTTGTCCTTTTCAGTATTACCGCGTCTACCTGGTTGTCCTACTATTGTCATCACATTGCCTGTTGGTTAAAACATTGTTGCTACCATATACCATGCCACAATCGTTACTTTTGCACTTGCACAGTTACCTTTACTTTATACATTACATACAATTTATTTACCACACTTGAGCAGCCACCAGTACTTTACTTTCCGCTCGTATTTGCAAGTCTGTTATTACTCCTTGCACATGTAAGATCATCTTTCTGATCAAGCTAACTCAATGTCATTGCCTCAACTGAACTCATTCGTCGCAAACTTGATTCATTACAACAAACAACTCTGTATCCTACATTATCCCTTGGTTACACATTAGTGCATCTATTTACTTACTTTAACGAGATTAGTTTTACATTTGCGTTATAACCCTTTTCTTTTAAAAAAAATGTTATCCTTTTTCCTTTATTTCTATCACCAACAATGTTGAATTTTGTTATGCATTAGAGGATGTTAAATATAATTATTATTATTAGGAGATTATATTTACAGATGGGATTGGTTTGGGATGAGGTAAGTTAGTTGATATGAACACCAAGAACTTAGAATAATCCAATTACTAGAAGAGAGATAGAATGATGTGTTCGAGCGTTATATTTCACATTTGGATGTACCCATACTTAATGACTCCAATAGGATTCTATACTAGGAATGGTGCACAGGTAGACGAGTACATTACGGATTTGGAGTTCACATTAGTTGCAGCTGAGAGCAACTTTGTAGATATTACATGGTTTATGATGACGATGAGGATTAGTAGAGTATGTATAGTAACAAGACTTCATCGAATGGATAGGGTGATGGAGATGTCAGTAACGATAAGATATGTTGATACGAATGGATAGTTGTGAAAATTGATCTAAGTTGTTTAGGATAAGATTCTATAAGAAACGATGAGATGTGATTTAATAATTTGTTGATTAAGGCGTTTAAACTTATGAGTTGTCATGATGAAGAATGAATTGGAAGCATGATAAATGTTGATGGTAGATGGTGACATATACTAGGCGTATTTGTACTTGTCGTCTTATGTTAGTAATTGGTAGAGCACTGTTATATCAATGGATTAATTGAAATTGGGATTTGTGGATGTCACAATTATAGTGCTACAGGTTAAGTTAGACGATGATCAACGTGATGGCATGTTAGGGATAAGACGACTTATGAGAAGAAGTATTTTCGGAGAAATTGGCTACAGAGAAACTATACATTGGAGATTCCGCAAAGACGTTACTGCCCTATCAACAGATAATAAGTGAAGAATGAGGAAATTGAAGGATGTTATTGATTGATGATATTTAGTAAGATTGTCTTGTATAAAATATTGGTTATTTTGAAGTAAGAACTTTGAGTTAGAAATTCGAACGATAAGGTTGGATCTGTAATTAAGTGCTAGGATGTGATTATAGAGTTGTTCGAAGAAAAGACAAGCAGTGATGATTTATTTTAGGAACACTTGTTTAAGGTTATGAGTTTAACAACTAGTGTGTTAGAATATTGGGGTTGCAGTTGTGAGTATATTTATATATTTGTATTTTATTATGTTCTCACCCTTGTACCTGCACATCTTGGGTAGCCGTCCCTAGTCTTTTCACTTGCCCACAAACGGTTAAGGCCATCGATGGTGCTTAGTCATCCAAACATCTTTTTGCAACTCAATCACTTGTGTCTTTTCCTAACCAATTTCATCTCTTCGTCTCGAAGTATTTCAGGTTATAATTTACCTCATAGAAATACGAGAGCGTTATACATCTTTGTTTCCTGCTCATTAGTTGATGAGAATTCCGAGGGCGGAATTTTTCTTAAGGTGGGTAGAATGTAACGACCGGTATTTTCTAGGCGTATTATTTGTGTGTGCCCGTATTTTCGTTTGGACCACACGGATATTTTTGTGCGCGAATTCTTTTGTGCGTCGACGCGAGCGCGTATCCGCTTTTCATTTTACCGTACCATCGTTAATTGACTATTAATCTTAATGAATTATCTTAACTTAATTATCTCGCTAATTACAAATTGCTAATCACCTTTTAACTTTCACTAATTAAAATATCCCAAATCAAATATTGATTAAACCTTAATCCTAATTAAGTTGCTAATTAACCTACCCTATTGACTCCACCTCCATCTGTTGGTGAGATCCAACATACCTCATCAAACCTCCCCCACCTCCAGCTACCTCCTTCAAGGTGTTCCCTGCACTGTTTTTATAACAGTGTCACCGTCGACACAAGCCAACCTGCAAAACTCTCCTTCCTCCTCCAAACAAGCCAACCTGCAACTTCCTCTTCACCTACAAGGAAATCTCAACCAGCAAACATTTTTCCCCAACAAATCTGTGCATCATTCCAAACCCATTCAACCGACAACCAATTTCCCAAACCCTTCCCAAAAACAACATCACAAACAATCAGCCCCAAAATTCTGAAATCACCAATTTCAGATCCAAATCCAAACAATTTCATATCAACCCATTTGAAATCGACAACATCCAAATCTGGAAACAATTTCAGATCCAGAAATCAGAAAATGTCCTCAAACAAAATCCCCACAAACCTCAAATCCTGAATTCAGCTAGATGGAGATAGGGGAAGAGCAAACATCAGATCTGAACACCACTCCAAATCAAAACCCTCATCTTTCCCATCTTCTTCCTCCTTCCTCCACCTCCTTTCCCTTGGCCGCAACCCCCGCCATCAGACGCCACGTGCCCACGCCCGGAACCGCCGGCCGCCGGAAACGCCAGCGCGCGCCGCCCCACGCGTCACCGGAGCCGGCCGCCGTCGCAGCTGAAGCCGCCGCGCCGCCTGGCCGGAGCCGCCACCTGGGCCGCCGGACGCCGAGCTCTCCCCTTGGTGCGTGAGTTTTCTCCCATGTCCGTGCGTCGTTTTGCTCTTGCTGCTGAACATTGAAGCAAATGAAAAAAAAAGAGAATGAAAGAAGATGGCAGCAAGGTTAATGAAAGAAATAAAGAAGAGAAGAGAGGACAGGGAGAAAGAGAGAGTGACAGTGTAAGTGATAGCCTTAATAAAGAAATGGAAGGGGCTTTTGACAGTATGAGTAAAGAAAGAGAGAGGCAGTATTATTAATTTGCAAGGAGTAGGTGTAGAGCCTTAATAAATGGGTAATGTTAACATGATAACCTTGAAAAGATATTGTATTAAAATTCGTTAGAATAGGTGTGCTATTAATTGTGATCTTAACCTCATGTTAAGCCTTGTAATTAGATTAGTAGAGTAAATTAACATTAGGTAGTGTTATTTTAAATATTAGTCTGCTCGTATTGTTTAAATCCAGCATGGTAGTAACTTTTATAATGGTAGTTGTTAAATAATATAGGTTATAACATGTTAACTTATTACCCCATAGCTAAAAGTTGGTATGTAAACCTATTAACACCATGTTAAGCCAAGAAATCAGGTTAGTGAAACACAATATAAACATCACCCTAGCTAGAGAACCCGATAAGATTAGGCGAACCCAATTCGGGTGTTATTTTAATATTGCACGTATTTCACAGAAACCTAATTCGTTTAACTTGTTTAACCAAAACAGAGAACCAGCAGTACCGACACGTAATATCAGTCGAGACGAACCCACGACAACCGATACCACCGGAAACAGGCAAGTGATACTTGCCAGTAATTATTTAGGCCACGTCTTAGGCCAATTTTTGTATTAGCGTAAAAGAGACTAGGCGGTGAAATGATAGTCGCCTAGACGCCCTATTTGATCTAGTTTGACAACGAAACTAGATCCGACACTTTACCTGCTTTCATTCATGCTGTCTTGCCATGTTTAATTTCAATTAACGGTACGCAATTTATCTGCTCATTGCCATGTCATTGCATGCATTTAATGTTCATCGTGATTGAGTAGCACACGCTACAAATGTTATTGCTATTGAGGCTAGGTGCACCCCTACGCCAAATGAAAAACACTTCCTGGCTCGTGATCCAGAAGATGGGCGCCAGTCCATATTGAGAAACACTTCCTGGACTCGTGATCCAGAAGCGGGCTCACGTACTTGGGAAACCAAGGCTCGACACATGTGGGAGGGGTAGGGTTAAGCGACCACTCAGCGTAGAAGTGTGCCCGTACAGCCACTTCAGCTGTAAGGCGTAAACTCTGTGCACAATGTGAAAAGTTAATGTTTCGTGAAAATCGTGAAATAGTGTTTTCGTAGTTCCTGCTACGCCGTGCATGCATCATGTCATTTAAACTATTGCACTCTTTAAATGTCATTTCATATTGTTTAGAACTGCTAGTCGTTTTCTATATTTGTATCCTTGCACAAAAGTTCTCCGCTTCCCTTGGGAGACTTTTGCTGACATGTGCCCTTTTCTCTTTGGGTGTCACATGTCAGACTTTGAGACGGAGCAGGTAGCAGAGGACGAGCAGTTCGTTGACGCTGAGTTTGAGGTCCCTGCTGAGACCGAGTTCGAGGATACTGGTGACCAGTCCTAGTCTCACCTAGAGACTTCTTTAGTTGTTGCTGCTTTTATAGTTGCTGTTAGATTTCGGTGTGTAGCACCTATATATCTCGATGTTTATGTTTCGGCCGTGCTTTAGGCCTTGTTCAGACTTGTACTATTATGACTATTCTGTGATGATGTAATATTTGTTGGATGTTGTTGGTGGATGTTCTTTTATCTGCTTTATTATTATTGTTGTTTCGTCGCAATGCAAGGACCTGCTACTTTTCGAAATTTTTACAGACGCTTATCAGACTGCAGCTTCACAGCTCCACGTCTGAGCGGACCTCCTCACGTCTCGCCTTCCATATTAGGGAAGCGGGGCGTGACAGGTTTTAGTGGTGGCCCATGCAGGTCTTCTCTTTGCATCTGCGAAATATCGGAACAACAATAATGATAACAACATCCATTTAAATATTCGGAACATTCTAGTCGTGAATTAAGTCTAATCAGAAGGTTTTCCTTGTCTTAGATGGTAGGAAGACTTAGATAGACGTCCAGGTTTGATAGTCAAGCGCTTTTGTTGAGACTTAGTTGTACTCGTCTTAGGTTACCTTAGTAGTCTTCCACCCAGCCCTGCCTATATTAGATCCCTAGAGCTTTTCCCCTAGTCATTCGTTGAGTCCATAAATTTCAGGCCAGTAAAACGAAATTTTGATACTCTTAGGACCCTCCCCTGAGACCTCTATTACAATCTAGTTCATTAGAAAGTCTTAGTGCTAAGTTCTCCTGATCTTTAGTCGACCTAATAATTAGGCCCCTGACTTTTATTATTATTCTAGTCCTAAGTTTTCGATCCTTAGTCAACCAAATCAGTATATACTTGATTTCTAATCTCCCTTCATTTTACATTCCACTTTTTGACCTTAGGAATCTATCGTAGCCTTTTTACAAATCATTCCTACATGTACTCACATTTGATCATCCGATTCTAATCCTTGCTCTCGATCCACGTGATCTTCCTGACAGCCATCACTATCCATTTAATCACTCACATACTGATTTTACTATCGATATCCCTTTTATGGAATTTCTCGCCCAGTTTTACCTCTTTAAAAATCTTTTACAGAGGACTTATATTTTTCAATTGACTTAAAATTATTCTTTAATTTTGAGTTTCCTTCGCTGAAAATTTCTAGTCACTGAATTTGTAATGATTTCTAACATATACCATCCTATTTTACTTTCTACATATGAATATCTTTATTTTTAAACTTTTTGTTAATGGCACACATATAACTGATAAGCTTCCTTCAATGGACCATGATCCGGTCAATGTGCTTGGCTAAGTTTGTTGGATCACCCTAGCTAGACTTGGGATAAGTGATCCTGGCTTAGTCACTTCCCTGACCGTGTCCGTTGGACCGCAAGGACGTGAGTCATGACTATGTATGGCATTTCCGTTTTTACTATACTATAACAGATTTCAAAACAATCAACCATATACTAATTTTAAATACTTTTTATACTTAAATAAAACTTTAACTATTTCAGTGTATTAGTTCTGTATTCATCGTATTTATACTTTTAGATTTTTTTTGAAAAAAAAAAAAATCTATCTCCATTTACGAAACACACACTACATCTCTACACCCGCAACTCTTTCGTCTATTGCTTATTTACTATTTTAACTTATACCACTCACTCACTGTCCTTATATACGTTATTAAGATGTTGTCACATTTTTACACATACCTACCACTTTCCCATTCAATCATTCATGACCACTTCTATGCCACCTGATCAAGCTAATCTTTGTCACAACTACTGATTTGATATCACTGTTCCATAGACTAAGTCGAGACTGCTCGAACATGATAGAACGTCATAATAATAAGCAGTCTTAAATTGCTACTGGATCCGTGTCTAGAAAGGAACGATAAGGGGGTTGGTCAACCAAAGGACTTGTCCGGCGGTCATAGAAGTGACATGTGCCTTCAAGCCCTGACTGCCTGGCTGGTTTGGGAGTTAAACTAGACTTCTTATTATTAGCCCAGTCTACACTATTAGATAGTCAAGCGACGTTTGTTTTCCTAATGCTCTCTTACTTGTCCTTTTCAGTATTACCGCGTCTACCTGGTTGTCCTACTATTGTCATCACATTGCCTGTTGGTTAAAACATTGTTGCTACCATATACCATGCCACAGTCGTTACTTTTGCACTTGCACAGTTACCTTTACTTTATACATTACATACAATT
This sequence comes from Scilla litardierei, assembly GCA_030789695.1. NCBI lineage: Eukaryota > Viridiplantae > Streptophyta > Magnoliopsida > Asparagales > Asparagaceae > Scilla > Scilla litardierei. The sequence continues at coordinate 355,270,071 of CM061133.1, forward strand.
TATTTACCACACTTGAGCAGCCACCAGTACTTTACTTTCCGCTCGTATTTGCAAGTCTGTTATTACTCCTTGCACATGTAAGATCATCTTTCTGATCAAGCTAACTCAATGTCATTGCCTCAACTGAACTCATTCGTCGCAAACTTGATTCATTACAACAAACAACTCTGTATCCTACATTATCCCTTGGTTACACATTAGTGCATCTATTTACTTACTTTAACGAGATTAGTTTTACATTTGCGTTACAACCCTTTTCTTTTAAAAAAAATGTTATCCTTTTTCCTTTATTTCTATCACCAACAATGTTGAATTTTGTTATGCATTAGAGGATGTTAAATATAATTATTATTATTAGGAGATTATATTTACAGATGGGATTGGTTTGGGATGAGGTAAGTTAGTTGATATGAACACCAAGAACTTAGAATAATCCAATTACTAGAAGAGAGATAGAATGATGTGTTCGAGCGTTATATTTCACATTTGGATGTACCCATACTTAATGACTCCAATAGGATTCTATACTAGGAATGGTGCACAGGTAGACGAGTACATTACGGATTTGGAGTTCACATTAGTTGCAGCTGAGAGCAACTTTGTAGATATTACATGGTTTATGATGACGATGAGGATTAGTAGAGTATGTATAGTAACAAGACTTCATCGAATGGATAGGGTGATGGAGATGTCAGTAACGATAAGATATGTTGATACGAATGGATAGTTGTGAAAATTGATCTAAGTTGTTTAGGATAAGATTCTATAAGAAACGATGAGATGTGATTTAATAATTTGTTGATTAAGGCGTTTAAACTTATGAGTTGTCATGATGAAGAATGAATTGGAAGCATGATAAATGTTGATGGTAGATGGTGACATATACTAGGCGTATTTGTACTTGTCGTCTTATGTTAGTAATTGGTAGAGCACTGTTATATCAATGGATTAATTGAAATTGGGATTTGTGGGTGTCACAATTATAGTGCTACAGGTTAAGTTAGACGATGATCAACGTGATGGCATGTTAGGGATAAGACGACTTATGAGAAGAAGTATTTTCGGAGAAATTGGCTACAGAGAAACTATACATTGGAGATTCCGCAAAGACGTTACTGCCCTATCAACAGATAATAAGTGAAGAATGAGGAAATTGAAGGATGTTATTGATTGATGATATTTAGTAAGATTGTCTTGTATAAAATATTGGTTATTTTGAAGTAAGAACTTTGAGTTAGAAATTCGAACGATAAGGTTGGATCTGTAATTAAGTGCTAGGATGTGATTATAGAGTTGTTCGAAGAAAAGACAAGCAGTGATGATTTATTTTAGGAACACTTGTTTAAGGTTATGAGTTTAACAACTAGTGTGTTAGAATATTGGGGTTGCAGTTGTGAGTATATTTATATATTTGTATTTTATTATGTTCTCACCCTTGTACCTGCACATCTTGGGTAGCCGTCCCTAGTCTTTTCACTTGCCCACAAACGGTTAAGGCCATCGATGGTGCTTAGTCATCCAAACATCTTTTTGCAACTCAATCACTTGTGTCTTTTCCTAACCAATTTCATCTCTTCGTCTCGAAGTATTTCAGGTTATAATTTACCTCATAGAAATACGAGAGCGTTATACATCTTTGTTTCCTGCTCATTAGTTGATGAGAATTCCGAGGGCGGAATTTTTCTTAAGGTGGGTAGAATGTAACGACCGGTATTTTCTAGGCGTATTATTTGTGTGTGCCCGTATTTTCGTTTGGACCACACGGATATTTTTGTGCGCGAATTCTTTTGTGCGTCGACGCGAGCGCGTATCCGCTTTTCATTTTACCGTACCATCGTTAATTGACTATTAATCTTAATGAATTATCTTAACTTAATTATCTCGCTAATTACAAATTGCTAATCACCTTTTAACTTTCACTAATTAAAATATCCCAAATCAAATATTGATTAAACCTTAATCCTAATTAAGTTGCTAATTAACCTACCCTATTGACTCAACCTCCATCTGTTGGTGAGATCTAACATACCTCATCAAACCTCCCCCACCTCCAGCTACCTCCTTCAAGGTGTTCCCTGCACTGTTTTTATAACAGTGTCACCGTCGACACAAGCCAACCTGCAAAACTCTCCTTCCTCCTCCAAACAAGCCAACCTGCAACTTCCTCTTCACCTACAAGGAAATCTCAACCAGCAAACATTTTTCCCCAACAAATCTGTTCATCATTCCAAACCCATTCAACCGACAACCAATTTCCCAAACCCTTCCCAAAAACAACATCACAAACAATCAGCCCCAAAATTCTGAAATCACCAATTTCAGATCCAAATCCAAACAATTTCATATCAACCCATTTGAAATCGACAACATCCAAATCTGGAAACAATTTCAGATCCAGAAATCAGAAAATGTCCTCAAACAAAATCCCCACAAACCTCAAATCCTGAATTCAGCTAGATGGAGATAGGGGAAGAGCAAACATCAGATCTGAACACCACTCCAAATCAAAACCCTCATCTTTCCCATCTTCTTCCTCCTTCCTCCACCTCCTTTCCCTTGGCCGCAACCCCCGCCATCAGCCGCCACGTGCCCACGCCCGGAACCGCCGGCCGCCGGAAACGCCAGCGCGCGCCGCCCCACGCGTCACCGGAGCCGGCCGCCGTCGCAGCTGAAGCCGCCGCGCCGCCTGGCCGGAGCACCGCCTGGCCGGAGCCGCCACCTGGGCCGCCGGACGCCGAGCTCTCCCCTTGGTGCGTGAGTTTTCTCCCATGTCCGTGCGTCGTTTTGCTCTTGCTGCTGAACATTGAAGCAAATGAAAAAAAAAGAGAATGAAAGAAGATGGCAGCAAGGTTAATGAAAGAAATAAAGAAGAGAAGAGAGGACAGGGAGAAAGAGAGAGTGACAGTGTAAGTGATAGCCTTAATAAAGAAATGGAAGGGGCTTTTGACAGTATGAGTAAAGAAAGAGAGAGGCAGTATTATTAATTTGCAAGGAGTAGGTGTAGAGCCTTAATAAATGGGTAATGTTAACATGATAACCTTGAAAAGATATTGTATTAAAATTCGTTAGAATAGGTGTGCTATTAATTGTGATCTTAACCTCATGTTAAGCCTTGTAATTAGATTAGTAGAGTAAATTAACATTAGGTAGTGTTATTTTAAATATTAGTCTGCTCGTATTGTTTAAATCCAGCATGGTAGTAACTTTTATAATGGTAGTTGTTAAATAATATAGGTTATAACATGTTAACTTATTACCCCATAGCTAAAAGTTGGTATGTAAACCTATTAACACCATGTTAAGCCAAGAAATCAGGTTAGTGAAACACAATATAAACATCACCCTAGCTAGAGAACCCGATAAGATTAGGCGAACCCAATTCGGGTGTTATTTTAATATTGCACGTATTTCACAGAAACCTAATTCGTTTAACTTGTTTAACCAAAACATAGAACCAGCAGTACCGACACGTAATATCAGTCGAGACGAACCCACGACAACCGATACCATCGGAAACAGGCAAGTGATACTTGCCAGTAATTATTTAGGCCACGTCTTAGGCCAATTTTTGTATTAGCGTAAAAGAGACTAGGCGGTGAAATGATAGTCGCCTAGACGCCCTATTTGATCTAGTTTGACAACGAAACTAGATCCGACACTTTACCTGCTTTCATTCATGCTGTCTTGCCATGTTTAATTTCAATTAACGGTACGCAATTTATCTGCTCATTGCCATGTCATTGCATGCATTTAATGTTCATCGTGATTGAGTAGCACACGCTACAAATGTTATTGCTATTGAGGCTAGGTGCACCCCTACGCCAAATGAAAAACACTTCCTGGCTCGTGATCCAGAAGATGGGCGCCAGTCCATATTGAGAAACACTTCCTGGACTCGTGATCCAGAAGCGGGCTCACGTACTTGGGAAACCAAGGCTCGACACATGTGGGAGGGGTAGTGTTAAGCGACCACTCAGCGTAGAAGTGTGCCCGTACAGCCACTTCAGCTGTAAGGCGTAAACTCTGTGCACAATGTGAAAAGTTAATGTTTCGTGAAAATCGTGAAATAGTGTTTTCGTAGTTCCTGCTACGCCGTGCATGCATCATGTCATTTAAACTATTGCACTCTTTAAATGTCATTTCATATTGTTTAGAACTGCTAGTCGTTTTCTATATTTGTATCCTTGCACAAAAGTTCTCCGCTTCCCTTGGGAGACTTTTGCTGACATGTGCCCTTTTCTCTTTGGGTGTCACATGTCAGACTTTGAGACGCAGCAGGTAGCAGAGGACGAGCAGTTCGTTGACGCTGGTTTGAGGTCCCTGCTGAGACCGAGTTCGAGGATACTGGTACCAGTCCTAGTCTCACCTAGAGACTTCTTTAGTTGTTGCTGCTTTTATAGTTGCTGTTAGATTTCGGTGTGTAGCACCTATATATCTCGATGTTTATGTTTCGGCCGTGCTTTAGGCCTTGTTCAGACTTGTACTATTATGACTATTCTGTGATGATGTAATATTTGTTGGATGTTGTTGGTGGATGTTCTTTTATCTGCTTTATTATTATTGTTGTTTCGTCGCAATGCAAGGACCTGCTACTTTTCGAAATTTTTACAGACGCTTATCAGACTGCAGCTTCACAGCTCCACGTCTGAGCGGACCTCCTCACGTCTCGCCTTCCATATTAGGGAAGCGGGGCGTGACATTTTATGATCAAAAAGTTTATAAACACGGTAAAATTCAATTTTTTATTAGAGCTGCATGCCTAAAAACAATAAAAATCTTTTTTTAGCGATCTAAATAGTTGAAAAATCCGTTTTTTACCCCCGCCTTTGATCCAAAAATCCGCACGCCCGTAGGGCGGAACGGCGGCACGTCTCTAGCGCCGCCGGCGGAAATCGCACGCCGCGACCTCAGGCCGCGGCCTGAAGCCGCGGCCCGTCGCTGCCACGGCGGCCGCGTCCTACGCGGCCAGCCGTCGCGGCGACACGCCGCGGGCCCCCCTAGGGTTTCCTGAAACCCTAACCCTAAACGGGCCAATTTTTCGGGGGATGCCCAAAATAACCATAATGGGTTGTTTTCATGGCCCAAAGGCCAGAAAATTAGCCCATTTACATAAATAATTTTTCTTCTTTTATTTTTGGCCTTAAAAGCCCAAAATAATTAAAAGAAAATTTAAAGGGTTTTAAAGCGGTAAACAAAACATTAAAATATGGATCAAAGGTAAAAGTTTTTCAAAATAAATTTTTGCACGTCACAATTTAGATTATTTAAATTAATCTTTACATGCCTGTGATTGATTATCTGCGTGGTTGTATGTTTCCAATATATTATCTGCGTGGATGTGCAAATTAGGCTATGTTTTTAGGGATCAGCCAGGTTTCCGACACCTTTTAATTTCCTGCAATTTTTCTTTTTTTGAGAGAAATTTGTAAGTGATGATATAAATGTAAAAAGAAGACCGAAGGACACCAAAAAGGAGCTGAAGGCGTACGCACAATGAAGATAGGGGCTTCTCCCTGAAGTTCCCGAGTTGTATTTTATTCTTTCATGCTATTTTTGATGTAACTTCGGACTGTACTTCTTTTTATTTTGGTGTCGGCTGGCTGATCCCCATAGTCCTAAGTCATTTTAGTTTTCATTGCTTATGCATTAATTGCGTGGATGTTAATTATTTTAATACCATGTTAATGTTAAAAGAATATGATTTTAGATATATGTCTTAAAAGAATATGATTTTTATGTAAAAGAATACCCAAACATTAATGCTATTTAAATTGAGAAAAATTAGGAGGAAAAATGAAATGAAAATGAATTTAAGGGAGGAAAATTCTTTTTTATATTTGGTTATTGAAAACTGAAGAGAAGTAAAAAAGAAAATGTATAAATTATTTCATCTTTTAGACCAAAAGACAGTGAAAAAAATCCAGCAATAAACACAGCTACATATTTGTTTGTAGATTGAATGAGATTTTCAGAATTAAAATCTTTTTTAGTTAGCATTTCGTATAAAATCAAACTTTTTTTTCGGGTTACATGTGATGATAGATAATCCTTGCTTCCATCAATTAGAGCATGGCTCTTTGGACCAGTTCACATGCAGCCAAAACATATATGAAATTATGCATCAAACTTTTTTTCATGATAGCTACAATACCATCACCAACTCCATCTACACTTTGAGCGAAGAATGTGCAGGCTTGTCGAATGATTCTTCGCCCATTGAAAGGCCAGAAAAGGCCCACTAAACAATGGTCGCTGTCGTGACTCCAAGCACTCGTGCATCCTCTTCCTCGCGTCCATCGACCACTCAGTGGAGGCAGTTGCGTATCCAGTTGGTTGAATAGGAATGAGAGATTGAACTTGATGTTGAGGTTGGGGGTGGTGGTGGTTGTGGATCTAGCCGCGGAGGGAGCTCGAGGAAGATCCGATAATCTTTGGGAGAGGAGGCGGATTGGTTTGTGGGTGGTTGTAAGTCAAAGGCAGATGTCAGTGACTAAAAATTTTCAGCGAAGGAAACCCAAAATCAAAGAATAATTTTAAGTCAGTTGAAAAATATGAGACATATGTAAAAGATGTTTAAAGAAGTTAAACTGGGCGAGAAATTCCATAAAATGATATCGAAAGTAGAATCAATATAGTAATGTGGGTGATTTCAAAAGGATAATGATGGCTGTCAAGAAGATCATGTAGGTCGAAAGTAAGGATTAGAATAGGATGATCAATTGGGAGTACGGGTAGGAAATGACTTATGAAAAGTCTACAATAGATTCCTAATGTCAAAAATGGAATGTAAAATGAAGGGAGATTAAAAATCAAGGATATACTATTCGGTTGATTAAGGGTCAGGAATCTTTAAGACTGTAATTTTCTAATGAAGTTGATCGGGGTAGAAGATCTAGAGAAAGTGTTGTTTGAGAGTCAAGATTGTAATATTATCTATGCTGTTTTAAAGTATTTTGCATGAGCATTGACCTGCATGGGCCACCACTAAAACTTGTCACGCCCCGCTTTCCATTAAGCTTGGAATCGAGGACGCGAACGGGTCCGCATGTGCAAGTCAGGAGGATGTACTTTTGCTTTTCTTTCCCCCTTGACTTAACACAATAAGCGTCTGTGTGAAAACCGCAGGTTCTTGCTTGCATTACTCAAAAACAAGACAGATAATTAAAACATTATTACAATCTCAAATGTCTCAATTGAATTACAACAAATAGAGTAAAGAAGAGTAGGTCTTATGACCCGTACAACATTGAAAGAAGTGCAATGAAAGTTCACTAGTTTAACAAGTCTTGGTCCATTGGTTCAGCTATCTCAACTAGCCCTCCTGGTGCTATAGCTCGGGATCTGACATACATCCAAAAACATGAATGTATGTCAGCAAGGGTCTGCAAGTAGAGGTCAGCAACCCAAGGCAAGGTATATACAAATTTATACTGGATTTAAGAGGCGTTAATAATTTAAATGAGATAATGACGACATGCTGATTTAAAATGAAAATAGAGTAAAATACTCCAAGCATGCAGTTCTAAGCAGTTAACAAGTAAAGTAAATCTTCTCTTTGGTTCATTAGCATGTCAATATAACTGAGATAACAAATCCAAGTTGCAAGTTTCATGTTAGCATTTCACGATTGTTAGCATTTCACGATTGTTAGTATTCAAGACTGTTAGCATTTCAGGATTGTTAACATTCACGATTGTTAGCATTTCATGTCTATAATAGGGTTCTCGTCTTTAGGTCGTGATGAGTGAGTTCCTTCTTCACACGGGGGCTTACCGTGATTGGTGCTAACCCACCGCATGGGTGGTGCCCATGAAGACAGTACCCTTTCATACGCCTAGTAGCCGCTCAACCCTAACTCACCCAAGATTTGTGCTGGAACACGAGCCAGCCTAGTCATTTCACAAGCACGAATTTGTCAACTCACATGACATCATGAAAATCACGATTTCACCTTCAAGGCGCATGATTTCACGATGTCTCGCGCTAGTTAATTATTTCAAGGCATGTAGCAATTAAATAACATGACCAGTTATCTTTATACAACAATTTCCATGTTTACGAGAGTAACGAGCAACATTTACAACAATTTAATAAAAGTGTTGAGTATGAGAATTCAACGAATACGACATGGAAACTGATTTTCTTTGCTAATGTTCTAAACAAGGTATACCAAATTATATGCCGTTGGATCACATTTTTAGTCGCAGTTGTCATGGTGGTAATATTACGCGTCATTTCACGTGTAGATTTTAAGTTATGCAACTTTACATACAAAAGACTAATTGAACATCCAACTTCGAAAATTCATTATAAATCGTATACTTGCCTGATTTCGGTGATTTTGGTACCGTTGGATCCGTCTTGATGGGTACTACATAACGGTATGTCCGGTTCTCTGTTTTGGTCAAACATATCACCGAATTAGATTTATTGTGAGATAATCAAAATACCGATTTAATCCCTAAATCGGGTTTGTTTAATTTTATTGGGCTCTCTGGCTAGGGTGATGTCTATATTGTGTTACACTAACAAGATACGCCTCATTTATTTAATATTATCACCCTAACATGTTAATACTAATATCTAACTAATGAGTAAAGTTTCACTAACAATTTATCATACTAACTACAAACTAAGTTAATCTACATGGTTAACATAAGGTTAAAAATATATTAATTGCCCCACCTACTCTTCGTTATTTAATAGGGCTAAGCTGGCACCCTCTTTATTTATTCAACATGTTTAAAAAACTTTACCTATCAAATATTATTATCTTAACACTCTCTTTCACTCCTATTCTTTATTATATCCCTAAAGGCTGTCACATTCAACCTCCCCTTTATTTCTCTCCGTCTCTTGGTCTTCCCCTATTCTATCTGTCATCTATCTTTCTTTATTTCATTTCTTTTTCTTTTTTTGTTCATTTGTTTGCAGCAGCAACAAGTGCAAGGAGGCTCGGAAATCACGCACCAGGGGGAGGAGTTCTCACCTTCGCGCTGCGGAAGAGGGGCAGGAGGGCCGGCGGTCAGGCGGCGTACGTGGCGGCGCAGCCTCCGGCCAGGCGACGGCTTGCGGATGCTTGCGCGTGCGGGCAGTTTTTGATCTCCGACGGCGGCGTAATTTCTGGGTGGCGCACAGGATTCCTCCGGGCAGCGGCGACCTCCGGCGCACGGGCTGAAACGCACACGCAAGCTGTCCTCCAGGCGATGAGGAGGAGATTTGACGAGGGTTTGTTGATCTGAAGTTTGGTTTTACAGATCTGAAGTTTGGGTTCTGAGTTTCTACCATTTCAGTTTGAATTTTTGGGTGTGTTTTGTTTTGAGGGGCTGATTCGTTGGTGGATTGTAGGGGATTTGTAGTAAATGGGGTGATGGGTTTGCAGAGGAGGGAAGGAGAAAATGAGAAAGAAGATTGTTGATGGTTTAATCTTGTAAGAATCTGAAATTTTAATTTCAGATTTGATTTGTTTGCTCTTACCTCTTTTGATCAGTTTGTGTTTGATTTGTTGATTGGGTTTGTTGAGGGTGATGAAGCGGAGGATTTGCAGAGTTGTGGATTGTGTTTGCAGGTTGAGAAGACGATGGTGGGTTATGAAGATGAGCAGGTGAGGAAGACGTTGCTGTTCGTAAGGAGGTTAGCAGGGGACAAGCTTTCCATTAGTCAAAAGATTAGGTTTAGGATTTAGACAGGATTAATTGCAGCTTTTGACTAATGAAGAGACGTGTTGGGTGTGTGTGTTGATTTTAATAGGCAGATGAAATGAATATGCCTTCAATGATATGAGCTGGTTTGACAATCTAAGCAGGCTTTAAAGTTTTAGTCAAAAAGGTTAGACAAGATTAGGATGGAAATTAATACTAACTTGACTAATGTTTAGAGGGAGGAACCTGGTTTTATTAAACGTGTTTGTTGTTTGTAGTGATAGGTAAGAGATTAGGGTAATTAAGTAATTAAGTAAAATTAAATGTAATTTGTAAAATAATTAAAGTATTAGTAAAAGTTAAAAGTGATTTGCAAGTCGTAATTAGCAAGATAATTTAGTTAAAGTAATTTGTTAAACTTGATAGTAAATTAATGTTTGACATGGTAAAAACGAGAACAGTGATGCGCTTGCATTGACTCGTAGCAAAGAACGCACGGACGAAAAGATTATCCGGACGACTGAAATAAAATACCGGCACACACGATCTAAAACACGTCTAAAAATACAGACTGTTACAGTTAGTAGTGTTAGTTTAATTTTATAAGATAATTCGTTAAGTAGTTTCAGCAAATTAGAAATGTTGGGTTAATAATATTAAGTGATATAAAGTGTATCAGGTTAATTTAACACAATATAGGCATCACCCTAGCCAGGAACCTGATAAAATTAGACGGACCCATTTTAGAGATTATTTCGATATTATGTTTTTTCACGAAAAATCTAATTCAGCGAATTGTTTAACCAAAACAGAGAACCAACAGTACCAACATGTAGTACCCGTCCAGACGAACCCACGACAACCGATACCGCCGGAAACAGGCAAGTGATACTTGCTAGTGTTTGTTTAGGCCACGTTTTCGGCCAAATTTGTGTACTAGCATAAAAGAGACTAGGCGATGAAATGATAGTCGCCTAGACGCCCTTACTAGATCTAGCTTGACAACGAAGCTAGATCCGACACCATTATTATGCTATCATTTAATGCTGTCTGTCACGTTTACTCTCAATTAACGGTACACACTTTTAACTGCTCATTGCCATGTCATGTCATGAATCAAATTGTTCCATCGTAATTGCGTAGCACATGCTACAATAATTGTAACTATTGAGGCTAGGTGCACCCCTATGCCAAATGAAAACACTTCCTAGCTCGTGATCCAGAAGCGAGCACAACGTAGTTGGGAAACCAACGCTTGATACACGTGGAGGGATAGGGTTAAGCGACCACTCAGCGTAGAAGTGTGCCCGTACAGCCACTTCAGCTGAAGGCGTAAACTCTGTGCACAATGTGAAAAGTTAGTGATTCGTGAAATCGTGAAATGGTGTTTTCGTAGTTTCTGCTACGATGTGCATGCTTGTTTCATCATGTCATTTTAATTGTTGCATACTTTTAATGTCATGTCATTTCATTATATTAGAACTGCTAGTCGCTTTACTTTTAATTGTATCCTTGCACAAAATTCCTCCATTTTTCCTTGGGAGACTTTTGCTGACATGTGCACTCTTCTCTTTGGGTGTCACATGTCAGGTTCCGAGTCAGAGTTAGTTGTAGAGGACGAGCAGTACGCAGACGTTAGGTTCAAGGTTCCTGCAGAGACTGAGTTTGAGGACACTGGTGATCAGTCCTAGACTCACTTGGAGACTTTCCTTAGTTGTTGTTGCTTTTAGTAGTTGCTATTAGGTTTCAATGCGTAGCACCTATCTCTCTGTTTTATGTTTCGGCCATGCTTTAGGCCTTTGTTCAGACGATGTACTTTTGTGACTTTTCTCTGTGATGTTGGAATATTTGTTAGATGTTGTTGGTGGATATTTCTATGTCTGCTTTCTATTTATCATTTTTGTTGTTTCTCGCATTGCAAGAACCTGCAAATTTGCATCATTCACAGACTCTTATCGGACTGCAGTTTCACAGCTCCAAGTCCGAGCGGACCTTCTCACATCTCGCCTTTCGTACTTGGGAAGCGGGACGTGACAAGTACTAATGTGTTGAGTTTTGATCTTGGAAGATGATGAACTTTGTAAAACAAGCAAGAGAAAAAAATGTATGATAAACAGGAAGGCACTATTAGAGAATCAAAGAACAAGATGATAATGATTTTTTTGAATGTGTCTGTCATAGATCTCCTTCATCACATCAGCAAGATGAAAACATGGCTCGTCATAGATCTCCTTCCTTCTAGGCCGCCTACAAAGTCGTAATCAACATAACATACAGCTCGCAGACCTTCATCACATCAGTTATATGTCAATCCCACATCAATGGTGCCATTGATATATCGTAGTTTCCAATGCACTTCTTGCCAATATACCTTTCCCGGATTGTGCATGTATCGGTTCACCATGCTCACGACATGTGATAGGTTTGGTTGGGTTCACACTATGGCATACATCAAGGCACCTACCGCATTAGCATACTGTATGCTCTCTGTAATGACCCGCTCTCCAGGATACCCAAGAAGTATGAATCCATCCCAAGTATTCCCAAATCAACGAGTGTTACGTAGAAAGAGAGAAAGTAAGATAGAAAGAAAATTACAGGTCACTGCACACGTGCTGGGAAGTACAAGTAAAGCTTCATCACAGATATAACACTGAGAACTAAATAAAAGTATAAACATTTCATTTTATTAATACAATGATACATCTTTTACATATACCATACACCATCTCTGAACGGAGTACAAAAGAAGTAAACCAGAAAATCCTCCAAGAACCCAAAAAGGAAAACACTCAGACTCTACACAAGTACAACTCACTTCTTAACTACCCCTGGGAATCATCTACACCACACTGCCCACCACACTGCCCACTGTGGGCATCACCTCTGAGTAGAATCCTGAGTCTATCTCTGCTCTGGTAATTCTGCTTCTAAACCTGGAAAAGTAAATATGACACGTCAATGTCTGACCCAGTAGGATTCCTAACTAAGCTAGGTAGGACCCAGTTTAGAACCAGACTAACTATCTAAGAAGGGTGGTCTAACAAGTAAGGGTCACAGAGCATATAAAGTATCTATACCATGACATGCAAGTATTAAAGAAGAACTTGTAAAATGGGGTAGTAGCATTAAAGTAAACAGAAGTGCAGGTAAACATGAGGTAACAACATTTAAATAATCAGAGGAACAAGTAAACAGAAGATAACAACATTTAAGTTTAAAGACAATTACTTTAGATTATCAATTTACATGTTTGGGAACCGGTGTAAATAATAGGACACTTAAGAAGCTGGACTTCACCCAAGGTGGGTGAAAAGTAGTACTGCAACCAGCGACACGAGCACTGGAGGGGCCTCTTGTAACTCCTCAGAAGGGAGTGAGAAATCTCGTGTTTTCAGTGGAAAACAGAGCAAACCATCATTTACCTGGCATGGTGCATCACGAGTACATCACCGGCCTCTCTAACTCTGCCCACTCCTATGCCTACTCACGGGAGTGCGAGTGAGAATCAAGCTATGTTCGCACTTAGCCAATTCCTTCGCTCAGGAGTGCTAGTGGGAGTCTCAGCTGTGTCCGCTCCTTAAGACCTACTCTTTATTCGTGTCCCCCCAAACCCATATCTAAAGTCTCACCCATTTTCGAATGGATCGAGAACTTCAGATTCCCGTTCTCATTCTCACTCTCAATTATCATTGTTTCATAACTCTTTCACTTTGGTATATCATACTCATATTCATCATCATTCTATTATTCATTCACTTTCAATCTTTCACTTTCTTAGGCAACTTGCACAACATACTTGAAAAACAGAAAAGATTAACACATGATTCTCTTTCACAAACTAACATGGATATATCCTGGCATTCAAGTGATACTTCATTTCACATTTTTGAAAGCATATAAACTAGTGCCTGGATTAACAAGTAAATTCCAATAATAATCACTTGATATGTAGATTCAATATGCTTACTAATATGCATAATGGTAACATAATCATGGATTTCTAAACATATGAACTGAGGCATAATTACTGCATGAATATATCCAAAACATTGCATTATTAAAGCATATGAATCAACAAAAATAATAATAATGAAGATATAGTTCTGTAAGAAATGAGAAAAGACAGGGTCACACGGCCGTATGGAAATTTCCATACGGCCGTGTGGATTTAATAATGGAGGCCGAAAGATCCACACGGCTGTATCGTGAAATCCATACAGCCGTGTGGATTTTGTTGGCTGAAGAAAAACATACGACCGTACGGGCTGATGGCCACACGGCCGTATGGTGAAATCCATACGGCCGTGTGGATTCTATAGTGCAAAATGCATAGATTTCTAAAGTGCAACATGCGTCGTTTCCTTCAAAGTGTGACATGGCCGTATGGTTTTGGCCATACGGCCGTGTGGTGCCAGAGTTATGTATTCTTATGTTCTTGTGAAGCTACTAACCACCATACGGTCGTGTAGAAAGGGCCATACGGCCGTGTACTCTCGTTTGCTGTCAAATTCGACAACATCGGAGATAAATTCTTCGTGATACCAACTAAATCCTATCTAACCAAGTTAGAATCCTACCTCAACAAGTCCTTCACTAAGTCTGGGGCCCTTCTTCTCCTGAACACCCCAACATTCCTTAGCTTCTCTCTATTCCTGAAGATAACCATGGTTTGATTGCGAGGGTGCTGAAGTTCTGGTGGAGGAGATGAAGGAGCTGTTGGGGGTTGTTGGAGGATTCAGCTAGAGGAAGGGAAAAGGAGTAGTGGCCATGGAGTATTGCGTGAGATGGGGGGTTTCATGTGTGAGGAAGAGGAGAGGAGAAATGGGCTGAGTGTTTCTCACATCGTTTCCTTCAACCACTAAACAGTCCCCATCAGCATATCTTACCCCCAAGACTGCCATGTGCCCACCATGTGTCACTATATGATGATTAATTAAGGAGGCAAGGCCACCTCAACTATTAAGGTGGAGATGTCCTAATAAGGGAATTCAGAATTGTTGACTTTAATAAAATAAAAATACATGTAGAAATACATAGTATTCACTACTGAACAAGTATTTACTTAGGTATTCCTTATTTAATAATTCCAAAACTGTTATAAAATTTATTTAAAATATTTTTAATTTCACAAAAATCAAAGAAAATTATACAAGTCTCCCAAAATTTATACGCATATTTATACACCCAAGAATACGTATTAATACAGGTATTTGTATTTTGGGGCCATTACACTCTCCATGAACTTTTTCTCCTCGTTCTTCGGGCAATGCTTGGCACAATTGAGGTCTAGAATAAGAGGAAGTTACTGAACTGACTCTCTATTGAGAGATATCAAGCCCAAACATCGTTCTCTTTAAAAAAGGCTACATCAATCAGGTTATAACATAGTCGCTTCTGGGATATCGCGTCATTGAGTCGGTCAGTAAGGCACTAGGAGAAAGGGCATGCCTCTAATTGGATTGAGGGACCTTAAAGTGAGGTTCAAGCAGAGTAGCTACGGACTTCATGCTTTCACAACCAAATCTCTGAATAATGGTCTTCAAGTAGCGACTTTGAGAAAGATGAACAATACCTTTATTCCTATCTCGGTAGATCTCCATGCATAGAATCATTTGTGCTTCCTTAGATCATTCATCTCAATTGCACAACTCAGCAGTTTCTTCAATCTATGAATGAAGGACCTATAGTCTCGTCTCCGAAAGAACACACAATGATCATATGGACTGGACTCTCTGTTATGAAAGCGCGCAAAGCGCTTATACCAATGTCTAAGTTATTGCTTCAACCCAGGGAGATATTTCTTCAATCTACATGCAAGTCCATCACCTCTCTCATAGCCATTGGGTTGAATCATATAGATCTCTTCCTCTAGCTTCCCATGTAAGAATGTGGTTTTGACATCTAAGTGCACCAACTCAAGGTCGAGCTGGGCACCCAATGCCAATAGGATCCAAATATAGCAATGCTTGACTACCGGAGAGAAGACCTCATTGTAGTCAATACCTTCTCTTTGAGCATAGCCCTTCGCAACAAGTCTGGCATTGTAGCAAACTTCTCCATCTTCGACTCCACCCTTACTTGATATAGACCCACTTACATTGGATTGTTTTCTTTCCACTAAGAAGCTCCACCAAATTCCATATATCATTTTTTCACAATGATTCCATCTCCTCATCCATTTCTATCCTCCGCCTCTCTAGTTCTTTAGAGTGTTCTACATCTTCGTACGAAGTGGGTTTATCAATGCTAACTATGTGAAAAGCAAATGAGACCATCTCTGTATACCTCACAAGTCGTCGAATCTCATGCCTAGGTCTCAAAACTGATACGGAATCCATCTACCATGCTATCTATGGAGAAGATGTGTCTCTACCATCTGTACTTGAACCATCATCTTCACATTCTGTCTGGAGTGTTTCTACTGTAATCTCTAGTGAACTTTGGCAATTGTCAATAACCTGTTAGGTATTGGTGTTTTAGACCAATACTGTTTTGATGATGATCACAACTTTATGTTGTTGCTAATGACTCTCAATGTTTTAATCTCATATTTATCTATTGAAGAATAAGCTTTTTGGAGAATAATATCTTCGTGCAAGGATGGCCATTAAGAGGAGCATTGCCAAAGATTGGATCTTGATGAAGGAAAGCTCATCATGAGTGCCAAAGCTTGGAAGATGATTGGTAGCATCAAGGCATCAAGAGCTTGAAGCCTTAGACTCTAGGAGATGTAAAATGTAATCCATGTAATTTCTATTACTTGCATTTCTCTTTTTGAGTCTAGGATTTTGTAAATGCCTTGATAGATGGCCATATTCATTCACGCATTGCATTAACCATCTTAGAGAACCTTAGGATCATTATAGAATCCAACCCAATAGGTTCCCCATGCCATGAACTCCAATTGGAGTCTTGGCCTTCCAACAGACGACTGCTGAAGGCAGGACATGCGACTGGGTGATCTCCAGGCGCCTGGCTAGCCTTCTACAGGTGCCTGTTGTGCACAGCTCAAGTCATATTTTATTGACTCTTTTCTTGAGCTTATGGTGCAGGCAACTGAAGTTCATTTGACAGGCGCATGTCTACCATCAGACGCCTGAACTTTGTTCTTCAATCGTCTGAGTGCCAATGTGGGTACCTTATCTTTTCGGGCACCAATCCACTTTGGGTAACAGTCGACTGATGTAGAGTTTACAGTTGCATGTCCATTTTCAAGTGTCTGGACTTTGGTCATCAGTCGTCTGAATGCACAAGTGCGAAAGTTGCATTTTCTTAACTACATTCCATCCCATGTGACAGCCGTCTGCTGAAGTATATTCAGGCGCCTGCATATTGTACATGTTCTTGTGTAGTCTTCTACAGTCGCATGTCCTGGCTCATTATAGCCGTTCGAATTAAATCTAGCCGTTAGCCAGTCGCATGTCCGCCTTTATACCGGCGCCTGTCGATGACGTTTCAGCCCAAATTCTAGCCGTTGCAGATTCTTTCATTGGATTTTGCTTGGTTTTATGGGGGTTTTGGGACTTCTTATATATATGAGTGTGCATAGTTCATTTAGAACTCTTGGAGCTATGGAAGATCATTAAGAGATCGTTAAAGCCACTCATAATCTCTCATTTCCCACATTAGAGCTCTAAGCCTCTTCATGCATTGAAGCTAGCTCAAGGAAAATCCTCCAAGTGAAATCAAGATCATCTTAACACTAGGAGATCCTCTTCCATGCCTTGCATACTTCATTGAGTAAGTTTATCTCTTGAACGCATATGTAAGAGTCATTCGTTTCATCTTTTTCTTGAAACGCTAATTCTCTTTGTGGGAGTTGGTCACTCTCTTTGTGAGAATTTAACCCTTGTGTAGGGATGATTGTGTTCTCGTGTAGGATAACCCTAGTTCTCTATGTAGGAGTTAGTTTCTCTCTGTGTGCGAGTTAGACCCTTGTGTAGGGTAGGTTGAGTCCTTGTGGAGGACAAATCCCTTGTGTAAGGTATCTCTTTATGAGATTGTATTCACTAACTTGTGTAGGGTAAGTTGAGTCCTTGTGGAAGACAAATCCCTTGTGTACGGTATCTCTTTATGAGATTGTATTCACTACCTTGTGTAGGATCATAGTGAATATTTGATGTGGCTGGATGTACCCAAGTTGGTGAAACCAGTGTAAAATCTGTGTGTTAGCGTTTTCTCGATTGTGTTGTTTAAATTCCTCTTGCACTTATAATTTCGCATTTGTAAGTTTAATTTTTTAATAACACGATTATTGCCATTACTCTATTCACCCCCTCTAGAGTGTTTGTTGTTAGTATTGCAATGCATTGACGGCCCTTACATAGCCGAGCTATCAGGAACCTTCGACACCTCCATCTAAACATGCTCTACGTGTGTCTCTTTAGGCTCCATAATCAGTCCAAGTTTCTTCAATAGCGCTGACTCATCGAACGTCACACCTCTGTTTAGATCGCATTCCTCTTTCTCGGCACAATTTGACACCATCTCTAAAGCCCAAGAAGATGGCTTTCTTGGCTCTAGCATCGAGCTTGTCCTCCTTCATGGCATAGTAGGTTGGACATCCCCATATATGCAGAGAATCATAGTCAAAAATTGAATTTTCTGACAAAACCTACAGAGGAGGTCGTCCATCCAATGCAGCAGAAGGTAACCGATTGATTAAATAAGTCGCGTACACCAGGGCCTCAGAACAAAATCTTTCGACATGTCGGTTGTAGATAGTATACATCTGACCTTCTCTAGCACGGTCCGATTCATTCTCTCGGTTTGCAATTCTGCTGTGACGTACCACTGACGATGAAGTGTCTTTGAATCCCTTCCATTCTACCATACTCCAGGAAGGAGTCCGACCTATACT